>OX493328.1:14147258-14772258 GCA_950371115.1 Anania fuscalis
AAATACAGAAGGTCCACTCCCGCCGTTCAACAAAACAACAACTGCCCAAATTGGGCTGACTGCCTTTTTTTTTTTTCGTCAGGAAAATGCTTTACGCATACCACACCGGCTGCGGGGGCAGCTGGGGGCTATGTGGGACTCCGGACCTCAGAATGAGGCCCGTTTACCCACTAAAAACCTGACGGTGTCCCGCCGATGCCATGTGAGTCGGGACCACGGGTTTCGCCATAGGCCTAGGGCCATAGGCATGCTCCGCTGTCCCAGCTCGGCTGTGGCTCGCTTATCAGCGAGCGCCACCTAGCTTAGGGGGGAGTGGAGCCTCCCCCCAGTCTCCTTCGAGCAGCGCGTCGGGGGTCCCCTTAGGCAGACGGCAGACACCCCCGTGTCAGCCGTCTGGGGCCCATTTGGAAGAGGCAAATGAAGGTGGAAGTTCCTCCTTCGGTGCCCAGTGCGTCGTCGGCGGATAACTGGAGCGTCAGCTGGGGCTTCCCGCTCCCTCTCCGCTGCTTCCTTATGCGAGATAACAGCCTCGCAGAAAGTGAGCATCGCCATCCAAACCTCCTCGCTGGAGACCATCCTCGCCATGATTGCCGTCAACGAGAGATCACACCCTATGACTGCGACAAGGTCACTACGCTCCCTCGCCCAGGCCGGGCATGTCTCGAGGGTATGCTGCGCAGTGTCCTCATCGCAGTGGCTGCAGTGGTGACATGCAGCCGACGGCTCGCGTCCTATCATGGCGAGGTACGCTGCGAAGCAGCCGTGGCCGGACAGTATTTGGGTCAGTCTAAAGGTTAGGCGACCATGCTGGCGTTGCACCCATTCCACGAGCACTGGGCGGATTGCCCCCACGGTGCGACGACCAGCGTGGCTGTCGGCCAGGCGCTCCCTCCAGCGTTCTAAGGCGTCTTGCTCCCTGCAAGCACGCTCCGCTTCGATCTCTCTCGGCGCAGGCCTTTGCCCCTGAGATCTTTGGTCTCCCCGCCACTCGTAAACAGCGGCGAGGACCAGGGAGTCGAGGTCCCAGGGCATGCTCCCGGCTAGGGCGAGAGCTGCATTGCCGGATACCGTCCGGTAACCCCGAATGGCCCGGATGGCCAGTTGACGCTGCGCTCTTTGTAATAAAACAGCGATATGACCCGACAGGGCGTCGTACCAGACCCCATAAAGTGCCATGGACCGCACGACGCCCATGTACAGACGGCGACTTGAAGCCGAGGGCCCACCAAGGTTTGGCATTAGCCGACTCAATTCGCCCGCCGTTTTAAGCAATTTTGGCGCCAAGCGCTCAAAGTGTGCACGAAAATTCCAGCTTCCGTCGAGGACTAGGCCGAGATATTTTAAGGTCCGTCCGACCTCTACACGGGTATCGCAAACATCAAGGTGGAACCCTACTGGGGGGGCTTTTCGAGGTCTATGAAAACAAAGAGCCTCGAACTTGTTAAGCGCCACCTTTAGTCCCAACTTGCGTATCCGGTTCACCACCATCGCAACACCTGCTTTTGCACGCTGTGCCGCCTCGCTAAGGTCCTTGCCGCGGGCCGTGACGAGAGTGTCGTCGGCGTAGCACGTTACGCTGACCCCTGTGGGAAGACGCCCACGTAGGACCCAGTCATATCCGATGTTCCCAGGAGCGGTCCAAGTACTGACCCCTGTGGAACACCGCATGTCACCTCCCGACGAAGAATGCCGTTAGCCGTGGTACACTCCACTACTCTATTTGTCAGGTAGTTGTCGACAGTCGCCTGGAGGTAAGCAGGAACCCCGTGATGGGTAAGGGCCTGCCTAATGCACGCCCACGGCAGGGTGTTAAAGGCGTTGGCGATATCCAGAGATACTGCCAGTAGTATCCCGCCGCTGCCAACTGCCTTGTTAGCAAGATCTTTGACCCGCAAAACAGCATCCACGGTGGACCGCTCCGCCCTAAAGCCGAACTGCCTGTCAGATAGGTTAGGCCCTATTTGATTTAGGTGTTGAGTGAGACGGACGGCAACTATACGTTCGAAAAGTTTTCCAATCTCGTCTAACAGTACTATGGGGCGGTATGCTGAAGGGGAGTCAGGTGGACGACCCTCTTTCTTCAGCAGCACCAATCGACCCTTTTTCCAAAACGCCGGAAAACGGCCTTGTTCGAAGCATGCGTCAAAAAGTCGCCTCATTCGCTCGTTCAGGGCGTCTGTTGCTAGCACCCAAACTTTGCCTGGAATGCCGTCCGGGCCCGGAGCCACATTTTTTGCCCGCATGCGAAGTACTGCAGCACCAAGTTCACCCTCCGAGATTGGCTCCGGAGCCTCTGCCGAGGCAATGGGATGGGGCCGCATTGGCTGGGCTGACTGCCTATGGTTGCTATTCTGATTTTTGAAATAAATAAGTGTGCTTTATTACACCGACACAACGAATAGTTTATTCATTCATCTTATCATACGTCCAGGCCTAAATGGGAAGACAGAGCAATAATTACTCTCCCCAACTTGGCTTCTTCAAAGACTGGACGTCGTTTTTAACAGCGGCGGCAGCTGCGCGTTAGAAATTATACGTACTAACTACATTACTTAGGTACTGTTATGACATATACTGACATTTCTAGGTGACGTATTTATCCTTGCAACGACAATGTAAAAAAATTCAATGAATATTTTTATTATGTTTATTAAATAATCTTTTATTCAACGCTTACCTAAAACACTGGTGTTAAACCAATGACGATTTAAGTAAAATTTAAAAGCTTATTCCTGCTGAATGCCTAATGAAATGAATGATTGATCGCTATCGAAACTTATCTTTTCCTTTACTACTTACTTACTTTACTTACAAGAGAAAACCTAGACCTAGTTTTATATACCTTTTAATATTATTTTGGAAATTTAAAGAACGTGTAATCACAATTTTGTGTTGTATTCAAACATCCAAACACACTGCAGCAGTCATAAAAACGCTTATATCCATTTTTCGCACGTAACAATGATCAATGCGTAGTTAACTGTCGTGAGTGACAGTCCGCTGTAGTACTGGCCCGGATCGTCCGAGATTGCATGTAAACGCAATTGTCAATTTGTGCGTAACGATTTTGACGCTTAGTTCAGAGTGGCCTATCTGTCTAGCGCGCCGCCGCTATACGTAATTTGTGGTATTGGCCTCAACAATTATACACCTTCTTTTATGAGAATAAGTACCTAAAAAATGAAAACATGTAAACCAATGAAAACCACCCTGTATTATCTGGATATTAGGATTATGAAATAAAGAAAACGAGTTATTGTGATAATTGTTAACATGTGCTTTGCCTTAGCACGAGAATTGAGCACAGGTGTTTGGTGTCAGCACCTAAGCTAATTTCTCGTATTTCGGTACTTGCCATGAAATCGTGGTGACCCGAATGACAGTTTTGTGGGCCACACGCCGCTGCATGCTCCAATAACCACACCTGTCCTCTGTAGGCAGCAGAATAATAATAATATAGATAAGTAAATAAATAATACAGATAAGTTTGGTGTTTACATTAAGGTAGATATAGAAAACTTCTTACCTTGCTATACTGGTATAACATATAAAACAACGTTTTGGTACATCATTAAGACAAAGCAGAATAATAGTTAAACAAGGAGGTTTTTAAGATGACTTTGTCACTTAAAAGGTTACTACGATAATTAAACACAAGGAAGCAAAGCCACGGGTTAACATTACTTGGTCCACTTACACAACCTGCTCTATATAACCCAAGTACCTAGTATTTAAATTAGTTTTTCGTTAAAATATATTTTGAATGATTTTAGATACAACTTTTTCAACCAATTGAGGTAGGTATAGTTTAGTTGATATTATCAAGTTAGGTTAAGAAAGTTATGGTAGAACACGAGTCCCCGCCTTCACAAAATAACGCGAGCATGCAGAGCCAGCAAAGCGAGCGGTAACGCTGAAACAGCCGGAACTAGAAGCAAACTTTACCCTTTTTTAACATCACGATTAAGGTTTTAGACTTATATTACCGGTAAAAATTAATAGTATTCTAAGTAAGTACACTGTGCTTTTTCCTCGACTGTAAACAAAATAATGTAGTGTTAGGGCCTGTTTCACGATGTACGGAAAATGCCAAAGACTATAACGTAACAGATAAATATATATAGAGGATAAAAGTGCTTGAAACAATGTGTCATGTAGCGCTATTTGACCGTGGTAAAACCAACGGATTTTTAATATCGTTGGGTGAAACGCAAAAATAGTGTTCATATACAGTGAAAAATAGCTTAACAGAACTTATGTAGAACTTATCCGTACATTGTAAAACAGGTCCTTATTATTGTCACTTTTGTTTTGTTTTCTTTGTGATGTTACTAATTGAATGTATTTTTCAAATAGTGCAAGCTGTAGCTACGTTACAAACGAGTTGTGAAGGTTGTCTGCAAGTGGACTTCATTTTAAGCAAATACAACAGAAACGCCACCATTTTAATCCATGTAGGTATTTACTAAGCCACTTCTATACAAATACTACGGAACTTAAAATAGTTATCCAATTCGGCCATGGATCGATACTATCTGACCAGCCACCTTGATCTTTCGGGACCGTCGCCACTTGACCTCCGCGGCCGTTCAGCTGTAGCATGTGGTGTGCTGACAAAGACGGCCTTGAGATGACGACCAAATAACTACAAAGTATAATATTGCTAATAAAATTACTATGTATACGTACCTAGTATTTTCTAGTAGGTGTCTGTCCGCTTCATGTGCTACTTTTAGTTATTGCAATTACCACAATATGTTTATTTTACAAGGCTAATTCATATATCATAGTCAAATGATTTTGTGACGGTTTATTATGCAGATTTTTTTAAATTTATTTTTTGCATATGATTAAAATAATTAAAATACTTTACATAGGTCATATAATTTTCTACTGCTGAAAATAGTCCTAGTAATATTACTATTAAATAAATAAAAAACCGATAGCGAAGCGACGCGATCGGTTCTCTGCCGATCGTCGAAAGAGTGGAAGGCTAAATAACGTCATTTTCTCCACATATTTTCTGTCCATAATAATACATTGTCTAAACTAGGGCCAAACGCGCACGCGACTACCTTTACGTAGTACACTTTACAGTTACATTACTTAAATTTGCATAGGTTTGTATAGTATGCATGTCATCGATATGTAATTTGTACTTGGATAACCTATATTTAATAACTCTTCAAAAAAAACGACTAATTCAAAATGAGTTGAAATGAGAAACATATTATTAAAATAAACATTACATTAATTTCTCATTAAGGTAAACGTTTTTATTTTACACATTTATAAACATACATGAATTCCGCATTTGAGGGTTTGAATAGAAATCGAGCATATCGGTTTCCAAGTACATACAGTCATACACATAGATCCGTTGCTTCACCTATATCCAAGAGCTTAAAGGGAAAACAATGCCATGGGCCGTAATTTTGTAGAAATCGTCGAACTAGAAACGTGTTGTTTGTCGTGAAACTTCGATCAGCTGCTTGCCAATAACATTGATTTGCAAATTACAATACGTCGATCGAGTAGCCATAACTAAACCTACTAGTAGTAAGGACTTAAGTATCATGTTTGACAAAATGAAAAATTCACTGGACAAAATAGAAAAAAAAAATCTTATGATCACAGTATATTCCTTTAGCCATAAGATTTTATGTAGGGTAAGTCCGAGGGGGAAGTTGGTATGATGGACATGGCCAGTTCATTTTTTTTCGGAACTCATTCGTTGGCGCTAGTTTCTTAGTTCGCTTCTGTTAGCAGAGGCCACTAGCAGCACGCGCAAAGTGATAGTGAAATTAAATCAAAAAGTAAGTAACAAGCAGTTTATTTGCTTTCAAAAGTACAAACATTTTTCAATAGATTTGCATCATACTTCGTGGTGAAAAATGTTTTATGCCAACTTGTACTAATTATGTTTTTTCACGTTTGGTAAGATTGATGTGTTGCATTCTAACCACACAATTGTAATCATTGAGAAGTCGTTAATTTTTATATCGATATGGCCATCTCTCCTGGTCAATTAAGGAGAGATAGCCACATGTAGCATAAGACTGATTCGTAAGATATCTAAAGACTGGTCTTAAATAAAAAATGGTTTTTAAAAACCACCAGTTTTAGTTTTGTAGCCTTTTATAAAAACTACGGCCATCTTCCCCGGACTTACCCTATTATGCAATTAAAATTTTTCTAAGTGGTTTTGTTTTGTAAATTTATCTCCTGTATTAAGTAATCGTGTAAACTAATGGTAAAAAGTTAGTTTTCAAACGTAATAGTCTAATTATAAGATTTTAATTAAGATAAGATGAGTTAGACTAAAGCATCGTAAATATGGACAGTAAAATCATTCAATATATCACTGGCTTCGGTATTCACGCTATCATTATACATTCATTAAAACTTCCATTATAGTTATTAACACTTGGACGTGTCACGATCACGCGTGAATTTTGCTAAAATCACAGAAAAATGAGTTTAATTATTCCGCCTATATTTCATTTCAAACAACCTTTATTTTTTCTCTCCCACTAAGTATATTGGCGTGTATCTTCACATAAAAAATGTTAGGCCGATAGCATATGGGACGTAGCGTGTAGACTATTATGAAACAGTAGACTGTACAATTAAATTCCTCCGTTACTTTCGGCAACGTTCTGCCACTTTTCCGCTCAAAACAATTGCTTTCCATCGCGCAGTTCAATGCACAGTAACAAGCGTGCTATCATTACTGCGCATTAGTCTCGGCTCTTGGGGGCTATTTACCACCACGAAACAAATCGGCATCATTTGTCATACATGTCTGTCCTAATCGACAAAGGTGCGAGCGAATTTCACTATGATTATATGTCATTGTGCAAGTGTACGAGTAGCGAATTGAGAGAAAATAAGTACCTACTTTCGTCTGGGGCAGACAAGAGCAGACAATATCTTTTTCATATGTTTTTAAGAATTCCGACTGAGCCTTTAAAGGAAACAAATAGTTACTAATGTTTAGTTTTCGAAATTGAACTACCGAAAACAGAATACCCATACTATTCCATTGGCCTATCGATACTATCAATATTCGACTATCTAATTCCGAAATATAGGTAGGTAGTAAGATAGGATTAACCAAAAATTTTAGAAGGTAAAAACCGGCCTCCATAGCCGAGAGGCGAGCACGCCGGACTTGGCGACGCTATCTGAGGTCCCGGGTTCGATTCCCGGTCGGGTGAATGTAGAAAAGAAACTTCTATATTGGCTCGTCGTCGTCGTCGTCGTGTTATGGTACCGTCGTAGTTTCTTATTTCTTTAACACAAGTGCTTTAGCTAATTACTTGCATTGGAGGTATGTGATGTTTATTTATATTTACTTCTTACCTTAGATCAGATTCGACCAATTGATGTCATGTTATACAGAACAGCTGCAAAGAGTCTCTTGCGAGTAATATTTTTCGTAATTTAAATGGTCGCCCGATTAGGAAACTGGATGAACTGCTGAAATAATAAAAGTACCTATCTCAAGCGAAGTTTCAAATAAAGATTAAGAACTCCTATAATTTGTGACAGCATTTCCCCTAATAGTGCGAAGCCGATTCTAACTAACCTTTAGCTAAGTATCCTGACAATCAAACATTAACATTTAGTAAAGGGAGGTTCTAAACGTAGAACAGATTTCGGACCTGGATAAACCAGCTATTTTGTAAGAAAGCTCCTAGAGACTATTACGTTATTGGTGAAGAAAGTTTTATTGAAAAACAGGACCACAAACACTCTGCCCAGAGTGTTCACCAAGAAGAAGCTGTTTAACACGAATAAGAGCGTCCTGTTGCTCGACATGCAGAAGACGTCTTTTCTACCTCTTCTCGAAAGATTTCTACAATGTGTGCATTTTAATTGAATTGCGGCCAAATAATTGATATTTGTTTTAAATGATATCTACAGAGCACGTAATAGATAAAGATTTTCTTAATTGGTAATGCAATATAACAACTAACTTACTTTTAATATTTTAACTTCCTTTCATTATCATCATCATTTCAGACACAGGACGTCTACTGCATACCATTGGATATTGAACATTTAGGCCTCTCCCAGTGACTTCTAGATTGGCTGGTTGGATGCAGCCTGCATCTAAATGCAGCTGCTGGCAGCTACCTGCAAGTGCAATCGTTAATCAGATCGTCAGTCCACCTTGTGGGTGAACGTCCCACGCTGCGCTTGCCGGTAACTTCCTTTAAGGAGATAATTCTACTTCGCCAGATTACTTCACAAAAACGATTGATTCGTTTATTTGTAATTTTGTTTAGCTTATACTTAACTTATAATATTGTGAGGCTGTGGGAAATTGGAAACGCAAAAAACGCAAGTGTGACGATGCTTATGAAAACATTGTGTGCAGAGTGTAAGAACAATGAAACTGCAACTTGTGAATTAAAAAAAAAGTTAAATCTTGAAGTAATCAGAAATCAGAAAAAATATTTGCTAGAATACATACATGGTAAAGGTCTTAATGTTAAACATAAAGTAAATGTATTTAGCCTGCATGCAGACGTACAAATTTTAACACAATTTTACAGACATTAACAATAATAATTATTAGTAGGCATTATATGCCAGACTCACATCAAACGTAATCTTAGTCTCAAAGTAAGGGACTAATATCCTTGGGTTACGAGATATCAAACTTGCCAGGGGTTTCTTAGCACGCTCAGACCTATGCCAATATAAAATAGTTCGTTTTCTAAATTGACCCGAACCGGGTTTTGAACCCAGTACCCTTTGCCTCATTGCGAATCAACTCGCCACTACGCCCATTGGATCGTCACTCGTTAAATATAGAGTCGTCGTGAAACAAAGAAAACCTTTTTTGGGTTTGGTCTTTTTTCAAAACATTTAATCCTCGAGAAGTCACGAGTGGAACCGATTTGGATGGTAATATAGTTTATTTATGATCACACGGATTTTGTTAATTGTTTAACATACTTACATAAATCTATAATCGATGCTGTTGTGTTTCTAGTTGCGGCAATTATTTTCTGTAGTTATGTATGTACTCGCATTGACGCATTCTGCGGTTTTCGATTTCCATTACGTGATGTAGTGCATTCTTAGAGCATTCAATAATTGAATGCTCTAAAAGTGCATTAGAAATAATGATAAATTATTATGTAGTGTAGGCAAAGCATATTAATAAAATAAGCCCTGCACCATAGCGATGACGGGTGGAAATGACATCGGCCTTATTAAAAAAACAATACTTTAGTTTAACTTTGTCTTAAGAACAGCCCATAAACTTAATATAACGTATGCCATTTTTTACAGTTATCGGAAATTCCACTATATCCCACTAATATTATAGATGCGAAAGTTTGTGAGGGTGTTTGGATGTTTCTGACTCAATCACACGTAAACGGCTGAATGGATTTGGATGAAATTTTGCACACATAGAATGGGTATGATTCTGATTGACATTTAAAGGATACTTTTTGCCCCGGTTAAATGCTCCTGTGGGATATTTTTCTTAAACGTGCTTCGCCGCAGTCCACAGCGTTGCTTGATGAGTCATAATATTGCCGAACATCCTGTATTTAACGCAAACGAAGTTGTGGGCACAGCTAGTGTTAACATCTACAATTAAAATTGTTTGGTTTATTTTGGCATGGTGAATCTATTTTAAACAAATAAAGACAACCAGAGCAAGAGACAAGTTCACAATCCGTGTAAGAACAGAGAACTTTGAAAGTGCCCATTTTAAAACGTTTCTTGAAAAATTACACTAAAAATACTCAAAAAACGTGTAGTTATTATTCGATTTGGCAAATGTAATATTTAGTAGCCTAGAACTGGATCACCTTGATGACTGTATCATTAAAAGTTTTGCGGTCTATAGCCGCCACTTATGCCCGATTTCACCAACACGCCCTAAATCTGTTAATGGGACACATATTATAACTTCGCTAGTGCGTGTTACCATTGGTAAGGGGACCCCATTGAGGTATAACTAGCGTACTAGAGAACACATCTCGAACTAAATTTTTCAGCCAAGAGTTAGTAGTCCAGTTTGTAGTCCAGTGGACTACAAAGCTTCAGTCAGCGTCAATTATTGAAGTTGTCAAAACTGCTTCTTGATTGTTCAATACTACAATAATTGGCTGAAACATTTAGTTCGAGATGTGTTCTCTAGTACGCTAGGACCATTGACTTATATATTACTTCGTTAGTCCAGTGGACTACAAAGCTTCAGTCAGCGTCAATTATTGAAGTTGTCAAAACTGCTTCTTGATTGTTCAATACTACAATAATTGGCTGAAACATTTAGTTCGAGATGTGTTCTCTAGTACGCTAGGACCATTGACTTATATATTACTTCGTAAGGACAGGGCGGACCACACGTTTGGGTGTTGGACCTAAAGAGACCCGAAAATGACCCGACCGAGGCCGATGTAACGTAGTCAGTGGTCGGCGGTCATCGTGATTTGACATTTGTATGAAAAAATGAAAATGCCTAGATGTTCACTGAAAGGTTGCATAAATTACGACAGAAAGGTCATTAACACAGATTCTAATTTTACTTCTCACCAATAAGCCGCATATTTGATAAACACTAAACTTATTTACATTACTTTAACAATTTTCCAACTTCTTTGTCAATTTTACGAAGCAACGCCATATTTACCGTGCAAAACCGATACAACTTTGTAGCGGCGTGCATTAGTTGTATTGTTATAGTATAGCCATAATAGTGCTCACAGAGCACTGAGTGCAGTCCAGTACATGCGATGTAATATTAATATTTTATTTTATGATGATTTATTGAATACTTATTTTAAGTTTACGTGATAAATCACTATGAGACAAAAATTTCAAACATGTCAAAAATAACAAAAGGCATAAGTAAAAAAAAATGTTTTATTCGAAGGACAGTGAAATGTAATTAATAAATATATATAAATTATCGGATATAGTTTTTTTAGAAAAGTTTTAAGATATGATTCCGTATACTTATAAAAATAAATTGTATCCACAAACACCCAATTATCTAGCCCCAAACTAAGCAAATCTTGTGCTATTGCCACTAGATACAGATAATAAACATACTTAAATACATTTATAAACTACTTAAATACATTTATAAACATCCATGACTTAGGTGCAAATGCTCGTGGCAGCTCATCACACTAACATTTGCCCCTCGTGGGAGTCGAACCCGCAACGGCCAGGCATTGTAGTCCGGAGCGCTACTACACCAGATGGTTGTCGATGTAATCTCATATAAACTCATATATAAAATATGGGGACCAGCACTACTGCATGCTGCTGAATTCGGAATCATACCTTTTGTTTCATTTTGAGAGATAGAGAGAGAAATAGTTTTTTGTTTTATAGCTTCAATTATATGTATAGATTAGTCATCATTACAACTTATAAGAAAAGTATAGTTTTATTTAAAAGTAATGTTGATGTTAAAGTATACTAATTACTTACATACAATTAAAAAGAAACAAAAATATTGATATTCATTATAAAGACACGTAAATTAACGAAGTAAAACAAACGAAGTTCTAAGGTTTAACTATAGAACAAGACGTAAATTGGAAAACGCATATAGATAATGTTTGTACAGCAGGCGCAGCGCGAGAACTGCGCGCGAGCCGCGCGAACTCCACCTTTAAACTGGCTCGAACGTGAACTAGAACTGCACGCGCGCAGATCGCGCGCACTGTACAAGCCTTGCATGAGTTGCGCTAAAGAAGCGCACCAATCTGTTGCAGTAACGGATCGCATGCCGCGCGCGTGCAGCTCGCGCGCAAATCGCGCGCTGTGCGCGTCCTGTGCATTCGCGGCGCGTTCGCCAGATCTGGACCTATCCTTACAGAGTCAATAAGTTTATTTATGCTTTAAAGCAAGTTAGATCTGTAACAAAAACTGCGATTGCTACCTATCATGCATTGTAGGTTCTAAATTACGCTACAGTTTACTGATGTGATAATACTTAATATAAATAGAGCTTTTATTGCCCAAAAAAGATGCATAAGAGCAATATGCGGTGTCCCTCCACGAACATCATGTCGTCGTCTATTTGCACAGTTGCAATTACTAACATTGATGTCCTGTTATGCATATTTTTAATAGGGCATTTGACATTTATCCACGGAACACAAGAAATCAAAATATCCTGTTACTACTAAAACTCCAATAACAATGCAGTATAAAAAAAGCTGTATAACAACGAGTATAATTTTTTTTTCAGTAATATACCTAATGAATTTAAAACATTAAATAATAATCAATTTAAAACAAAATTGAATAAGTGGCTAATCTCACATACCATAAAGGAGTTGTTGAAATAATAAATATTAATTTCAACATAATTATGATATGACTGACATCTATGTACCTAATTTAATTTAATGCAATTTTAGATTAATTTTAGTTTAATTTTATATTTAATTTGAATGCCTCGTGTTGGCTAAACATGCTTGGTACGTTCATTTTAAAACACCTATGCATACCGTGTTTAAGCAAATAAAGATTATTTTATTTTACCTTAATTTATGTTGACGTATTTAATTTGAAAAAGCAAAAATATATATTTACTCTGATACTACTTTAAATATAACATCTGTGAAACACAACTTTTTTTTTAGTTCCTCTTTCGTTATAAGCCGCTCTTACAAGGTTACTTAGGGGTAATTTTGTGGTTACTCTATGATGCTATTTGACAGTTGACATCAAAGTCTAACAGATGGGGTTAGTGTGTCATGTTTGGAGGAAATGCAAGGCGATTTGTTCTGTCAGCCGTATCTTTACTTTTTACATCAATGGCTAGGACATTATACCTCAATGGGGGACCCCAACGGCCTTTTAGTTTAGGGAATAGAATATGCAGCCCATAACGCTAGGTGACAGTTTATTTAAGCTTTATCTATTAAATGGGTGATATAAATAAATATGTAGAAAGCTTTGTAGTTTTGGATTTATATTTTGAAAATTCATTAATTAGACGAAGGCGAATATAAACAAATAAATCAAGAAAACCATCACACCATCTATCAAAAAGCGAAAGAAACTCTGTGGTGCCAATGTCATGATGAATGAATGACTGCATGACAAATCTCATAACTTTTTTTTAAACATAGCGTTAAAGACAAAGGAATAAATAAATACTTAGTCGCATCATAAGACAAAAAAAATAAAATCGTTATTTATATTTATTTTATTTATGAACCGTATACATAAAATATTGTATTATTATACTAAATATTATTACCGTAGACCAGAATGTCTTTAATATTAAGCTATCTTCAATTTTAATAAAAACCGGTTAGAGTTACGGTTGCCACATCCATATGAATGACAAACACCTGTCACTTATTTGAGTGCTCCAAGGTCACATATGTAAGGGTATTATGTGGGCTGTTCAGTTGGTGAAACGTATTCTTAGGTAGGGGTTTATTTAGGGGTCATTTTATTTAAACAGGTACATAGTTACGCGAAGGTTTAGGAAACGTTGGTGAAATTGGACATTATTTGGTTTAATTACCTACCTACCGCGTAACAGATTTAGCTTTAATAATGGTGGGAACACGAATCGCAAAAAAAAACTTGTTTGGGCGATGATTTAATTAATGTTTTCACGTATAACCGCATCGCCTCGATACTTAATCGCATGAATGCATTCGTGAAAAATTGTATTTAAATTAGAAAAAAAAAGTCTTTAAAAAAATATGAGAAGAACAACCGACAACAGCTACAAGTATTTTCCTCGTTCAACTTAACAACCCGTATAATTATGGTAATACTTAATTGGATTTGAAAAAATTGACATAAAGTTTAAAAGCATAAACGACCAGAAGAACCCTTTTACTAAGGGCCGGTTTTTCAAACTCCAGTTAACTTTTATCCAACGAATAAAATTAACGTTTTGACATATATTCTATGCAAAAACCATAGACTTAGGATTCGCTACGCTTAAAGACTGACAAAGCGTGCATAAGAGACATCACATCCTTGCGGACACCCTACAAGATGGAAAGAAATAGATGTCAATGTATCTATGTGACACAAAAAAAATATTTAACTGACTTTATATACCTCCAATTTCATACGTCAAACCTAATTATAATAAAATATAAAAAAATACAAAAGGAAAACATATTTTTTATGTTTCTATAGACAAGTTCAATTATTATTTGTGATGTAACAAGAAAATACAACCCTACTAAACACACAATTTACAGGTAAATACATTTTTGATAAAAATATTTTGAAACAAATTTGTGTCTAATTCCTAATAATAATCGACAAGGAACTTAGATTTTACAGAAGAATATGAACTTTGTTTGTTGGGTATTTGTGTATTTCGTAGTAAAAGGCATAATTACAATAATTATTAGGTAAAATAGTAAATTGTATGTTTACACTAGGGATTGAACTAGCGGTGACGTCTTAAGTATCAATAAAATATTGACAGCCATTTGTGGGTATAGAAGATTTTTAGCGATTACTAAAAAAAAAAAAAACATGTTTGTTTACAAAAAAAACACTCTTATACTGTTATTTTGTGATTACATTATAAGCTTTTTGTTTTATTTTTAGTTTGACGACCTCCGTGGCCGAGAGGCGAGCATGCTGAACTTTAAATGGCGCCGCCATCTCTGAGGTTCTGGGTTCGATCCCCGGTCGGGTCAATGTAGAAAACGAACTTTTCTATATTGGCCCGGGTCTGGGTGTTGTGGTACCCTCGTTTTTTCTGATTTCTTTAACACAATGGCTTTAGCTTCTTACCTTAGGATCAGAGCAATGTATGTGATGCTGTCACATGTTGTATATCACTGTTAGTTTCGTTTACAAACAAAACGTGATGGAGCGAGTAGTTTCTTGAAAAAAGTTGTTTGTTAATATCAGTTCAATGTGGGTGGTGGTAGACGTGGATTCGAGTCCCACCTGAGCTCGATGATTTTTATTCAAGTGTTATTTATCTTCAATTAAAACCTTGCATGGAATTCCTAAAAACAAAAATTTACAATGTTTAAGCATTTCTAATCTTAACCAATAGTCAAATATTTGTAAAAATATTTCTATAGGGTGTTGACGGTAGTATACTACTCAGCTATACATATAGCTACAACATTGATCAGAATACGCTGGCTTTGACAGCGAGAAAGAACACTTGAGGAATTTCATCTTGTCATGTGACGTCCTCGGTAGCTTAGTTGGTAAAGCACTCGCCCGGCTTGCGATGGCACGTGGGTTCGAGTCCCATCTGAGGTCGATAATTTTTTTTTTAAGTGTTATTTATCTTCAATTGTTTTAAGTAGGTTACATATTTAATATTTGAGCAGACAACCTGGTAAAGGTTGGAGGACGACGCTGGATGCAGGTTGCTTCCAACCAGCCGATCTAGGAGTCACTGGGGGAGGCCAATGTTCAATAGACGTTCTGTGGCTGAAATGATGATGATGATGATGACATATTTAAAACGACCGTTTTCTTATTTTCCATTATATGTATAAACTTGTTCACAAAAATTCAATTACTTATTTTTCGATTTAATGCGTGTAAACTTGTTTTTCAGATTTGTCAGTTTCCATACTGTGAAATTTACACAACAAAAATATGACCTTTTTTCGACCATAAAATATCTGAACTTTGCACATACAAGCCCAGAAATCCTTTCCGTGATACTGATTTTCACATCTTTTTTGTTTAAAGATTAGGTTTAACTTTAGGTGCTTCAAGGTCCGCCGCGATTGTGACTTGTGCCAAATCAATTTGATGCCGGTTGCAATTAATCGATAAAAAAATGTGGCTTGAACAACACTACTACACACACATACGTGTCACATTTTTTGTATCATTTGCAATGAGCCTTTGTCTATCTTGTACATTCTATATCTATGGCAAAAACAGTCAACATGACAAACTTAATCTGTCTTAAATCGATACTGAAAAATCAGCCCATAATAACATATTTTGTTACTTACCTCACAACTGCTGCTGAGTACGTAATTATTCCTGAAGACTTACAAGATTTATTACTCCGATCTAATAATTCCCTATGAATAAAAAAACCTTTACAATGGTCCACTTGAATAGCCTTAAATGCATTCTAATTAATTCATTGTTGGGATATAGCATAGCGGCAGAAAGTAGGACGTTTTGAGAACGTTCTCATGTTATGTAATGTCGTTGCACCATAGTGTTACATATTGCATTAATCCAATAAATGATATTATGCTATGCTATAACGTATTAATGAATAAGCGCTGAACATACATAAAAACCTTAAAAAAGGATTACAATAAATTGAGGCCCTCCTGGTTTTAAAAAAGAGATGTTTTCCTAGATTCTTTACCATATACTGATCACAAATCACTAAAAAAAAAGACAATTCTTTTTCACAACATCAGACGAACAATAAAGTATAAAAATTAGGTGATTTAAAAAAAAAAAAAAATTGGTCATACTTAAAAACTGATAAATCTTTTCTATAGACATGTAAGGCTTGTTCGATGCGTCTTAGACATCTACCTCCGCAGCTCCGGTGTCAGTGTGACGTGCTAATTTTGGGACAGCCTGTATGTAAGCCCTTCAACTTAGTCTCTGAGCTTAAAAATAATAATCTAGCCAGCCAGGTTACTTTCTAAACTACCTATTAAGACTAAAAATAAAAACCAGAATTTTTACACAAGTTTTTTTTTTTTCAAAGTTGTTTGTTGAATACATTATTGGCAGTTAGGTGGTACATTATCTTATCGTTAGGGCTTTCTGCCAGTCTTGGGGCTAGGTCTGCGGAAGCATCGCATGATGAGGTGCATATCGTAGTAGGTCATGTGGTGAAAAGAGAAATACTCAGGGTTTTTGTATAAACAACTCTTACCAGCGCCAAGGCCAAGCGTCTGTGGGGATAAAAACATTTTAGATAGTTGTTTTATAGTCAAATAAGGTGAGGGTTAAAATTCCTACCGTAGTTACCAAACCATACCTAACAAGATTGATTGGGAGCGTCGGCATTATTACCTGGCGTTATACCACCGGTTGGAGTGCCGAGCGTGGAGCGCGCACTTATGCACGCTCCAAAAGTGCAAATCTATCCACTATGTGGAGCAGTTGCAAGAGCGCAGAGCGCAAGCAGTTCGCGAACATAGTGGATACATGGCTTAACCCGGTCGGACCATTTGATTTTATGGATGTCTCGTAAGCACTTTAAATAAAACCTGTATGACGTATGACGCTGGGTCCGTATGTATTTCTGATAGAGGACCCATGTCTCTGAGGAATTTAAGATTTAAGAGAACTATTGTGTCGAGAGCTTAAGTAGGTATACCTATACGTATAGGTAGATTTAAATACAACTTGCCTCTGAATCTGTACTTCTAAAGATCCCCGTAGCTATGGATGGCAATGGCTCAAAATTCATTCTGACATCATTTTTTGGTAAGTTGTGACCATATTTACGTAGCTGAAATAATGTACATTATGTATAAAACATTGAAAACTGTTTTTACCCTTTTATTCATTGGACAGATAGGTACCACTGTTTAAACTTTTTAATAATTTACTTAGAAGTGAATAGAAATATTTTGCTGTCACAGATTTGGCCAATACTCACATCATACATTGTAGGAGATGATGGGTTGCTGTCAGATGGAGGGCTAGGGCAAGAACACGGGTCACACGGGTCACTGCTTCCTTTACCTGTTGTTTTATCAGAACACGAATCGGGAAAGTTCCAGCCTGATTCTGAATTTCCAGTGTCACAAGATTTTGAAGAATAGCGAACCAAAAACTGCTGATAAGAAATCATCTTTGGGAAGTCTGAAAATATGGTACTTTGGCGATAAACGCCTGTTAAGCACATGGGCTTGGTAATCAATCTGCACGATAGAGACATTGCTTGCAAATTTTTAATAGGTATTGCTTTGTTGATTCTTACGCTTAGTGGTTAAATTGTAGGTGCTTTGTGCTCATTTTGTAATTATTAAATTAATTATTGTACATTTCTGTGGATATGGTTTGGGTGGGTTGAGTTGAAAGGATTTTTTGTCTTATGCTGGACTACCAATGTCACACAGACAGTGACTGTGCTAGACAGGCAATGGTTGACGTTTTACTTTTATTTCAAGAACGCTCATTTTGCCCGTGTCGAATAAAAAGTTCTTTGCCTTTTGCCTCATTTTCTGTTCAATCTTCGACGTGAGCACTTTTATCAAGAGAGTAGTTATGACAAGTGCCCGGGGCGCTGCAAAGCGGGCGCGCGTACGACAAAGCCAACGTCACCAATGTCATATGCACGTCAAACGCGATACTATGACCACACTTCGTAGTACTTTTGAACCATCAACATGTTTACTTCTAGGGTCAAGGCGGCAACAGTGGGTCACTTTTTTTTGCAGTGATGTAACTTAATTTGGGTGAGTGTTGGAAAAATGTAAAAGGATTTGTATTATAGTGTAAACAATGTATATTGATTATTCCAATCGATTTAGCTCAATAAGATTTGGAAAATAAATAGTGTTTTAAAAAAAAACTCATTTGAGCCACTGTGTCTAGTGTGGTGGCACTGTACAGTGAATCAGGCAAGTTCACAGTGGGTCGTCTATAGTATAACTCAAATAAAAATGCAGTTATTTGCATTTTATCGGTCTTTATTATTTCTGTTTTAACCAAACAATAAGTTTCACATCAAAAAAAGACCTTTTTTGACTACTTCAGTCTCAAAATGACTTTTCAGTCTAGCACATTCAAAATGAAATAAATTTGCGTCAATTTTTTTTACTTGGTTAATAATCAACACGTAAATTCAACATTAAGTAATACTACCATTACTTAATCACTATATTGCATAAAATGTAAAAAGAAATGACTCTTTGTCTTTAAAATAAATAACAGGCCACTTTTTGACTAGGTACTTCAGTCTTAAAGTGACTTTTTAGTCTTACGCATTCGTGACTTTTTAGTCTCATTTCATACGAACCTCGTTGACATTGATAGGTTTCTGAAAAAATGCAAAGTATATCTTACCTTACAACTTACTTTTTCTTCCGTCAAAACATAAAAACACTCACAACATGGGTTTGTTACATGACTGACACAGGGAAACTGGTTGTGACCTGCACCTATTGGAAGACCTTCCGAAGAGTGAAAGAGATCCGATGCTACCTATAATACTTTTGAAACAACGGCCAGTGCGCCACTGTTGTCGCTATAGCCACTGTTGCCGCCTTACCTACTCTAAGTTATTTTAGGTATATTGTTAATACAGATAAATAGCAAGAGATAACCGAAAAAATAAATCATCTATGAAGATATCATGTTCTCTATTTACAGCTGAGAGACTGTCAGCAAAAAAGAAGTCAATTTGATACACATTATCAAAGAATAAGTAGTTTCCTAAAAAAAAAACTGTTTTCCGTATGAGTGTCCAATCATTTGATAAACTTCCTTCCTTACAGTACACTGGTAAAAAAATAAACAATTACAACCAACAGGAGAGGAGATGGAATATGTGTTGCACAAAGACTTACTACGCTAAATAAATAAATCCTTTCTTTGCATAAAGCACGGTATAAAATGGTATAAATACGCTTACATTAATAAATCAGCAAGACGTAATAGAAAAAGAAATAAAACAGAATAAATAACAAACCGCCCTCCAAACTAGAAAAAATCCGGGGAAACCCAGAAATATGGCATACCTACCCAGGAGGATCGCGCCTCGGGCGCGCGTTTGCGCATTCCAATCGGAATCAAGACTATGGGATACCCAAAAGAAAAACTATAAAAATCGTGGTGTACTAAAAGCTTAGAGCATTCAACTCTTAGACTGAGTTGCACCACCTTAACTTTAACCATAACTGTAACTATAACCGGTGTTTCTGTATGGAGTTTGACAGTCTTTTGACGTTTGTTAAAGTTAAAGTAAGATGGTGCAACCCAGCCTAAGACTAAAAGTTCATAAGCCATAAAGTACGGACAACAGCTCGTCGACCTACCACAAATCGTCAAATTTTCTCAATAAAAAATGATCTCCACACGTCAGGCTTAAAGTTAAAAATCTGTTTGCGAACTTTAAACTTTTGGAGTAGGTCGACGTGCTGTTCACTGTACACCACCGCCGCAGCCTCAGCCTCCATCTTGAAAAATTACATATTTATTGCCTATTTCATTGCCATATCTCGGTAGAAGTAATTTAATGCCATTATTAATGCAGTAAACGGTAAGATAGTGTGACCTCAGCATCTAGTGAACAGGTAGTTACATAGGTAGACCTCATCTTAACCACTGAATAAGTAACCACTACGTTATTCTAACCTCAACCATGAGGTGGTTTGGGCCTTACTCCACCACATAGTCCCAGTGCGGATTGGTGGGGGTGTTGTAAGGCTAAAGTTAGGCCACACAGACGCGGGAAGGGCGGGGAACCGGTCGCAATCCGGGATGACATGTTTTGTAATGTTTGAGTTTGTATAACTGTAACTGTATTTAACTGTAACATAGGTATATGTATATATATATATGTATATGTATACAATCAGTCAGAAAGCTCGTAGCTAAGAGGTAGCATCGCTTTGGTATCGATTACTAAAGTTAAGCAACCAAGCAACGCCGCGGTTGTGAGTGGATGGGTGACCATTCTGACCATATTTAGTGACAATTCTCTCGAGCATCTCCGTGCTTCGAAAGCACGAAAGAGTTTGTCCCGGCGTGTATCGCTTGATATTAGTCGTAATGCCTAGTCAGAGGCCTAGCCTGTCCGCGCTAGGCAGCGTGTGTCTGGCACACCGCCTGAGGTTGGCGCCAGCTTGCCGCGGGCCGTGGCTCCAGCCGCTATTAATTCACACTGCCTAGCCTAATTCAAACTGTTCAGAAGTATTTGGACACCATGTCTGCTATGCTACAATATATCTGATGGCGACTGTACGTGCAACGTTACAACTGGCACATAGAGACGCCACTCTAGCGCCCTCACTGGCACAGATAGACTAGGTACACGAGCCCCCTAACTGGCACAGAAAGACGCCACTCTAGCGCCCTCACTGGCACAGAGAGAAGACTCTAGCGCCCTCACTGGCAAAGAGAGACGCCACTCTAGCGCCCTCACTGGCACAGAGAGACCACTCATGCGCCCTCACTAGCACAGAGACTACACTAGCGCCCTCACTGGCACAGAGACGCCACTCTAGCGCCCTCACTGGCACAGAGACCACTCATGCGCCCTCACTGGCACAGAGACGACACTCTAGCGCCCTCAATGGCACAGAGACGACACCAGCGCCCTTATTGGCACAGAGACCCAAAACAATAATACTACAAAATCAGACCGAAGTACTTAATCTATTTTATATACGACAAAGTATAGGTATTATTTATAAAATTAGTTATTCGTTTTACAAAGTGCTTGCAACTTTTACTTCCACTTAGTCGGTATAACTGCTCTCACGTGTGGGCCCTCAGTCCACACATACATCTGGACTTCGGTAAGTAGGTAGGCTTTGAAACCAAAGTAAATAAGCTTAAGCTTCGATGTTCACAAATCTTTTTGTAAATAATAAACAAAAAGCAAACATATTTAAAAAAAACGTTTATTAGAGTACGATTAACATAGCATTTTGCACTTTTTCTTAAGCCTTCGAACTTCGGTGTGCGCCTTATACTTGTTAGCAGAGTTTCATCACCAGCACCGGCAGCCCCGCCGCTGGAGCACCACTAACCGACGCACCACCGCCGCCCGATGAGGAACAACCTGTGCAACATTCAGGCGTTAACAATTTCATTTGCTCACGAGTTTGGCCCCCACCTTGTGGCCCACCAGCACGGTTCGAGGCCTGTCTAGTAGCGCTAGCACCACCACTCGTTAGTGGGTTGCGGCCTGGCTGTATTCCCGGTGGCGTTTCAAAGCAATCCGCTTTACAAGGAGCATCCCACACACAAGGCGGCGGTGGTTGCCAATGCACACAACCCGGTCTCGTACAAGGCTCTTCCTTACTAACAGCCTTTGTTGCTTTACGAGGCCTACCACCAGGCCCTATTACCACGTCACTTTGTGGAAGTTCTTTATTATCAAAGCGCTTCATTATAGTCTCTAAAGTTTTTTCATCAAATACATAAATTGATGATGACTGTGCTTGACCTGCACCAGAACTGCTTGAACAAGGGCATTTTGAGACTGGTTGGCTAAAAGCAGTGGTATTAGCGGACTTAGGGATGCCACTGCAAATACAGGCTTGACCGCTGGAACTTTGCATAGGGACTGGAAATGAACTAGGACACTTACAGCATTTGCCAGACTTATCCACGGAAGCATCTGGGACGATGCCCTTTAGTTCACACACAATGAACCTCTTGCCTCCACTGGAACCGGAATCTGCTGCCCCTCCCGATGCATTGCCTCCTTGAGCACGAAGGTGCCCTGCAAGAGGCTCAGGATCTGCAAGTCCTCGAGCCCGAGCCAGTTGGCTAGGCGCGCATAGCGGATCCGGCAGGACCAGACAAGCTGGCTCGCCACCACACCCAGTGCGGCGACAGTCATGCTGAAGCCCATTGCGCTTAATGCAATGGCAACTGTAGTACATAATCCCTCCGCGCAGCTCACGGCTCTTTGTTCTTTTCAGCTGGTTTTCTTTTTCATCCTTTTTTTCAGCGCCACCCTCCTCCGCTCTATTCGCTCCATCGGAGGATTTTCCTTTCTGAGAACAACAGAAATGCTTAGATGTGCTAAAGTAAAATAGCCGGCCACCGTCATGAAATTTAGAATAATATTACCGAGAGCTAGCGGTTGGGGGGCTAGGCGTCGTTCAGGCTACCACTGCGATATAAGATCGAAATCGCTGAATCGTGTGACGTAGGTTTTTCCGGGTGGTGGCCGGCGTACGCACGGCGGGCAGGATGGCGGGCACGGCCTCGTGCAGCAGGGGCCCGCCCGGCACAAGTACCGGATTGAGCCCTGCTGGAAGTAGTGGCAATCCTGCAGTCCGTTACGCTTGAACGCAGAGCGTGGCAGGCACTGGAGCTAAACATACATTCAGAACCCATTAAACTTTTATTGCTTATGGGTAAATCGTAATCGCATCAAGTGATTCTAGTGATACAATACAACGACTTACCGGAGGACCGCAGTCTTCATATTTGTAGCATACCATGGGACCGCAGGGAGAACACCTAAAAACATAGTAAATTTAATGAATGCTTAATAACTAATATCTACTGATAAGAAAAGCTAAAACTTACATGGTGGAAAACAAGGAAATGCAGTCTTTAACCGAAGGTGTTTAAATTATACAGAGGAGGGTGTTTTTTTAATATTTTATATATATTTTAGCTTAAAAAGGCATGTAAAGTTAAATTTGTAGTTATGAGACACTTGAAAAATTTTGAATTTTATAAAATTTACAATTTTTTTACAAAAAGTACATCTAAAATAGCCGAAGACAAAATTTCTTCTGTCAAATTATTTGATCATTTGATGTGTCTGTATTTTTTGTCTTCTGAATTTGAAATCATTTCTTCTTGCCAGTGTTTCCGTGTCCACTCAAAAAAGGGGCCCATGTTAATAAAGCCAAACATACAAGGACATTTTCTTGTACTAAAAAATGCGTTTATAAACTGTTTCGTTTCACTTAAAATATTCATTATTTTCGCATTTTACATATGGATGATAATGCTTCTGCGTGAGGATTCCTGCAATGTGTTTGGCAAGCAACTATTGACGGTCCACACAAAGGTGCTGGTAAAGCCTGGCATAGAGGAGAGTTCTGACATCCATTCCTTTTGCAATCGTACTGTAAACCGTCCCGCCGCAAACAAAAGCAGTCCGTGTATAGAATTCCACCTCTGAGTTCACGGCTTTTACAAGACTTCACAGGGACTACTTGTAGCTTGCATTTCACCATTGTGATCCGGTTACTTTCTTAAAACTCAACAAGATGATTTAACTTTAAACTTGATATAATTATGTAGACTATGACCGCTTATTCTAAGTTACCTAACATAATTATCTGGTGTTGATTATTTTTATTTATTAAATACATTTTCACTGAAAATTTAGATTCACAATAGCTTAGGTTTTCCTAAAATATTATTATTTTGAAAAAAATCACGATGGCCGTAATGTTTTTTTATAGGCGTTCTTTATTTCATATTATTACTTTTAATAGGTTTTTAACGTAATGCATAGCAAAAAGTTTAATCAATACCATATCATACGACCTTGATCGTGTCACAGTGGCCATTGGATAGCCGGTAGGTTGGATTCCCAGTCGGGTTTAACCTCGATTTATTGATAATTATTGTATGTAGCCTATTTATAATTAATTGAAAAGATTTTTAAGTTATAATGTTATAAGTTATAGTGTTAAGGAATTAATTGACTACTAGCTAGATTTTACTGGCATTATAATTTATTGAAATGTTGAATCCAGTTTATTATTATTTAATTATTGCAATTTTATTCCATGTAATAGGCTAGTTGACATTTTTTTTTAAATTGGTTAATAATTTACCATGTCTAATAAACACAAAGAAACTGTTTCTTTCAAAAAGAAAATGCGTTAACAGTATGTATTTTGCGTTTTAAAATAATAATTAAAATTTACCGCGAAAACGATCGAGTCTGTCAAAGCGTCTAAATTACGTCACGTCCGGCAAAACGAATTGTGTATGTCCTAATTCTTGAGTCATCCGCTCGTAAGAACGGACGCGTTTTCAGCGATTACTTAAATAACAACATAAAACTGTAAAGTGTGTCAAACGTGTGTCAGCGCATTCAACATTGCCTTTTGTTTGTGTCAATAACTGTGCGTACGGAATGGATTAACAAGTTTTAACTAGTTAGCTGTTAAGCTGTGCTCTATTTCTAGTAAAATTGCACAGTAATTGTTATTTAAAATACTTGTATGTATGCACCTAATAAATAATGCAATACGTACAAAAATGATGCCTAAAATACAAGTAATTATTTACTTAGTTTAGGCATCTAAATAAACAAACCTGACCTACATGCGTATGTCATAATAACTTACTAATATTATGACATGCAAGCATACACCTTGCACAGTATAGGTATTAATATAATTTTAGCAGCGTAAGCATTGTTACCCAATGTTATTAACGCTCTCTTTCTTTTGTAAATAATTATTTATAAGCATGTATTATTATTAATATAACTGTACGTAGCTTAAGTTTTATACCAAATAAACTTTATCTTATCTTATCTTAAACTTATCTTAATTCTGTAGTGAATTTTGCACCACTCATTTTAAATATGATTTAAAAAACCGACAGAGATTGCTAAAAACGGGATATTTATCAAATGGAACAATTTATTGTCCGAAAATGGTATTAATATCAACGACGTGACGTTAGAATAGATTGTTACGGGATTGCTACCATGTACCTTATTTTTGAGTTCCCGATATTTCGGCACTGTTGCAAGCGCCATGATCACGGAGTAAGTTACTCCGTGATCATGGCGCTGATTGGTAGCAATCCCGTAACAATCTATTCTAATGTTAGTGACCATGAAAGTTTAAGACGTGACGTTATTCTTTCTTATTAGTGTTCACTGTCACGTGACTGTTAGCCAAATTTTATTGAATTTGTTTCCTAACAATATTGAAAATCCTTGTTCAAAATAAAAAAAAACCTTGTTTTTAGGGTTCCGTACCTAACGGGTATAACGGGACCCTATTACTAAGGCTCCGCTATCCATCTGTCAGTCTGTCAGTCTATCTGTCTGTCTGTCTGTCTGTGGTACGGAACCCTTCGTGCGCGAGTCCGACTCGCACTTGGCCGGTTTTTTTGTTTTCTCCGTACCGTGATTTATTATTAGAAATATCAAACAAGACAATTTATGTGTAGTAAACACAAGCCATTGAGTTTGAGACCACTGACATCGTCTTGAACTAATATTGTAATTTAGCGCTCGCTGGCCGCTGCCGCGGCACGCTCGCTCACTCGGCTTCGCACTGTTTGTGGTCACTGTTCTAACTTAACCTAACCCAGATGAGATAAGTGACAAGTTAAGCCATAGATTGATTTGACACCCTCAAGTATTTTCCGTCGTGAGACGATTTACTAAGACATTGTTAACGTAGGTCTAATACAACGGTTAGGTTTAACGACTATTGGATATTTTAAAATTGGGCCTTCCTTACCATAGGGGATTTAACTTAAGAGATATCTAGTTTTATTTACACTTATGATTAAAAACTATATGAAAATAAATATAAGTCCAAACAAATTTATGATTATTAACATTATGAATATCAACAATTATGAAAATTAACACTATGATTAAGAAATATATGAACACATATATTAGTATAAACGAGTTTATTACTAGTGATATTATGAATTCTAAGGAATAAGAGTTTCGATCATTAGTATTTAAAACAAATATGAAGAGTGATCATTATGATGTAAAATGGTATGAGAAATATTTTCGGACTTCCTATTATGGGACTTAAAAAGTTATGTAAAAAAGGCTCACCCGTTTATGACGCTTATTTAACATAATGCTTAGGAGGTTTGGAAGATGAGAAGGAGCCAGTATGTCAAGACAATTTGCGTCCCACACTAGGGGCAGACAGACCCATTTTGCAAGGAAGCAATGTGGTACTATCAGTATCAAGTTTCCTGCCATCACTCTTCACTGGAACATTCGTCTTAAATAGACCGATACGAATAAAAAGGGATCAAGGCTACATAGCCTTAAATAAAAAAACAATCCACATTGTTTTGTATTTAATTTTGTTTTCAAATTTTTTGTACTTTTTATTTTGTGGAGGATTGGTATTTATTAAAGCCAAATCATTTTTCTCTCGATAAACATTTTTATATTTATTATTTTCGTTTAAAATAATATTAAAACGCGCTTGATAAAAAGGTGAAAAATCTTGCCGTGAATGGGATTTCAGCTAATAAAAGACAAAGAAGGTCACAAGCACTTAGTAAACTTTTTGCTTTAGTGGCAGAATTAAATAAATAAAAAATATTTTTTTGAATAACGTACTGCATTTTCCACGTTTAAACAAGAGCAGAGGTGTTTTGTAGAAGTAATTTTCAATAGAAGGTCAGTACAATCAAATCCTTTGCGTGATACACATAAAAATAAAGAACAAAAAAAACTTTAAATCTAATAAATCCATATAACCAGATTTTCCACAAACGTAACTACTGTCTACTATAGACCCGGTATTTTTAGGCTTGACAAGTACTCTCTAACCCCAGAACCAAGATGTAAGTTTTTCTTCCTTTTAATGCCTATTTTTGTTTCTACAAAATGCTTATTCGTTCTTGTCTACAGGTGCTGCGGAGGTTGCGGACCTTGCTGTGGAGGACCCTGCTGCGGCGGCGGGTGCTGCTGCCCATGCATAACTATCTACACGTGCTGCACCAAGATTTGCTGATTGTCGTGCCGTCGCGGGTCATGGACGCCCGAAGCGGCTTCGTTGGGGAATTCCCAAAACTAGCTTCGCGAAGTACCGTGCCGTTTTTGTGGAAAAATAAACTATAAGCGTACTTGGTTTTTTCATTGTTGCTTCCTTACGTGAGGGCGAGGTGTTGCGCGAGGGCTGAGTGTTGAGGTGTTGCGCGAGGGCTGAGTGTTGAGGTGTTGCGCGAGGGCTGAGTGTTGAGGTGTTGCGCGAGGGCTGAGTGTTGAGGTGTTGCGCGAGGGCTGAGTGTTGAGGTGTTGCGCGAGGGCTGAGTGTTGAGGTGTTGCGCGAGGGCTGAGTGTTGAGGTGTTGCGCGAGGGCTGAGTGTTGAGGTGTTGCGCGAGGGCTGAGTGTTGAGGTGTTGCGCGAGGGCTGAGTGTTGAGGTGTTGCGCGAGGGCTGAGTGTTGAGGTGTTGCGCGAGGGCTGAGTGTTGAGGTGTTGCGCGAGGGCTGAGTGTTGAGGTGTTGCGCGAGGGCTGAGTGTTGAGGTGTTGCGCGAGGGCTGAGTGTTGAGGTGTTGCGCGAGGGCTGAGTGTTGAGGTGTTGCGCGAGGGCTGAGTGTTGAGGTGTTGCGCGAGGGCTGAGTGTTGAGGTGTTGCGCGAGGGCTGAGTGTTGAGGTGTTGCGCGAGGGCTGAGTGTTGAGGTGTTGCGCGAGGGCTGAGTGTTGAGGTGTTGCGCGAGGGCTGAGTGTTGAGGTGTTGCGCGAGGGCTGAGTGTTGAGGTGTTGCGCGAGGGCTGAGTGTTGAGGTGTTGCGCGAGGGCTGAGTGTTGAGGTGTTGCGCGAGGGCTGAGTGTTGAGGTGTTGCGCGAGGGCTGAGTGTTGAGGTGTTGCGCGAGGGCTGAGTGTTGAGGTGTTGCGCGAGGGCTGAGTGTTGAGGTGTTGCGCGAGGGCTGAGTGTTGAGGTGTTGCGCGAGGGCTGAGTGTTGAGGTGTTGCGCGAGGGCTGAGTGTTGAGGTGTTGCGCGAGGGCTGAGTGTTGAGGTGTTGCGCGAGGGCTGAGTGTTGAGGTGTTGCGCGAGGGCTGAGTGTTGAGGTGTTGCGCGAGGGCTGAGTGTTGAGGTGTTGCGCGAGGGCTGAGTGTTGAGGTGTTGCGCGAGGGCTGAGTGTTGAGGTGTTGCGCGAGGGCTGAGTGTTGAGGTGTTGCGCGAGGGCTGAGTGTTGAGGTGTTGCGCGAGGGCTGAGTGTTGAGGTGTTGCGCGAGGGCTGAGTGTTGAGGTGTTGCGCGAGGGCTGAGTGTTGAGGTGTTGCGCGAGGGCTGAGTGTTGAGGTGTTGCGCGAGGGCTGAGTGTTGAGGTGTTGCGCGAGGGCTGAGTGTTGAGGTGTTGCGCGAGGGCTGAGTGTTGAGGTGTTGCGCGAGGGCTGAGTGTTGAGGTGTTGCGCGAGGGCTGAGTGTTGAGGTGTTGCGCGAGGGCTGAGTGTTGAGGTGTTGCGCGAGGGCTGAGTGTTGAGGTGTTGCGCGAGGGCTGAGTGTTGAGGTGTTGCGCGAGGGCTGAGTGTTGAGGTGTTGCGCGAGGGCTGAGTGTTGAGGTGTTGCGCGAGGGCTGAGTGTTGAGGTGTTGCGCGAGGGCTGAGTGTTGAGGTGTTGCGCGAGGGCTGAGTGTTGAGGTGTTGCGCGAGGGCTGAGTGTTGAGGTGTTGCGCGAGGGCTGAGTGTTGAGGTGTTGCGCGAGGGCTGAGTGTTGAGGTGTTGCGCGAGGGCTGAGTGTTGAGGTGTTGCGCGAGGGCTGAGTGTTGAGGTGTTGCGCGAGGGCTGAGTGTTGAGGTGTTGCGCGAGGGCTGAGTGTTGAGGTGTTGCGCGAGGGCTGAGTGTTGAGGTGTTGCGCGAGGGCTGAGTGTTGAGGTGTTGCGCGAGGGCTGAGTGTTGAGGTGTTGCGCGAGGGCTGA
The DNA here is from genome assembly GCA_950371115.1 of Anania fuscalis. Classification (NCBI taxonomy): domain Eukaryota; kingdom Metazoa; phylum Arthropoda; class Insecta; order Lepidoptera; family Crambidae; genus Anania; species Anania fuscalis. The sequence continues at coordinate 14,176,568 of OX493328.1, forward strand.
GTGTTGAGGTGTTGCGCGAGGGCTGAGTGTTGAGGTGTTGCGCGAGGGCTGAGTGTTGAGGTGTTGCGCGAGGGCTGAGTGTTGAGGTGTTGCGCGAGGGCTGAGTGTTGAGGTGTTGCGCGAGGGCTGAGTGTTGAGGTGTTGCGCGAGGGCTGAGTGTTGAGGTGTTGCGCGAGGGCTGAGTGTTGAGGTGTTGCGCGAGGGCTGAGTGTTGAGGTGTTGCGCGAGGGCTGAGTGTTGAGGTGTTGCGCGAGGGCTGAGTGTTGAGGTGTTGCGCGAGGGCTGAGTGTTGAGGTGTTGCGCGAGGGCTGAGTGTTGAGGTGTTGCGCGAGGGCTGAGTGTTGAGGTGTTGCGCGAGGGCTGAGTGTTGAGGTGTTGCGCGAGGGCTGAGTGTTGAGGTGTTGCGCGAGGGCTGAGTGTTGAGGTGTTGCGCGAGGGCTGAGTGTTGAGGTGTTGCGCGAGGGCTGAGTGTTGAGGTGTTGCGCGAGGGCTGAGTGTTGAGGTGTTGCGCGAGGGCTGAGTGTTGAGGTGTTGCGCGAGGGCTGAGTGTTGAGGTGTTGCGCGAGGGCTGAGTGTTGAGGTGTTGCGCGAGGGCTGAGGGCTGAGTGTTGAGGTGTTGCGCGAGGGCTGAGGGCTGAGTGTTGAGGTGTTGCGCGAGGGCTGAGGGCTGAGTGTTGAGGTGTTGCGCGAGGGCTGAGGGCTGAGTGTTGAGGTGTTGCGCGAGGGCTGAGGGCTGAGTGTTGAGGTGTTGCGCGAGGGCTGAGGGCTGAGTGTTGAGGTGTTGCGCGAGGGCTGAGGGCTGAGTGTTGAGGTGTTGCGCGAGGGCTGAGGGCTGAGTGTTGAGGTGTTGCGCGAGGGCTGAGGGCTGAGTGTTGAGGTGTTGCGCGAGGGCTGAGGGCTGAGTGTTGAGGTGTTGCGCGAGGGCTGAGGGCTGAGTGTTGAGGTGTTGCGCGAGGGCTGAGGGCTGAGTGTTGAGGTGTTGCGCGAGGGCTGAGGGCTGAGTGTTGAGGTGTTGCGCGAGGGCTGAGGGCTGAGTGTTGAGGTGTTGCGCGAGGGCTGAGGGCTGAGTGTTGAGGTGTTGCGCGAGGGCTGAGGGCTGAGTGTTGAGGTGTTGCGCGAGGGCTGAGGGCTGAGTGTTGAGGTGTTGCGCGAGGGCTGAGGGCTGAGTGTTGAGGTGTTGCGCGAGGGCTGAGGGCTGAGTGTTGAGGTGTTGCGCGAGGGCTGAGGGCTGAGTGTTGAGGTGTTGCGCGAGGGCTGAGGGCTGAGTGTTGAGGTGTTGCGCGAGGGCTGAGGGCTGAGTGTTGAGGTGTTGCGCGAGGGCTGAGGGCTGAGTGTTGAGGTGTTGCGCGAGGGCTGAGGGCTGAGTGTTGAGGTGTTGCGCGAGGGCTGAGGGCTGAGTGTTGAGGTGTTGCGCGAGGGCTGAGGGCTGAGTGTTGAGGTGTTGCGCGAGGGCTGAGGGCTGAGTGTTGAGGTGTTGCGCGAGGGCTGAGGGCTGAGTGTTGAGGTGTTGCGCGAGGGCTGAGGGCTGAGTGTTGAGGTGTTGCGCGAGGGCTGAGGGCTGAGTGTTGAGGTGTTGCGCGAGGGCTGAGGGCTGAGTGTTGAGGTGTTGCGCGAGGGCTGAGGGCTGAGTGTTGAGGTGTTGCGCGAGGGCTGAGGGCTGAGTGTTGAGGTGTTGCGCGAGGGCTGAGGGCTGAGTGTTGAGGTGTTGCGCGAGGGCTGAGGGCTGAGTGTTGAGGTGTTGCGCGAGGGCTGAGGGCTGAGTGTTGAGGTGTTGCGCGAGGGCTGAGGGCTGAGTGTTGAGGTGTTGCGCGAGGGCTGAGTGTTGAGGTGTTGCGCGAGGGCTGAGTGTTGAGGTGTTGCGCGAGGGCTGAGGGCTGAGTGTTGAGGTGTTGCGCGAGGGCTGAGTGTTGAGGTGTTGCGCGAGGGCTGAGTGTTGAGGTGTTGCGCGAGGGCTGAGTGTTGAGGTGTTGCGCGAGGGCTGAGTGTTGAGGTGTTGCGCGAGGGCTGAGTGTTGAGGTGTTGCGCGAGGGCTGAGGGCTGAGTGTTGAGGTGTTGCGCGAGGGCTGAGGGCTGAGTGTTGAGGTGTTGCGCGAGGGCTGAGTGTTGAGGTGTTGCGCGAGGGCTGAGTGTTGAGGTGTTGCGCGAGGGCTGAGTGTTGAGGTGTTGCGCGAGGGCTGAGGGCTGAGTGTTGAGGTGTTGCGCGAGGGCTGAGGGCTGAGTGTTGAGGTGTTGCGCGAGGGCTGAGTGTTGAGGTGTTGCGCGAGGGCTGAGTGTTGAGGTGTTGCGCGAGGGCTGAGTGTTGAGGTGTTGCGCGAGGGCTGAGGGCTGAGTGTTGAGGTGTTGCGCGAGGGCTGAGGGCTGAGTGTTGAGGTGTTGCGCGAGGGCTGAGGGCTGAGTGTTGAGGTGTTGCGCGAGGGCTGAGGGCTGAGTGTTGAGGTGTTGCGCGAGGGCTGAGGGCTGAGTGTTGAGGTGTTGCGCGAGGGCTGAGGGCTGAGTGTTGAGGTGTTGCGCGAGGGCTGAGGGCTGAGTGTTGAGGTGTTGCGCGAGGGCTGAGGGCTGAGTGTTGAGGTGTTGCGCGCCTTTTGGAACATAATGTTGAATTCTCAAAAAGTTGGATTCTCAAAAAGTTGGATTCTCAAAATGTTGAATCTCAAAATATTGAATTCTTAAAATGTTGAATCTCATAATGTTGGATTCTCAGAATGTTGAATCTCATAATGTTGGATTCTCAAAATGTTGAATTTTCGAAATTTTTGATTCTGTATTTTAAAAAAAAATGTAGTGTAGGAAGCAATGGCATGCAAAAAATCTAACAAGTAAGCACCCACTGAAATAGTTACGTTCAATTTGAAACTTGGATGTAAAGCTTTTAAAAACACGCCTAATTTTGCATAAATGGCTTTGATATCTGTTTTTAATCTTTTGAAATGAATTGATGAAACCCGTCCTAAGATGAACTTATATTTATGCGTTGTTTATAAATAAAACTAAAAAAAAGAATAAATTTATTTTTATTTATCAACTTAACTAAAATATTTTTTCTTATACAAACATAGAGCTTCAAAACAAAAAAGAAACTTCTGTGTGGTACCTACCAAGCTTTGAATTAATTATTTCTTTTAAAATCATTTCCTAAAATTACATTTGATACAAAAAGTACATTTAAGTACCTTCAATTACCGAGCCTAAGCCTAATAAATATAATTTTACGGAGAAACTTCAAAGCCGAAAGTAGCTGTAACTCCAATTTGGTCAAAAGTTTTTCATACTTCTGGTCAAAAATGATGTCTCTGAGTCTTTGATTTTTTGGGAAAGGAAGAAATAAACCTCTTTCAATTTTTCTATCAAAATAATATGCTTCTTTTTTTATTGTATGTAATACGAGAAAAATATTAGGTTTGTTTGCCGGGAATTTAATTTGCTTCGATACCCTTCACACGAATTAGTAGTTCTGTGAACATCATCTGCGCAGCTTAACAAAGTGTGGTTCTTTATTATACCAGTAATTTTTAAAATAATCCAGAAATAAATGCATTTTCGGTGTATTCGGAGCTATATTTTTAATCACATGCCAGGTGTTTTGCATGTGAATCGAAGGCAGTAGCACAAAATAAGAGCATAATCGGACAATGTTCCTTTCTGATTTATTGACGAAGTTGTTAGTGGTTTTCTTTTTCTTTTGAGTTATCTCCAATTCTTTCGCTTTTTTCCAAATGGCTTTATTAAAATGTTGATAGCACCCTGTAATTTACACATTATTATATACTTGCTTTACAGCATTGATGATGGCAATTTCGTAATCACATTTGAAAAAGCTTATGTTGACTTTGAGTTATTTTTTATCAGTGAAAACAGCCGCGTATAAGTCAGTGAAAATTAGGATAAGATTTTTTGAATTCTGTCACCTTATTCTCAAATATGTATTATATATATGTTCTATTTCCCTTGGTCTCGGCATCACGCGCTACGCTCACTGCTGGACCTTTTTCGATATTATTTTTTACGTTGTGTTTTTTACTGTCAGCGAAGGTTTTTATGTAAAAAAAAATAAGAAAGTTGCGCGGAAAATTAAAATCTAGTGCCCCGAGGCGAGGCCGGTGACGGGCCGCTAGTTTTTTTTTATAATAGCATCAATAAGATTTTTTTGTTTTGAAGCTCTATTTTGAATCAAGATTTTTTTAAGCAAATTTCATAAATAAAAAAAATAATTTCCTTTCAGGTAGTTAATTTTATTTAGTTTTGTTGCATGTTGTTAATACTACTTACTTTTTTTAAACACCTAGAATTCAACATGTTGAGAATCCAACATTATGAGATTCAACATTCTGAGAATCCAACATTATGAGATTCAACATTTTAAGAATTTAACATTTTGAGATTCAACATTTTGAGAATACAACTTTTTGAGAATACAACTTTTTGAGAATTCAACATTATGTTCCAAAAGGGTTGCGCGAGGGCTGAGGGCTGAGTGTTGAGGTGTTGCGCGAGGGCTGAGGGCTGAGTGTTGAGGTGTTGCGCGAGGGCTGAGTGTTGAGGTGTTGCGCGAGGGCTGAGTGTTGAGGTGTTGCGCGAGGGCTGAGTGTTGAGGTGTTGCGCGAGGGCTGAGTGTTGAGGTGTTGCGCGAGGGCTGAGTGTTGAGGTGTTGCGCGAGGGCTGAGTGTTGAGGTGTTGCGCGAGGGCTGAGTGTTGAGGTGTTGCGCGAGGGCTGAGTGTTGAGGTGTTGCGCGAGGGCTGAGTGTTGAGGTGTTGCGCGAGGGCTGAGTGTTGAGGTGTTGCGCGAGGGCTGAGTGTTGAGGTGTTGCGCGAGGGCTGAGTGTTGAGGTGTTGCGCGAGGGCTGAGTGTTGAGGTGTTGCGCGAGGGCTGAGTGTTGAGGTGTTGCGCGAGGGCTGAGTGTTGAGGTGTTGCGCGAGGGCTGAGTGTTGAGGTGTTGCGCGAGGGCTGAGTGTTGAGGTGTTGCGCGAGGGCTGAGTGTTGAGGTGTTGCGCGAGGGCTGAGTGTTGAGGTGTTGCGCGAGGGCTGAGTGTTGAGGTGTTGCGCGAGGGCTGAGTGTTGAGGTGTTGCGCGAGGGCTGAGTGTTGAGGTGTTGCGCGAGGGCTGAGTGTTGAGGTGTTGCGCGAGGGCTGAGTGTTGAGGTGTTGCGCGAGGGCTGAGTGTTGAGGTGTTGCGCGAGGGCTGAGTGTTGAGGTGTTGCGCGAGGGCTGAGTGTTGAGGTGTTGCGCGAGGGCTGAGTGTTGAGGTGTTGCGCGAGGGCTGAGTGTTGAGGTGTTGCGCGAGGGCTGAGTGTTGAGGTGTTGCGCGAGGGCTGAGTGTTGAGGTGTTGCGCGAGGGCTGAGTGTTGAGTCAGTCGTCGTCCGAACACGATCAAGGGTGCACGAACTCGTTCGTCTGCTGTGATCCAGTGATAGTCAATTTCGGGGCCGCTTCGCGTTATTTATCTACTGACGGCTAAAATGTTTTCGTGCGCACGGTGTGGAAATAAAGTGTCGGACGGTCCATCATGCAGTTTATGCAAACGCCAATTTGATTTGGCCTGCGCTGGCATCACGGAGACTAATTTTCGCAAACTGGGAGAGCGAAGATCTGCCTGGCGCTGTATCGACTGCCGGAATACCCAGTCCTCTGCATCAACGTCTTAAGATAGCCCCTCTGAGATAGCAGTACAGCTGAGTGAAATGCGGGCCTCCCTAGCGATTATTACGAATCAACTCGCACCTTTGGCGTCACTCGTGGAGGATGTAAAGGCCATAAAGCTGGATATATCAAATCTTAAGAGTTCAGTTGAATTCGCTCATGAGACCTCGAGCCAATTATCTAATGCAGTGGAATTGTTGGAGACAAGAATTACTCAAGTCGAAGAACATACCAACTTGATTCATAGTTTAGGAGCAGATATGAACAAGTTTAAGGAGGACCTACAGGACAAGGAACAATGGGCGCGGGCTAATAATGTGGAAATTAAGGGAGTTCCACTTAAAAAGACTGAGAACCTATTACGATATTGCAGAAAAAATCTGCCAAGTTATCCAATACCCTATACGCAGAGAGGACATCAATTATATTGCCCGAGTTCCCAGCCTTAAATCGGATTCTCAAAAGTCTATTATAGTTGCACTTAACAACCGCTATTGCAAAGAAGAGTTTGTTGCAGCCGCTCGTAGACACAAGGAACTCCTAGTTTCTCAACTGGGGTATACTGAACAAGGCTATGTTTATATAAACGACCACCTTACACTCCATAATAAAACTCTTCTTAAGAAAGCTAAGGATTTGTCTAAGGCAAAAAACTTCAAATACGTATGGATAAAACATTGCAAGATCCTGGCCCGAAAATCCGACACTTCACCGACGTCCCGGATAAAATCGGAAAAGGATCTGTTAAAATTCACCTATTGTTAATTACTCTCATGTTTTGCCATTTTTCAATTACTTATAATGCATGTTATCCAAACATATAGAACATATGTTTGGATAACATGCAGTATAACTCCAACAAATGCTGTACTTGTTGCGCCCGCCGTGTGGGAGGCCCTGACTCTTTTGTATTGCTTATCGCAACTTACTACCTACACTCGACGTTTATTAGTAAATATCCTTTTGTGAATAGTTGCCCTAACCACGTTTGCTTAGAAGTCACTTTCCATTGTATCCTACTCGAGCTTAAAAATTACATTTTATCCTCATATTTGTTATTTAACATGTTGCTTTTTGTTTGCGAATTGTCGTTACTTACGGATTACCGCGATTCTCGGCCGTTTATTAAAACGTATACCGTCGTTTTCTTAATAAACATGCTTGTAAACAACTTGTGCAAACCCGTTATCTTTTCTGTATGTGATTTCCAGACCAAAACATTTAGAAGTAGTGAACCCACCGTATTTATAGTTTACCGTAAAATGCCCGAGGGCTGCGCACGAAAGCCAGCTTATTTAGAAGAAATGTAGCCTTGAACTGCTTTGATATAATATCAATAACGGAGACTTGGTTGTTGGCCGGGGTTAGTGATAGTGAACTGTTCGATGAGCGGTACATAGTGTGGCGACGTGACCGTGATTATCACTCCACCGGCCAGCGGTACGGTGGCGGCGTGCTGGTGGCTGTGCGCCGCGAACTCGCCGCTGCTGAGCAACCAGCCTGGCGCTCATCTGCCGAAGATATTTGGGTTACCTTAGCACTTCGTACTAAAAGCGGCCTTCTCACGTTACATTTATGTACTACACACACCGGCATATTTAGCGGAACACAAACAAAAGTCCATAAATCTACTCACTACACTTCTTTTGTTATTTAAAGTTTCATTTGTTTTAATTAAAATGAGAACACATTAAGAACACATTTTGCGAGTAAAGGCTTTTTGTGAAAAATGGTACATTATTGAATTTTTTATGTAACCGGGAAAAGTGAAAATTGATATTAAAATAACAATTTATTAAATTAGAAAAATGGTGATTAATATCGCGTATTTCCTCCACGTGCTCTTATTAAAGTTTCTACCCGTCTAAGCATACTGAGAATGATGTTATCGATGGTCTCCTGGGATAGTCTCCGCCATTCCTCAACTACGGCGATTCGCAGTTCACCCACGTTGGCAGGAGCTGGAATTCTGGACTTAACTTTTCTTTTCAGCAAGTCCCAAACGTGCTCTATTGGGTTCATATCCGATGATCTCGCCGGCTACTCCATAACAGTGATATTCATATCATTAAGATATGCTTGAGTTACCCGAGCGGTATGCGGCCGAGCATTATCCTGCATAAAAACAAAATCGTCACCGATATATGGGGAAAACGGTACGACATTTTCTTCTAAAACTTCTCTGATATAGCGGTCTGCAGTCAGACTCCCTCTGTCAATCACTACCAAGTCTGTGCGAGCTCCCAAACAAATGCCCGCCCAAACCATTATTGATCCACCACCGTATGCAACTGTAGTTTCAAAATTTGTCTGAATGTATCGTTCTCCTTTGCGTCTGTATATTCTTTGCCTGCCGTCAATTTGATTTAAGAGAATTCTGCACTCATCACTAAACAATACCTTACTCCATTGGTTCGCGTTCCAAATTCGATGTTCCTGAGCAAAATTCAACCTGTTTCTACGATGATTTACTTCGAGCCTTGGAGCCTTTGCGGGCACAAATGAACCCAAACCAGCTTCTTCGAACCTTCTTCGTACCGTACGCTCACTTACGGTTACACCTCGCACTGCTTCTAACTCATGTCGGGCTTGGACGGCCGTCAAACGGGGGTTCCTACGTACACGAAGCCGAATGAAACGATCATCCCTACTCGAAGTGCGTCTTTTTCTGCCTTGTCCTGCTCTTCTCACATAAGTACCGGTCTCCCTGAACCGTTGGATACTGCGATGGATCGTTGAAACTGGTCGACGAAGATCTCTGGATATCACTCTGTAGGTTTGACCATTTCATCGCATTTCGAGTGCCCTGGCAATCTCCGTTGGGGCTAAGTCAGGCATAATTCAGTTCTCAACTCCAAAAAGATGCGTTATTAAAAAAAAAACTAACAAAAAACAGTATTTCAATGAAATTTTAAATCAAACTCAGAAGGAAGGAATACTCGAAGTTCGCTCCAAATAAGGTGTATTTGAATAAACTTAAAACAATTGCATAAAATGTGATGTTCAGTTGTTTTCTTAATTTGAAATTATTGCTTTTTAAATTAAATGACGTATTTATCAGCCAGCAACCTTATATGATACTGATATCAAACCTTTTTTTATGTTCCGCTAAATATGCCGGTGTGTGTATTTATTTATGTAATCAGGGAGGTGGCAACTCAATCAATACCCAGCTTGACAACTTCACAGGTAAGCTTGGTGATAACTTCCACTCGGCTCCTTATTAGGAGCCGACTCCGTAACCGTAATAACTTGTTTTTAGTCTTGGGAGATTTTAATATGCCGAATATTGACTGGAATTTATCGGCTTCCGGCCAATTAGAGCCTACGGGTACATACAATGAAAGCCAGATTAGTTTTTTCGATACAATCGTTGAATGCAATCTCGACCAATACAATCCTGTACGAAATAAAAACAATAGGCTGTTGGATCTTGTTTTTTGTAATAATCTTGTGAATGTACGTCCCAGTGACAACCCCCTTGTCCCGGAGGATTCTCACCATAAGTCAATCTGCATTAGTTTAACTTTAGATATACCGAGTTTTCTAGTTGTAAATAACCGAACATTTTTTAACTACAAAATGGGAAATTACATTGAAATTAATGCTAGCCTATCCAAGATAGACTGAAATGATATTTTATCGCGTGGTTCTATTGATGATTGTGTTAGTATTTTCTACCACATTTTAACTGATCTTCGTAATAAATTTATACCTAATAAAATTATTTCTAATAGCACTTTTCCTATTTGGTACAACTCAGAATTAAAAAAGGGTTTGAAAAGAAAAATTTAAATACTTTAAAAAATATAAAAAATATGGTAATCAGTATGATTACGAAACATACTCATTGCTTAGAGAGCGAGCCGTAAAATTGGAGGGTGAATGTTATCAATCATACATAGCTAAGGTGGAAGACTCAGTTATTGAAAACCCCCGTTTTTTCTGGTCTTACACAAAATCACTTAATCGGCCCTCATATGCGCTGCCTTCGGTGATGAAATATGATGATCAGACCGCTGATACTGGAGAATCTGTGTGTAATTTATTTGCAAAATATTTTCAATCTACTTTCCTGTCTCCAAACGATACCAATAGTTCTCCTAAACTTGAAAATTCTCATAATAGTTTTAGTCTGGGCGACATAAATATAAATCCTACAGAAATTGAAATATTGCTGAAAACCACTAACTTGAACAAAGGCGCGGGACTTGATAGTATAACCCCTTTTTTCATAAGGCAGTGCGTAGATAGTTTGGTCTTACCTCTATGCATTATTTTCAAGCGATCTTTAAGCGAAGGCACAGTACCGGCCACCTGGAAATCTGCATTTGTAACGCCTGTGCATAAAGCCGGTGATCGGTCTGACATAAAAAATTACAGGCCTATCTCTAAATTATGTATATTTGCTAAGATATTTAAGAAAATAGTTTACCGTCAGGTATATGCCGCCCTACAGCCGTATTTTGCTCCGGAGCAGCATGGATTCTTGCGACGAAGATCGACTGTATCCAATCTGCTAGTGTTTAACGATTACACAACTTTACACATGGATTCAGGGCAGCAAGTAGATTGTATATTTACTGATTTCAGTAAAGCTTTTGATCGTATAGATCACCTGCTGCTCCTCGAGAAACTGTACAAAGCTGGCATCCACGGTAATTTGTTTAGGTAGTTCTCGTCATACGTCAGTAACAGGTCCCAGGCAGTTGCAATAAATGGGTTTGCATCGGCGTGGATGTTAATACCTTCAGGCGTGCCTCAAGGCTCTTTGTTAGGACCTTTGTTATTCATGGTATTTATTAATGATATTGTTTCGTGTCTGAAACATGCCAAAGTATTATTATATGCAGACGACACAAAAAATTTCATGTCCATAAACAGTCCTTCTGACTGTGACCGGTTACAATGTGATCTAAACAGTTTTGTGCGATACTGTATTCTAAACAAACTTGATTTAAATATCTCTAAGTGTTATGCAATGACTTTTACTCGAAAGCACACCCCTATAAATTATCAGTACCTACTTATGAATGATACATTGCTTAATAGAGTTACGTCCATTAAAGATCTGGGGTTGGTACAAGATTCAAAGCTTTTATTTGATATGCACATTGATTATACAGTAAAAAAAGCCTCTAAGGCTCTTGGCTTTATTATAAGGTCAACATTTGAATTTAAATCTGTGAAACCGATTAAGGTACTCTTCTGTGCTTATGTGCGCAGCATCCTTGAGTATGCCTCTGAGGTCTGGAATCCACAATATAACGTATATATCTCCCGTATTGAGTCCATACAGAAGAGATTTTTGACGTGTTTACAGTTCAAATGCAAACGACGGGATCATGGGTATGAGGCTAGATGCAAAAGATACCATTTCTTACCGTTACATACAAGACGACAAGCATCGGATATTAAGTGTCTTTTAAAAATTGTTAATGGTACCATTGATTGCCCTGCTTTATTAGAACAAGTTGCCATCTGGGTACCACGCAAATTGCAGATCAGACGTACTCAACCTCTAGCTATACCTCCTAGAATAAACACAAACTATCGTCGCAATTCTTTCGTTGTCCGAGCGAATAACTCTTTTAACGACCTGTCTAAAGGCAACGACGAGCTAGAATTATTTTGGACTAAACCACCGACTATAAACAAATTGTACAACTCTGAATTTTTCGGCCCCCGCTCCAAAGGTGCAGCAAATTCGTAATTGTTTTTATATATTTAATTTTTTTTCTGTGTTTTTGACTGTTTCTGTAGTTAGTTTGTTTGGTTTGTATAAATTCTTCATTTATATATGCGAATACCTGTTAATGGCTACGTTTATATGATAACTCTGTACTCATAAATTGTATCAGTGCTGTTGGTGTTCCGAATAAATTATATTATATTAATTATATTATATTGAGGTGTTGCGCGAGGGCTGAGTGTTGAGGTGTTGCGCGAGGGCTGAGTGTTGAGGTGTTGCGCGAGGGCTGAGTGTTGAGGTGATGCGCGAGGGCCGAGTGTTGAGGTGTTGCGCGAGGGCCGAGTGTTGAGGTGTTGCGCGAGGGCCGAGTGTTGAGGTGTTGCGCGAGGGCCGAGTGTTGAGGTGTTGCGCGAGGGCCGAGTGTTGAGGTGTTGCGCGAGGGCCGAGTGTTGAGGTGTTGCGCGAGGGCCGAGTGTGTGTTGAGGTGTTGCGCGAGGGCTCGAGGGCCGAGTGTGTGTTGAGGTGTTGCGCGAGGGCTCGAGGGCCGAGTGTGTGTTGAGGTGTTGCGCGAGGGCTCGAGGGCCGAGTGTGTGTTGAGGTGTTGCGCGAGGGCTCGAGGGCCGAGTGTGTGTTGAGGTGTTGCGCAAGGGCTCGAGGGCCGAGTGTGTGTTGAGGTGTTGCGCGAGGGCTCGAGGGCCGAGTGTGTGTTGAGGTGTTGCGCAAGGGGTCGAGGGCCGAGTGTGTGTTGAGGTTTTGCGCGAGGGCCGAGTGTTGAGGTGTGGCACTTATGGTTAGACAAGGTTACGTCCGTATTTTTTTTACGTCCGTGGTTTTAAGTAAGTCTTATTTCATTTGGCAAGGTTTTAAAAAAAGAGCCCTCAATCTAGATGCACATGCCTAAATTGCCTAAATGCACCGCACGCCCTTTAATGATAATGATAACATCATCATGATGATAACAACCAGTGCCTAACACAGCCACGGTCCTGATTGGTTATGGAATGTGCTGTTGTGTAATCTTGCAAATCTTGCGAGATCGCGCACGATTTTGGGTGCAAGATTGATCTTGCAAAAAATTTCGAGATCTCGGAATACCGGGATTGCACTCCCTAATCGAAACGTCTAGTAAAATATCAAAACGTCTACAGTATCATTATGCTCACAGTATCATTATGTCCATTAATATTAATTATGCTTTGCCAGCGCGGGAGCGGCGCAGTAGCGTGCTTTACGCGGTTCGTATTTACAGTGTAAACGTGCGGCGGCGGCACGGTGACGGCGCGGTGGCGGCATCGTGTGCAGAAGCGCCACTCTTAGCGCCCTCACTGGCACAGAGAGACGCCACTCTTAGCGCCCTCACTGGCACAGAGAGACGCCACTCTTAGCGCCCTCACTGGCACAGAGAGACGCCACTCTTAGCGCCCTCACTGGCACAGAGAGACGCCACTCTTAGCGCCCTCACTGGCACAGAGAGACGCCACTCTTAGCGCCCTCACTGGCACAGAGAGACGCCACTCTTAGCGCCCTCACTGGCACAGAGAGACGCCACTCTTAGCGCCCTCACTGGCACAGAGAGACGCCACTCTTAGCGCCCTCACTGGCACAGAGAGACGCCACTCTTAGCGCCCTCACTGGCACAGAGAGACGCCACTCTTAGCGCCCTCACTGGCACAGAGAGACGCCACTCTTAGCGCCCTCACTGGCACAGAGAGACGCCACTCTTAGCGCCCTCACTGGTACAGAGAGACGCCACTCTTAGCGCCCTCACTGGCACAGAGAGACGCCACTCTTAGCGCCCTCACTGGCACAGAGAGACGCCACTCTTAGCGCCCTCACTGGCACAGAGAGACGCCACTCTTAGCGTCCTCACTGGCACAGAGAGACGCCACTCTTAGCGCCCTCACTGGCACAGAGAGACGCCACTCTTAGCGCCCTCACTGGCACAGAGAGACGCCACTCTTAGCGCCCTCACTGGCACAGAGAGACGCCACTCTTAGCGCCCTCACTGGCACAGAGAGACGCCACTCTTAGCGCCCTCACTGGCACAGAGAGACGCCACTCTTAGCGCCCTCACTGGCACAGAGAGACGCCACTCTTAGCGCCCTCACTGGCACAGAGAGACGCCACTCTTAGCGCCCTCACTGGCACAGAGAGACGCCACTCTTAGCGCCCTCACTGGCAAACAGAGACGCCACTCTTAGCGCCCTCACTGGCACAGAGAGACGCCACTCTTAGCGCCCTCACTGGCACAGAGAGACGCCACTCTTAGCGCCCTCACTGGCACAGAGACCCAAAACAACAATATTACAAAAATAAATCCGATGAATTACTCAATCCACTTTATTTACGACACTGTAAGACTTTACAAAAGTATAGGCACTGGCATTAGAACGCTTCTTCGTCCGGGTCGACTTCGTCCAGCAAGCGTTGTCGCCAAGTAGGGCAGAGTCGCCCGCGGAGAGGGGTGCGAAACCGAATGCCGGGAGACATGCTCAGCAGATCTTTGTACAGCATGTGTAAATGGTGATTCTAGGGCATCCGCAACCGCAACACCTGTAACGAAGAAGAAAATATAACAAATCTTGGGATTGGGAGTCTTTAGATTAAATGGATGTTGCAGATGGATGGGCGCGTGTGATAAGGTTTTTACGTTACGTTGATTTACATAATTACTTAATGGATACAATTGATAAATTATATGAGAATAACTTACATTTTAGTAGTTTTAAAAGCTGCAAAAAGCAAATTAAGCTATAATATAAGTATATTCCCATAAATAATATATATTTATTAGCGTCTTTACAAAATGTTTTATAGTTTTTTTTTTCGATTTTATGTTTTCTACACGATAGATTTTATTAAACTGATGTTTACTTTATGGCAATGACATACGTTGACTTGACATTTAGAATACTAGAAATAAATTTCAAATTTAGGTACTTTTTATTCTTATATTTGACCGGTCTTATAAATGGTAAGGAGGTCAATCATTGTATCCCAGAAGGTTCAACATTTCAAGCTGGAAACATACTATCGGACGCGGCTTACGGACGCGGCTTACAGCCGCGACTTAAAGGAATCTAGGTATTGAATTTACACTAAGGTGTGCAAACCAGCGGACGTCAGTCGCGGACGTAACCTTCGCTGACCTTGAGCGCTCGGACGTCCGACAGCAATCTGGCGCGCTGGATGTTTCTGTAAGCCGAAAACGTCCGCGGACGGTATGCACGGGGTGCGGACGCGTCCGAGCGTCAGAAGGACGCCGACTGCGCGAGAGCTCGCACGTGCTTATTGATTGATTTTATTATAAGATAGCTAGCGATTTGATAACGTATGCGAAAAAGAAACCCGCTTATCACCGTATTCAGTATTATGTTACAGGAAATCCCCAGGACCTGGACAAGATTTATTTAGGGTTCCGTACCCAAAGCGTAAAACGGGGCCCTATTACTAAGGCTCCGCTGTCCGTCTGTGCGTCTATCTCATGAACCGTGATAGCTAGACAGTTGAAATTTTCACAGATGATGTATTTTTGTTGCCGCTATAACAACAAATACTAAAAACCAGAATTAAATAAATATTTAAAGGGGCTCCCATACAACCAAAGTGATTTATTTTGCTCGTTACTAAGACTCCGCTGTCTGTCTGTCTGTCTGTCTGTCTGTCACCAAGCTGTCTCATGCACCGTGATAGCTAGAAAGTTGAAATAAATATTTAAGGGGGCTTCCATACAACAAACGTGATTTTTTTTGCCGTTTTTATAGAAAATGGGACGGAACCCTTCGTGCGCGAGTCTGACTCGCACTTTGCCGGTGTTTACAGATAATGGTGCGGAACCCTTCGTGCGCGAGTTCCACTCGCACTTGGTCGGTTTTTTTGGCCTGGATAATTGTATTTTGGATTAGCTACTATTTTTCAGAATTTTCTTTCAAAATCTACTAAACGATACAGATTTTCTACTGAAATTACTACTAAATCATCGTCCTCTTTGTCACAAACCTACCAAAAACGTAGAAATCTACTTAAAGTGGTCACACTCATGGCGTCCGCAAGCAACGTCCGAGGACCGTGCACACTTATCAGTCGCGGCTGTAAGCCGCGTCCGTAAGCCGCGTCCGATAATATGTTTCCAGCTTTAGCCAACGCAACAAGCGAAACGGCGCGGCGCCGCTCCTTTCGTATTTTTATACAAAATAGCTGACCCGGTAGACGTCGTTCTGTCCATATTCACAGCCAGGCATCTAATAGTCAAACAGGAACTCAAACTTTTGGACTTATTATCACAGAAAATAATAATATTATATTAATTACGATGAGAATCTTCGTGGTTTCATTAAAGACTTATTCTATAGTAGAAAGAAAATAAATTTAAATTGACAGAATAATCAAATCTACTGTCATTTAAAAAAATACATTCAATAAAAATCAAAAATTATCACAAAATTTTGAAATAATAATTTTTCATAATACTAAAATGTGTAGCCCAATTTTAAATTTGCCAAGCTACAAAGAACCTCGAGAATGTTATCCATGTTATCCAGTTCAGGTAAATTAAACACAAATAATTTTCTACTAGGTACTTAAATGCTTTGACGACCTCCGTAGCCGAGAGACGAGCACGCCGGACTATAAAATAATGGCGTCGCCATCTCAGAGGTTCCTGGTTTGATCCCCGGTCGGGTCAATGTAGAAAACAGTTCGTTTTTTTCTATATCGTCACGGGTCTGGGTTTTGTGGTACCGTCCGTTGTATCTGATTTATATAACACAAGTGCTTTCGCTACTTACCTTAGTAGTGGTCTACACTGCAAGCCTAGCGCGGTTGCGACGGCGGGCGCGAAATTTCAAACATATGAAAAGTGCCTTTGCGTCCACACTGTATCGACTGAGGCGCCTAGGGCCCCTAGCTCGCCGCGCCCGCCTTAGACCTAAGTCACCGCGCATGCAATGTTAGAAGGACGCACACTTAGAATTAGAGCAATATATGTGATGTTTTCCAATATTTATTTATGCTGGACCCGTCCTAGACCTTATTCCTAGAGATTGTAGTCTAGCTAGTAGTGGTGTATGTAAGACACACACACACACACACACACTGTAATGTAACGTCACATGTGTTGTGATATTCAGATGTGGATTCTTTCTATGGCCACAGCACGGTGAAAGAGAAAGAGGTTAGGAGCCTTTATAAGATACAAAGAGACATTAACTGACACAGATTGTCATCATCATCATCATCTTGGTCTAGTTTAGTCCACTGCTGGACCTACGTCTACGGCTACGGCTACGGCTCTACATCCTCCCCGAAAGAGCGCCAAAGAGCAAGATATTACGCTATTTTCATCTAACCACTGCCAGCTAGCTTCCTTATGACGACGGATCATTCACTGCTAGACGAGACGTGATCTCCACTCGAGAACCCGTAAATCAACCTTTCATCGGTTCTGCGGCAGATGGCCGACCCACTGCCACTTTAACTTGCTACACTTTTGAACTTTGTCCATTACTTTGGTCTTCTACCGGATCAACTCGTTATGAATTTTATCTCTCAAGATCCTTTCTATAAGCTCATTGGAGTGACGTGAAGTCGGTGAAGTAATGGGACTTAATGATTTCCTTCCTAGGGTCCCCCATGTCTTCCTTGTGGCATGGACCCTGTCACCGTGCGACGGCCACTGATTGTCCATGATAGCACCTTCGACTACCGCCCCACCAGCTGGCCTGGCATGCTGCTAAACAACCAGGACAAGAAAGTGCGCTACCAGCTCATTAATTATGAAAGACCGGTAGGTTTATTTTTTATTGTTTATCGATTTAATGATTATCTGTGTACAGGGTAACAGGTTGACATGGTGACAGGTTGAACGAGGGAATCACTAAAGAAGTTCTGACATCGCCGTGTAGTACTTGTACATGTACTTAACGTATCTGATACTGTATCTCGGCGGGTCACTGCGAGCTTAATGCGCTCTACGCGCCAGCGGCTCGCGCAGGCTCGTGCCTACGTACTCACTGATACAGTATCAGATACATTACATGCTACACAGCTAGGTTAGTACCCTGCTTGAATGTACAGCCCATTAAATTGTTATTAAACAGCTAATAATTAGGTATATAATTACTATAATAATAATAATTATGTCATTTATTTCAATCATCAAAAGGATCATACAATTACAATTGAATTAAATTAAATAAGTGTTAAAATAATATAAATTAAAAATAATAATTTAGGTCGCGTGAACCATATCACAATGGTTCAGGTAAACACAGTCAAATCGCTCTGCGAATGCCTTCAGTACGCTATTGCGACTGGACCTCACCCTGCGCACCAGGCATGTGCACCGTTAGCGAATTGTTGCATAGAAGTAATCCACTCGGGCCTCGGCGAACATCCCTGACGCGCTACAGAAGCGAGGCAGTCCCAACAGCGCCCTGAAAGCATTGTTGTACTGGATACGTAGTGCATTGTACTGTTTCTGCGTACAGCTCACCCAGAGACCGCTCGTGTAAAAGGACGTACAAAACGCTCTAAACAGAGTGATTTTGAAGCCCCCTGAACAACGAGCAAATCTGCGGGCAATCATTAGCACGAACAGACAAGGCCCTACGCTCTCTCTCTATGTCCGCATCGTCTTTAAGGTCCGAGGTGACAAAATGCCCAAGGTATTTAAATCTATCGACTCTTTTTAAGGGACAGCCTTTCAGTTTGATTTGAGGAACATTATTTAGGCATCTACCTCGGGCCTGAAAGACCATGCATTCACTTTTCTTTTCATTATACAATAAGCCGTAGTTTTCGGCGTATTTTTCGCATATACCAAGCAACCTGGTCAAACCGCACGCCGAGGCGCTCAGCAGCACCATGTCGTCAGCATAACTAATATTGTTGAGGCAAACACCTCCAATATGGCAGCCGACAAGCGTGCTGCTGAGCTCCTCAACGAGCGCATTCATATAAAGGTTGAAGAGCTTAGGCGAGGTCAGCCCCCTTTGCCGCACCCCGCACTCCAGCCTGTACGGATCAGAATAGAACCCCGACCACCGAACAACATTGACCTGCTCCTGGTACCAGTACTTGAGCACGCGTATCAGTTCAACGGGCATTGAGGTCTGATGAAATTTTTCACACAGGATGTCATAGCTGACCAGGTCGAATGCTTTCGATAGGTCGAGAAAACATGAAAAAACAGGTGTTTTCTTGTCGGTGTAGTACTTGACGGTTTGCTTCAGACACAACACAGCTCTTTCTGTGTTTGGTGGAGAGACCTGACTTAAAACCAAACTGGTTGTCGTGTATGTTTAGATATTTATCAAACTGGGTGTTAAGCAAACCATCAAGCACCTTCGCGATAATCGTAGCTAAAGAGATAGGCCTGTAGTTATTCTTATCACTGATGTCACCAGTTTTGTTATCTATAGGGGCCAACTTATCATCACGAAAAATAAATCTCCATACACATTCGTCAAGGTAGCTTTATATTTGTACTCTACTTTCGATATTGGTGCCGTAGTGAGAGTGTTGGTTATTTTTGTTGGTAGAGCAATTACCTGGTCTTACCACTTACCAGTCATCCTGGGCCCTGTTTAATAAACGTTACAATTCTACAATGTTGTAAATAATACACTTTACAATTACGTAAGAATTTTACATATAAAAATCTACAAATGTTATAATTACAAATGCTAAATTAATAAACATTTACATCGTGTAGAAAACGCCTGTAGATTTTGATGAAATATTGTATCTACTTGTAAATTGTAGGTACAGTTTTACAATTTTGTAGATTTTCCACCATTGTAAACTTTTAAATTGTATTTTTTTTAAACAGAAACTTTTAGATTTGTAGCCTGTAATTTACAATTACAATTTGTGATTGTTTTGATTGTATCTGTGAAACTTAAGCATTTGTACCTATTACAGGTGATATCTCACTATCCATCTTGCGCACCATCGTACAATTAATATTAATGTGAGTATAAGTACATTTTAAATGAATCCATAATATGATTAAAAGTTACAGAAATTATTGTTCAATGTGATATTACTGCAGGAAAATCTAGTATTTTAAGTTTTAACCCTTTAATTTGCAAACCTATGTGCAAACCTTTTTTTAAACTCCATAGACAACAAGTCAATACTCATAGATGCGGGATTTTGTTTTTTAAAATGTCATTTATAAATTAAAATTTGACGTGTTCACCTTCTGCCAAACTTTTGAACGTACCAAAATTTCAGAGTAGAGCTATTTTAGATAAATTAGTAAATTACTTAATAAAGCACAAAAATGTGCGACCGAATGAGTGTTATTAACAGATTACAGGGCGTCATGTCGGCGTTAGGGTAGGTAGTTGGCAACCGCCACTCGTAGAAGTGTTTACACAGACAGCATGATGCTAAGGAAAACCTTGATGAAAAGAAAGTTGCCTCTCCATGCCAAACTATTCCTTGAGATAAATCATTAATTTTAATACCGTTCAGTTGACTGACCGGTATATTTTTACGCCAGTTTAAACCTTGCATGCTTAGACATATTTATGACATGATATTGTCACCATGTACATATTATGTCTATTTGGTGCGGCCTGGAGAAGGCTCCTACTGATTAGTCTAATGTTTTTCCTTTTTTGCATTCAGTGGGGGTTGCGGAGGCTGCTCACCATGCTGTGCTCCGTGCTGTCCACCGCCGTGCTGCGGCGGTGCGCCCCGCGGCTCTCTCGTCACTGTTTACAGTCAAGTAGCACATATCCAGTGACGTCGTCACTCGGACGCATCTTCTTCCTAATCAAGTCACTTACTCTTTTCATTTTACTGTAGTTCACTGGAAAGTGACGAGCCGTACGAAGGCTTCATATCACTTATCGTGTCACACTCGTTTAGAATCTTTGCTTTTCCTCTTTTTTTAAAACAAACTACAGAATCTTTACGTTTCTACGCATTACTCTACTCATATTCTACATTAACAGCATCAACAGTTCTGTGACGGTTCCTTATCAACACTAAGCTTGGAGAATCTGAATGTTTTGTACTTATTTTGTTTTTTTAAACAGATGCAGTGCTAGCAGTCGGCCAGCCACCTCGTCCGATCGCAGCCTTCGAAAAGGCGACCATAGCGATCGGACGACACGGACATGCGTGAAGACTTGCTGAAGCCAATTTACAGTGAAACTAAAGATTTTTAGATCGGTACTTGATTTTTTAAAGTCCGAAGTGTATCGTGTAGTTGAAGTCTTGTAAAAATCGTATAATTTATTGCATAAGTTGAAAGTGCTGTCAGTGAACTGTTTGGATTTATAAAAATGGAAATATTTGATAAATAAAATGTATAGTTATTACAAAAGGTTTTTATCTTCTAAAGGCTTTAGAGGCATTAGGGCCATAATATACCTGCCGTATGACCCCTTTAGAAAGTGCTCCCTCAACTTCCTAGAGTCCCTAGTTTTGCATCCCAATGAACACCATTAGACGATGAGCTTGCAGCCAAAATACAATTGACTTTAGATTTTAGAATTTTAGGAAGCTAGAACACAAACACAATTTGAACTTGACTGCCTAGATTAATTCAGAAAACTTCACGTGGAAAACGACTCGCTAATGGTCAAAGTTTGATAGCAATCAGATGATGTGCATTTGGATTGAGGAGCCATTTAATATCTTAATGAAATTAATATACTTATTAAGTGTAAGTCAAATAATTTTGTAGGATGGATCCTTGATTTTGTAGTATAATACTTCAAAAATTATATGAACATAAAGGTAGCTCCTCAATCCAAACATTTGGATTGAGGAGCCATGTCATACCAAGGAACCTAATGGATGAATGTTTATTATAAAGTAGTATGATTTTGTAGTAGCGAGAAACACAAATACGCCAACCAGAACGGCGGCTATTTTGGTGTCGTAACCATAGGATAAGGTCTCGCGTTAAATAATAGGTTAAATTAAGAAAGGAACTTTCAATTTTTTTTTCGTTACTGGGTGTGCGGGTACGCCCCCAGTAAATAAAAATTGGTGGTCTGGTACCTCATAAGCTCCACGTCTGCTCAACACACTGCGAAATACGTTCTGTCGACAAATTGCAGTATTATCTTCTAACTCCTATCCGTTAAGGAGTTCTGTGGCTTCCATCATCAGGTCAGCAACATGACATGATGATTACCAGAACCAAAAATCAGCATCGAGTCAGAAAATATATGCAAAACATTATGGGTGCCTATAAAAATTGAGGGTTGCCCTCGATTTCCCAGGGATCCCATCATCAGAATCTGACTTGGTAGAAATGGGACCACCTCGGAAGTATACCCTTTCAAACTAAAAAATAAATTTTGAAATCGGTCCATAATTGACGGCGTAATAGCGTAACATACATACAAAAAAAAAAAAACAACAACATTCAGACGAATTGAGAACCTCCTTTTTTTTGAAGTCGGTTAAAAATATAAGTGGATAATTTTAAAATTTAAAAAGGTACCATACACTATATTTTGTGGCTCCTCAGACCAAACATACAACTCGTAATTTTTCACAGAAGCGATAGTTCTATTAAGCGCAATTTCCACATAATTTAGCAGTAAGTATAAAAGATATGTAGGTCAAAAGTCCGTAATAAAAAATGAGTGAGTAGGGAGATATGGTAAATATAAACTGGCTCCTCAATTCAGATGCTTCGGTGAATATATTTACCTCTAATCTTCTAGTACTATGACCATGTCTGGTCAACGCCATATATCGTAGGATTAGTACATATTAAAAACGAATAGATGTCACTACAAGTCTCATTCGGATTGGGCTTGATATCAATGAACGATAACTCTTGATAAAAACGTTATCAAAACACTTTTATAACACTTTTGTTTTTTAAAAATGAAATGTTAATAGTATTTTTACATTTATTTCAAAACAAATCATTTTAACTAAAATTTAAAACAATTTCGGTATAATGCCACCTACCGGTTTTAACTTAAACTATCCTTTATGGAAACGCAACATCAGCTATTGGATTGAAAAAAACTAAACACGGCATTTATGTTGATTATAGAGGTAATATGCATTTCGTATTATTTTATCAAATAATTTGAAAAAATAAATAAAGGTAAACCAAATTTTAAAATGTAAGTATATTTTTTAAATGAGTATATACTCTCTGGCAATTAACGGTCAAAAGCAAGAAGCTTCAAAATAATGTAGCTTTTCGACAACTGTCAAATATTTGTTTGTAGGGCTACCAGTGTGAGTATTGTAGTTTTATAATATGGGGATTTGTTTTAATATTTAGGAAGTGATTTTAAAAATCAATTTTTAGGAGAAAAATATGGATTACTAATGTTTAGCCAAAAACGTTTCCCAAAATATCACAACCCAATTCATCATTTTACACAAATTTTCATTTGGCAAAAAAACATTTGTCAAAACAACTCGTTGCAATTTTTTAGTTAGCAAATCTTTTTTTGGGATATTATTGTTTAACAAATAATTTTTTGTCATGTTTAATTTAGCAACTTTCTCTTTGCAAAATATTGCATGGCATACGATTTACAAGCTTACTCTCTAACTTTGAAAATATCATGCTGCATCGACGTTTGTTTCACATAAGGAAAAAAAAATAATTAAAATGGCTTTAAGCGATTTTTCTTTGATCCCAAAAGCAATAATTATTTTTGGAATAAATTCTTAAGGTTAATCTTAAAAAAAGACAATTTGGTAACCCTGTTCCAATTTTTTTTATCAACTTTGATAAACAATGAAATTTATTTAAAGGCATTTGTGTGTCACGCACGTCCAAAGGTCACGTCTAAATGACGTAAATATGTCATAAACGGTCGTTTCAAGCTATAACCTAATTAGTAATTTCGTTATGTATTGTCAAGTATCGATGCCCAAAGTGCTAAGAATTCGGGCTAATATTCCATGGGCGCGACTTCGAATCTTAGTCGGTGACAATATTTTTTCGATATCCAGACTTGTTTTAAAATAGTTTGATAAAAATTGTTTATTCACATTTAAAACCATTTTTAATAACTAAACTCAGTACTGAACTTTTGATTATTTTTTCTTTACATAATATTCACAAAATAAATAACAAATAGAAAATGGGTCCCAGCTCGCCGTCATCAATTTTCATAAAAATTAGGATCATACTCTAGTGAAATCAGCAACTGACTAAAATGAAGATATATATATATATAGTACTTAATATCTTATAAAAGTTATGGATGCGCACAAAAAGTTATTCAAGATAATATAACAACTTGAAAAAAAAGACCGCATCATGTGGGATCCGAACCCATATCTCATAGAAACTACGAGCGGGTGCCTTTTCAACTAAGCTACGAGAACGTTAGAACGATTTTCGAAATTTGTCAAGTGTTAGTTTATATTTTTTGACAGAGTGTGCAAACAATTGCAAACCTTATGGAGGTTTGGCATTCTCTGACGGACCGAAACAGAAATTAATGTAAATAAATGTTCTATTTTGACGTAGTATAATTGAATTATGGGCAAGTTATCTACCATTGCGCAGATAGTGCCATCTAGTCAGAGAGGTAAACAAATGATGGCGTAGTTATATTTTAGTTCCATTTACTCACCACCTTCGCTGTCTTTCGCGCGAGTTAAGGTGGAAATTTTCAAAGTACCGAGACTGTCCCTCTGTTTTACGTAGTATTATTCTTTCTCTATGCTATGACGAAATTTTTAACAAATATAACGTCGTTATTTACCTACTCTCAATAAATACTATGTATTTATGTAGTAACCGGACATTCATTATCATCTTCACTTGTTTAAACAAATAATTACGTAAAAATAAAATTAATAAATACATATAAAATAAATAATTAATATTGACCCACATAACAGACATTGCTCTGATCCTAAGGCAAGTAGCTAAAGCACTTGTAAATTTTTGTTTTTAGCAATTCCATGCAAGGTTTAATTGAAGATAAATAACACTTGAAAAAATCATCGACCTCAGGTCCCACCTGAGGTCGATGATTTTTTTTCAAGTGTTATTTATCTTCAATTAAAGCACTTGTGTTATAAAAATCAGAAACAACGACGGTACCACAACACCCAGACCCGAGCCAATCAGGAGAGCAGGGTGCGCTGGGCGGGAAAACTATCGGATCCGTGAATGGTTTAGGAACGCATGTGTGCGTGGACTGAGGGCCGGACTCCACCGGAACGTAAAAAATTCTTATTAGCCCTCGTTTCGTCCCTCCTCAATACCTCAATCTAAATGTTTGGATTGTGGAGCTACGTCATGCACACCTATGAACATAATGGATTAATATTGAAAATTTTTGTTTTTAGCAATTCCATGCAAGGTTTTAATTGAAGATAAATAACACTAGAAAAAAATCATCGACCTCAGGTGGGACTCGAACCCACGTCCCATCGCATGCCGGGCGAGTGCTTTACCAACTAAGCTACCGAGGACGTCACGTGACAAGATGATGATTTCGGTAGCTTAGTTGGTTGGTTGGAAAGTAAAGCACTCGCCCGGCATGCGATGGGACGTGGGTTTGAGTCCCACCTGAGGTCAATGATTTTTTTCAAGTGTTATTTATCTTTAATTAAAACCTTGCATGAAATTGCTAAAAACAAAAATTTACAATGTTTAAGCATTTCTGATCTTAACCAATAGTCAAATATTTGTAAAAATATTTCTATAGGGTGTTGACGGTAGTATACTACTTAGCTTTAAATATAGCTACAACATTGATCAGAGATACGCTGGCTTTGACAGCGAGAAAAAACACTTGAGGAATTTCATCTTGTCACGTGACGTCCTCGGTAGCTTAGTTGGTAAAGCACTCGCTCGGCATGCGATGGGACGTGGGTTCGAGTCCCACCTGAGGTCAATGATTTTTTTTAAGTGTTTTTTATCTTGGATTAATATTTATTACAATTTGGTATGATTTTGTAACATTTTCGAGTAAAACAAAAACGCAAAATCTAAGCTTGGTTATCTTAAAATAAAAAAACCTATTATACATTATGTTATGTGGCTGTGGCTCCTCAGACCATAAATACAATTCGTTATTTTTCAAAGAAGCAATTGTTCCATGTAAGCGCAATTTCATTAATTACATCATTTAGTTGTAAGTGTACAAGATATGTAGGTGAAGATTCCGTAATTAAAAATGAGTGAGTAGTGAGATAGGCATGGCACATTTATACTGGCTCCTCAATTGAGATACTTATGAACTATATTGAGTAGATGACGTTTCAGGATTACCAAAGTAGTCTAGTAGCAGGTTTCTAAGCGTTATGATTATGAGGGTTGACAATTTTATATTTGCAATAAGTAATATAAGTAACTTTTTTAGGGTTCCGTACTCAAAGGGTAAAACGGGACCGTATTACTAAGGCTCCGCTGTCTGTCTGTCTGTCTGTCCGTCTGTCACCCGGCTGTATCTCATAAAACGTGATAGAGAGTTAAAATATGTTTTTTTCATAGATGATGTATTTCTGTTGCCTATATGCCTATAACAAGAAATACTAAAAACCCAATTAAAATAAAAATTTAAGTAGGCTCCCATACAACAAAAGTATTTTTTTGCCGTTTTTGTAGATATTGGTACGGAACCCTTCGCGTGCGACTCCGTCTCGCACTTGGCTTGTTTTTCATTCGTTAAAGCAGTTAGTTTCAGCCTAACAACACGCGAGACCTTGAAATAAAATAAGCCAAAGTATGACATCATTGCTTAATTTAAAAAAATCCTACTGCGGTGCAGTTGCGGATAAGACAGCGCACCACATGCTACAAGCAGATCTTTTAACCCCTAAGCCCAGCATTACAAGACACATATACACTTTAAGGGATTTTGTGCATAGACGGTCACGACTACGACCAGACGTAGCCCAGTATTGCCGGCCTGATCTGGCCGTTAAGGCCAGGTGCCCAAAGTTCAGTTAACTTGGTCGCTGCGACCACTGACACTAAGTTCCACCATGATAGAAAAAGTAACGTAGGCTTTTCTCATACCAGGTGCACATGAAGTAAAAATAAGCGTTCAAGAAATATTAGGCTTTGTCCAGATCTGGCGAATGCGTCGCAAAAGCGCAGCCGACGCGCTACAGGCGCGAGCGGAATCCGCGAAATTATATTTAAGTTTAGGGCCCATCTCTTTATACCATTAGCGGTTTCTGGACCGGCATAAGGGAGTGAGCTACTGTGTCTTCGTCTATTATGGTTTGAATGCTGTTATGCAAACAACCATGACTCACTTGAATTGGCCATTCATACTCGATTTTAAACACGATTTAAACCAAAAAGGGGTTGGCATTGCATTAGCTATAAATACTCCCTGATAAACCATAGCCCTCTCATTTTCTTATCTTATCTTCAAGCACTGTGTTTAGACTCACTCCAAATTTTGCAAGTACAACAAGAGGGGTCCTGAATATATTCAGGATGAATAAAAGTTGCTGCCCTCCCCCTTGCCCAATACCGGCCCCTAGCGGCTGTGGGCCATGTGGCCCCTTCATGTGCAACACCAAGATCCCGGAGACAAACAGGTGCTATAATCTGAACCCGTGCATCAACATCTACAGCTGCCATACGCAAATTATGTAACCCAAGCAAACAAATCAACCTCTGCAAGTATCACAACTAGAAGTCAAGCTTAAAGTCAAGTCAATGAGTTGAGTGTCATCATCATAGTAATAAATTAATAATTATCTTTATGGTGTTATCTTTGTACCCTCATTATTTAGGAACAGAAAAACTAAAATATTCGAACTTTTGTAACTATTTTAATAGACGATGACTGTAATCTCTTTTATTTGTTCAGCGATTGTAACCCTGTGTTTAGGTAGGTAGTATACTTACATTAAGCTTACATTTGAATCAGTCAGTTTTTGTGATTCTTTATTCTAAACCTAATTATTCGACTTTCTGTAAAAAGTCAACTATCTTTTCCTGCTTGCCATTAGCGGGTTCGAGTCCTGCTTGCAGCGGCAAGTGTTAAATAAAAGTTATTTGCACAAGGGTATTTTGTAGCGAGTATTTCTTAAATGTCATTTAGGTTACCTAGGTCATGTGGTAAAGTTAACTATCTGTTACCCACTTCATTAAAATATCTACGCATACCTACCTATTGTTTTATAAATAATGTGAAACTAGGAACTAGAAAATCTGTCATCTAGTATAGAACAAAATTGGTTCGACAAAATGTCAAGACAACCGAATTTGAAGGCAGAGCCGACCGTTGGCGTAATGGCAATGTGGTTCGCCTTGAAAGTAAAGGGTCCTGGGTTTGATTTTCGGTTCTTGTCACTTCAGTTCAGCATAACAAACTTTTCTTTATTTGGTTCGGATCTGGTTTTGCTAGGTAATTGTAGCACAAGGAATTCCTTAATTCAATTTGTTTTGATGTAAAAACCATGTATACGCAAGTTTTTTTTTTAAATTAAAATAAGGTACATTTTAAGAACTATACAAAACTACACTTGATTTTGATTGAGTGTCACATTATATTTTCGGTTTCAGCTAACAGCACAAAGGAATAATAATAAATAATCAATATGTACACAAGTTACAACGTTTTTATAGCAATATTGCTATCTAAGTGGAACGTCTACATGACATAAGCATCCAGACTGCACACCCTGCAAAACGAAAATAAAATAAGTAAAACTTCACCGTTACTTAGTGAGTTCGAATATCTATCTAATCACAAAAGAAAACTAATTTTACCAACCTGCTTTACGTAGTTATTGACACTGTATCGCACATTAGGATTGCGACGCGTAAAGCACTCTACCGGTAGACCCGATGGTCTATTCTGGAAGACGCTGTCATGCACGATCAGTGGTCTTCTTCGGGTCACTGGGTCCAGCTCACAATCAGGGCAAGAGCTCCGACAGACTGGAAGACAGGGGTAAGGGCAGGGTGGCGCCCGAGGACATATCGGCCTTTGTTTTGGCAGAATAGGCGGCGGACATTGCGGATTGCAGCATGGCAAGACCGGTTGGTAGCAAGGCGTCGGTTCAGGGCAAGGGCAGACCTGTAAAAAGTACATGTAAGTATTCAAAATCACATAGAAAATATAACAATAGTACTACTACTATAGGCTACTCCAGATGCTTGGTATATGTCGCGAAGACATGAATCATCAAACAAGTGGCAAGCACTGACCACAATCACCCAAAACACGGCATCCTCAAGTTTGGCGAAAGTGCTGGAAATATTATATTAATATAAGAATTGGGTCCTCAGGCCAATCAGAATTTTTTTCGTCATAGTAAGCCTATAGATATTCTATAGTTGCAAGTTACCTACGCTCAACTAGCAAAGAACTACGTCCGCCAAGCGTGCGCAATGCTGATTGCTTCCAAGCGTCGAAACATTGCAAACATTTTTGCCGAACATCCTTGATCTGTGTACAAAAATCGACACCAATGTCGATCACTAGCGAACACAAGCAAAAACAGTCAATCACTCATACACACCTAATCCACATAATATTAGAGTTTGTTATTTCGTGTTCGCTGTTTGATTTTGTTTTCCAAGCTTGTGGAGCCGCCCTAAGAATGTTACTTAATAAATTGATTTCGCTACTTACCGGTGGTGGATCACACGGTGGTGGCGGTGGACAGCAAGGTAGTACAGGTGGACAGCATACAGGCCTCGGTGGAGGATACGGAGGGGGCTCGCAAGGTGGTGCTCGTCGAGGTTTACAACATGGCAGCATCGGGATAATCGGAGGAACCAAATCGGGAATGATTGGAGCCGGGCATTGTCTGAACACTGGCTTGCACTGACACGGTGGGCATGGCGTGCATGGGCACGGGGGTGGACAGCAAGGCTGGCAGCACGGTTGTGGCGTGGGACAGGAGTATGTGCACGGACCAACCCCACATGGTAAAATCGCAGGACAAGTTGGGCAAAAACACATTGAACACATTTTGTATGAAACTTTTGTTCCTGATTATTAATATTACTTTAAAATTTTCCGTTTTTATTTATTTACAATAATTTATTAAAATTTATTTTATACAAGTAGTTTTTATCATCTTTTGTTATTGGATGACATTTTCTGTCATTGTTCAAGAAGCTTCTACAGAAGCAGCCAGTGCGAAAAGAGTACCTACCTCCTCTTCTGCAATAAAATAAAAATACAGTATGAAAAAACAAAAACTATAATTGTCAAGTCAAATCTTCACAATTTTTTTTCGGAACACTAATTTTTTTTGTATTTTTTAATAAAATTAATTTCTAAAAAAACAGTAAAATCATCAAAATGAGCGCTCCCTTCTACAGTTACGATCCCTGCGTGTGTACGGGGATGCCCTGCGGCGCCTGCTATCCTTACAGCACGAAGCCCTGCGTGGCGTCCCGGAACGACCTGCGCTCGTGTTCCGTGTGTCCCGGTGGCGGGTGTTCGCCCTGTCCCGCTCCTGTGCGGCCGTGCCCAGCACCATGCCCGCCTCCTCCGGTTCTCCCATGTTTGCCGCCTTGCCCGCCATGCGATAAGGTACTGTGTTATACCACCCTACAGGGTGATTGGTTATGGGTATACCAAGCCGAAACTACTAGCTTATGTTAACATCACATCACCAGCCTATATCAGTCCACTGCTGGACACAGGCCTCTCCAAAAGGAGGATTTTGGCATAATCGCCACGCTTGGCAGGCGGGTTGGCGATCGCAGTTTGGCCAATGGTGGAGAGGAGACGCTGCTGCCCGTCTTCTTGTGGCGGCTCTCCTGTAGTCGCCTCTTACGACACCCATAGGAAGAGAAGAGGTGGTGCTATTCTTTTAACGTGCCGGCATCCACACGGCACATTATGTTAACATAATAATAAACTATAGTGAAGTAAAAAAATATATATTTGATAGTCGTTTCTATACTGAATAATAATTATTTATTGCGTTATAGTTAAAATTACATATAAACCCTGACATGACAGGCACAGCATAGTTTAGTAGCAGAGAGGAAGAGTCATGTTATAGACTAAGTATGGATGTTGTGGCAGTCTAAAGTAAGGCAATGCTACAAAATATTTTACTTATAAATGTTTACGGTTGCTTTGATTGTTTTCCTTAAAAATATAAGTAGGTATTTAAATTCATGTTGACCTCCTTTCAGCCTGGAACGCCAGTGCCAAGACCAGAATTCCTGTGCGACTCGTGCGCCATCCCGGTCTGCAGGCCGAATCGCTGCAAGCCCTGCCCCTGCTACTGCTGCACGGAGCCTGCGGTCTGCTCGCCGAAGCGCTGCAGCTATCCAGGGGTTCCCGTCTGCGCGGGCTGCTGTGGCCCGTGCATGCCGGTGTGGTAGTGGAGTGTGAAAACGTTACTGTCTACGTCTACCTTTTGTGAATAAAATTAAAGTAAAAACGTAGTCTTTATTTCTTTGACTGCTGCATATATGCGCGACTGAAAGAACAGTCAAGTCGTGAAACAGCGGTTTCAAATATTATCTACTAGCTGTGACTACAGGATGAATGGTATGGTATTGCCATTTTTATATAAGAAAAGAGCCTTTTACTCCCGAATTTCGACTGAATCTTTTTAATGTGACTCCTCGTTTGGCGATGAAATAAAGATATTCAATTGAGATTTGAGCAGCTCCTTTGGCTATACTCCGAAATGTATTCGAAAAATAACAAATACACTCGGCGGGATCCCATGTCTGGGAGACTTATGAGTGATACAGAGAATTAGATCTGGATTTGTTCTACTTAATTATGCTGAAAACAGAATTTGTTCCTTATTACAAACGGAAATATAAGCTTCTCTAACCGACCTCCAGCCAGCGGGATATTTACCAAAACCACATGGTGCCAAAGCTACGTCTGATGACCTATAAATTGGTACCAACTTTTAGATCTATATTTTTTGTTCTGTTCATTAAAAAAAAACATCCTTCTAATGTCCTTTATTCAGTCACAATCAAGCTCCAAAGAAACCTCCAGTCAGCTGACTTTTTCTCCTAAAGGACGTTATTATTGCAGCTTTTACACTAAATTAATAAAATTATTTTAAAGTTAATTTGTAATATTATGAAAATAAAGTTATAAAAAAACTAAAAACCGACTCCAAAAATAAAAAAATAAAATATATTTAGTAAAATAATATTTAGTAACAATAACAGATCACTTATTTTTTGTGTCGCACCGACTTAATTATGAATGAAGTCAAAGAAGATTAAAAATGTTAGCCAAATAAAGGTATCTAATGATGTTGTATAAATTATGATTTAACAAATGTTTATCAGATTACCTTTTACTTAATAAACAAAGAATTTTTGTAGTTTTTTATTTATTTATTAACTGAGTTCACATTAATAAATTCCAACGCGCAGTGCCGGTCCTATCAAAAATTTTAGGAGATGCGAATTCTAAAATGAACCCTGTCAATAATAAAGAAAAGCTTCAATTTTAATAATTAAACTTTCCCGCTGTAATTAGAACCACCTGTGTATTGAAACTAGCGCGAGCGTAGCGAGCGCAAAATTTTATCGATTTATGAACCTTGTCAATAATAAAGAAAAACTTCTATTTTAATAATTAAAAGTTCCCGCTGTATTTAGAACCACCTGTGCATTGAAACTAGCGCGAGCGAAGCAAGCGCAAATTTTTATCGATTTAGGAACTTTGTCAATAATAAGAAACCGGTAAAATAGTTTTAACGTGAGCAAGGACATTATAGCGAACGTTAATAGGATCGCGCCGTTGTTGTATATGCGCCCTAGGACCGGCCCTGCCAACGCGGTTACCTGAACGAAGCTATTTGAAGATGAAGGAAAGAAAAAAGCTAGTTGGCTTGTCTTATTGCTTATCGGAAAAAAAAATTATGGTTTAAACGTAACTATTTATATTATCACAGTAGGGCATCATCTGTCTGTGAGACTGTCACGTTAAATACCACGGGGTGGAATCGCCATAGAGTTTGATAGAACGTTCTTTAGACATACTCTGACTAATCTGTGTTAAATACCATGACCACGCGTGCAAACGCTGTATGTCAAGCTGCACGCTGCTGCTGAACGCACCGGTGTCGTGGTGTGAACTCGTCGATACAAATTAATTCTATTGCACGATCTGAACGCCACGCTCGCCATCGCGCACGCGTTGGTTTGGCCGGGACCGTAGTATTATTTGATCAGTGGCCGGGACTTCATCTAGCCTAGATCCACTGATCAAATAAACTACGTAGACCTAGATCAGCCGAAAAAATCACTGATCAGGTAATCACTACGTTAAGAACAAATGCTCATCAAGGAATTTATATGTAATGTAAACAACAGTACTTTAAAATTCTTGGTAAATACTACAATTTAATGAAAATAATTAGATCATTTCTATTGGGCAATCAAATAGAAGATAGCTCCCTAAAATACCTGTCGGTACAAATATAGTAGTAAATGGCCATGAAAGCTGGCTAGAGATAATCTCATTGTCTTCTTCAAAACAAATGTCATGTCATAAATAGTCATGTCATTTTTTTTCTAATAAATATATCAACTGCATAAAAATATTAAAATCTTATAATTAATAAAAATTGAAAAACCTATTTTTTCGTTATAAAAAACACATATCGGTAAGTCTTACTCATTGATACATTAATTTTTAATTGTCTTTAGTGTCTTATTTTATACTCCGATATACTGAAGTATTTAGGGTATCCGCTGCCTGAGACGGGCGCCCGCGCCGGAGGGAATTCCGGGTCTGGGTTCGCGATGTAATATACTGTAAGTAAGTAAGTATACTGGTGGCCGTGCATCTATCATCAACACTGCTGAGCTGTACCTACCCGGAAGCATCGCAGTCTTCACACACAGCTGTTTCGCGCTATGCGCATGCTGGCCATGTTGCTCTTGACTCGAGAGCGGGTTTCCATACGATAAATACAAAGACTGCGTGTGCGTGCGTGAAGACTGTGTTTATACATGCGCGGCCACCTTAAGTGTTAATAGGTACGTTGCATACTACACGCTAGGTGAGTACCCTGCTATAGAGGTGCGCGAGCCCCGTTTAGCGCAGCGGTGGCCCGTGTTGAAGTCGTTTGGTACCTCCTAAAAAAACCTTTTTTTAATAATTTACAGATTACCCAACCAAACAACATTAGCAGCGATTCACAAGCATGTCAGTGTTGCCCCGAGGTTACGAGAGCATCAGGCCTAGCCCCAGGTACGGCTGCGTGAGAGGAGAGTACAGCATCTACTACAAGAGGCCTAGATGCGGCCAGCCTCGCCCGCAACCCTTCCAGAGAGAGGCCACAGCCTATTACTCTGGTCCCACCAATGCTCCTGCAGATGCGTAAGTAATACTTCTGTATTTTTATAACCACCTTTATCTAATGCCAAAACACGAACAATGCTTCTGACGATGAACTGACCATCGAAAGAATAAAAGTGTAAGAGAGATGCCACTCAGCTCCGTTATGTTGTGTTATTGCGTCGACGAAACGGATAATACGACTCATCACATTAAGTGCCACGACAACGCAGCGGCAACGGACAACGTAGACATAGACGTAGATGTCACTAAATAATAATAATATACTGCGTGTGGTTTTGAAAAGTAGCCGAATCATGAAAGTAAACGATTCATCAATGGAAACAACTTTTTACTCAAACCTGAAATCATGAAAAACTATTTTGCTATTTCAAACATTAACACAGGGTAGAGCGTATTTGTAAAGAAAAACATAAAAACATTCTTGATTTCGATGTTGACCCTATTGAAAATGTTTTTTGGATTGATGAACACATTTGACTCCTTTTATTTTTAACTACTGTTCAAAACAGTCTGTATGTAATACCAAATTACCAAGACGCAGCATCATCGCTTAGGAGACGCAACGCAACAGAAGATGTTTTCTTTTCTCTTAACACACTATCATCTATTTATATCTATATAATATCGAAAATGTAACGAAATAAATTTAGAAACATTTCGATGCTTGTATCGCGAACTTCATCTTTCATTTGAGAGATTATTTTTGGCATGCATTCCGTAAAGACTTCCCATAAATACCTACTCACGTTGACAGTCGTAACTCATAAGTTGTCGTGGAAAGTACATAGTAAAAATTTTCATGAGCACTTATTATCAAATGGAAAGATATTTTTGTAATGCATATAGTTGAGCTCACTGCTAAGAATACATTTGATTTTCCAGGCCCTTTTCATTTCAGATATTATTTTTAGCATGTATTCCATAAAGGGTCTATAATGATCTGTACAATGTTTCAATAACACCTCTGTAACATTATTAGTAGTCGGTCATCATCGTCATTATCAGCCCATGAAAGTCCACTGGGAAATACTTAGGTCTCCCCTACGGAACGCCACAGCGAGCGACTCGGGGCTGTTTGCATCCAGATTGAATTGAACTAAAGACTCGCTTGGACATGGCTTGACATGACATCATCTTTGGCGCTCTTTCGGGGAGGCTTACATCCAGCAGTGGACTATAATCGGCTGAATAGATAGTGGACATCTGCATTTCATATGCTGGAGGTCACTGCTAAAAATACATTTGTTTTTCCAGGCCCTGCTGCTACGATTACCCGTGCAAAGCGCACTGTTTCAACCACGGCGCTTGTACGAGACCCAGTGGGCGGTACGCTCGCACGGTCTGGTATCCTGGTGAGTGCTGCCCAGCCGTGCCACCGTGCCAGGCCTTCACTTGCCCTAGCCCACCTTACCATCCGTGCTGCTACCACACCTGCAACAAGCTCGTATAACATATTATAGACATTATTCGGAACTTGCCAGACGAAGTTCTCCCTGATCGAAACTGCTAAAACTTCTATGCAGTGAACACAGAAAATTGTTTCCGTGTCTCTCAACTCTCAAGCTGGTGTCGTTTACAATGAGAGGGTGTGTTATGTTTAATATGCTATCGAATATGTTTATACATGTTTGTGAATCGTCTGCAATGTTGTCCAATAAACGTTAAACCCCATTAATGGTCGTTTTTTTTCACGGAAATCACCTTGAAATATTGAAAGTACCTAGTAAATATTTACTCAAAGTTCCTTTGATTCATTTTTAATTTTTTAGGGTTCCTTACCCAAAGGAGGAAACGAAAACCCTATTGCTAAGACTCCGCTGTCCGTAAGTATATGTCTATCTGTCCGTCTGTCACCAGGCTGTATCTCAAAAACCGTGATAGACAATTGAAATTTTCACAGAATGATGTATTTCTGTCGCCGCTATAACAACAAATACTAAAAAACAATAAATTAAGGGAGCTCCCATGCAAGAAACGTATTTTTTTGCCTTTGTTATAGATAATGGTACGGAACCCTTCGTGCGCGAGTCGAACTCGCAATTGGCCGGTTTTTTTAACCGACTTCAAAAAAAGAGGATTTTCTCAATTTGACTGAATGTGGTTGGTTTTTTTTTTTTAATAAATCCAACTGAATTTATAAAGGTAATTTCTAAACTCAGGTGCCTTAGCCGGTTTAGGTAAATAGAGAACAATCTTATTCATGCACATTAAATTGTTTGGGCGTAACAAAACAACGTTAACAACAACGTAACGTTTCTTGGTTTAGTAGTTTTTAAACACTATTTTAAGTATTTATAACACGAACTTCATGGGAAATCCTTTAGATAGGGTAGACTTGTATCCTTTAAACTGTGTGCTCATGAAATGGTTCTCTATCATTGTCTTATAATGTTATCGGCTACATTATACAGGGTGTCCTAAAATTAGCACGTCACAGTGACACCGGAGATAGATGTGCCTAAGACATATCGAACAAGCCTAACATGTCCATAGAAAAGTTTTATAAGTTTTGAGTATGACCAATTTTAGTATTTTTTTAAAAAACACCAAGTTTTCATAAAGATTGTATCAGAGTTTTTTTATAAAGCTCTTTATTTTATTTTTTTGTAAGCCTACTCCCGGGCAATAGTTTTTTATGATGAAACAATCATTATCCAGTCGATAAATAGTGTGAAAAAACGACAATCGATAGTCAATCTCAATTTAATTTTTACCAAAAGAAAATGGTTTCGACTTTGAGCAGCAACCGTGAAAAAAATATATATCAAAAATAATGAACAAATACCATTAAAAACTTCCCTATGCTATGGCAATTCCAAAATGGTATAACACTTATATCGCACTTAAAAAATATCTAGCAAATTTGAGTCATTTCTTGTCAAAGTCGTACCCAAAAAAAAAATTAATAAAACAAACTAGAATATCCTGCAGTTCCCATGATCAAGTAGATAAGAAATGATCTAATAAATTTTCATTTTTTTACCTGGCTAAGTAATTGGGAGTGACAGAGATAATAGAACTGGCCAAATGCGAATCGAACTTACGCCCAAAGGGTTCCGTACCAGTATCTGTAAAAACGGCAAAAAAAAAAGACGTTTGTTGTATAGGAGGCTCCTTACATATTATTTTTTATCTAGTTTTTAGTATTTTTTGTTATCGCGGCACAAAAATACATCATCTGTGAAAATTTCAACTGTCTAATTAGTGTATCTTTTATTAGACGGGCTGCATCCAGCAGCTTCCTGCAACCTACAGGTCGTATGTCCGCCTTGTGGGGGGTCGTCCCACGCTGCACTTGCTGGTACGTGGCCTCCATTCCAGAATCTTTTTACTCATCGGTCAGTTCTACGTGCTATGGGCCCCCCACTGCCAGATAAGCTTGCTAATCCGTTGGACTATGTCTGCGACTTTGGTTCGTTCACGGATATCACTGAGCATAGCCCTCTTCATAGCGCACTCCATAATCTTGAGCTTCCTTATAAGGCCCATAGTGACCATTTTAGAATAAACATAGCATAGGGAAGTCCCCCCACAAGGCGGCATAAAAGATACACTAGTTAGATAGTTGAAATTTTCACAGATAATGTATTTTTGTGCCGCGATAACAAAAAATACTAAAAACTAGATTCAAAAAAAATATTTAGGGAGCCTCACATACAACAAACGTGTTTTGTTGCCGTTTTTACAGATACTGGTACGGAACCCTTTGGGCGTAAGTCCGACTCGCACTTGGTCAGTTTTATTATCCCTGTCACTCCCAATTACTTAGCCAGGTAAAAAAATGAAAATTTATTAGATCATTTCTTACCTACTTGATCATGGGAACTGCAGGATATTCTAGTTTGTTTTATTTTTTTATGGTACGACTTTGGTAAGAAATGACTCAAATTTGCTAGATATTTTTTAAGTGCGATATAAGTGTTATTACCATTTTGGAATTGCCATAGCATAGGTAAGTTTTTATTGGTATTTGTTCATTATTTTTGATATATTTTTTTCACGGTTGCTGCTCAAAGTCGAAACCATTTTCTTTGGGTAAAAATTAAATTGAGATTGACTATCGATTGTCGTTTTTTCACACTATTTATCGACTGGATAATGATTGTTTCATCATAAAAAACTATTGCCCGGGAGTAGGCTTACAAAAAAATAAAATAAAGAGCTTTATAAAAAAACTCTGATACAATCTTTATGAAAAATTGGTGTTTTTTAAAAAAATACTAAAATTGGTCATACTCAAAACTGATAAAACTTTTCTATGGACATGTTAGGCTTGTTCGATGCGTCTTAGGCACATTTATCTCCGGTGTCACTGTGACGTGCTAATTTTGGGACACCCTGTATATAACTTACTGCTTCGGGTTCTACGGACTTACCCGCATAAGACAATTACATTGTTGAAAACAAACTTTAAGTGCCCGATGTCATACTAGAAGCTTTCATACCCTATTTGAACATAATATTTCAGCTGCTTGCCAAAAACCTATCTGGCAACGACGCATTGTGCTAGTATGCCGACCAATCACTCACTGTTGTAAAACAATTGTAGCTCAGTGTACCAATGGCTTTAGGTACAGTCACTAGCATAACCAAAGATACATTTTCATTGGACTTTTAACCTTATTGCAATGGAATAAGTTACGTAGTGATTACATTTCATAGTCCGGGACTGTAACTACACTGCAAATTCTATTCTACCGACAGTTTTATAAAACTTAATATGTTATTCTGGCAAATGCGAACGATCTTACTACGGCCACTTCATCCAGCTTCGCAATAACAGAGTAGTAATTTTCGAGCGCTTTTCGCGATCAGTTGCGTTGAAGCTTTCTTTTTTTATTTAAATTTATAAATTACGGAACAAAGAAAACAGTGCTTTTAAATTTCAATCTGAAGTGCTAGTTTATTGAAAATAAACGCGAATGATTTCCTCAAGATGTTATTCACGTTTTTCTTAGTTGGGTGTATCATTGGTAAGCTTTTCATTTAGCAAAAACATAAGGTAATATTTTTAAAATAGAGAAATTGGACTTTTTTAAAATTCATTGGGTGTCTAGCGGTCGCATTAGACCACGGGACAATAAAATTTCTATATATTCTAGATGCATAAATCTAGGTAAATTAATTTATTTCCTTCTCTTTAAAAATCCCACATAAGTCGCTAAATAGTAGGAAGGTCTTACTATTTTCTATGCACTACAAAAAAGCTCATATAGGTATATGTGCGTGTTGAAATTTAATAAATATTTATTGGTTATTAATTAGTAAGCATGGAGAAGTTATAGGTAATAACCATAAATTAATAAATATTATACCAGTGGTAGCCAGACGATAAGTAACTGCATAAATAATTTAGTTATGCTTAT
This sequence comes from Anania fuscalis, assembly GCA_950371115.1. Taxonomy (NCBI): domain Eukaryota; kingdom Metazoa; phylum Arthropoda; class Insecta; order Lepidoptera; family Crambidae; genus Anania; species Anania fuscalis. Next base: position 14,215,514 of record OX493328.1, read on the forward strand.
TAGTAACTACCCATTTATATTATAATACAATTAGGAAGCTAATACGATTTCCAGATCCAGTCCACCCACACGTTACATTCAAAACATGTAGAGTACCTACTTCTCACAATACATACTTATGTACTTACCTTTTTATACTTTGTAACATCCATGGACGTTCATATTCAAATGGACTTCTCGACACTTTTAGCGAAAATGAAGCTTGCTTTGACTATCGTGCCGACAGACAGGTCCGCTGCACTAAAATTGATTTCATTGCATTGATGTGGGATAATGTTTACTTATACCATGTTTTAAAAGTTAATAACATACTTTTATACTTACTTACTTTATTAATTTTTGAACTTTCTAATGACTTTAAAGACTGGAGGTATTCTGATATTGTAACGTAGATTTTTAAATAAAAATATTAAGATTTTATGTCGTAATGCGGTTTTAATATGAGTATGATAAATATTATAACATAGTTTTAAAATATGCCTTACCTACTTACATCATTATTTTCACTTACGACGCAATCAATGAATATTATGACAACGTGCTGACAGATCGACATTCCCTTGGGCCCCGATTGGAAGCGAATGTTTCTAGAAGTTTGACTCTATCCCGATCAGAAATAAGTTTGGTGTTAGTCGGGTGCACCGCCACCCAGACAAGTAATCGTAGGTTCGAATCTCATGAGAAACAAATGTTTATGAATGTTGGATGTCATAATGTATTTAAGACGATTATTTATTTATGACGACCTCCGTAGCCGAGAGGCGAGCAAGCCGGACTGTATTGGCGCCGCCATCTCTGAGGTTCCGGGTTCGATTCCCGGTCGGGTCAATGTAGAAAACGAACTTTTCTATATTGGCTCAGGTCTGGGTGTTGTGGTACCGTCGTTGTTTCTGATTTCTATAACACAAGTGCTTAGCTACTTACCTTAGGATCAGAGCAATGTATGTGATGTTGTCCAATATTTATTTATTATTTTTATTTATTTATTTAAGTAACCTATGTATCTGTTATCTTAACGCCATAGTACAGGCTTGGCTTATTTTCTGGCTATTGTTACAAATATTATATCCAACATTCTCAAAACAAGCTAGGCCGTATCCCCTTTCTTTAAGTCCATGTAACGTGATTTATAAAATTAAAAGACAAGTACTTAGCAAACACCTTCAAGTAAATGTTGATGGCACGAGATGACACACCATCTTAATGTAATCATTATTATTTAAAGATTATGATGTCATTTTTAACGAAGTAAATTTCCTAGTAAATGAGTTGGTAGGTACTCTACGTGGGTAATGAAATTATCGTCTGGATGCAGAAACATTCAACAATTCCGCATTTCCTATAATATGATCATAATGGTCTTTGTTTATTACAAAATAAGACATCTGCTAGAATGCAGTATCATTCTACGGAAAAGCTGTTCAACGTTGCAAATAATCAGATTTAGATTATAGTATGTTCACGTAAAAGTACCAAAAGCGAGTTTTTCCAAAATAAAAGTCAACCCTGGCCCCCGATTCAGAAACCCCTCAACAACAAATTAGCAACCGCCAAGTCAAATAGTCAGCTAAATGTCACGTGATTTATCAGTGGTCTTCGAACAGTTATGAATCGAGGTCCTGATAAACTGCCTTTCATCCTAAGTAGCTTAGGATAAATGGCAGATTATGTGTATTAAAATAATAAAGATGGTGAAACTAAATTATTTTTTCTTCTTACACTACAAGGTTCACCATTTACATAACAGCTGATCTTCATTGCTCATACCTACCTAGTAGGTACTTATTACCCTCTTAATTTAAATAGTTTTGTGTTTTCTTTTGTTTCGGAAAGATTGACTGCTAGTGAATAATGATAGGTTGCATATATGATTTGACAGTAATTAATAAATATAACCGATACGACCTTCTGCGTAAAAAATAGCAGACTAGCAGATGTTGGAGTTGTAGTTTATAATGTGTAAACCACAGAAATATAGTGTAAACAAAAGTTTAAATTTTGTTGTAGGCTCAGCAGTAACCAGACAGGCGGACATAGACATCAACAGGTTAGTAGCATTATGAAAAATGACGCACGCCGCTTGGCAGTCGTGGCCTAGCTAGTATTGCGGCGGCCGACCATCACCTTGGTGCATATAGTTGCTATTACTCAAAATAACTGAGCTTTCATTCATCGAAACTCCTGATTTTGTTGGCCCATACAATTCACGACATGTCCCAGAAATTCATAGTGGGATTCCTCATTTCTTATGGAGTTACAATTTTAGTTCTACCTTTTGACTACACACACATGTTGTGTAGATATTATTTTTACAGTTAGTAAAATGATTTTTACAAACCTCAATATTTTCGATTATTAAAAAGACACAGAAAACAAGTATTTTATCGAGCTATTCGCCGCTTCAGTAAATGCATAAATTATAGCTTCAGTACCTAAGTATGTATAATGCAAAATTGAAAATATTTTATTAGAATAGATCATACTATGAAAGCATAACTAATGAGGCCATATCAAAATAAACAGGATTGTAGAGCTCGCTGAAATATTGCACTATAGCATACCGCAAAACAGACTAAAATAACAACCTAGCTTTTGCGTCAATTCTATTCCTATGTCTAGCTTACCTTGATTCGATATGCATACTTCATCTGGTACTTATGATGTTTTGAAAACTAACACCTACTTTTGTAAATATTTAAAACTTCCGTTTTCAAGAGGTGTAGATTGATTTCTGAATTATTCCTAGTTGCTGGTGGGTAAGAATACTGTATCGGCTCACTTGTCTGAGGCGCATTTGGCCAATATTTCTAATTTACTTAACAATGACGTATAAACAGTGAAATAATTAATATAAAATTACTGGTGTTTACTTTAACTTGATAGCCAAAGGGTGTTTACGATCATAAACAGTCAGGAATTTGCATGCTTTTGTATTGAACCTATATTGTTTTGAATTCTTGGACGGTAGCCACGTTTCATTTATAGTACTTACTTATATTATTTATTTAAAGGCCTACTAACCGATAGGGAGTTATTTATATTCAACAAAGATACTAAGTACCTAATTTCCATACTAATCAATTAAAATGCTATTAATTGTTACAGAATAAAACTTTTACCGAACGAAGTAGTTCCACCACTTCCAGAATATTCCACCCATAGTCGCACTCATCCAGCATCGTACTATCAGTTTAAAAGAAGCAATGATTATGACTATAGTGGCAGTAGGCACACCACACCGCTGTCAGCGGTACAGTCTCTACATGGTGCCTCGGAGATACCCATTACAAAGTCGATCGCGGTCCACCAGCCACGCGAAGACCCGCGTCTCTTCTACCAGTCTGATTCGTATATTCAGGAAATTAATAGGAAAAACATGAACAGAGAGGTGTCGATGATATACCCTGGACGAGACGTGGTTCGTGCTGACGAGCGGTTTACTCCAAGATCGCTTGCTATGCGTTGGGAAGACAGAAGTGCAAATAAAATTAACCCTGGTAACTAGCTAATACGAAAAATTACACTATTTCTAATTCAGAGGTATTATCCATAATACGACCAATATATTATTGCAGGTTACAACTTGTGTGTGAAATGCCCTCAAGATAGAACCTTGATCGCTAAACCTGGTTCAGATCGAGTGGTTCTTCAATACCCTCGTCTGTCGACATGTTCAGGGCTGAAGGTGCCTAGAGACTTGCGGTTTACTCGTGTTTATGGCCCCAGTTTTGGTTCCCTGCTTAGCCAGGGATTACATGTGATTATTGGCCACATTTCCTATAAAAACAAGGTATGATTGATTATTTAATTTTACTTTAGAACAAATACTTAATTGACCCCGATCAGACTAATTAGTCGGGCGGGCTTTCACATTTCTCCAAAGCTTAATTAGCGCGGCGCCGTGGCGGAGCGCGTTTCTGTTCACCTATCTCTAGCAAGTGTAGTGGGCTTTCATTGATAAAGAAGTAAACGATTTCATCATGATTACCTAGTAATCACTCTAATAATGCTAAACTCCAACTGTCAACATAAGTTTATTTTTTAAGTCTTAAGTAGGTTATATTGTCAGTCCTTTCACGGAAAAATAACCTAAACGTAATTGGTAAACTTTTTTCAGCAAATCCAAATGTGTAAAATGCAAGTGCACGTCATAGTACAACAGAGCTGTTCGGTTCCTAGTTATTTGATTACGCAATGCAACGAGAGAAGCAAATTGTGCAGCTTCTCTTGTCGTGATCCAAGCTTGGAACTGCAAGGACACTCCGCGTTGATCTGCGGAGACACACTGGGCTGGACAGAATGGACTGGGAGATTGCCAGTTTGTAGAGGTACATAATGTTTTACTTTAGTGTGCAGGCAGCAAGCGATCCGTAGAAAGGAGACCTTTTGAGGACTATGAAAATTCGAAAGCCTTATTAGTCTTCTCCATTCCAATAAAATAAATAAATATTGGACAACATCACATACATTGCTCTGATCGTATAGTAAGTAGCTAAGCACTTGTGTTATAGAAATCGGAACGAACGACGATACCCAACACCCAGACCCGAGACATTATAGAAAGGTTCGTTTTCTACATTGACCCAGCCGGGGATCGAATCGATAGGGGGCTCGCCTCGCCAAATATATTGCTGATAAACAATACAACAAACATCCAAAAACAATGGTAGATGAAATGTGGGCCTGAAAGTGCGTTAAGCGGGCGTCGCGTGAATATGCGCGTACGTATAAGAATACGGGCTCCACCTCACGCACCAAGGCGCGCGCGTGCGTCGCGAGCAGACGGGCTCTGGTGCGGGGCGCGCCTCTCCGCGACAGTCTCCCGCGCAGGTCCCCACGACGGACCACTTTTGTATAAAACCGCGCGGGTTATAAGCCTTCGGAAATAGACATCGCAAAGTGTAATGTAGTTCTGCATTTTTGGTAGGTATGTTGTATGGGTCTGTTAGGGTAGTGTAAATTCAAATTAAGAACTTCGAAAAACCTGTGGAAACTGAGGAAATCGAGAAAAACTTCGAAATTTTAGGCCTTTTTTTAGGGTTGCGTACCCACAGGGTAAATATTCACAGATCTAGACACGCGTCAGCGTGTCAAGCCAAGTTCAAGCAAAGGAACTGGCTAGCCAGCGCCGAGTGTATTATCACACGAACCGCTTGGTGTCACTTTTGAGCCTTCTATAACACTGATCAAATAATACTACGTTCTATAACATAAAACCTATTTTTTTTTAAATTGTTGCGTTGGAACCGTTACAAGCAGATATTTGAAACTATCCCAACATATGTATGTATGTCAGTTAACTCTTTTCTAAGAGGTGTTTCTACTGCTTAAATAAAACAACTTTTTGTATGAGACCGACTTTGAAATCGTAAAAAAATATTTCACATCTTTATACAAACTGATCTCAGCTGGTCTGCCGTTTTGTATGGGGAAATGGTTTTTTGATTTGCGATTTTAAAGTTGGTCCCATAGAAAAATTTGTTCTATTTAAGCAGTAGAATCATCCCCTAGAAAAGAGTTAACTGATAAGTTTACACCTTATATACTTAACAGAAATATAAAAATATAGTTAAGTCAAAAAATAAGTGTGCACACACTTACCCCATACAAAAAACTTGTAATACGCGCTAAACAACCGGCCAACGCGACTGTGTGTCTTCGGCGGCGCGCGGCACCACATAGTATACACAGAACAGAAGTAAATCTACATACATAAAAGCGCTCCCGAGCGACACATAAACATAAGCACCGCTCTCAAATATCGATTATATATACATAGATTTGACTTGGCCAGTTTTCATTACATCAGTCATTTTATAAAGTTATTCAACAATATATTTTAATTCTGATAAAAACTGGCCAAGTTAAATCTAACTTCTTTAAGATCTTTTTTTTTTAAATAACAGCAATTGTTATAGATATCCAATAAAGCAAAGAAATAGAGTTTAATACTTGTTCATAATGTTATTTTGTTCCTATAAATACATATTTGGATTTTGCGTAGAACTTGGCACTCATTTAGATCTCCATTCTTTTTGCGGCGAGGCCCACATTCAAGCATAATTTTTTTATTGAACTTGGCTCTCCTTTTTTACATTTATGTTTTTGGTGGTGATGTATTTCTGTTGCCGCTTTAACAACAAATACTAAAAAACCGGCCAAGTGCGAGTCGGACTCGCGCACGAAGGGTTTCATACCATTATCTATTTTCGGTTTACGATTTATGACGTATTAAAAAAAACTACTTACTAGATCTCGTTCAAACCAATTTTCGGTCGAAGTTTGCATGGTAATGTAATCATATATTTTATTTAGTTTATTATTCTCTTATTTTAGAAATTAACATTAAAAAAATGAGTTTCAGTTCTAAGTATGGGGAACCCCGAAAATGAATTGTTTTTTTTTTCAATTTTTGTGTGGAAATCTTAATGCTATTCACAGAATACATCTACTTAACAAGTTTCAACAGTATAGTTCTTATAGTTTCGGAGTGACTGTGACATACGAACGGACAGACAGACACACATGACGAATCCATAAGGGTTCCGTTTTTTGCCATTTGGCTACGGACCCTAAAACCAGAATACAATAAATATTTAAGGGGGCCCGCATACAACAAACGTGTTTTTTTTTCGTTGTTTTTATAGATAATGGTACCTACGGAACCATTCGTGCGCAAGTCCGACTTAGTTAAGTTGAATAAGTTTTTCACTTTTTGTTCTCGTGGGCCAAAACTATGCATTTCTTGCGAACTCGATTTTCTGTTTTCACAGGTTCGAAGTTGCGAATCCACACTACCATAACAGATCCATACTTACTTACAATATACCAAAAATGCAAAACTACATCACGCTTTGCGAATTTAGACACTTTTTTATCTAATTCTAACGGCGCTTGACGCAGTTTCAAGCCATAAAATAAAATTCTGCCTTGAACCTTTCACAATTTCTTTTTAAGAAAAGTTATTAATAAAATTAAAAAAAAAAAATACCTACTTTGTAAAAATGTTAGTGTACATACTGCATGAAAATGATTAAGCTAAAACGTATTCGAATTTCATTCAAGCTCGATCCTGGTGCGAGCGCCCAGAGCCCCCCGACCATGGCCGCCTCAGCTGCAAAGGGTCACCCGAAGGTTCCGGGCTTGCTGAAGGGTCTACCTGCCGGGTGCGCTGCGCTAGAGGCTGGCACTGGACCCCGCGGGCCGCCACTGTGTGTCGACGAGGCGCATGGACCTTCGATATTGCGTGCCAACCAAAAAGAAATTACCCATTTGGGAACAGTATTCTCGGGTAACTGAAACAGCTAATTGTTTTATTACGAATAGTTTTGTATGAACGACTAAATAATAAAGTTACGTAATTTTTCAATATGGCGTTATTTTTTACCCGACTGCTAAAATGCTCTAAGGCTAAAACCATAGAGTTAGTATTATCATGTCTGGTCAACGCCATATATCGTAGGATTAGTACATATTAAAAACGAATAGATGTCACTACAAGGCTCATTAGGATTGGGCTTGATATCAATGAACGATAACTCTTGATAAAAACGTTATCAAAATACTTTTATAACACTTTTGTTTTTAAAAAATGAAATTATAATAGAATTTTTACATTTATTTCAAAACAAATCATTTTCACTAAAATTTAAAACTATTTTGGTATAATGCCATCTACCGGTTTTAACTTAAACTATCTTTTATGGAAAGGCAACGTCAGCTATTGGATTAAAAAAAATTAAACACGGCATTCATGTTGATAATAGAGGTAATATGCATTTCGTATTATTTTATCAAATAATTTGAAAAAATAAATAAAGGAAAACCAAATTTTAAAATGTAAGTATATTTTTTAAATGGGTAATTATATAAATAAAAGCAAGAAACTTCAAAATAATGTAACTGTTCGACAAACTGTCAAATATTTGTTTGTAGGGTTACCAGTTGGAGTATTGTAGTTTTATAATATGGGGATTTGTTTTAATATTTGGGAAGTGATTTTAAAAATCAATTTTTAGGAGAAAAATATCGATTACTAATGTTTAGCCAAAAACGTTTCCCAAAATATCACAATCCAACTATTTTACACAAATTTTCATTTGGCAAAGAAACATTTGTCAAAACAACTCATTGCATTTTTTATTTAGCAAATCTTTTTTTGGGATATTATTGTTTAACAAATAATTGTTTGTCATGTTTCATTCGGCACACCTTTCTCTTTGCAAAATATTGCATGGCATACGATTTACAAGCTTACTCTCCAACTTTGAAAATATCATGCTGCATCGACGTTTGTTTTACATAAGGTAAAAAAATAGTTAAAATGGCTTTAAGCGATTTTTCTTTGATCCCAAAATCAAAATTTTTGGAATAAATTCTTAATGTTAATCTAAAAAAAGACAATTTGGTAACCCTGTTCCAATTTTTTTTATCAACTCTGATAAACAATGAACTTTATTTAAAGGCATTTGTGTGTCACGCACGTCCAAAGGTCACGTATAAATGTAAATATGTCACAAACGGTCGTTTCAAGATATAACCTAATTAGTAATTTCGTTATGTATTGTCAAGTATGCCCAAAGTGCTAAGAATTCGGGTTAATATTCCATGAGGCGCGACTTCAAATCTTAGTCGGCGACAATATTGTTTCGAAATTCAGACTAGTATTAAAATAGTTTGATGAAAATTGTTTATTCACATTCAAAACCATTTTTAATAACTAAACTCAGTACTGAACTTATGGTTATTTTTTTTTACATAATATTCACAAAATAAATAACAAATAGAAAATGGGTCCCAGCTCACCGTCATCAGTTTTCATAAAAATTAGGATCATACTCTAGTAAAATTAGCAACCGACTAAAATGAAGATAAATATAGTAGGTACTTAATATCTTTAAAAAGTTATGGATGCGCACAAAAAGTAATTCAAGATAATGTAACCACTAGAAAAAAAGACCGCAACAGGCGGGATCCGAACCCACACGTCTCATTACACTACGAGCGAGTGCCTTTCCAACTAAGCTACGAGGACGTTAGAACGATTTTCGAAATTTGTCAAGTGTTAGTTTATATTTTTTTGACAGAAGGGTGCAAACAATTGTAAACCTTATGGTGGTTTGTCATTCTCTGACGAAACGAAACAGAAATTAATGTAAATAAAATTATGCTCTATGAATTATGTGCAAGTTATCTATCACTGCGCAGATAGCGCCATCTAGTCAGAGAATGAAACAAACAATGGCGTAGGTAAGTTTATAGTTCCATTTACTCACCACCTTCGCTGTCTCTCGCGCGAGTTAAGGTGGAAATTTTCAAAGTACCGAGTCTGACTCTCTGTTTTACGTAGTATAATTTTTTCTCTATGGTATTATACTAGTTAGTATTATACTACGTAAAACAGAGAGTCAGTCTCGGTACTTTAAAAATTTCCACCTTACTCGCGCGAAGACATCGGAGGTGTTGAGTAAATAGAACTAAAACATAACTACGCCATCGTTTGTTTCCTTCTCTGACTAGATGGCGTTATCTGCGCAATGATAGATAACTTGCCCATAATTCATAGAACATTTATTTACATTAATTTCTGTTTCCTTCCGTCAGAGAATGCCAAACCACCATAAGGTTTACAATTGTTTGTACACTCTGTCAAAAAATATAAACTAACACTTGACAAATTTCAAAAATCGTTTAACGTCCTCGTAGTTGAAAATGCACTTGCTCGTAGTTTCTATGAGACATGGGTTCATGGTTTCGGATCCCACATGGTGCGGTCTTTTTTTTAAAAGTTGTTATGTTATCTTATAACTTTTTGTGCGCATCCATAACTTTTTAAGATATTAAGTACTATATTTATCTTCATTTTAGTCGGTGGCTGATTTCACCAAACTAAGATTCAAATTTTTATAAAAAACTGATGACGGCGAGCTGGGACCCATTTTCTATTTGTTATTTATTTTGTGAATATTATGTAAAAAAATATATTTATAAAAGTGTGCAATACGGAACGCGGCCGAGTGACGTCTGTCACACACCCCGCGCTTTTCCCGGTCATCTGTCATTCGTGCGTCTAAGATGTATGAGATTGTAATGTGCATAAACTTAGAAGACAATAAATATTAAACCTATTCAAAGTTTAGTTTGCTTTTTAATTACATGGTGCCGAAACCAAGAAACAAGATTTGCAACCGGAAATATGACCGAAAACGCCAACAACATGTCGAGCAAAGCCGACAACAACGTCAAGCCGCCCAAATATTTTGCAACAAATACAAACGAAGATGTGGCCAGGGCGTGGAAGTTGTGGTTACAGCAGTTTGAATGGTATTCTATTGCCACTAATTTGTTAGAAAAGACACCGGAAGTTCAAGTCGCCGTCTTCATGTCGTGCGTAGGCCCCGATGCAGCAGTCATCTACAATACATTTAACTTATCTGAATCCGAGGCTAATCACCTTCCAACCTTGGAGGATATGTTCACAAATTATTTTACGCCACAAATAAATGGTACCTACGAAAGGTACGTCTTGAATCTAATAGTACAAAAAGAAGACCAATCATTGGACGAATTCGTAACCGAGTTAAAAAGTAGAGTAAAAAACTGTGGCTATAGCACTCTAGAAAGCAACTTGATACGAGACAGAATAGTTGTAGGTATAAAAAGTGATGCTACTAGAGAGAGGTTGCTCGCTGAACCCAATTTAACATTAACTAAGGCCATAGACATCTGCCAGTCAGCGAAGCAGGTCAAAAAGCAAGTGACCTCGATGAAACAAGCTGCAACTGTAGACGCGATTACCTGAAACAGATAAAATACACAGATTAAGAAAAAAGAAGAAAATAAAGAAGAGACATTTCACTGCGGCAGGTGTGACACAAGACATGAACGCCGGAATTGTCCAGCCTTCAAGAAAGTCTGTAATAAGAGCAAGAAAAGAAATCATCTGACCAAATGCTGTAAATTGAAATCTGTAGATGCTCTTCAATATGGCCAAGATGATGGAGATGAGGAAAATTTTGTAGTGTCAGCAATAAATGCAGACGTAGATGTGGATATAGAAGACTGGTTTGAAAAGGGTATCCTGCCCAATGGTGTTGTCATAAATTTCAAGCTTGACTCTGGCAGCCAGTGTAATGTCATTAATAAACAAATGGCAAGCAAAACAAAAACAAACATCACACCGTCTACCACAAAATATATTACATCATACTCAAACCACAAAATACATGTGGTTGGAGAAGCTGTAATAAAAACCTGCATCAAGAATCAGACGAGACCAGTAAAATACTTGATTGTGGATGATGATGTGGTGCCTGTGTTAGGCAAATCTGCTTGTGTAAGATTGAGATTAGTGAGAAGAGTTGAAGGTTTAGAAAGGAGTAAGCACTTGTTTGAAGGAATAGGCTGCCTCAAGCATTTCACATATGACATTGACTTAATTGATAACCCTACATTACCAATCTGCCCAGCGAGAAAAATTCCTCACACAATAAGACAACAACTTAAAGACGAACTAGACAGCATGGTGGCCCAGAAGATCATTACACCAGTTACTATGCCTACACCAGCTGTTTCCCCTATGGTTGTTGTAAAAAAGGACAGTAAAATCAGATTGTGTATTGATCCATCAGAAATTAACAAAAACTTGAAAAAAGACACTACCCTCTGAATACAGTGGAAGAAATCACTGCCCGTATTCAAGGTTCAGAATGGTTCACATTGCTAGACTACAAAAAGGGCTTCTGGCAATTGAAGGTCACTCCAAGGACATCAGAATACCTTACATTTAGCACACCTTTTGGAAGATACTCTTGCTTGAGAATGCCGTTTGGATTGGCATCAGCACCAGAAGTCTTTCAACAAGTAATGAGTTCGCTGATAGCTGATATAAAAAATGCAGAAGTCTCAATGGTAATTGTCCTCCTTCATGCCTCCAGCAAAGAAAAATTAGAGAAGATTACAGAGCAAGTACTTGAAAAATTTAGAAAAGCTGGCTTGAAGCTAAATTAAGAGAAATGTGTATTCAACACACAAGAAGTGAAGTTCTTGGGATACATAGTGACCAATGAAGGGCTGAAACCAGATCCTGAGAAAATAGAAACCATCACTAAAATTAAAGACCAGAAAATGTAAAATAACTACAGAGATTCCTGGGCCTAATAACATACATGTCAAAGTTTATTAAAAATATGGCAGATTTAACCTGTTCATTGAGACAGCTATTACATAAAAACACTGAATGGGTCTAGGACACACCACAAGAAGAGGTATTTCTTAAGTTAAAAGATCTTTTGAAAAAAACCCCTGTACTAAGATAATATCCTCCCAAATCCCAAAGCACCAATATTATTATCTGTAGATGCTAGCAGCTACGCTTGTGATGGTGTTTTAATTCAAAAAGAGAAGCCCATCGCATACTGTGCCAAATTATTTACTAAAACAGAACAAGGCTACAGTCAACTTGAAAAAGGAGCTAATGCAATATTAGTTGCATGTAAAAAGTTCCATACATACATCTGCAAGGACTTGACAATCGAATCCGACCACAAGCCCCTCGAGACTATTTTCAAAAAGCCACTCACAGATGCACCACCTAGGTTGCAGAGGATGTTATACCAAATATTGCCATACTATCCTTAGGTGGTATACAAGAAAGGTACAGAGATGTATGTAGCAGATACACTATGTAGAGATTGTGAAAACGTAAGTTGTGAAGAATACAATACAGAAAACCTACAAATATGTGCCATTGTACCAATTACAAAGTCTCGCAGAGAAGAGAGAGAACGTCCATGGAGTGTGATAGCTACAGATTTATTTCACCTAAAAGGCAAAGACTACATAGTTATTGCAGATGCTTATTCTGGATTTTTTGATTTTAAAAAACTTAAAAATATTACCAGTTTGCACATCATTGAAAATTTAAAATCATGGTTTAGGATATTTGGAATACCGGACATACTACTATCAGATGGAGAAAAACAGTATGACTGTCAAGAATTCAGAACCTTCCAAAAAGAGTGGAATTTTCCCCGATCAAATGGATTAGCTGAGCGCTATGTACAAGAAGCCAAAATATTGTTAAAGTAGTGCCTGGAAGCAAATACTGATGTTCAACTAGCCTTGCTGCATCACAGGAACACACCTCGATTGGACCTGGGTTCCCCAGCACAAAGACTGTTCAACAGAAGGACTAAAACATTGCTTCCCACCAACGAAAGACTATTTAAACCTAAAATACTAAAGAAAATTACAAGAAAACTGGAATCACTAAAAGAAAATGAAAAAAGAAATGATGATAAAGGAAAGAAAGAAATAAAAGAGTTTGTTCAGAATGAGAAAGTACTGTTAAGAAAAGATAGACAAAATTGGGTCCCCGCAACAATACTCAGTCCAGAGCGCAACCGATCATATAGAGTCCAAACTGAGGATGCGACCTATAAGAGAAATGCGTGGCACCTAAAACATACCACCGCCACGCCGTCGTTAGACGAACCTATCCATATTTTGACAAACCATGGGCCCGCTATACCATTGCCAGATGCAACAAGTCAGAGCAGTGCCATGCCGCCACTGCCACCTATGGCTCCTAATGAGCTTACTGAAGTCACGCAGACACGGACTACTCGTAGCGGCCGGGTGATCATCCCACCTACTAGATACCGCCAATAGCAGCATCTGATTGCTACCTGCAGGAAAGGGGGGATGTGCAATACGGAATGCGGCCGAGTGACGTCTGTTACACGCCCCGCGCTTTTCCCGGTCATCTGTCATTCGCGCGTCTAAGATGTATGAGATTGTAATGTGCATAAACTTAGAAGACAATAAATATTAAACCTATTCAAAGTTCAGTTTGCGTTTTAATTACAAAAAGTTATTAAAAATGGTTATAAATGTAAATAAACAATTTTCATCAAAATATTTTAATACAAGTCTGGATTTCAAAAAAATATTGTCGCCGACCTTGATTCGAAGTCGCGCCCAATGGAATATTAGCCCGAATTCTTAGCACTTTGGGCATCGATACTTGACAATACATAACGAAATTACTAATTAGGTTATAACTTGAAACGACCGTTTATGACATATTTACGTCATTTAGACGTGACACACAAATGCCTTTAAATAAAATTCATTGTTAATCGAAATTGATAAAAAAATTGGAACAGGGTTACCAAATTGTCTTTATGAGATTCACCTTAAGAATTTTTTCTCAAAATTATTGCTTTTGGGATCAAAGAAAAATCGCTTAAAGACATTTTAGCCATTTTAACAATTTTTTTACCTTAGGCAAAAGAAACGTTGATGCAGCATGATATTTTCAAAGTTGGAGAGTAAGCTTGTAAATCGTATGCCACGCAATATTTTGCAAAGAGTAAGTTGTGCCAAATGAAACATTTGATTAAATAATGTTTGATTAAATAAAACATGACCAAACAATGATTTTTTAAACAATAATAAATATCCCAAAAAAGTTTTTTGCCAAATAAAAATTTGTGTAAAATAGTTGGATTGTGATATTTTGGGAAACGTTTTTGGGCTAAAAATTAGTAATTCATACTTTTCTCATAAAAATTGTTTTTTAAAATCACTTCCCAAATATTAAAACAAATCCCCATATTTAAAATCTACAATACTCCAACTGGTAGCCCTACAAACAAATACTTGACAGTTGTCGAAAAGCTACATTAAAAAAATATATTTACATTTTAAAATTTGGTTTTCCTTTATTTATTTTTTCAAATTATTTGATAAAATAATACGAAATGCATATTACCTCTATAATCAACATAAATGCCGTGTTTAGTTTTTTTCAATCCAATAGCTGACGTTGCGTTTCCATAAAAGATAGTTTAAGTTAAAAAAACCGATAGATGGTATTATACCGAAATTGTTTTAAATTTTAATTAATGATTTGTTTTGAAATAAATGTAAAAATTCTATTAACATTTCATTTTTAAAAAACAAAAGTTTTAAAAAAGTGTTTCGATAACGTTTTTATCAAGAGTTATCGTTCATTGAAATCAAGCCCAATCCTAATGAGCCTTGTAGTGACATCTATTCGTTTTTAATATGTACTAATCCTACGATATATGGCGTTGATCAGACATGCTAAAACCATAGAGAAAGAATAATACTACGTAAAACTAAAACTAACCAATAAAAACCGGCCAAGTGCGAGTCCCCCTAAATATTTATTGTATTCTGTTTTTTAGTATTTGTTGTTATAGCGAAATACATCATCTGTGAAAATTTCAACTCTAACTATCACGGTTCATGAGATACAGCCTGGTGACAGACGGACAGACAGACGGACAGACGGACAGACGGACAGACGGACAGACGGACAGACGGACAGACGGACAGACGGACAGACGGACAGACGGACAGACGGACAGACGGACAGACGGACAGACGGACAGACGGACAGACGGACAGACGGACAGACGGACAGACGGACAGACGGACAGACGGACAGACGGACAGACGGACAGACGGACAGACGGACAGACGGACAGACGGACAGACGGACAGACGGACAGACGGACAGACGGACAGACGGACAGACGGACAGACGGACAGACGGACAGACGGACAGACGGACAGACGGACAGACGGATAGACGGACAGACGGACATTCAGACAGACAGACCTTAGAGTAGGGCAGAGCATTTAACCAACTGGAGACGCCATTGTCAGGCGTTCCCCTCTGCCAAAAGTATATGATCGTCGTTCTCACAGGTATATAAAACTAGTTGCAGCGCATTCCGCCGTCATATTCAAATCACGGTGAGCCCGGAAGGACAGCAGCCAAAAATGCTAAACTATGCCGTATGCTCGTGTTAAAAATATCAGAAACATCTTATGTGCTATAGGACACCGTGAATTTTTATATTATTATTAGATAATACTTATAGATGAAAATATTTTAGTCTCAATATTAGCAAATAATCATTAAATACCTAATGCCTTAATGAACACACCCGTTAGTTACATTAACGGGTGGATTCGATTTTATTGTTGTTATTTATTACTAGGCGTTAGAAGAAAGGAAACATATGGTAGCCAAATTGAAATTGAAATTCGGTTTTACGGATTCTAAAATTATTCGGGAAACTTTTCCAATTATTTTTTTATATTAGATTGCAGTTTAATTTTCAAATAACGGTTAGGTTTCTTAATTTTTAACGAATAACGTTACTTTTTAAAAACTAAATCTGGCAGTAAACAAATAGATTCCTTTGTATGTACAAAAAAATAGAAACAAAGCTACCAGTCTAAGCGTTTTCCCTTAAGCTAGGGAAAAATATGGTGCTAAGGAATTAAAATGATTAACATTCAGTATGTAAAGAAAAATATAACCTATACTAATTCCAAAACCATTTCGAGATTTTACGCTTATAAGCTGTATTTTAGTATTTACATCACTTAAAATTACAAGATGATATTGACATTCATACGACCTCTAATCACGGAGAAGCTTACACAATACGTCTTAGTTCACGCGCGCGCGTGTGTTTGTGTGTGCGAGTGTGTCCTGCTCCCGTGTCTGTGCATGAAAAATGATACAGATTGGAATGACAGCAACTGTCAAATGTGAATGTGCAAGTGTACATACGTTCACTGATCAATTAATCACTTTATAAAGGCTTACAAACTACTGTAGTCAATCAGAAAATTATGAAATATAACTAGTGCTTATAATGTTTTTTATTCAAATTAGTTCCTAATTGGTATATACTTTTAAAATAAAAAAAATCTTAAAATCGTTTTAATAGGTACCGAATAATAAATAAATAGATAAATATTAGACAACATCACATACATTGCTCTGATCGTAAGGTAAGTAGCTAAAGCACTTGTGTTATAGAAATCAGAAACAACGACGGTACCACAACACCCAGACCCGAGACAATATAGAAAAGATTTCAAATTATTCGCGACATGGAATCCAGTGATTAAAAATAGACAATCTCGTTTTGTTTCGCGATCGAGTGCTCACCTGAATACGGACGCGGCGGTTAGTGTGCAGAATAGGGACACAGTGAGTGTAGTGTGTGACGGTACTTGGCGTGAAAATAATATTATGAGGGTAGATGAAGAATCTGCCTCTCATACGGAGTGAAGACATCGCTGTTCCAGTCAGCCTGTGACCACGGTCGGTGTAACCCGATCGAAACATCAGGCAAAAGAGGTAACATTTTGTACCTAAATTATGATCGCGTTAATTCCCGTTTCATTGAGTTTTAAATTATGCAACGCGAAAGTTTAAAAGTAAATATAGAAATGTTCGTTTTCAACATTGACCCGACCGGGGATCGAAAGCGGAACCTCAGACATGGCGACGCCATATAGTCCGGCTCCGGCATGCTCGCCTCTCAGCTACGGAGTTCGTCAATAAGGGATATACATAATTTAACGGGCTTAAAATCATTTCATTATTTTTTATCAAATTAAGTCCATACTTATAGACCTTATTTTGATGGTTTACTGGACTTGTTTTCAATTTTTTTTTTTTTTATAAAATCGACTAAGTATATTAATCAAACACAAATCTTTGGAAAATACGCGTTAGTAACCAAACATTCTGTTGAATCTTTGGTTTTCTAACAGATGGCGTTAGTAGTACAATAATATGAAAGAAATTACTTTTTAAAATTTAAAATCTTTTTTTTTACAGATAACAAATCTAGATTATTATGTTATCTGTAAAAGCGCTTATTTTAAGCCTATTTGCAAAAATAAATTTGTTTTATTGGTTTTTATATTAATTTAAATTACTATATTAGAGCCCAAATCTATAAGCGTGATAGTTTTAAGATTTTTAATACTTGAAACAAAATCGTCCGCCTCAGGTGGGATCCGGACCCACGTCCATCGCATACCGGGCGAGTGCTTTGACCACTAAGCTACCGAGACGTTAGTAAACTCGACGAAATCTTTCAAGTGGTTCTCGCTGTCAAAGCCAGCGTGTTTTCTAATCAATGTTGCGGTATATACTACTTTTTTTCCAAGTATTAAAAATCTTAGATAAACCTAGCATGGTAATTGCTAAAAACAAAAATTTAAAACGTGATAGTTTTTCTCGTAAAGTGTACCACAAAAATGCTTAGATTGTAAGAAAGTTAGGGCTCGCATCGGTCGTCCTGATAATGTAAAATCTACTAAGGCGTGCCGGAAGCGTGAGCGTGACAGTTTAGGAAAGTAAGTATGCGTCGAGGACCCGCTGCTTGTCTGGCAGGCTCACCAGCCAGGCTGATCATAGTGACGGTCGAGCAAGGTTGTTTCTTGGCCGCAGTGGTGGGAAATGAGAACCAACAAGGACGATTGATATCTGATTTATTCAGTGAAAAGTCAATTTTATAAATAAGTTATCTGTAGCCCGTGACATTGCTCGCATGCAATGCCGTCTTTACCATAAGGGCACACGGGGCCCGTTCCCAGCGCCCCCATCCTCAGGCCCCGAAGAACCGACAATTTCTCACACATTTTATTTTCCAAAAAAAAAAAGTTTTTTGTGCACATTACATTTTTTAACAAAATAAAATTTAAATGTAAAATAATCGAAAATAGGTAATTATTACTAAGCTTTTAGAATTTTTTACGGTTCATAAATCAATGCGTAAAGAGTTGTTTCTATTTCACCATTCTTACGATCATATTATTCGCCTAGTGACGGAATAATCCTTTAGAATCTTGTTCCTTAAACGTAGAAATTGCTTTGCGCATTTATTTGGTGGTGCTCATCTAAGAAAATTCTTATTTCCCATGACATTATTTATTACTAGGCGTAATTTTGATCTGTCATTAAAATATGGTTAGTTCAGCTAGACGGCAGTTTAAGTAGAGATATTTAAGCTTTCACAAAAAATTTCGCACTTGCTTCGCTCGTGGAATTTGTTTTATTTACATGGAAGTTACTCTACCTACAACAACACGATGCTTTTAAAAAATTTGGCTCGCAATAGTTCGGTCACAGTATGATCTTCCTCCTCATGTAAACACAAAACTTTTCGAAATTTATATAAAATACATGTAATCCCTGCCAGTTTCTTCTTTAATTTAATAAAATAAGAGGAGAAACGTCATAATTTTAATGGCAAAGCTAGAGGCCTAAATGTATGTATGTGCAATTGTAAATAGATGAATTTTATACATTTTGCGTGTCGCATTCGCCAATACCGTCGTCTAACTGTACCCTCTTGTGTGAAAATTCCAAATATCTCGATAAATTTTAGCGCTCGCTTCGCTTGCGGTTTTTCCAGTTACATTAAAATCGTTCTTTTCACCACACATAATTAATAATGAAATTCTTGTTTATATTTATTTACTTCTATTTATAACGCAAGAAAAAGTAGTAAAAAAATATGACAAGGCTTTTTTCATAATTATTAAATTAACATAAGTAATCTAATTACTGGAGCCTGTCGTGCCTTGATATAAAAGCAGCATACTAACATCAATAATGACACAGTATATTATATTTATTTGATTACTCATAATCAATCATAGTAGAAAAAAATAGTATAATTCGCCTTCTTTATTTTCAAAAGGGCCCCAAGTTCTTGTGTGCCCCGGCTCGTGTGGTCTTTAGTTTATTAAATATATCCCACAGGATGCGCGTGGGACGTGGGACTTCCAACCCACAAGGTGGACAGACGAGCTGGTAAAGGTTGCAGGAAGCCGCTAGATGCAGGCTGCTTCTAACCGGCCAATCTGGAAATCACTGGGGGAGGCCTATGTTTAGCAGTGGACGTCCTGTGGCTGAAATGTTGATGATGATGACGATCCCACAGGAACATTTAACCGGGATAAAAAGAATCATATTTATGTTAATCCAAATCATTTTGTATATGTGTGCAAAATTCAATCCTAATCCGTTTAGCAGTTTTTGCGTAAGAGTAACAAATATCCATACTTACAAACTTTCGCATTAATAATATTAGTAGTGATTTAAACAATGAAAAGTCGAATTTTGTGAAAAGTGAAATTTGTATCGACGCGACGCGACGCGACGGTGCATTTGTTCAGGTCCATTGGTCCCTGAACTCCCTGAGGCAAAAAGTAATCCGGGGCTGGCAACCCAGACATTGTAGTTTTGAAAATAGAACAAGTTTGACATTTTCGGCCGTTAGATGTTTTGGGGTTTTTGCTTTCTGCTAATGGCTTTAAAAATAGTTTGTGTCAACATCTATTCTATGTAAAATGTTTAACTAATTGTATTGTTTTCAAAAATAGGTTATTAGGGTTTTGTTGTGAACCATAACAATGGGAAGCAACTCAAGTAAACCGAACGGGGAGGCAGCTGTTCACGTACAAAAAAACGATGTGGATATCGGTGATAGTTCCGATCCTAGGTCACCAACTCCAGAAATAGTCAGAACACCTCTACAAGTAAGTTTATGCATTCTGTAAAATAATATGCCTACCTTTTAATGTCTTTTCTTTATCAATTTTATTATCCCCAGTAGGTTCTACTTTTGTATAAAATGTTGGTCTGTTCGCGCCTTTACTAACGCATTGTGTTTTGTCATAACTCTTGTCTACTATCGTCTATCACCTCATTGACCTACCTATATTGTTATTGATAATGTATAGTCGGAATGTGTTCTTATCAATTTCTTTCATTTTATCTTAGGGGAAAGGTGGATCAAAACACAATATAACAAAAAATGTTGATCTTAGGAAAACATTTGAGAATACAAAAGGTGAGGAAAAGCTTATTCACAACAACCCAATTCTTTCTGCTGTCATAAAAAACCATCTTCAGTCCTATGATCCTAGATCACCAAGTCAAGACTTTGAACGAACACCCATTATTATTGCAACAAAAATGGATGAAGTTCCCACCGATAAGCAACTATTGAGAAATCAGAATGAAATAAATTTTGGAAGCCCAAGTCTTAAAGATGATAGTGAAATCAATGATTATTCTATAGATGCAACTAGAAGCCCAGATTTAGTTGTTCCTAAAAACTTGTGTGATGGATTTTTTGACATAACTCTAAATGACACAATCAAGGAAACTGAAGAACCTCTTGGATCATCAACTGCTTCAAAGGATTCCATTCAAGAAAATATATCCCCTAATGCAGAAGGACCAACTCAATTATTAGAAACAAATTTTGACTATGTGGAAACTGATAGTGACAAATTTGAAGACAGTGAAGAGAATGTCTTCAAGAAAGAGGAACTAGATTACTCCGTTGATGAAATTAAAGGTATTCTGCAATTTAAAATTCTAGATGTTGATCCCAGATCTCCATCTGTTGGAATTGAGAGAACACCTATAGTCGTGTCTAAAAATATCCTGGAAGAATCTGCTGAGGAAAATGTTGAAGAAATGTCTGATGATACACTTATAAAGGTGCTTCAGAGTACAAATGCAGAACTTCGTCAAAATATAGCTAAGCCAGAAGAAAAAAATCCAGAAGGTTTATTAATTTATGAGGATGAGTCATTAAATGATACTCCTAAGAAATCCAAATCAACTAGTAACAGTGGTTGTAGAACACCTTTGTCTTGTATGAAAAATAAAACAGAAACAGGTCATACTAGATCAAAATCAGCCAACACATTATATGATCCAAAAAATCAGAAATTGGGGACCAAAAGAGCTTCTCATATTCCCAGACTGAAGTCTTTGTCAAAGCCAACTAAATTGTTGACTACTGGTAGTACTGTGTCTCTGAAGAATATATCAAGGGCATCAGCTGTTGGCGGAGATTGTGAAAACACCCCACCACATTCACACCGAGACAGGTGGGACAAGGACAACAGTATTGTACTTTAAATCAAACATGTAATAATGTTTTCTATAACTAAATAATTAACATCTGAAATGTAATTAGTAAAATTTAATTATTGATTTTGATTATTTTTTTATTACAACTAAATATTTTAGTATTTAATAAGATTGATAATAATGGACATGAACAAAAACTATTATGATAGATGGATGACCATGGACACTGTTATTGTTTCCACAATAAGTATTTTGCAACCATTGAAATAAACTTTGTAAAACATTTGTTTTTTTTTCATTTACTTGCACTTTGAGCTTTGATGGAATAAGTTTTATCAGCAATAAAGACACCAGTCTTCTTTATTGTTGATACTAGTATATGAACTTATTCCATCCAGATCTATTCAGCTTAAAAATAATGTCACTAATTCTTTAACATTGTTTTTAATTAATATTGATAGATTATAGGCAATCTTCCTATAAAGTGCAGTGGCTTAGACACAAAATTGACTGACAATAACTTACTGCCTACCGCTTTTTCAGTAAGCCTACATGTGAATGTTTTACTTTTTCTAATCTGTGGTATTACTGCTCCAGGATGTGATTGGCGCTTATTTAATAGACATCTACCTTGGCCTGCGCCTATGTTAGTAGAGCAAGATCCCAGGAACCTAACTTATTTTCTCAGAAATCAAATGTATAGGATTAAGTAGAGTATGTAGGTACCTTGAGTGTATGCGTATCTGCTAGCTTGCACCAACTGCCATTAAATGGTACCGGGTGCTAATATTAAAGTTTCAGTGCTGATTTTTAAATTCAGCAACTTATACCAGATGCTTTAAAACTACCAAAAAATCCCCTGGATGTTGAACTATTAGGACCACAGGGTCCTTCGAAGTTACGTACCGGACCCCAGGGCCACATATGTACCTATATAGCTTAACAAATCCACACGTGGGTATTAATTATTATATTTTATTGACACAACATATGTATAGCTCTAAGTAGACGTGCGCGCCGCCGCCATAAGGAGTCAGCGCGCCGCCGCCGCCGCCGGTAGTTTAAAATTCGCGCCGAGACAAAACCCGCAAGAGAGTACAAGATTAAAATCTAAAAAATAAGATGTGTATGAAAGTATGCTAGATAACATAAAGATACAAATAATATCTGACAAACCAAATCAGTTGGCTATTAACTTCGATTTGTGGACAGACTCCTACAGGCGCCTCAGTTACATCACGTTTACTCTACACTATATTACTATGGGTAAATAAATATATTGCAAATACAATGTCTCTGGCAAGCCAGCTTTATAAGTAGAAGAAGTGGCAAATTCGAAATATGTATATAATTAGGCACGTTAGCATCAGCTCCCATATAAATTTAAAACCTCGCGCTATTTTCTACTGCCAAAGCTGACTTGCCAGACTATATAGATATAAGTAGGTTCTGAAGACGTTTTACTATTTTAGATTTCGAGTAAAAGACATTCACGCTAAAAACTGAGGTCATGGAAGGGAAAAAAACAGGAATGAACATAAAAGACGCAATAATTAACACCCAAAATGAATTTGGAATTCATGACAAGAAACTCCAGTGTAACTGACGCAGGAGCTAATATGAAGCGGGCAACGGAGCTGGCAGATATTAACAACCATCTTTGCCTAGGGCACGGTCTCCATAACTTAGTTACGGTTGATGGAATAAAGAAAACACCCGAAGTTTTAAGTCTTGTGACGAAATGCAAGAAAATAGTAAAAACAGTCAGGTATCGTTTGCCAGAATTGGAGATTGGCAGAAAATGAACAAAAGTTTTTAAGTTCTTTGGAGACTGTTTCTCAAGCGATAGAGGAAGATGAAAACGATCCAATCTCTAAAGACAGTGAAGACGTGTTAGAAGAGACAGAAGCTCGTGCCTTATTTGGAAATTTGGCAAACATACCTACAGTTAAAACTTCTTCTCCAACGAGATGGCACAGTGTCTTAGAAATGCTCTAAAGTATGGCGCACTTTTGTAATAGGAACACAATAAATAGCATCTTACGTCGGATAGGGCAAGATGGTATGACAATTTCCCAAGCAGAATGGATTTTGTTAGAGGATTTATGCAATTTTCTGAGCAAGTTTCGGCAAATTGTTGAAATTTTATCAGCATCAAAATCGAGCACAAACCACCTTGCTCTCGTATTTAAATCCGAAATAAAAGACGTGCTTACTCCGGTTGATGATGACGAGTCGCTAATAATAACATCCTTAAAAAGGAAAATGTTGATGAAACTGGACACACGCTTCCCAGCCAGTAAGGCTGTTGTTGCTGCAGCATTATTAGACTGTAGGTTTATGAAGCTTGGAGAAGTTGACCTCTATCTGACTGCTAACGAATTAACTCCAGCTGGTTTCTTGGCAGAATACACCAAAGAATTAATCCCTTACTACGAACATAATCAACCATTATTACTCCAGGATGGTCACCAGGAAGAAGCGAGTACAAGTAAAGTTTCAATACTTTCCCAACTCTCGCGCAAATACAGCATGCAACACAGTTCTCATGGTTCCGGCTTCAATGATGCTGTTGACCAGGAAGCTTGGAAATACCTAGCTACTGCTGATCCTGCGGAACTTGAAGACGGGGACATCTTGTCCTACTGGCAAACCAGACAATCTGCCTACCCGCGTTTATCGTCATTAGCTCAGGCTCTGTTATGCATTCCAGCAACCAGCACTCCGAGCGAAAGAGTGTTTTCGGTTGCTGGATTGCTTTTAACAGCCAAAAGGTCCCGGCTGAGTCCATTTAGGGTGAATAAAATAATTTTTGTGCACGACAACTATAAAAGTTGCAAACAAAATATTTCTGTCAAGAAAAGTGATTGAGTCATCTTTTTAGTTTACTTAATAAAGTTCTTTCGTTTAAGCGTGGTTTTTCATTATACGTCTTAATATGCAAAGTTAAAAAATCCCACGCCGCCGGCGTTACGCCGCCGCCGTGGATTTTTTCGTGGCGCGCCGCCGCCCGATTTTTTTCGACCGGCGCGCACGTCTAGCTCTAAGTACTAAATGCCTGGCTAGTCAGAATTGGCCTAGACCAATTGAGCCCACTTTTTTTTTTAAAACGGCTGACTCGATTTTGATTAGACTAACACATATATAGGACTTGCAGGGTATAAAAATACTGTAAATAAAAATAACGTATTACATTCAGTTTATTTATAATAATTACGTTACACGTAAATACACTATGCAAAATGGTACATATTTATTATTTGAAACATCTTTATAAAAATATGCAAAATCACCAAAGGTGGGTGCACAATAACCGATAATATTTGCACCGCAGCTGCTAATTCATTATGGAATGGTTTTAAAACTCAACACCGAAATGAAGACGATTTGGATTATTCACAAAAATAAGCCGTAAATAAATAAATAGGCAGTTAATCTTATACTACATAATATCATTCATTACACATCTAACTCCTTCCATCTCCTTACAGGCCACGTAGAGCTACAACCAAAAGTTCAAATTAGAGTAGATAAAATTAGCAACTACTTCCATCAAAGTATCTAAATACAAACTAGTATTTAAAGACAATCATATTGTCTTCTATATCCATATTTTCTTCACAACATCTAGTAAATGAGTTTCGTTCGCTTGTTCGATAGACGTTGTCTCGCTGATCATATCAGTACCTTGATTGTTAACTACATCGATGGGTCGTTACCTCGAAAGTTTATTATGGCGACAGGTCTTTGCCTCGACACTCGTTACTTCGAAAATTCGTTGATACGCACAGAGTGTAACTAAAATGTGTTAAAATATCCGTCGAGATGGTAACCGCTCAAGGTATTTCGAGGTAACGACGACCCACCAATGAATCGATCACCACGATCGAAGAACGTAAATCGAAGTAGAGCACGAAACTCGAAAAAAGTAGGTATCTAAATCATCAAATACTTTTCAATTTCGTTACTATAGGTTCGTATCGATTTTGGTGAATACTCGGTGTTTTTTTGTCTGTTACAGCTTTAAGTAAATGTTGATTTTTATGTTTTACTTATGTGCCACCGTTTCACTATTAAAAATGTTAGTTGAAAACACTGGCATAACAATCATGCTTTTCATTCCAGGTTAGCCTTTTCCTAAAAGTGTTAGTATTAGTAGCTACACTAAGAAATTACATTTATAACAAAATATATCACGCATAGGGCAAGCTCAATTTATTTTTAAACGTCAAAATTATCCTGATCATCATCCTGATTTTCTTCCTTATTTATACTCTAGTAGAGTCCAGCAAGATGAACGAAAAGTTTATGTAAAAAAGGGTGTCAACTTTCTTTAGATTATAAAAAAACTGTACTGATACGATTATAAAAGGTACAAAAATTTAAAAGTAGGTCCGTAAGTTTGGTTTTAAGTTCATCTAAATTGTAATAAGAGCTGTGGATCTTGTAATTTGATTATAATGAAATGAAATAAAAAATATGATAGTTTTTTGTGCTGTATCAGGCAATGTATTATTTCATTTCAATGTACTCTTATTTTGAAAAAAAAATTTCAACAAAACACCGATTTTTCTAGTGAAAGAGAAACCTATACGATATAACAATTGCTTTGTTAACATAAATGCTTTATTCATCTTGATTCTCGACCAAAGCCCAAGTATTTATACTATTGGCAGTACCAGGTCCTACCTACTGCCTACTCATCATGACTTGAAGAACCAGCCAATAGTTGGTAGAAACTAATTACAAAATAAATTACTATTGTAAAACATAACATTTCTACTACTACATGACCTTAACAATCAGGTGCATTACAGTTATGAAGTTTTAGTACACTTCTTTAGATTTCTTTTAGAAAGTCAGAATTGATCAATATTATGCATAAGCTAAACATTTCAATTTTTTTGTTATTTATTACTTAATAAAACTTCACTAATTTCATATGCCAAGTGTAATACTGTGCAAAATTTTGCTGTGCATACTATAATTTTGGTATGATATGTCGAATTTTAATTTGGCACCCCAATAAAATTCTTATAACACTAATTTGTTTTTCATGTTTCTTTTACATATTATAATTCTTATGAATTTCTATTATTACTAAATTAAAATATTATGCGGTTGCGATACGGTAACAAATTCCCGGCACTGGAGCCACGTTAGTTCAAAAGCACATACATATTATTATTCTAAACATTAAATTGCACTACTATGATAATACATGTAGATCTTTATTGGCGTGGTATCCTACTTATCAATTTTTTGTCAAAGATATAATCAAATTACTACCGTTGTTTTTAAATATTTCTGTCCGTGTACCGTGTACCGAGTGTTCAAAATAAATAGTTATTTCCTTCATCTGGGCGTTACTCTTCGAGTCATCGCAAAATACCAGGCAACGACTTTATCAGGCCCCTTTGTAAGGACACAGTATTATCAATTATTTCTTTAAAGATAATGCTAAGATGAATAAGATACAATAATGGGACTAAAATTGACCAGCGAAATACCACCCTCGACCTAATTACGGTCTTTAATAGATAACATTCATGTTATTATTTAACCAACATTAATCGAAATGGTTGGATGGATTACAAAGCAATTTCTTATCTGCATAAGACTTGTTTTGACTTCAGTTCACAATCCATTCCATCCAACCTCAAATTTCTATTTTAACATCACATGCAACTACACAGTTACCTACATTAAATGCCACAACGGGGTCACAATTCTGCTGCACCAAGAGCTATAAAGACTTAGACCCTAATCAGATGAGTACAGCAGAAATATGACAGATTAACTTGAAAAGATTAAAAGTATCTATATATTAATATTTACTATCCTATTGCAACGTAATTAAGATCATTATATACCTAGTGGTACCTAGTGCTAGTGCACAGGCTTCTGAAAACGAGATTTAATCTAAACCTGCGGGTCTAAAACGGCCGCATTGGATGTTTCATATTCCGTTCATAATATGTTTCATTTAGCAAATCTTAAAATGAAATGTTATTTGATGAATCATAAAATGAGCCTCGAACACTTCATATTTGCAGTTCATCTAATTTGACAGTTTTGTATGGAAATTCGTAATATGGTCTACTTATTATGAAAAGAGTAATTCATATCAAATGTCAAATTGGTGAACCACCATTTAAATGTTATTTTTATTATTATTTTGTATTGATATTTGTAAAACACACAAAACATGAGTATTTTGAAACATTTTGTTCCTTTGTGTTGTTAAAAACATTCATTTTCACAAAAACCATAAAGTAAGATTGGACGCGTCACTATATTTTTTTAACGTCATCAAATATGATCCATTTGATGAAATGAATTGCATATGATTAATTTATTAATGTGGCCGTTTTAGGGTTTGCAAATCATTTCCGCTACATTTCACTAAATGAATCAGATTAAAAATGAAACATCCAATGCGGCCGTTTTAGACCCGCCACTTGCACATCTTTCTTAAACGGTTCTGCAGGTGTCATTCTGTACGTCTTCTCACTTTGCTGGAAATGATAGATAGAATGGTATTTTGATCTTGAGCTAAATCTATATTTGGGAAAGTCGATGTTCATTCTTATGTATTATGGTTTCCCTACGGTGCAATAGCAGATGTTATAAAATGATGTGCAGTACAGACCTTTCGTCAGGTACTAAACAAATATACATATATCAAATATTAACAATTCTTATTTTTGACTTTGTATAATAAATCAACTATTTTCAATTAAACCATCACATGGTTTTTAGGTAGAATACTGTCCATAAATATTAGGAGGTAGTTTATCAAGATTAACGTTATATTTTAAAAATTCTTAAATTATGTTGGGGCCATCAATAGCTTAAATAATTCTAAGATGGAGGTTATATAATCAGTTTTTTCGAGTTTTGATCGATCAGTCTGGATTGACTTACGGAGCCGAAACGTGGAACATAAACGTAAACGTAAAGCCTGTCCAGCGAATTTACTTCACTTAGCGAACTAGTCGATGCTTGAGATATTACCCAGTAAAATTCAGACGTAATATCAGAATTAAGAGGGCGCTGCAAAATGATTGTTCATTGCCATAAGAATTTTATTATTTCGCTAATAATCTACAATAAGTTGGGTCAAAATGATCCTGGGAAACCATGACCGTCAATCTATCGATCTCTCGTCAGTCAAGATTGAAGGACACTGATGAAATATTGATTGTGTAACCTCATTTTTACAAAATCGGCATGATGACATTCAATCACGCGTAATTCCAAGACGCCATTTCTTTAAAATAAATAATTTGACTTTTTTAGGCTGGTGACGTCATTGCATTCCCATACAAAATCAATAGGAATAACGCGCTTTGATAGCCTATGAAAATTAATGTCCGTTCTTATTTGGTTGGCCAATTTTGTAAACAATCTTCAAATGTCTTTTTACAAAAATATAATACGAATTTGTCTATTTTTTTTAATTAAAATTTTTATATCGAAATGTCGGGATTGTATTTTTGACAAGCAAATAAAAACGGACGTTATATCTATTTAATGGTGTTATCATCATCCCTTATAAACTTGTAGCTCTTAACTACAGGAATGTTGCTTCTCTTGATTGTGGTATTTAGTTGTTCTTGAGATCATTTGATTCGGCTCCTGATTCTGCCAAAATTGTTAGTAATGTTAATAAAACACACACACACACACAAACACATTGAACAAATTAATGTAAAATAAAGTATTAAAGTTGCATCAAACAGTTAAACCAAAAACCATTTCCAATGAATACTTAACATTTTAATGTATGCTTAATTTTTTATCTTGCTTACATTTGTTGGAATTTGTTTCTTAAAGTTTAAAATGTCAGAAATTAGGATAGTTGCATAATCATGCTATCATAGCATAATCTTATAATCATAAGGGTGGCACTCTTGTCAGTAAAATTTCAACTTTCATACTAAGTCAGCATAGCTGATAAATAAAATTAAAAATGAGCTAAGTTATTTATAAAAAGATGGATACTTTAAGGGTAAATTTTAATATTGTTCTTTAAATATGAGAGAATCTAACTGATAGCTCTTTTTTTAACATGAAGATTTGCCTTTTGAAGCATAATAACTCACACTCCACTAAAAAGAAGGCCTGCACAATATAAGCTAAACTATTATGTAGTTCATAATGTACAGCTTGCTTTATTTAGGTAATGCTTACAAAAATTACCTTGTTCCTTGTCTTGAGTATTCTGGTAAATAAATTCACGCAGCTCTGAATATGCCTTGTCCAAATTGTCATTCATTATAATGATGTGGAAATTGTCTGGTTGTTCGCCTGGAATGGTTGCATAACAAGGTAACTTACAATTTAATTGATTTACATAATAAATTAATATGTAATGCGATTCATGGTAGTGATAAGTTGTGATAAATGTTTATTACTTTTATTACATACAGAGTTTATTATCATTTACTAAATAGTGACTAACACAAACATTATTGTGACATAACATACCTACTTGAACACTTGTAAAAGATAAATCATAACAATGGTATTGTTTCCTTAAATAATTGACTGATAAAATTTAATTGCTATAATGGTAATAACAAATAGTTTTTCTCAATTTAAACTTGACTAGCAAGAATATATCTTTTCTCCAAAAACTAGTTAGGTATTTAGGCTTAATTAATTTAACTTGAATTACCAAATTCAATTTCTCTGAGAGCTGTATCTAGGCGTTTCCTCAGAGCTTCTTCACTTTCAGTGTTACGACCACGCAAACGTCTTTCAAGCTCTTCAATTGAAGGTGGCATGATAAACACCAGCAATGGATCAAGATCAGTGCCCTTCACCTGCTTCACACCTTCAATCTCAATGTCCAGCACACAAATTTTGCCAGTGCGACGAACATCATCCACTGCGCGTTTGCTGAAAATGAATGCAGACAAAAACAATTTAAGAATAGTCTAGCTTTTGCCAATAACTTGAATAATCATCCCTTGAGAGCACAATAAAGAGATCAAATAAAGTAAAATCAAGTTGCAAATATACAATAGGTCAAATTTATATTTTTAGAAAGTAGGTAGGTAGTCATTCAAGAAGCAATAATACTTAATAAACAATGTACAGCATATTATTATATAATTGTGAAAAACAATTTTAAAAAAGGAGTAACTTCTATAATATTAGCACAGATTTTCACAAACATTATTCCCAGTCATCAAGGTTGATGACTGTTGTTGGGGGTTCAAAGACCTCCAAATTGATGTCGTAGCGTCTTTTATTGTAGGCATATAAATACTTACTTCTTGTTCTTCTTGTCGTACTCATTGATTTCATTTGAAATATTAGTCAACAAAGTTACCAAATACATTTTATAAAACTGAATACCTATTTAAATGCAAGTAACAACAAAATACTTGTCCATAGTTAGAGTAAAGGAGGTAAACAATGACGAAACTGAAGCAGATCATTTTGGCAAATTGCCAATGCTCTCAAAACAACGAGCACATGGCCAAATCCGATTCTTTCTATAGAACTATGGAAACCTCAAAAGACCTACCTTGTCCCATACAAATTCCCGCTGAAAGTAGCAGTCTCAATAAACTCGCCCCTTGCCACTGCTGCACTCATGTCGTCCTTGTTGGTGAAGTGGTAGTGTACACCATCTTTCTCACCCGGCCGTGGGTTTCTGGTAGTGTGTGACACACTAAATCCAAACTTATCCGGAAATTCTTTTAGCAGACGTTTCAATAACGTACTTTTGCCGGACCCTGAAGGTCCACACAGCACTAGAGGACGCGGTCCTTTCTGCACCATTGTCGCAAAAACTGAGAAAAATTAATTAGATTAAAAGCCGCGTAGGTTAACACTGGATACGTAAACAAAGAAAGATTCTTACATCTTAAGAAATTCGTGATTAATATTTCAACTTAATTTTTTGCGTAAAGTTGCCCAATGTAATGCTAGTGAATAAAGTAAGAGGATACAATTTTTATTGAGCGAGGCGAGATACCATGCGCGGTTTTTCTTAACAAGACAAGGAAGACAGGACAGACTTCGTAGTGACGTTTTTTTATGTCAACGTCAAACAAATGTCAATCAAACCATCTTACAGTCAGGGAACGAATAGTAACGGTTAATTACGACGGTAACGACACTAGTAACGACCATATAACGGCAATTTTTTCAATATTTAGTCATTTATGAATTATGAAATATATAGAAAGAAACGGTATAACTGTACGTAAATGGGCCACGATTTTAAGGGTTTTGGGGGAGAGGAAAGGGACGGTATCCAACCTTGCCTTGATAAAAGTTCATATTTTGACAAAAAATATGCGATAAATTAAGAGAATTTAAGATAGATTAAGAAAAAATAAAGACGCTATATCATATCGTGTTTTGTTGTACAGTAAACAGCACGTCGACCTACCCAAAAAGTCAAAGATTCTCCAATAGACTTTTAACTTTAAGCCTGACATTTAGAGATCATTTTCAAATGAGAAAATTTGTCATTTTGTGGTAGGTCGACGAGCTGTTGTCCGTACATGCTAGAGGGGCTGGTAAACGAAATTAGGTAGGCAGTAGGTACTTAGTAGGTGTTTCATTGATGAAAATCTGTGGTTTTCATCAATGTAACACATGATGAATAGGCAGTTAATACTTATATAATATATGTTTTATTAATGAAAATCAGTGGTTTTTATCAATTAAACACCTGTATAAGTATCTACTGCCTACCTCGAAATAAAACTAATGCACGCTACTGGGTACTATGGTCTTTGCCTGACGTTTGGTTCTAATATTGAAACAATGACTGAAGGTCTCTGATGGGGCAGCATAAATGCACCCCGTCAAGTACGGTAGCACATACTGATGTAGTCACGATGTAGTGTAAGAATTTAAAAGGTACAGCTCTTTGGAGAATTCTGGTTATCTGTTCAGACTTGAGATCGTTTCAAGCATCTTACTATTATTTTCTTAATTACCTATATTTAGTTTCGGTGGTGGAATTCAGTTTCGGTGGCGCTATTTTATGATTTGGTAGCACAATTTCAGTTTTGGTGGCATCCCAAAACATTGAGTGTCAATAAATCAGTTATTAATGACGTGATTCTTATGCCATTTAGAAAATATGCAATGTTTTACCCTAAAGATTAGTATTATCTGTTTATTTCGTGTGAAAACTAAAAAAAAAATCGCCACCAAAACTGACAAAACATCGCGTATGTTGATATTGTCCCTTATGCTCGAGCTTCACCTGCATGACTTCGTCTAACGTTTAAATAACGACATGATTAGTGTTCGTTTATTAATGCACTAAACTACGCGCTCAATGTGTGGCAACGTTTGATTCTAGCGCCTAGTGGCGTAGTTAGCGTGTGATTTGTGAATACTAGTCTATAAAATAAAAAAAAACGCTTCCAAGAACTCAATACTTACGAAGTTAGTGGAAAGGTCACCGCTACACTACGCTCCCTCTGCAGACTTAAGCATTTTCTCCCCGTTAAGACCAAAATTTCCCTCGTCCAGTCCCTAGTTCTACCTCTCATTGACTATGCTGATGTGTGTTACCCAGACATAAACCAAAATTTGCTTAACAAGTTGGATCGTCTTATTAGCAGCGTTTTACCTGAAATAAAACGCATATTAAAATACTTACCTCACTGGAAGCTTTATATTGAGATAGCATATCCGTTTCCGTCGTTTTTTACCAGTTTTCGTACTTTTATTCCTCTAGTTTCCGGCCCAGTGGCGACACCTGGCGGCCGCGCGCCTTTTTTAGTTTTCTTTAAACAGTGCGACGCCATTTTTGTTCATTGGCTCACATACACCAGGCAGAAATTAAGTAGAAGCTTCCAGTGAGGTAAGTATTTTAATATGCGTTTTATTTCAGGTAAAACGCTGCTATTAAACTACTTGACCGTCACTGGAAGCTTTATATTGAGACCTGTTTGTTATCGCCTGGTGCCGCCAGTTAGTAGTACCTAATAGGAAACCTTATTTACGCCAATGTGATTAAAGAGCTTTATAAAGTAAAATACAGTGTTTCATCAATGTAATTTTATAGAAAATTATTATATGATAAGAATATTAACTAAAGTCAATTTAATGGTTCGAACAACTGTAAGACAGTTTCTAAATTATTATTTTCAATTACTACTTGTAGTAGTTTTGAAACGTATTAGCTGACAGCCAATTTCCGCGGGCTAGAATTTCGTCCAGGGAATGATATTTAAGCCAACTTTTAGAGGCCACGGCTGATCTAACACTTCCAGGTGTTGCTGTAATGCCAGCTTCCTTGAAAAAAGTTTTCAGGAGATCCAACCAGCTATAATAGTACGTGAGGCGGGATCAACTATGCCCCTTATCGTAACAAACAAATTAGGTAGGGAAAAAAAATATTGGGACGTGTAAAAGCGCTTAGTTTAAGCCTATTTACAGAAATAAATTGGTTTTAATGGTTTATTGGTTTTTATTAAATGATTTAGCGGCTTCACATCTTTCTTTTAGCAAATCAATTGTTTTGTCAACCCAAAACACAGAATTTAAGTTAGAGTCATTATAGTTTGATAGTAGTTTCCAACCGGACTGTCTGTATGTACTGCTGTTCGTTTTCGAGCTAAACGTAGGCCAAAATATTACATGATTATCAGATCTAACGCAGTGACTGAAATCTAATAATTGTCAGTAACGTCAAGTCATGTTATGTATACGTCTACCCAAGCAAAGGCAAGAAATTTGCAGTATGACGTAATATTTGAAAATTATTTGTGACGTCAAATAAGTAATTAATAAGAAACGCAGTAAGTTTACCGACGTCCCAAATATGCGCTTTGGATGTCTCAGCATTTTTAGTTCAATGGACTTTAGAATATATTTTACCAGGTAGGTGATGCTTCAGTGTTACAGAGTGTAGACAAGACAGATTTGTGCAAAAGTATTGTATTGTATGACAAGTGATTAACTAAATGTAAATACAGCAAAAAATATTGTGCTAGTTACGCACCGGTATTTATGTTAAAATGTTTTTAAAATTTTTTACTAAGACGTCCACCGATTCCAAGCTACGTCGTAGGTTTACAGTAGACATTCGCCAGGAATTTTGCAGTAAGAACACCTGCTCAGGGTTCCTTCCATGTTTCTATCGCTGCTGACCATCCCCACATTTCCAGACTTCGAGTGTTATGTCTTCGACTATCGGTGGAGGAAGACCGGTCGAAGTATTGATTAGGTGTTTTTGTAGTTTTTTCAGTGCAAGGTCCGAGCGCCAAAACACTTTTTCCCACCGAGGTACCACTAGTTGAAATATTCCTTTAGAACTTTGGGGATCAGAAACGGTGGTGAAAACACACCCATGCGAGCTGGATGTTTAATGGGACGCTGAACGCGTCGTGAAACAGAGCTTGACGGTCTTTCAGATCTCGACTCAAATAATTGTAAACAACATGCGCGGTATCTGAGGCAAAATAATCTATTGTAGGGATTCCCAACTTGGCAAATACTATTTCCACACAAGCTGGTAGTAGGTGCCATTCTGGAGGTTGGCGATGATGCGACAAGTGATCGGCATCGTTGTTGTACTTTCCCGAGATGTGGTGTATGCTAAAGTATATTTGATGTTGATCTAGTATTCTCAAGATTTGATAGGTTTAATTTGTCGGAGGAGGATAATGAAGTGGTGTTGACAGTTGTCAGTTCTGAGTCCACCAGTTGAGTTCGTTGTATACATTGTTTTAAATATTAAGGTGATACTAAACCAGCACTATTACAAAGTCCTTGTTGAATAATATTTACTTTAAAGTTAATTTATTTTGCAATGAAGGTATACCGAGATTTCATTTTAGCTGTTATAATAGGTCTTTGGACCTCATAAACCTAAAGAAAGTCGATTGTGTAAATTGTAAACATTTATTCAATAAGGACCTGGACCTTTTCAAAATATAAAAATTAAAAATAATTTGTGAGAATCGAGAAGGTTCTCGGAGCCGTGTATTGCCATTTGGACTAACCAAATGGAATGCACATCATTTCTAACAACTCTTGTTTGTATACCAGGCGTAGACGCGCTGGTCTAATCTGCTATTTTTAAATGAAAATAGGCCTGTAAAAGATCGACCTTGCAGAGCCAGTCTTGGGGCTGATTAAGTCTGGGATGCGATACATATTTATTAAATTGAAGCGGTTCTGCTATTACATAGTCGTTAAGCGCTTTGAGATTGAATAAAGGACGGACTGACCCTTGGTTCCCTCTAGAGTCTCTCGGAGCATTTGAGCGTCCTCTGGTACCACAGCGGGCGGGCCGTGAACCTCGGTTGTGAAATAAACTCCTTCCATTAAAGTTCTGACTCTCGTATTGAGGTTGAGGATTCATGTGTTGAACCATGTGTGGATAGTTACTTTGGTTATATTCACCCCGCCAGGGTGGGTGCGTAAAACTGCATGTGCATAGGAAGGTTTGGCTCATGAACCATGTTATGTATGAGCTCCACTCGATGAAGCTACTGATTTTCACAAGCCATGCCCCCTCGAGGGGCGGCTATTAGTTAGAATCGATTTAGATCGCGAACCATCAATTTTGGAGGGCCAAAATGCTTTACGAACACTAGTTACTTTGGTTGTATTTACCCCGCGAGGGTGGGTTGTTATATGCGTAAAACTGCATGTGCAAAGGAAGGTTTGGCTCATGAACCATGTTATGTATGAGCTCCACTCGATGAAGCTACTGATTTTCACAAGCCATGCCCTTTCGAGGGCGGCTATTGGAATCGATTTAGATTGCGAACCATCAATTTTGGAGGGCCAAAATGCTTTACGAACACTAGTTACCTTGGTTGTATTCACCCCGCGAGGGTGGGTTGTTATATGCGTAAAACTGCATGTGCATAGGAAGGTTTGGCTCATGAACCATGTTATGTATGAGCTCCACTCGATGAAGCTACTAATTTTCACAAGCCATGCCCCTTCGAGGGGCGGCTATTAGTTAGAATCGATTTAGATCGCGAACCATCAATTTTGGAGGGCCAAAATGCTTTACGAACACTAGTTACCTTGGTTGTATTCACCCCGCGAGGGTGGGTTGTTATATGCGTAAAACTGCATGTGCATAGGAAGGTTTGGCTCATGAACCATGTTATGTATGAGCTCCACTCGATGAAGCTACTGATTTTCACAAGCCATGCCCCTTCGAGGGGCGGCTATTAGTTAGATTCGATTTAGATCGTGAACCATCAATTTTGGAGGGCCGAAATGCTTTACGAACACTAGTTACTTTGGTTGTATTCACCCCGCGAGGGTGGGCTGTTGCATGCGTAAAACTGCATGTGCATAGGAAGGTTTGGCTCATGAACCATGTTATGTATGAGCTCCACGCGATAAAGCTACTGATTTTCACAAGCCATGCTCCCACGAGGGACGGCTATTAATTAGAATCAATTTACACCCCCAGCCTTTTCCAAAACAGCCGTAAATGGTTCAGACTCAAATATATTTGTAGCAGACTAGGCGGGGGAATTCGGTTCAGTGTAGCTTTAACTAAAGGATCACGATCTTGGCTTGTAATAGTCTATCGTCGCATTTCTATAGCTTCTGCTCTGTGGCCACAAGCTAATTGTAAGAGGTGAGAAGATCACCTTTTTGAAATAGTTAGTCAACTTTTTTAAATTTCAAAATTAATGTCGGTATTTTTGGCCCACGAGAGAAGATTACGAATGTGTAATGCTTCCATTTGTTTTAATTTGCAATAGGTATTGGCTGCATAAGACCTATCGGGATATGCCTGGTGACGGAAGGTGTCATACATTTTTACCTATTCGTTTGTTACTAGTTCTATGAAACCGCGAGTCTCAGCATATCTAACATCTGACCAAGTGGACCTATCTAAACGTTGGGCATCAAGTAACATTTTTAAAAGTTAAGGGGGCTTTTGGAACAGTTGGTTCCTTGAAGTTCGTTTCAATATCAAATGTAAAGTATTGATTTGAACCCGGCTGTGCATTGTCATGATTGTTGTCAGTGACGAAATCCTGGTTAAAAAGGTCCCTACTAACCTCTGAACAAATCTAGGCCCCGTCTTGATAACCTACATCAACAATATTTTAATTATCGGTAGCAACAATATGATTCGAAACAATGTTGCGGAGCTCACCCATTTCCTGGAGTAGTTTTTGTTCGGTGAGGACGAGCTCGATGATGAACTGCTACTACTGGAGCTACTTCGAGTACGCTTGCTCGGTAGACGACACAGTATCATTATCATTAATTCTGAAAATAATCTCACTTTAGTAAATGGAAGTTAAGAAAAAAAATATCTAGACACAAATTATCATGTAAAAAGTGGCAAACACATAAAACTGTAACTGAGATCCGAACGGTAAAACCGTTAAATGTAAAGATCTCGTTATAATTACAATATCTTATTTAAACATCGCAATTGCGGTAGTTGATTTTTCTACTTACGTGGTTTTATATTCACTCACTTTTATCACTAGTTTTGAATAACTTATAAAATAAACGGTTATGGCTTGACGCAGAGACAGAGCTTGCTGCGTACAAGTTGCTTCGACGGAATACGAAACGCCAATGAACAAAAATGGCGTCGCACTGTTTAAAGAAAACTAAAAAAGGCGCGCGGCCGCCAGGTGTCGCCACTGGGCCGGAAACTAGAGGAATAAAAGTACGAAAACTGGTAAAAAACGACGGAAACGGATATGCTATCTCAATATAAAGCTTCCAGTGACGGTCAAGTAGTTTAATAATAATGGCATTCGTTTCATTTACTGCATACGCAAATTTGATCACATTTCCTCGTACCGCTCTCAGCTTCAGTGGCTTCCCCTCTCTCTTCGACGCAATGTCAGAGTTTTAACCGCTCTCTTTTCGATATTGAATGATCCTAATTCTCCCTCCTACCTGAAATCTCAATTTTGTCTTCTTAGTTCTACGCATTCCCGTAACTTACGCTCTACTAATAAACTTACTCTCCCCAGTCCTTCCCACCGCACTGGCTTTATTTACAACTCCTTTGTTCTTCAATCCATTCGGCTTTGGAACTCCCTTCCCGAAAATATCAAACGAGCGCCATGCAATTTTTTTTTTTTATTTATTTGAGATGGGCTTACTCTTGAACCCAATCTTGCTCTAGAGCATAGATGGGATCTACGATGAAGCGAGCTTGCCCAGAAGATGCCTATTCACTCTGGACTTAAAGAGAGTCAGGTTATATGCACTCGGAAATACAGACGCAGGCGGGGAATTCCAATCTTTAGCTGTGCGCATTATAAAAGATGATGAGAAGCGCTTAGTGCGGATTATGGGTATATCAACTAAGAACGGATGGTAGCCGGCCGTGCGTCTGGATGTCCGATGGAAGAAAGGTGACGGTGGTATGAGCTCATGCAGCTCATGAGCACACTCTCCGAAGTACAATCTATAGAAGACCGATAGGCAAGCAACCTTGCGGCGGTGAGCCAGGCCGTGCAGCTTGGACGCCACCAGTTTTTTATCGCCTATTATTCTCTTGGCTCTGCGTTCCACCGAGTTAAGTGCAGCAAGTTGGTATTTCGCCGAGCAGTCCCAAAGGTGGCAGCAGTACTCCATGCAAGAACGGACTTGGGCTTTGTAAAGAGTTAAAAGCTGTCCAGGCGTGAAGTACTGCTTGACTTTATTCAGGACGCCCAACTTTCTAGCTGCAGTTTGAGCCTTAGACTCGATGGTGGTGCCAAAGTTGAGGTAAATTAATAATAATTAAATCTTCTTTTAAGAAGCGTGTTTGCGCCCATTTTCTTCGTCAATTGCAATCATCCACTCTCTTTTAATCTCTTACTTATCGTCGTCATATTTATTTATGTATGTATCATCAGGTCTATGTAGTCTATGTATGATAGTATTTAGTTTATGTGTATACATAAATAATCGTATTTAGTTTCTGCATTTTTATGTAGTTTATGATTTTATTTGTTATAAAAAAGTTTAATTGTGTGTCTTTATCGCCCGCCCGCATCGCACCGCCCACAAAACATCTCTGTTTAGCCTAATGGTCGACTGGTAGAGAATGCCTCATGGCATTAAGTACACCTATTGTATGATTTTTTCAAATCTGTGCAATAAAGTTTAAATAAATAAATTTTTTTTTTATTTTGTCCACTCCATGCTAACTCAATGACTATGCACTATAACATTTATTTCAAAAAGAGTTTTTGAATGTGACCGTGTTTTAACATGTTTAATGTAGTAGGTGTAGCTACAACAACGCAATCGACGCCCGCTAAATCCTTTTGATGTGTACAGCCGTCCCAGCTATCGCCTAACGTCTAATGTCATTAAAACAATTTACTCAAATATGTAGCGCACTAATTAATGGCATTAGACGCAGGTGGAGCCCGAGTATTAGAGCTAGTAATGTAATTAAAAAAAACTTCCAAACGGCCAATCTGGAAGTTATTGGGGAGGCCTATGTTCACCAGTAGACGTCCTGTGGCTGAAACTTAGAGGGTTAGATGCTAGATGCTCTAAGGGCTAAAATGTGATGATGAATAAAGAAAGTTGATAACGTTACTACATCGTACCGTTTTTCAAACAAAACAGACAAAATCAATTTTTTATGCAGGCTGTATAATTTTATAAGTCATTGCCACATAAATGAAAGAGTAAGAAGCCAGCTGTTTCCTTCCAGTAGAGTCTTTACCATGGTCAAATATTTTCTAATTATCTTTTAAGGATTACTTACAAAACATTATTGATGCAATTAACGTGTGGAACTTTTAAAATGCTTTTATTCTTAAGAAAAGGAATGTAATTTTTAGTTTACACATAGACCCAATCAAATAGTATAGTACTTGGTCTCTATTGTATATTAAACAACCAATCACAACGCAGCATTTGATTTGAAATAGCATCCGTTATTTCCAGTCAACTCCCCCTGCCCGCTCGTCGTTTTCGTCAATCAAACAAATCTCAGTTGGTCGGCGCTCAAGAAAGTTGAGAAGTATCGAGTCTGAATGTAATAAGTAGTTGAGTGATTTGCCACAACGTGTGTTATTTTGTATATAAAAACGTGTAACACGTAAATTTACAGAAAATGGAAATCGCAAGAAGACAAAGACCGGTAAGTTACTGGCGTAGTTCTGTGTGTGTAGTTGGTAATCCGTTTGTTGTCTGGTAATATGATTATTGATAAGCATGTCTTTAGTTGTATGTATAATATTGCAGATGCAGATTCAGGATCAGGAAAATGTATACGCTATCAAAGGCAAAAATGGCATGGCGCTGCCAGCGAAACGACAAGGACTGACTATGCGTGGTGCTTTAGGAGACCTCAATAGTAACGTACAAGCCCAGCGCGATATCCATGTCGGCAAAGTGGCCGTAGCCGCTGCAGAATTTGAGAAGAAAGCCTCACTTAGCCGAGCCAACGCTAAAAGGTCATTATTATTTTTCTACCCTCTTAAGTTTTTGTATGGTATGGTACCCTAATATTGCCTGAGAAGTTGTAAAATCCCAATCCCAATTTTGAATCTCTGGCATCAGCCAGCATATAATTTGGTCAACATAGATACCACATTGACAAGTTTTTATGGTATGTTGACAAAATACCACAAAACATTAACTTTGTACAATTACCATTAACTGAAAAAACAATACTAACATCGCCAAAAAAAAAAAAAATATATCAATAATAAAATTTATAATATGAAAATAAAAACTATTATTAATAATTGCTAATAAAACTTAGTGATAACTAGCCTAGGTTAGTTTTTTTACATACTTATAGAGAGTGTATTAATAAGTGGTCATAGGCTTACTTCAGCACTGATTTAAGTTCTTGTTTTGGATTTACTTTTGTGCAAGAAAAACAGAGTTATCGATAAACGTAAAATTGATTAAAATGAAATGTTTAATAGCCGCTTATAAAACATTTCATTTGTTGCTTTGAAAAGGCAAAAAAATTAGACTAACTTATTAGTTTACAATTTTCAAAATTTTTAAAGTCACATGGGCAATAAGTTACTAATGAATGAAAACATTTTAAATGGAATAGGCTACAACGAAAAAATAGAAAGAATACAAATAGAGAACTACCTTTTTAGATATATCCGAACTTGTGGCTTAAAAAAAGAAAAATATTGGAGAAAAGCATCACTTTCTACTGTGTCGCACCCTAGAACAATTACAAATCATAGAAGCTTATCCTATAAAGTGAAATTAAAATTTCTGTAGATAAAAAAGAAGAAAATAATTATGTATTTGATAGAATTTGTCGTGTTTGTTCCTCGATTAATTCAGACAATTTATGAGTTTAAGCCAAATTTTGTGTCAAAGCTTGCACTCTAGATTGGTTTAAAAGATGAAACAGATGGGCGCAAAAAAATATTGTAATTGATCAAAATCTCTTGATATTTGCCAGAAAACCTTAAGCAATTAGTAAATCCCTCAATTCGACGTCATTATTATTTAGCTCATTTAGAAATTGCATCTGCCGATGCTATTTAAATGAATAACAAACGGTAAGGGAACTTACTGCAAGTAGAATACCGAAAGCACGAAATGTGCTCCTTAGAGGAAGACAACCTCGTGTATTTCCAAGTGCAAGGTCTAAATATTTAAGTCGTTGGTACGCACCAATGTACCTAAAATTAGTCACATAATGTTGTTACAAAACAAAAAAGTTTTGAACCACATATGCTTCTTAACATCATGAATAAAGAAATTATGTCATCAAATCTTGCGGAAATAAGAACATCATTTTAATATTTTAAATTACCATGTCACGCACAGGTGAAAAAAACCGTCAGCTTTAATAAAAACCAAAAGAAGGGTTAATTCAAGCAAAGTTTGCGTCTCAAAAAAATAATGCGAAGATTTGAAAGCTAACAAGATTATTTGACCTTAATTTGACTAAAATGTAACGTTTTTTTTCAAAATTCAAAATTTAGACAACTTTAAAGTAAAATTATTTTAAAGTTGTCTCAATTTTAGTTTTTATGAATTGTTGTGCTCTTAACTTTAATAAAAATCAGAAAATTTCAGAAATTTCATTAAATAATTGGATTTGATTTAACCTTGTTTTATACAAATTTTTATCAACTTTGAACTGCATGTGCAGGCTAAAGATACAACTCAATTTGACCTTTTTTTACGGAGCATTACTTGTTTACTCACAAGACAGTAAAATATCACTATTAGAATGCAATCACAAAACTTTATTTATTTTCCATACATGAGTGACCCACCCTAACAACAGACTGCATAATTGGAAGAATCTTTTTATATTTCCTGCACAATGTCTGTAGACATTTGGACCATAACAACTATGCTTCCTGCATTTCTGTTGCAATAAAATATTTAAAATAATTGCAGTAACTACAGCCATGTGCAGTCGAAAGTAGACACAGGGCTTCCCAGCAAGCTTATTCAGCCTTCATCAAGGCCACCTCTCCGTCGCGAAGAAAGCACAGCAAATCTGGCTGCTAGGGCGGCTGCACGCTCTAAGGTAAAACAAATATCTCTTGTTGATATCCTTTCCATGTGTAGAGGTAAAACCTTGCCTATGGTCTACCTATACATTGTTGTTATTTCTGCCTGAAAATATTAAGTTTTAAATATTGAAATAACTAAATTATTTATTATAAAACCTTGCCTATAATCTACCTACACATTGTTATTTCTGCCTGAAAATATTATGTTCTAAATATTGAAATAACAAAATTATTTATTATAAAACCTTGCCTATAATCTACCTACACATTGTTATTTCTGCCTGAAAATATTATGTTCTAAATATTGAAATAACTAAATTATTTATTATCTGAACAGGCTATAGTTTTAAATGTGATTTTTTAAACCACACTGATTTAAATTATTTAATTTCCAGGCCAAAGAAAATAAGCCAGTTGAGGTCAAAGAATCCATAAACATTTTGATCCAAGCTAAGAAATGCTTTCAAGATACAAAGAAAAGCTCTAAATTGCCTACTGTAAAGGAAAATATTGTCAAAGAAAGTAAATTGAAGCCAATTCTAAAAGAACCAACCGAGTCTTTAGGTAGACTGAAGTTGGCTGAATCCACCATATACTCTGAGCAGGGTATGGGTATCATTGATCAAACCAAGGTGGAGAAGAAAGCAGCGCTGTTGGAATCTGTCCTGCTTACTCCGCAACTGCCAGAAGACATTGAGGATATTGATGCAGGGGATAAGAATAGCCCACTGCTTATGTCAATTTATATAAAAGACATTTACCAATATTTAACTGAACTGGAGGTGAAATATCCTATTGAATTTGACCATTTGAAAAAACAGGTATACAATATTTTTGTATTCATAAGTTCCTACAATTCAGTCTTTTAACTTTAAAAGATTTACTCTATACACAAAAATAAAGATGTGTTCCAATTTAATTTTAGTGGTAAAATGTGTTTTATTGCAGACTGTAATTACTGGAAAAATGAGAGCGACGTTAATTGACTGGTTGGTAGAAGTACAGCGCCAGTTTTCTTTGGTACTCGAGACATTTCATCTGACTGTGGGAATTATTGACAGATATTTACAGGTAAAAAAAAATTACTTGAATTAAAGTAAATGTTTCATTAGTGTACAAAAAGCTGAATAAATTTGGATGATGATGAAATTAATAGAAATAAATGAAATGCTGGAAAAAACAATATTTATCAGAGTAAAACTCGATCTTTTTACAATATTAAGATTGCTTGGTT
Organism: Anania fuscalis; assembly: GCA_950371115.1. Classification (NCBI taxonomy): domain Eukaryota; kingdom Metazoa; phylum Arthropoda; class Insecta; order Lepidoptera; family Crambidae; genus Anania; species Anania fuscalis. The sequence continues at coordinate 14,259,951 of OX493328.1, forward strand.
ATGATACTAAAGGATATTAACTACATAATTAAAATAATTTAATTAAACTATAAAGTTGGTTGCTAAACTTAAAAATAAAAAAAGTGTGTAAAAGTACACAGTATAATTCTAATTGTATTATTTCAGGCCATGCCGAATGTACAGCGGAACCAACTGCAACTCGTTGGAGTAACTGCCATGTTCATTGCGAGCAAGTATGAAGAGATCTACCCACCAGATGTTGGAGACTTCGTGTATGTTACAGACAATGCATACAGCAAGTCTGATGTGTTCCACTGTGAGAGAGAAATTATGTCGAAACTTGGCTTCTGCCTTGCTAGACCGATACCACTTAGTTTTTTGAGGAGGTTAGTTTCTTATTTTAAATCTTACTACAAAATTGCATTTGGTTCTGCCATTAACTGTTAAGACAAAGACATGGCACGAGTATAAAATCGTTTCTAATCGTAATGTTCTGGACAACTGGATTGTAATTACTTTTAAACTACAGGAATCTAGCTTCTATTTTATATTTAGCACTGCTCCTAAATGTAGACTCCAGCGGCATAAAATTATCTGTAGAAGTTGCATTACTTTCATTTACTTTATTTTTAGGACTCATTTGTTTCAACTATAAAACCTAAAAATTGTTTTATTGTTTTCAGATTTGTAAAAGCTGCACATGGAACATCAAAGAATCACCACCTAGCCAAATACTTTGTTGACCTTAGCTTAGTTGAATATTCGATGGCGCACTACCGACCCTCGGAGTTGGCAGCCGCTGCCATTTGTCTGTCCTTATATTTGTTATCTAGCAAGAAGCTAGAAGACGTTTGGACTCCCACTCTATCATATTACTCTGGCTACTCCCTCGAACACATCGATCCCATCATCAGAAAGCTAGCGAAAATAGTTATAAATATAGAGAACTCCAAATATAAGGCCGTATACAACAAATATCTAGATACAACGTTAGCTAAAGTGTCCAGCTTACCTCAACTAAAAGGTGAAGCTATCTTTGAACTGGCAAAAATTCCCTCTAGCTCTAGTTTCGCTAATTCAACTACGTAAAACTAATAAAATGATCCTGGACTAGGTTGTTTTTAGAGTATGAATTTGTGTGATTCTAGATGAAACTTGTGATGACTGCTTGTTTGTCGACATGATGTTGTATTCCTTTGTGATGTGACAATGGACTGACTTTTGTAAGGTTTGTTTAAGGTGTACCTGTTCAGCTTGCTTAGATAGATATTAGTTTTAGATGTAATGTATGACGGAGCGATTTTAGATATTCTTTAGATGATGTTGACAGTGATTTAATTATTGTATTTACTTATATTGTATTAACAAGTTGCGTAAACCTCAATTTTATTTCCTTTTAAATGGTAATTATAACTGATAATGTTTTTTATTGTAATGTATTTATTTGTTGTAATCATTTTGTGAAAGTCCTGTGTGTATTCTGAGGTTTCGGAAATCTCATATATTCTACTTTGTAATTAACATGCTAATCAGAAAATAAATATTTTTACGTTATTTAAATGTAATTCAAATGAAATAAACAATTCTGCCATCTATTGTTTAGTAAATCACCATGTAAAAGTATTTTTCTGGTCAGTACATGTTTCTCAATGATATAGAATAATGGGTATTCTAATTATTATTGTATTTGTGACATTAAATTACAGTAAGTACTTGTAGGTATGTTTGTAAATTTTAGTTTTAAAGACATGGGACCAAAAAAAACCTGACGATTCCAACGAGACTTGTGAACTTATATTTTATATGGTAAGGTGTTTTTAAGATATTTTGAATAATTGTAATTTGATAGACCTGTGATTAGAATATACGCTGTAATTTGTTGAAAATAAAATATGTTTTATGATACCTACACACATCCTGTTTCTTTAATCCTTAAATGCATAGTGTTGTATACCACATTTCAATACTAGCAGTTGCCCGCGGCTTCGACCGCGCTATTCTAGATTTATAAATAAACCAATGAAAATATTTCTATTAACATTGTTTTATACTTAGAAAATAATGAACTTCAAATCCAAAATTTTAACCTCTTTTCACCAAGGGTTGAAATTCCAACAACACATATTTTGAGCGAGTTCCTAACCATTAGCTTTAATAATAAATTTAATGATTTTTACTTTGTAAACAAGGACTTTCCATACACAAGTTTATTCCCCTTTTTTACCCCATGAGGGGTGTTTTATCAAAAACGCTTTAACTCGTAATATATGGATCGGTCTTATGTCTAAACACAAAATTTGGAGATCCTCACTTTAAAACTGATGGACTTTCTATTACAATACAAACTTTCAACCCTATTTTTACCCCAGCAGGGTCCTATCTCACGTCCGCCACGTTGAGTTTTAAAGTCGTTATTAGTGACCTGATGAACCATAGAAACAATACCCATGTTGATTTTTTTGACTTTTGTGACCACATTCCCCCTTGATGAATTAAAAAACCTAAAACACCTGTTTAATCATTTATCGTTAGGAATACTCTTGCGAAGTAATAGTCTCACTATAGTAAGTGCGAAGTAATAGTAATCTTGTTTCCTCATACAAACGTTGAACCCCCATTTTACCCCCTAAGGGGGTGAATTTTGAAAAATCCTTAGTGTGTGCCTACGTCATATGAGGAAAATGTGCGAAATTTCAATTTTGGCCTATGCATTGATACTTATATCAGTCAATCACTTTTGCCTTTTAGTAGGTAATATAACCCTCGAAAAAGAGAGGTGTGTTATAAGTTTAAAGTGTCTGTCTGTTGTATCGTAGCTCCCAACGGATGAACCGACTCGTTTATTTTTTTGGGTCAGATTATTTTATCCCGAGTGTTCTTAGCAATGTTTCATGAAAATCTGTTCAGCCTTTTGAAGATCATCAGCTCTTTTCTAGTTGATGACCCCGATCTGACTAACTTCCTTATGGCCGATCGATTCGAAATTTGACACCGTGTTACTTCAATGATATTGAAAGTATATGGTAAGGTAACCACGACCTGATCAGCCGTTTGAAGATCATCAGCTCTTTAATAGTTGATGAGGGGATCTGACTACCTTCCATATGTCCAATTGAATGAACATGGTAAGGTACCCATGACTTTATATGTATATGTCATGTTAGGGTAGGGTTTAGATATTGAAGGTGGGTAATTAAATGGGATAGATGATGGTCGAGACTTTGCGCTGATGCTGCACATCAAGTAGTCTGCGGGATTCCAAGCGCCCTGGCAACTTTCAACCAATACAGCGTATTTGGGCTCTTGTGAATGGTGGTTTTAAGTGAATGTTAGGTAGATAATGACTGAGCCCTTGGGGCTAGTCGTATAAAAAGTATTAAATAAAATAAAAACCCCGACTTAAAAAAACAACATATAAAAAGTAAAAATTTTGGGGAGCACTCTATAATCGATACTGAAGTCAAAAATGCAATTATTTTAATTCTTGTCTGTCTGTCTGTCTGTCTGACACGATGTATACGCTAATCTCCGAAGATACTGCACGGATTTCTTTGCGGTTTTTACAAATAGATTAATGTCACCCGTGCGCTTATATTAGGCTTTGTTTCATTAAGTTCTGATGCCGGTAAAAACAAGATTTCAGAAGAAACAGGTTCAATTCGCTGCGCCTGCTAAAAAACTCATGGCAAAATGACACTGAAAGGATTGATTCCAATATAGAATAACAAGGAACCAAAAATCGATTACTTTATTAAACCGTATTACGAGTACCTACATTGAAGATATTTTTAACCGACTTCAAAAAAGGAGGAGGTTCTCAATCCGTCTGAATGTTTTTTTTGTGTTTGTTACGCGATTACTCCGTCAATTATGAACAGATATCAAAATTCCTTTATTTGTTTGAATGAGTACTTATACTTACTCCCGAGGTGGTTCCATTTTTTTCACCAAGTTAGGATCTAATGGAGGAATTACACGGAAATCAAAGATAATTCTCAAAAAATGTAGGCACATAGAGTGTGTTTGTCAACTTTAAATAACTTATTCAGATGTTTGCGTCTGTCAGTATCATAATTATACTGCTGAGCTGAAGACGAAAGTCACAAAAATCCTTAACAGTCGTCAACAGATAATATTTTGCAGTGTATTGGGCAGACGTGGCGCTTACGAGGTACTGACAAGAATTTTCAGCTCTTTTCTTAATAAATAGTGCTTCACGCAGTCCACAGCGTTGCTTGATATGGCAATCATCCTGTAGTCCACGCAAACGAAGTTGCGGGCACAGCTAGTCAAGAATAAATATTTAGTAAGTGAAATAATTTGTTCTCGATCAATTCCCAGTAGTCTATCCCAGCTTCGGCCATTGGCACGTTATAGTACCTACATTGAGGAAATAAATACTACTGCTTGCTGCTTTGGTACATGATGTATCATCAAAAGCAGCAATAAAATAAAATATTTAAGAGGGGATGAATTTTTTAAGCTCTATTTCTAAGTTTGAAGTAGGTCGGTGGTTTTATTGTAAACATTTTAAACAACATTTTAACATTATACATAGTTTTGTTTTAAGTTAGTACTATTAATTATGGGACTCTACTAACTATTCGTGAAAACGTGAAAAGATTTCCATCTAGCCGGAGCTGTGGTTTCGCTGTCAACCGATAAAAGTGCCAACTAAAAATTTCACAAAACCCAAACACATTCCTGTATCCACGGCCGGCGTTCATACGCGTATGTGGCGGGTGCAAGTGTCCGTTGCGTCCGCCATGGTTCCCGTCGCCGCAAATTCGAAGAATTTATTAACGCTTGGCGGTTAGCCGAACCGTTTTTGTTCCCGTTTTTTCAGTGACCGGCAGACTCCTGCAATGGAAAAACAAAGAAATCTGCACGCCTTTCGTAGCTTTTTGTACGGTTTTTAGATTTGTTACGTGTGGTTCAAATGAAACAATTGGGTCATTATGTCACCAATACCAAATTAAATTATTTTTGCTAAGTTTAATTACAATTGAATGATGGATCAGATAAATCGAAGTAATCCAATACAAATTATTTGCCTAAAAATTACTCATACCTACCTACAGAACTGTTTTCAATAGATTTTGGTATAAGTACTTACATACTTCTGTAATAGAAAAAGTAATTTAAATATCTAAACGCGCTTGAAATATGAGGTTACTTTTGGGAAGAAAACTAAAATTTGTTTTTCTAGCTCTACCTTGTGACATATTAAATTAAAAGGCTTGCTGTAAGGATCTAAAACATACTCATTTATTTCATAGATTATAAAATAAGTATGGATAGGCGTTCACTGAAAGAACCAAGAAACTCTTTGTTCGTGAGTCCAACTCTCACTGGTCTGTTTTAAGTATTCCGTAATCCTGACAAGGAACCCTTATAGTTTCGTCATGTCCGTCTGTCTGTCCGTCCGAGGTGTTGCTTAGAGACTGTTGACCCTAGAGAGTTGTAATTTTGTGGAGATAGGTATGTATATCAATCACGCCGACAAAATGGTAGAATAAAATTTTGAAACAGTTTTTTTTCAGGGTAGCTCCCATACATGTAACGTAGAGATGATTTTTTTCATCGTCTACCCTATCTTGTGGGGTATCGTTAAATAGGTCCTTTAAAATGATGGCTTAGGGGTTGCTAAGACAATTTTTTGATTTAGGGATCCGTTTGCGATATATTAAACTTTAAAGTGCCAATTTAGCTCGTGTTGGGCGCTCCCCCTCTCTAAAAGCTAAACTATTGGTTTGAAAAATCTGGGAAAATTCATGATAATAGTGCTTTTCATGAAATTTCAAGGAAAATCATAACCGTTAAAATAGACCAGTTAGTTTAAGAGTAATAGTCGTTCTACTTAGTCGTTCAAAAATTATTTAGAGGAAAACATATAAAGTAACTAAAATGAAGTAATTGCTGAAATATATTGTGACAAAGACGGGCAACTACGAAACATATACTGACCGTGTCACGCCACGCACTTGGGTGGTTTTTGTAGTACGTCACATATTTATACCATGAGAGTTATTAGTTGTAGTGTTGTTGTAGTATGATGTACCTACTTAGGTAGATAGTTATTTAGGGTAGGAGAGAGGAGACTCCCTAAACTTATCTTAAATACCTAAGTAAGAACATACAACTCTTTTTTATTCAAGACTTTATTTCAACATGCCTAATAACGTGTTTTAATAAATGTTTAGCAATATTTTAAGACATGGCCGTGTTCATTATTGACCACGTGTTCAAAAAAAAAACATGGGTCGAATTTAAATATTTTTTAAATTTCGGTTTATAATTTTCTCAAGTAATTTAGTTGCATTAGCAAAAACATATCCAAAAATACTTGTGGTCAACTAATTACACGAGTGTGACACGTTGTTTATTAGTAATCTAGAAGGCAAAGCCTTAGAACGAGATGTATTAAACGTTACAGATCGTATAGACGTAATAGAACAAATCTGGCATTTACTTAAATTGCGGTCGCGCCAATAAACATCGCAGTTATCTAGTTGGCGGCGGATTGTTAATGCAATACCGCCATGTTGTTGCATTTTTGCAACAAGCGAGCGGCGCAATGTATGCACATAGTCGCCGTAATGCCGCGAAAGCCTGTCTCGTAAATATTTCGCTCACGCAATTTACAGCTTTGGGAATCCTCTTAACGGAATACTGGGGCAGTTAGTGAGCCCCTGGATATTTATAATTTTAACGGCGCCTACACTAAACCGCTATTGTTCTGTAGATTACTCCGGAGTTATTGCTAGTTCTGATGTACCGACCTTTCTCGGTTTGGGTACATAGGTTTTAGCTACTTAAAAATTGGGAATGTTAAATTTAAGGTTTACCTACTCTGGGACCTATACGGCGGTTATAGGCGGCTTTAAAATGTTAAGTTTTCTTATAAGTAGCCTAGAGTGCCTATTGGAGAACCTAACATTTTGAATAAGCTGCCTATATAATATTATCCTTTACTTTCTTATTATCAATTAATGTAGAGTAATTGTCTTTGCTGCGTCTGCTAGTAAAACGTTAACCTAAACATATTTTAAAAAAGGAGATAAGTGATAAACAGAAGAACCCGGCTTCGTCAAAGTTATTCTGTCAAGAAAAGATGATAATTTTTCAGTGATTTAACGTGTTGAGTTTAGCATAAGAACAATTATTATTGATGACGACTGAATTCACTTAAATGTTTGAAATAAATTACTTACAATTATAATTTTAAAATTGTCATCGTATTATCACAAATTACGTATAGCGGGCGGCTATTTTGTGGTATTATACGTAATATGTAGGTATGACTTAAATAAAACGCAATTAGTTTAAAATTTGACCAATCTTTGTTTTGTGATTTAAATTTTTACATAAAGTTGGTAAATGGTATTTTGGATAACCGAAAAATATCTAATAAAGGCAATACTTTAAAAAAATCTCTGAATTTAAATACCTTTTGAATAAAAATAAAACACATTTAGAATCTCCATTTTATAGAACGCCCGTGGTTACTTACAGTGTTGCTGGGCAAAGACAATGTAATGAGTAAAGTTAGGTACATTACATATCTACAATCTACATAAAAGATGTTTGGTTCACGAGGCAATGTTGTTATTAAACTCTTACTTCGTAGTGAAAGAAAATACATCTTCCAACTAAAACACTCTTCCTTATAAAACATATTATTTAAACTGAAAAATTAAAAACTTCTTCGTCTAGCTAGTCTACTTAGGTATCAACTTAAATATCGGAAAGTTTCGTCGCAACAAAATGTTTCATATTATTGTCGCGTTACACTTTTCTACTTAACGTCGCAGTCGGAGTGTCTCCGAGTCGGCTTTTGTTTTGCTAAGTTTTAACGAGTTTGTCGGACACGCTGGGCGCGCGCTGCGGACGCCGCGTGCGGTGTGCGGACATTGGGCAATATGTAGCGCGGGCATTCAACTTAAGAGTTGGATTTCTTATGCTCGGATATGTGCTAATAATAAAGAAAATAAAAATAGATCCAATTTTATTTCAGGTTATTATTGTCCCATATTTAATTCAAACACAATTAATATTGTTATAATTAAACATATACATGATTATCTATTAGTTATACTTTAATTGCCATTAAACAGCATTAGTCACAAAAAATAACTAAACTAACGAGAAAAAAAAACCTAGGCCCTAATTGGTTAATGAATTGAATGAATGAATTAAGGTTATTATCCTATACTTATAAATAAATAAATAAATATTAGACAACATCACTACAGTGCTCTGATCCTAAGGTAAGTAGCCAAAGCACTTGTGTTATAGAAACCAGAAACAACGACGATACCACTAACCCTAGACCCGAGCCAATATAGAAAAGTTCGTTTTCTACATTGACCCGACCGGGAATCGAACCCGGGACCTTAGAGAAGGCGACGCCAAGTCCAACGTGCCCGCCACTCGGCTACGGAGGTCGTCTCATCCCAGAGGTTATTATCCCATACACACACAATTATCCCAGATAATACTATTTAACATCTGAAATTGATTAAAACTTCACACGTAATAGCCGATATTCCTTTCCGTTATACTGTATATCCCGATTGGTCTGGGTGTGCTAGGAGTCGCCTTGCATAAATTATGATATTCTTTAACACAAAGTCGTTAATTTATTACTTCTAGATCATGTCAATTTTAGCGCAAGATCAGGCCTACCAGACATAACTTATTATCTCACAAACCAAGAGTAAGTATAACACATTGAGTGTATTTGCTAGTTTGCACCGACCGGTCAATTAACAGGTACTCGGTGCTTTAGTTAAGTAAAAAACATATTCAAATTTCTCAAAGTTACAGTGCTGATTTTTACGTATGTTTTAGAGAATTCAGTTCTTTATAATCAATACTGCCAGCCACTTTCATGCGGTAACTAATACCAGCACGCTTTAAAACTACCAAAACTACAAAAGTAAGTATGTTCTACTCTACTTAATCTCATACATTTGGTTTATGAGAAAATAAGTTGTCTGGGGGCTTGGGATCTTGTCTGTGTTTGATTTAGCGCATATTTATTTATGCTAGTAAGTATATTAAAGTTTGATAACGAGAAATTAGGACGGGAAAACACACATACGTTTTATGATTATCATCATCGCCAGTCGTCAACCATCATGCAATTGTTATGATTTAAAAATATCCTTGGAAAACTTTTTACCACCAGTTCGAATCGCGGCCAGAAGCTAGAATAAAATAATATAAGTGACCCCAGAGTCGCCTATCCAGATAACAGTTTGTGCTTTACCGTACATAATAAGCCTAATGATTTGATTTAAAAAAAAAACAATTACGTTGTTTGCTCGTAGTTGGTAGGTGCTTACATTTTTCCATCATTATTTGGGTTAAGGTACAAGTGATAAGCGTACCATATCTTAAAATACACATGATACCATTGGATTCGTATGGTAACAAGTCATGTTTATGGATTAGTAAAATTAGTTTTACAGTAATTAAACATTTAAAGTATTACAACTAAATGGAATTATAGCCTAATATTACATAATACTTACTCTGTGCTGTTACCTACACTGTCGTCCGCGCGACTCATGTGTTCGCGGGAGCGACCGTAGCACTTCGTAGCTACGAAAAAAATGAGCTGGTTTCAAGGCAAAGATAATTAACATTTTATTTTTTTATTTTTCAAACACAACAATTTTTTAGCACATCAATTTTTAACCATAGTATTTAATGCATATGTTATAAACGGCTAGTTTCGGCTTGATATAACATTTAACTAAGCCTACCCAACCTAGCAGTGGACTTGCCAAGACCTAAGATCGTGTACCGATTCAATATGACTACATCGTCTGCCGTTTATAGTTTTAGACAGTTTTTGCAACGATCTATACTAGAATGGCATGAAAATAAACCCCACATACCTAGTTCAAAAGTTAGCAATTAATAAGATACCTACTACTACTCGAATAGGTACAATAAATATTTTACCCCTTAGAAGCAAAGGGACAGACTTTTCTACAGCCACAACATTGAGATTGACTCAGGCTTTCATATACATATCTGAGGACCAAAACTCAGCCACTGATATAGCAATGGCAATGATTTATTTTACACACAAATCTTGAGATTTGGTCTACCTGAAGGGTAGTAAAAATATTGAGATTACAATATTGTGGCCGTTACGATGAACATTTTCTTAAATTTTGCAGACAACGTTTTTTTATATAAAATTCAGAAGTGCTGGAACTAGAACACAATAATCGGTAGTAAAACTTTCAAAACTCCTTAGTAGGTAAGTAGTTCCAAGGCTAGTTTCAGCTTGATAAACCATTTACCTAACACTGTGTATAAGTGTGTATGTTGCGCACTTAAAAGTGACAAAATTGGGTGAACTTAGAAGTCTGCATTGGTTCTTCATACTGTGTCAGTCAATTCCCGCCCGGCGCCCGCCTCTCGCGCCGCGTCGCGCCGTGCAGCGATCAGCGATGTGCCGGACGGCCGCGGGTAGCACTTAAAACTGCCGTTAAAAGGGGCACCGTTTCAAAAGCGCCGTATAAATAACGCAGCCAACAGCATTTACGTTAGCGACGATATTTTACGATATTCTTTCATTTCCATTTAGGTACCAATTCAACTGTGCGGCTCCTACTTATTTATGTTGCTTTACGTTCCACTGAAAGTCTGAACAATTATTAACTTATTTATTTTTGGCTTCAATGTATTTAAAATATAAAAGCTATAATATCGTTTTTTAAGTGTGGATGTTAAATACTTACTTTTGGATTTTAATAAGAAGTGTGAAAGCTCTTCTTATTCGACAGGGAACCACAGTAAAGCAGTTATTATCATCTTGATGCCATTCTCTAAAATAATAATATAGATTAATGCCTTTGCTTCTATTGTTATTCAGCAAGTACAAATACATAAATACAGATTTGCACGCACGATATAGACAAATCTCTTAATTAAAGTTAGAAACAATCCCCATACCCCAATAACTTTTTTGTAAGTAAGACAAATGGTTAACCCCATACCCCAATAACTTTTTTGTAAGTAAGACAAATGGTTAACCCCATACCCCAATAACTTTTTTGTAAACTAAAGACAACGTGAACGAAGTCGCGGGCAACCGCTAGTTTCCTATGAAAATATTAACTGCCAACCAACTTCGTACGCGTAAATGTAGATTCCCCCAGAAACTTTCAGCCTCCTTGGAAGATGATTTTGTCAAAATATGAAATAACTGTTATTTTATTTGAAAGAATATATTAGGACAACAACGAATTTATTTGAAGCTTGTAAGTTTTTCACAATTTCGATGTTGCTACCATAGTAAAAATTGCAGCTTTAGAAAAAAAACTTGGTATACCGTGACATAATTTTAAATGTAGTGTTTAGTGTTCACTATTATAATAGTATAGGCAACAGTGACTCTGTGACGTGCTAACTTAGCTTTCATTACCACAAATTAGTTGAACTTTGCTTGGAAAATTGTGTTTTTAATTACTTCTGTCTCTTAAATAAAAAGGCAGTTCATTACGCGGGTAATTAAGCACGCACAAATATAGTTGAGTGCACAGTGCAGACGGCAGTAATCATGGCCGGTAAGATTTGTTAAAAACGGGAAGATTTAATCCAAATTAAAGTATAATATACTTACTAACTAACGAAAAGTTTGAAACTATTTATACTAACGATTTAGTTCTTTTATTTCGCCACGCCAAAATGCTTTCTATTTTTTTACCGACTTCAAAAAAAGGAGGAGGTTTTCAATTCGTCTGAATGTTTTTTTTTTTTTTGTATGTTTGTTACGCGATTACGCCGTCAAGTATAGACCGATTTCAAAATTATTTTATTAGTTTTAAAGGGTATACTCCCGAGGTGGTCCCATTTACACCAAGTCAGATTCTGATGATGGGATCCTTGGGAAATCGAGGGCAACTCTCAATGTTTATAGGCACCCATAATGTTTTGCATATATTCTCTGACTCAATGCTGATTTTTGGGTCTGGTAATTATCATGTCAGGTTGCTGACCTGATGATGGAAGCCACAGAACTCCTTAACGGATAGGAGTTAGAAGATAATACTGTTTTTTGTCGACAGAACGTATTTCGCAGTGTGTTGAGCAGACGTGGAGCTAATGAGGTACCAGACCGCCAATTTTTATTTACTGGGGGCGTAACCGCACACCCAGTAACGAAAAAAAAAATTAAAGTTCCTTTCTTAAATTGACTTGGTATTTAATGCAAGACATCCTATGGTTACGACACCAAAATAGCTGCCGTTCTGGTTGGAGTGTAGGAAAACCCTTTCCTTAAGATTTACAAATTTTCGTCGAAATATTGACCCAATATAACACCTTATTTTTATCATACCATTCGATGGGGGGTCCATGGAGGACCAACATTAGCTAAGGTTACTTTTCTGTTAAGTCATTTTTGGCGGAGTTGAAAGGTGAAAACTGAAGCTTATTTTAAAGGCGTCTGGGACTTGTACCTAATAAATTTCGTCGAAAAATTGATCATTAATAGCACCCTATTTTTATTATACCATTGGGTGGGTGGTTCACAGAAGAACAACATTTGTCTAGGTCACTTTGCTGTAAAGTCATATTTGGCGGAGTTAGGAGGGGAAAAATAGAGGACTTAACACTTAAAATTGTGAAATAAAATAAGTTTAATAAAAAACTAAAAACCGACTTCAAAATAAAACTAAAAAGCGAAAAATAATATTAACTAAAACATACCTAATCAGTTCTTTTTGGAGTCGGTGCGAATGAACACATTTTAACTCTCGATGGCTGGCACCGACTCCAAAAAGAACTGATTAGGTATGTTTTAGTCAATATTATTTTTCGCTTTTTAGTTTTATTTTGAATTCGGTTTTTAGTTTTTTATTAAACTTATTTTATATATTTCTCGGTAAAGCCTACCGATGTAACCTATAATTTTTCTTGCAAAATTTATTTTGGAATTTAACTGTACCTACCTCTCGGCAAACGTTGCTAAAAAGCAACCTAACTATTGTAAGTATTGTATTTTAGTTTGTGTTTACCCGTACAAGAATAAAAAAACTATTGTTTGGGTGTAACCGGACACCTAACAGCCCTAGCTGTAACTGGCTAGCTGTTTGTTGTCGAGCCTCGATGAGAGGACGCCGTAAAAACGCCCAAATGGGGTGAAAACTGTCGACGTGCGTCTGATCCCGCTGAGGGGTTAGGGATGCGCCCACACTCGATATCAATACGGGATCTTTTTATGAAAATAGCTTTATGAAAGTTAAATTGGTTTAGGTCCATAGTGGTTACTTGTAGAATGGCTGTCTTAATCCACTCCTATTATCCACGCTAATATTTTAGACTTGATTTCTTAAAAAAGTGAATAAAAGTAAAATAGCATTTTATAGATGTAGATATTATTGTTCGTCCCGCTTCTTAGTAGTAGGTAGTCAATACATCTACGTATATTTTTTTTACACACAGCAGTTTGTAACTATTAATAAGTTTCATTTGTTTTATAGTTTTCTTTTGTGCTTTATAAAAACAAAATATTTATAATAGTTTTGTTTCATCTTGACCCTAATTTAAGCAAGTTTAGATACATTTATCAATAAGAGCACTGGCTCTTTATATCCACAACCCATAAACCACTAAACTATAGACGATTTGGATCGTAGTTAACGTTGAACTTTTAATAATATTAATACATCTAGGATACTAATATTTACCATGTATCCCTACAAAAGATTTATGTAAAATATCAAAATTCCTGGCCGAAACGAAATACACGTTCGAAATCATAACAGGTTTTCTAGTACATTGGTCACTCCGACCACTGAGCTATCATGTTACCTTAACCTTGTAACAAAACATTCCTGAACAATAATTTAGTAGAAGTTAAAAGTTACTGCCCTCCTCGTTAAATTGTTTTTTCATCCATCAGATGTTATCACAGCCTCCTATATTAGGCTGCTTTTATTGAACTCCGGAGCAAAGGCACGGAGACAGGCGCCAATCGTCACTCCGTACACGTCCTGCAATAACTCTTCCTTCATTTGATTTGTTCGTATAAAGATTAGCGGCTCAATACGTGCCACTGTTTAGGGGCGGGTTTAGGTGTTTGACTAGTTTGATCCAGTTTACTAATTACGTGTGTTGAGAAGATAAGGGCCCGGCGAGTTAACGTGCGAACACACTGATTAATAGGTGCTATTGAATTAATGCTGAGATAAATTTCTCTGATTAAATAGTAATTAGAACTTGAATCCTTGCAGCCAGTGAGTCCTAGATGGCTGTCATCTTGGAGCGTATAGAGAGAGTGAGTCTCGAATTTGGTCTGCACATAAACCACTCTAATATCAAAGTGATGGTGGTGGATAGAGCTCAAGTTTTAAGCCCATCAAATGCGCTCAAGGATTATGAAAAAGTAGAGGAATTTATATACTTGGGGTCGCTGATCTCTAACAGTGGTAACTGCAAGAAAGAAATCGGACGCCGTATCGGGATGGCTAAAGGTGCCATGACTAGCCTCGATAAAATCTGGAAAGACCGTAATATTCGCCGAGTAACTAAGATGCGTTTGGTTCGTACGTTGGTCTTCTCTATCTTTCTGTACGGGGTGGAGACTTGGTGTCTCAGGAAAAAAGAACGCAACAAGATCCATTCCTTTGAAATGTGGTGCTGGAGAAAGTTGCTGCGCATTCCTTGGACAGCTATGAGAACCAATGTCTCCATCCTCAAAGAGCTAAAGGTCACCAAGCGCCTGCTGACTACGTGCCAGGAAAGGATCCGGAGTTTCTTTGGGCACATAATGCGATCCCCATTGCACAGCCTGGAGAAACTCATCATTCTCGGACAAATGGAGGGGAAGCGCGCTAGAGGAAGAGCGCCAGCTAGATGGGTAGACCAAATCAAGGAGGTGACTGGAGGCCAGATACAGGGAGCGGTACATATGGCGCAGAACCGGACCGAGTGGAGAAGATTGACATACAGTCACGATCCTCAGCATTGAGGGAACGACCAGAAAGAAGAACTTGAATTACTAATAATTAAGAAACTTTCTTAACACTTATGTCTCTCCTAAAATGGTTACAGTAAATAGCTCTATACAAAACTGGGTAACAAAAGACCGATTGTCTAAACTCGAAACACGCGTAGTAAAGGGTTGTGTAGTAGCCTTTTAGATAGCAGTTAAAGGCACCGAAAAATTTGAAAGCTAGTTTATGGCCTTTAAAAGCAATCTGTATGATTATGTCTAAAGTGCTTCCTATAGGCAAAGACCTTGGAAACGTTGTCGGTGTAGTCAATTAATTGTTATAACCAATTACGTATTGAACACATAGGTACGGCAAAATATTTGCAACTTCACCGTTAACGCCATGTTGATGTTATTGTTGTGTCTTAGATTAAAAGTTCAGTCCGAGGTCGACCCTAGCCCGTTCGCCAGCGAGACCAAAATGTGTAACATTCTGTTTGCATATAAAAATACTTATACCTACCCAATTATAATAAGCCCAATTAGTCGATTGACTTACAGGTTTTGTTTTTCCATTTGGGATTAGATTATGGTGCAACTTTAAAAATATGCTTTTACTAAATCCAAACTATGTTAAGATATATTGTTTTAAACTTTCATGGTCACTAACATTTGAATAGTTTGTTACGGGATTGCTACCATGTACCTTATTTTTGAGTTCCCGATATTTCGGCATTGCGACAGAACGCCACTACATACCAAGAATGGTCAGGGAAGCGATTGAAATTACAAAGTTCAAAAATTTCAATCGCGAGGATGGGTTTAAATTGTCAAGTGTCTGGAATCCAGTGATTCGTATGTGCAAAAACCGGAAAAAACAACAAACTGCTGTTTCGCGGTCAGATACTGTTAGTGTTGTGTGTCGAGAACTGGTGCGAGAAAATAGTGAGTTTGTAGACAATGGTACCGACGCGTGCAATAAAAGACAGCGAAAGAGGGTAGACCGATATGTTTGCCCTTAACAACTTACCTGCAAGATCTTCAGTTACTCCGTGATCATGGCGCTTGCAACAGTGCCGAAATATCGGGAACTCAAAAATAAGGTACATGGTAGCAATCCCGTAACAAACTATTCATATGTTAAGATATGTTATTAAACATAATAAAATATATCTTATTTATTACAATAATTCCTTTTCGAATTAATTCTAGAAGTTGAAGCCTTAATATTTCCTTTGCCCGTTTATGTTCACTGTTTTGTGTAATACGTAAACACATTATACTAGATTTACAATGTGTGATCAATAAATACCCTTCCAAGGGTAGACCTTCTTGAAATCCGCGTCAGCGCGATTCAGGGCCGGACTGATTGCTCCATCTATCTACACAGGGCCGATCGAGGGTCGCAAATAAAATAAGAGGCAAATAATCGGCACTTTGCTGGCAAAAGGTGCTCATCTCGCACTCAACAAAGATATGAAAATGAGGGAATATTTTTTAATCTAAGGCGAGCGATCAATTTGGATGATGGGCTAAATGTGTGGTGTAAGCCTAGCCCTAATTCAGAAATTAAAACTATTAGCAATTAGAAATGTTATATTTGAATTCAAACTAATAATTATATTATTTTTTTTGATACCCAAAATAAAAGTCATTTCCCAGACGACCTCCGTAGCCGAGAGGCGAGCACGCAAATGGCGCCGCCATCTCTGAGGTTCCGGGTTCGATCCCCGGTCGGGTCAATGTAGAAAACGAACTTTTCTATATTGGCTCGGGTCTGGGTGTTGTGGTACCGTCGTTGTTTCTGATTTCTATAACACAAGTGCTTTCGCTACTTACCTTAGGATCAGAGCAATGTATGTGATGTTGTCCAATATTTATTATTTATTTATTTATATTTAAAAAAAAAGCTATACCTTGTTATTACGGTTAAATTTGGGTCAATTTGTCCACCATCGTTTGATATCTTATTATCTAGGTATATACAATCATCTTAATTACCTTTTTAATTTTAATATAATTATTGCATTTAGCAGGGAGGCTAGTTCTAAGTTGATTTTTGGAGTAAGGTTAAGAGTTGGAAGTAAGGGCTTTGAGTACCTACATGTAAAGTTTTTTACGTAGAATTTGTCGATAGTAGAGACTTGGTATTTTTAATTTTATTATTCACTTCATTATAGAAATTGTTTCGTCGATGTTACATCTTCTGCAGGTTCTTGTTTTTATTAATACCCCTATGACAATGAGGTCAGTGATAAAATTGAGAACTAAAACATAATATTCCATATTTAATTAAATTCATGTAGTACTCGAACAAAATGTTGGTAATAATTCCTGTTCAATGTCAGGATCTCAAAATAAGAATTTTTTTTTTTCAAATCAAGAAAATCACAAACGCTTAACATTTATCGTACTTGATCAGGCTGTTCCGTAAGGTCCAGATTTTACGATAATCCTGCGACACAATTATTATGAAGGACCTCGTTCTGCAAAAAGTTTTTCTGTTCCTTTTTATAGGTGAGAATTGTTAGATGAGCATCCTATTTGTATTTTAAAATAAATACTCTTAATAAGCATAATGTAAAGCTTAAGCTACTGTAAGGGTCCAAATTTAAGGAGCACCTTTATGAAAATCTCTATCAAGCAATATGTTTTTAATAAAGGACCCGTTACGGAACTATGTAAGTATCAAAAGTTGCTTTAGAGGTACTCCAATAACTCCCAATGTTCCGTAAATATTTCTAGTTTTAATTTTTATAACAGACGAAAAAACGGGTGCGTTTCTCAAGTCGACGCGTATATATATTTTTTTTATGTTTGATCGCGTATAACTTTTTACAGAGTAGTCCGATTTTGCTTTTTTTTTTATTAGAAAGGGTATACACCGAAGTTGGTCCCATATATTTGGAAAAAAACAACCCTAAGGGTAGGAAAACAGGGGATGATTGATTGTTCACTCACACTCACATTGTAATATATGACCACGCAAACCTTTTAACACAGTAGTTCGATTTTGATGATTATTTTTTTATAAGATAGGGTAAGAAACCTAAGTCCAAAATTGGTCGCATATAAATTTCGAAAAAAAAACCTACCCTAAGGGTGGGCAAATAGGGGTGATTTATTGTCTTTTTGGAGTCGGTGCGAATAAACACATTTTAACTCTCAGTGGCTGGCACCGACTCCAAAAAGAGCTAATTAGGTATACTTACATTAGTTAAAGAGCTTATAGTTATTAAGGTTAAATGAAAAAGAGTTTGTTATTTTTGCTTTTCAGTTTTTCGGCGGTTTTTTTTGTTATTCGTGTATAAAGTTCTTATGCTTTGGGGTATGGCGTAAGCCGGCTTTTCAATATTCTATTATAGCACATGCAAATGCATTTATAGACGAAATTGCGCATTGCCAGAGTACAATACCACCTTTCTATCCGAGAGCTATAAAATTGCCTATTGTCGAGCATGCGTAAACCCAGCATTAAACTGAAAGCGATTTTCAAAGCGTCTCTCTACATCTAGTCGTAAGTAGGTACTTATGTGAACCTACAACAAATAGGACGGGTGTTTTGGGGTTTTAGTCTTTCAGAGAATAGGTAAATGGTGAATTACTATTGTGATTTCGGTAGAATCTTTCAAGCGGGGTTTTATGGTCTTAGGTTGTACGCAAATATTGGGTATAGTTTTAGGAAAACAAAAGAGCACACAGATTTGTGAAGGCTTGCGAAAGTATCGTTACTAAAGTATTAAGGTGTAGGTTTAAACTTATAACTTATAAGGTGTACTTACGGTCCGTCGGGTCTATGATAGAAATGAAATATCCTGTAGTCAAAATTAGTCTGTATTTTTGCTACCATCAAAATCTGACGCACAAAGGACTATCAAACCGTCAATAGAAGCAATTTCATTCTCTAGCCATTATGTAACCGTGACTAAAATGCGCCACTTTTGTGAATGAAACGCCAGTGAATAGGAATGCAAAAAATGGATGTGTTGATTTATTATGGCATTTATTGTTACACTAGCTTCTGCCCGTGACTTTGACTACGAGTTAAGGAAGATAGTACCAGGCAGCCCGCGAAATTAAAAAAAAAATATATGAAGATTTTTACAAATATCTACTATGGTTTACTTTGTTTATTGATATTTCTGTTTCGTTATAGCTATTATAGGTTACACTTCAATAATCTTCGCCTTGTCGGATCTAAAATATTTTATGACAATAACAAATGGTATAAAATTTGGACACCGCCAACAGGAGGCGTGTCGTAAGAGTCGACTAAATCCTGTAGCACGAGACGGGGAGCAGCGCATGGGTGCAAAATAATAAAAAAACTGCGCTCGCCAACCCGCGTGCCAAGCGTGGCAAAAACACCCCTCAATGACAGAAGTCACTGAGGGAGGCCTATGTTCAGCAGTGGACGTCCTGTGGCTGAAATGATGATGATGATGATGATAAAATTAGGTATACCATTAAGTAAAATTGACAACTATTCTAAATAATTTCTATAAGTACCTTCTAGAACATGTACTACCTCTATATTCAACCATTCGCAAATATTGGTGGATATTTATTATCTATACGCTATTAGGTGGTACTTTTTTATTAGTTTAAACGTGTAGACAATTTTCGTAATGAAATCTGATCTATTTTTATATAATTTTATAAACCATGGCGGCTTTTATACTCTTATTTTAATTTGTAATTTCATGAAACCTTAACGGCGTGCGTTAGAAGTCAATGAAAACGTCTTCATCTTCAAAGGGAGTTCTTATAAACCTTGTCAAATCAAATCTGTCAGTTAAGAAATATACTCCAGGGGGACATTCCCCAGAGGCGGCAGCGTCAATTGCTGGATCCCTTCCGGTTCCGGCACGGCAGGAGGCAACTACCGGCTCAGCCGTAACTCCGCCATGACCAGCGCATCTCAACCTTTTGGTGATAACGATAATAAGAATATAACAAAGTAGGCTGTTCTTTCTTTCTCAATATGAAACCTACTCTAAAGACGTAAGTTGGATATTACCTACTTTCTTCACACTACACTACTTGAGGTCTGTATGTTACAAGGCAAAATAACAGTTTATCAGGAAATAATACATTTATTCGTAGGTACATTGAGGTACACCAATGTTATTACTTATTGGACATCATCTCCCATTTTTGTATTATGCCCAGATAGAAACTGGTGACCTATTTGCATAAACTCCAGGTAATACCGGTAGGCTAATCATCGAAAGAAAATCACATTCTCCATATGTTTATATATGAATATTATGACGTTAAATGTATGAGTATAAAGCAAGATCATGACAATATTTGAGAACCATTATCTCAGAACATTGTCGGCGTTCGGCTGAAAAATATCATCTTAAGCGCAGTGTATTTATGTCGCTGCAATAAATTTCCGCTTAGCTTAAAGGAATTATAAGCTACGGAGTGTGGACGGTCGATTCCTTAGCGTTTAGCGATACAAACGATGGATTTAAACACTCCGAATCCGAGTTCTCGTAACTGTTATTGTATACTTATAAATTCTAGAATCAAACTAGTTTTCAGTCATTTCAAATAAATGTTTGGTTTTCGAAATCCTTTCCAATAATCGCATCGCACTTAAGTTGCCCTTATCCTTTTACTAGCTATTGCCCGCGACTTCCCTCGCGTGGTCTTTAGTTTATTCAATATATCCTACGGGAACATTTTATTGGGATAAAAAGTATCTATATATAAAAAGTATACTATATATGTTATGTGTGCAAAATTTCATCCAAATCCGTTCAGTGGTTTTTCCGTTAAAAACTAACAAACATCCATACATCCATACTTACAAACTTTCACATTTATATTATTAGTAGGATTTGGAAGATTGTTGTTAGTTCTTCCAGCACGGAACATATTCTGATCCAGTAGTTTCATTAGCAAAGCACTAGAACATACCAAGTGGTAGGTACGGTGGGATCCAGTAGTTTCATTAGCAAAGCACTAGAACATACCAAGTGGTAGGTACGGTGGGTGGCATCAATTCTGCATGCAAATGAGGAAATTCTGTTTCCTATAATAAAGGGATTCATTTTATCTAACGAGTAAGTAGTGAGGAGCTTAGTCTGTTAGAGTATTCCATGGTGAAAATTTAATAATGACTTGTTTTGGTCGATTTATTTCTCAACAGACGTTTCCATATAAATTTATAGATCGGTCTGTATTAATGACTGATAGATAAAGATGGACGCGTCGGTTGAGCGCAGTAGGTAACCAAAGAATTTCAAACAATTACAATTTTTTTTTCGTTTTCTGCCTATAGCTCGCTTCATGTGCAGAAACAACCCGAAATATTCCCGTGCCAGCATCGTGGAAATTGTTCCAGCTCCTAGCAGGTTAGAAAAAATTCAGCAGTTCCAGGGAGTATCAAAACATTCGCCTGAAAAAGCACAGCGTCCAATTCGAAACTCTACATGACTTTTGTTTCTTATTTTTAATTTCGCGAAACACATGTCGTCTTCTATCTCAAACACCCCTAATTAAAATAGATATATTTGACTTTTTTACTTAGGCAGCTTGGTTATTTCCTTTATCTACCACTGATCCGATATCAGGTTAACAATCGTTTTACTAAATGGTTTTGCTGAGACATCACATTTTAACTGCCCGTTAACAGCTTTTTGATGTATTTTTTTACTAAACATTTACGAAGATCTAATAAATTACTCAGAAATCCCTTATTAGTAATATTGTATAATAATAATAAAATTGTACCCATTAAGAAAACCTTTACATAAAAAGGTTCAAATAACAATTTACCTGTCTCCTCACGTAAGTTTGTACGAGTATATAGTAACTTACTAAGTATTCGTTTTGAGGAAATACGGAGTTGGAGCGTAACTTGAACTACTTAGAAGTTCCGTTGCAAATGAAGCGTTACAAAAATGAACGCCCCTTCGGGGTTTGGCTTGCGATTTGTCTAAGCATGTGAATAGCGAAAACGCTAGTTTCCGAAAAGACAGCGGTCATTATTGTCTAGGTTCAAAAATCTTTGTGTTTGCGGGATTTTATTATTAGTGCACGTTTTGATAACCTTTTCTTCATACTTTCCCTTCCCCTACCCGCTGCTACAAAATACTTTAATCTGGATAGATTCATTCATGAGAAAGGTATATGATATGGTATAAGGTATAAACTAAAAACGAAATATGTTGTTATGTATATGAATATCTACATGAATAAAAAGTCCATTTTAGTTGGCATATCTAGATGACGAAATGAGCAAAAGGTGCGATAAGAAATACTGATAACAAAGTATATAGGGTATTTGGATTGTTTGTTTTCGTAAACAATGTTTTGTAATAGTTTGCACAACAACAATTTTATGTATCGCTATCGTATATCGACAGCCGCCACGGCCCTTCTGGCCCCGTCGACTTGCGACAGGTTGGTTCCCGCTGGATCCCGAAGTCACTTTTAAGCCATTACTTACTCGCTTGTTTTCGATTTGTTTTTTAGACGAAAAAAAGATAGCGCAAAATACAGGCGAGACTAACTTTCGGGCAATCAGCAGGCTCAACTTTAGGAGGGTTAAATCAAAGGGTTCCGGTTTTATGAAGACTTATTTCAGACTTACCTTCAAGTTGAAATTAGATTTAATCTGGCTCGAAGCTTTAGGATTGAATTTTGTAAACAATTTCGAATACCTCTACAACTTCCAGGCTTTGTTGAAATACCATTGGGAACTCGGGATACCGTTGTTTAGAAATTCCTTTGAAATGAATTCGTGAGTACTTATATGAGGCTGAATTTTGTAAACGTGTGGCCAGTTCAATAGGAAGGTGGGTGTAATACTTATTTAATTGACTTAATTTTTATTCGTTTGTGTAACAGGGTAGGGTGCTTTGCTAATACAATTACATTAGAATTGTATTAGTTAAAAGCAAAGCTGACTCAAGTATTAAGAGCATTTTTGATAAGAAAAAAAAAAACAAAATAATTTAATTCAAAATATAGTATTTTAACAATTTTGATTTAACATGTAGCGAAATATAATTAAGTTTTCTAATATTTAGTATGTATTTAGGGTTGTATTTAACTTTTTAATTTCACTTAAAAAGGTAAAACGGCACGTGCAGTGTATTACAAAATTCAGAGAGGTGATCTTACTGTCCGTTTTTAAAGTAACACGCTCGAAATCATTACCTATGGTTTTTTTATACCAATTACTTTAATATCTCGCATACTAAATATTTCTATTACCTACAAAACAGAATGAATGCGAGTTCACTCGTTATGAGATAACGAACAAGTAGTAAGAAGACCAATAACCATATGTACCAAAATATGACCTTTAACAGTAAAAGACGCAGACGCAGAGTGTAGGTGCCCTCCAGGCACTCGCGAGTGAGGCAGTTGCCAATGTTGCCATCGCTCGACAATGGCTGAAGGACCGGATGCGTGTACTTCTTTGTGGGGGCTTTTAAGTTTCATCGCCGATCGCTGACAGTCTGCAAAAAAAAAAACAATACATAGTTTGTGTTTATTTTGTTAAAAAAGTCAAATTTAATATGAAATGGCAAAATAATTAATTCATACATGGCTTCTCAACTAGGTACCGCTACCTATATTTTTGTTTGTAATAAAATTACAGTAAACATGACAGCGGTCTCTGTGCTAAGCATTAATGCTTTTATAGCAGTGACCGCTGTGATGTTTACTTACTGTGAATATCTTGTGGTAAATAAATAAAGTAAAGTAAATTAAAGAAGTATCCATGCGTCAACAATAAAGCAGAAATATATAAATTAAGTTCCTTAATAAAAAATAAGTGAGCATAAAAATATGTACGTATTATTATTTCTTTGGAACAGGTACCAGGAATTAACACGTTAGAACAAATCCAAGCATATCCTTAATCGCATTGTACAACATTATGAAAAGTAACTAATTTAATTTGCACAGAAGTGTAGATTCAATAAAAACTAGTATCATGTCAAATCTACTCTGTCTAACTTTCTTTGCAACCACATTTTCCGAGTTAGCTTCGGCTTGTACAAACAATTTTTCACGAATGGCACAGAATTTGGCTTCTCGCAGACGTTTAAGAATGCAACTGCATTTTAATATTTGCGTTTACTCCAGCACTCTGAAATGAACGCAACTTTGTAATGCTGTAAAAAGATGAACATAAGCGTTAATTTCATTAATAAGCTTTGCAGATGAACTGTATTACGGTTTCAATCTATTTTTGTTTGTGAAGTTAAAATTTACCTATTGAAGGCTAATATAGTTAATATAACTTATATGGTAAACCGACAATAATTGTAAGATGTGCGCCATTTCTTTGACTATTGGTAGTCAATTTGGCTTGAAATATTTTTTTTATATTGGACAACATCACATACATTGCTCTGATCCTAAGGTAAGTAGCTTAAGCACTTGTGTTATAGAAATCAGAAACTTGTGAAGGATATCCTCATCGGGAAAAGACATCAAAAGACGGCACGGCCGAAGATCAATATGATGGTCGTATCACAAATAAAGACCCTGGAAATGGTTCCACGAGACCTAAAAATGGTTGCAGAATTACGACTGCAGACAGCTCATTTTTCCAAGGTGACAAAATAAACCTGTCGAATATTCTCAACTAGGCAGTAATTGTACTATCTTTGTAGTTAGAATTCCTTGCTGTGGTCTTTAATATTGGCCATATCACCATTATTACGAGTATAAGTATAGTATACAGGATATTTGATTGAAAGTCGTTTTTTTAATTAGATTAATTCCTTTTACTATAGTATGAATTGATCTCTACCCAGACCTTGTCTCAGCAATGTCACTTTCTATTTTTCAATTTCTACTTATAAATTTTCAGAAACCAGCAGTTTGTTTTTTGTTCGGTTTGATATGATTTTATTCTGACCGTACACCGGTTTCGGGGTACCGAATCGAGACCGCGTGATGTGTTTCCACCGTCACTTTTTCGCGCAGGTACAGAGCAATCTTTTGTAAACAGTCTCAGGTCCGTACTCCTTTTTCATTGTCCAGATTGCTGGGTAGGAAATCGATGACGTGTGTCGAATAAGGTTTTGTTGGCCAGTGGAGGTTAGTGTGAGACCGCTGAATTTTGAGGCGTTCGTGTATTTTCATTGCTTCGTTAACAAGAAAAACTCTTTGACTATGGACGCGGTACTTTTATATTCAGCTTATTAAATATAAGCATTTAAAAAAACGTAAAAGAGCGCACGTCAAATGAATTGGCAAAACATCGATAAGCCCAGCGTATTCAATCATAAATGCCCAATTTTCAATAACACCCATGTTCAAACGTGGTGACCAATTTTTCCGAAGCAGTTTGATTTATAAAAAAACCGGACAAGTGCGAGTCGGGCTCGCCCACCGAGGGTTCCGTACATTGAGGACATTGTCCTGGATTTATTAACTGTTTACCTAAGAACCAATAGTGATAAAAGTTATTATGTTTGAAATGACATGTTTTTGTATGTAAGCAAAATAATTAATGACGGAAATAACTTCTGAGAACTTAATTATTAGCTTTATCATAGTGATATTTAAGTTATGTTTTATTGAAATGAAACAATATTGCTTATATAATGTTAAGAGCATATTAACAAAGAAGAATATGAGCAAAGAATTTTACAGAGGGGTTAATGCCTAGTCTCTATCGCGTTAATGACCTTGTAGAGCAGACAAAATCGGAACTGGATGCGAAACGCGATTCTTTAAAGGCTAATAGCAATCTTTTTATAATTAAGTTGACGTTTTCTAACGTGAATCCAGCCAATGCTCGCGCACATTTACTCACAGTATCAGCTGGGAAGTAATAAGAATCTGTTCATCTTCCAGCAACGTAGAGACACTAGTTGAACCACAATTCATACAAAATGTAGATTCCATATCTGGCCTGTGAATCTGTATCAGAACTCAGAAGCCTGGACTTTTTTCATAAGCACAAGTATTACTTAAAATTTGGTAGCAATGTTTAAATAGTAACGTTACTATTTAAACATTGTTACAAAGTTAACTCATATAAAATAAACACGTATGATGAATGAAATATTTTTTTTTACACATTACATTACATATCACACTTAATTTTTTTTTAGTTTATTACCTGATATTCATTCTCACCGTTTTCCAAATTTTTGGTTACCACATAATGTTTAATTTTCAAAGCAATGATAAAATATCATGCAGTGATAATAATTTGAATTTGACGTGACTTGGCATAAGTCACTAATCACTATGTTTTATTTCTCGTAACCTAAAGTTAAGAGCCAGAAGTAAAATATATACTTAAAACGTGCATTATGTGCCATCTAGAGTTTTCCGCCGGCATCGTAGGTTTAACTTGCCAAATTGAATAGTATTAATATTTATTTAGAATAAGTTAAACAAAGCGTACTTCTTTATTGCACAGGCCTACCCTACCCATTGGCTTTTAAGATTGAAGGCTGGCTTGTGTACAAAGTAAAAAATCATAAAAGTCCTTTTAAAATTGATTTCACAATGCAGAAATGTTAATTCCCATATTCTGATAAATTTTGATTAATGAAAAAATAGGAGATGAATTTAGGTAATTTTTAAATGTGTTTTGATTCGTAAGCGAGTTTCAACGAAGTCCTTTGGAGCAAAAATTGTACCTTGTTTATAGACCTCGTTTTCTTATGATTTAATTACAAATATACAGTTTCCAGATTTTCCCTATACTTGGAACACAGGCTGGTGCTACTTGCCAAATTTCATAGTTCTAGGACAACGGGAAATACCCTATACATTTTGATTCCTTTGAGAGTGTCGAAACATGCGTTTTTTGCAACATACATAGTCGTATCTTTTTTCAAGTTAACTTACAAGTTTGATTTTTTCACAGCTTCAAGAGACCGTAGGCTTGAGTATTTTATTTAAATTTTAACTCGATACCTGCACGCCTTGCGGCACTAAAGGGTCTTGACATACACGTTTGATGGCGTATCTTTTTTTCAAGTTAACTTAGAAGTTTGATTTTTTCACAGCTTCTAGAGACCATAGGCTTGAGTATTTTATTTAAATTTTAACTCGATACCTGCACGCCTTGCAGCACTAAAGGGTCTTGACATACACGTTTGATGGCGTATCTTTTTTTCAAGTTTACTTAGAAGTTCGATTTTTTCACAGCTTCAAGAGACCGTTGATTCGAGTATATCATTCAAATTTCAACTCGATACCTTCATGCCTTCCGGCACTAAAGGGTCTTGACAGACACGACGGACGGACGGACAACAAAGTGATCTTATAAGGGTTCCGTTTTTCCCTTTTAAGGTACGGAACACTAAAAAGTGCTAATTTTAGATATCGTTATTTCAAAAAATATCGGATTAAAAAGCTTCTAGATTAGACAATTTGCATGGAAATTACGATATCAAAGAAATAACGTTTTCATTTCAAATTATGCTAATGATAATAGAAATGCGTCCCCTTTTCACAAACATCTGACAACGAAAGAAAATATGCTGACGGGATTGCGAATAGGCACGGAGTGATTATGAAACCGTTTTTTGTCGGAGTACAAGGTAGAGTGAAGGTATGGAGGTAAAAGCTAATTATGGCGTAGCCAGTCTTTACCGGTTCAGCAACAGAAAACTACGTCAAATAGAGGCTACATTATGCTAATATTTTGTCAATGTATTAGTCATCTGATCTTATAAACCAAAAAAAAAATATTACAGGGGAATGTGGAAATTACGTGAAGTGGCGTTATACCTTGTCTGGCTGGCCTGGCAGCTTTAGAAATATCAGTCTGTTCAAAAATATTTATTTACGTGTAATTAGGAAAGATTTTTTTTGAAGTCATACGTTGCATCTGAAAACGTTTTAAATATAAGGAAAATTTCCTATCGTAACCTCCGTTAACCTGGTGACGGAGTAACATGCACTAGTGCAAACATCACCCCATATAACAACACAATCAAAGAGACTTGTCCAAAAGTGGATAAATGTAGGCTAATTATAATAATGCAACCGCCAAAAACAATTGGGATGCGCTAGGATAATGACTGGAATAAGTATTGATCACCTATTGACATAGGTTCATAAGTCAGATTCGGACGGTTACTTACACGGCGTCTAATGAGCACGTTGTCTGCGCGCGAGGCCATCAAATGGCATGAATCGCTCGCTCATATTTATAGGAAGGGAACGACGTGCTGAATTAAGCCAACATTTTTTCTAAGTGGGCAGTAAACGCTGCTTTCACCCATATATATTGAAGTGTCGTATATTTTACGATCCATCCCGCTCGAGGGCACTC
Source organism: Anania fuscalis (assembly GCA_950371115.1). Taxonomy (NCBI): domain Eukaryota; kingdom Metazoa; phylum Arthropoda; class Insecta; order Lepidoptera; family Crambidae; genus Anania; species Anania fuscalis. Next base: position 14,288,159 of record OX493328.1, read on the forward strand.
CTGCGAGGCAATAGGGCGAACATCCGCATTGAGTGGACAAAATTACCTGGATCGTGTTTTACAAACCGTTCCACTTTGTTTTAAATGTAAGTGGGGTATTTTTGATTTTGACGTAAAATATTATTATACTTTAATGACATGTATAGGTACTACATGTAAGGGATTGTATGTCAAGATTAAAAATATCGATCAGTTTTTTTGTAGTGTGCGTTTTTTTATGCTTAAGGCCTTATTTTTTTTTGTTAATAAGATATTATCATCTCTTCTTGATATTTTTACACTCGCATTAACCGCGCGCCTAAAATGTTGCATCAGAGGTCTGTTAAGCGTGGGGTGTTAAGCACCCCCAATCAATAAATTTAATTAAAATACGAAATAAATAAATAAATAATAAATATTGGACAACATCACATACATTGTTCTGATCCTAAGGTAAGTAGCTAAAGCACTTGTGTTATAGAAATCAGAAACAACGACGGTACCACAACACCCAGACCCGAGCCAATATGGAAAAGTTCGTTTTCTACATTGACCCGACCGGGGATCGAACCCGGAACCTCAGAGATGGCGGCGCCACTTAAAGTCCGGCGTACTCGCCTCTTGGCTACGGAGGTCGTCAAAAGGTAAAGGAAATACATGTAAAATCTGACTTTTATTAATAGGAACATTTGAATTACATCTTAATCAACTTTTCAATTTAATCAATATACAAATTCTCTGTGAAAAAGAACTTTCTGTAAGTACTAGTTTTCTTTGTAACAATTTTGGCAGACCCCAATCATATAGTCAATGCAGACATGTTAGCACAAGAGCATCCAGTCTTTGATTTTGTATCCCGCATTCTTGGATAATTATGACACCTTTTGTATGACTGCTGTCTTCATGTTCCAGAAACAGATTCTTGGTCCTCAATGTCTTGATGCCTTTTTAGTGGTTTTGGCAGCGGTCGTGGTTATATGGGTATGCCTGCTCTTGAAATTTAGTGAGGTTAGACTTAATTCGACAGCCAGTCGCTTAAAAATACTCTTCGGTGTATATTGGAGTAAATTTTAAACATATAAATTACATAGGAATTGATACCTTTGATTAAAAATTTATCACCATTGGCTATCTTTTGGTAAGTCCTGCTACATTAAAATTGGCACACATTTGATCATTTACTCCTCCTTTGGTTTTATTATCTTACCTTGTTCTAGCTTGAGCAAAATTTGATTAAAACATAAACATTATTATTTATTTATTATCATTATAATGAATAATTGCAGACTTTCTCTTGTCATCCTCAAAATATAAATAGTAAAAATAACATGAAACTTCGTATTTGTCAAAATACTATGTTTTAAAAAAGAAATAATAAAATTAATAACCCGCGATTTGGCCCACGCAAACAGTCACCTGGGGTGTTGAGCACCCCAAACGCGCTCCCTGAGCCCAACCGAACACAACCGAGCGTCTCTCGCAACTGTATCGTGTACTTTACACTTATTACGAAGCTACCTAAAATAACAGCGCGCAAAATTAAAATTACCTTAAGTATTAAATTAAATATAAAGTAAATAATTAAATAAAAAGTATTAAATTAAATTAAAAATTAAAATATTATAATGTTATGAGCCTGGAAACCTGCTTTGGGGTGTATGAAACCCCACGCGACCAATTAAGGGTTAATAAAATTTACCTACCTATCTTCCTGATAGTTAGAAAAAAAGAGATTTTAATAGCGTATAGTGTCAAAGTGAAAACAAATACTACAAACATATTGTTGTGATTTTGATAAAATTTCGGCGTTTCTACCCTAAATAATGTAAGTACCTTTCTATTTAGAAACAAATACCACAGAACTATAATATGTTTTCATTTATTAATAAATCTTCACCTGCAGATCATCATCAACAAACCCTTTATACGGTCACTCCTGCTCACCCAGTCCGTTAATTTAAATGATACTGTGAAATTACCGGAGACGGAGCATTTCTTCCGCGGACATGCGAACAATTAATTACGGGGGTTATTAATGCGGGGCATTAGTCAGGGCTCGTGTCAGCGGTCTCGGCAGGCTCGGGCTGCTACACATTTTGAAAGCCCGCAATGGACACTTGTTTACTAAAATTAATTTGTAAAGGCTACTTAATATTGGCGGTTCAATAGCTGTGATAGGTAGCTTAAAACTTTAGCTGAACTTCGTAGAAAATTTATCAAGTTAAGTAAAACCCGAGTACCACATGTTTATAGTAAGCTTTTCAGCGAGCTATAGAAGAGCCCGGATCGGGGTTTCTCTAATGAACGATGTAGTTCTTTAGAATGATGTATTTATTCAGGGTAAATATCTATCCGTATAATTCAACTAGCCCTGAATGTGTAGCCATATGTAGTAGTGTAGTATAATATGCTCTAACCTTCTGTCTAATAATTACGGAGGTCTGTTGGCAATAAGAATCGCCTAGGAACAGAACGAAGCTCTAGGAGCAAGATTTAAGATCACGAGTATTGTGATAACTTACATAAGCTGAAATACCCATGATGAGGCCACGCATAAACACATAAAAGTACGATAAATACGCCGTTTATCGTACTTTTGCAGGTGAGGATAAACGCAAAATATCATTTAGTAGTTGAAAACAAGGCATTATAGAGCGTCATAAGTAGTAGCACACTAGAAGACTAAAAAAAATACAGACGGTTATTGCTGGTTAACATTATGCTGTTCAAACTATATGTGAAAGTAAAAAAAAAGAAACGTGTAAGTACTAAAGTATACTTACCGAACAGGTTTTTTATTTTCTCCTCATGAAAAATAAAAACCGTACCTAAGTGGCAACCTTAGCCGTCGCACCGCACTCATTTTGCACCATATTCTAATTTGTTGTTTAATGTAAACTCCTTTATTGCTTTTAGTGGGTCGCCCGAGCAGAATCTGTGTCCACAATGTTACGGCTAAGTGTTATAAAATGCAAAGCATTGTTCGTACATTTTTCTTGTGATCCTTTGGTGCAATTGAAATAGCCATGTGATTGTGATTAAGCTTCACGGATTTATTTTAATGTGGAACTATGAGCAAAGTATTAATCTATAGCGAATCAGTCCTCATTAGGGATGAAGTAAAAATATTTTTTTATTGCATCCCGTAATGACCGACTTATTAAACTTTTTTGTGCTTTATTTTTTGTGCAATAAAGTCAATTTGTCTACACTCTGTATACGTCATCCAAAAATCACTAGATCCACCGCTTTTATCCATGCGTTGGCTGTCAGTATGTAAAATTGCAATTTTTATACAATCTATAATACGTCATGATATTTATAACCACCAAATATATTCAGAGATGACAGCTACTTTTGCAAACAAAATTTCAAGTCTACAAAAAAACTAAGAAAGCAATTTAGTGCCTATTATTAATAAACATAGCATACTCTTATATATAGAAGTTAATCATAACATTAAGCTTTATTTTGGGATAAAAACATCAGAATACAATCAAAAGAGCCTATCACGAAGTACAAAGAGTAGCCACAGGCGGGCGCGCTGACGTAAACCATTTAAGATATACACAGTCAAAAGATTACATTTTAAGAAATAATAAGTTTTTAAGGACTAAGAAACATAAGAAGGTACAAGGTTGCCGTCAGATTCAAGTGATTCGAAAGTAGTCTTAAAACAGGAATTATTAGGTTACTGCATTATAGGTAGGATGAACTTGACTACTTTTTATTTGTCTATCAAATATTATATTTAGCTTTTGACTAGATCACTCTGTAGTAATTACGATGGTTGTTTGGCGTTTATTATCAAAATTCAATAATCACCTTACATAAAAACACAACACTGTCGCAAAAAAACAAAAATATCCCACAGCCAGTAATCACAAATAACGAGCGAGCGCGAACGGCAATAGGTATATTTTATCGGATTACACCCGCTATCAGCGGCCCGACCGGCCAGGCTTGTCGATGGCTAATTAACTCCCTCATGAGGTTATAATAAATGTATCGAATAAGGACTTAAAAAGATAAGTAGGGTAGCAAGAATAATTGAAGGTTTGAGCTGTACCTAGAGTGGCTAGCAGGAAGTTAGTTAATCTTGTAATCTTGTCTTGTTATCTTTTTAAAAAGACACTTATTTCAAGCATTTAAAATCGATTAAATGCTTCAATTAAGTATTTCGAACTAGTCAAATATGATTGAAGTAAAAATAACAAACTACAAATAACACTGCATGCATTTATTAAGAAAATAAATTAAAATGAGCAGTCGCTTTTCAATAATTATAACACATTTTAACAGTTTAAAAAATCGTCTGTTAAAAAAGCCCCGAAAACACTACGCCCACTCCTTAGGCAACTTGGAGTAGCGTCCTAAAATCCTAGTCACCGGTACAAGGTACGGATGAATTTATACCCATGTCGTTACTTGGAATATTGAGTTCGGCTTCTCTATTCAGCTAGTATCAACAAATTTTGACATGAGACAGCCTCCGAGGTAGAACCACTGGCTAGGCTGAGTGAAAGCGGACGAGCATCTATTCTCGTAATGGTTGTATTGGGAGGCAAGTTTTACACGTTTTAATGTCAATTCGTGTACGTTCCATTCTATGCGTCAATGCTGACGAATATATTGGACTCCAAATAGAGCACGGGAAAGGGTCTGATATCCCTGTATATAAATTGTTTTGTTTAGATTAAATCAAAAGCTTTTAGCATTTTATCAACTAGCGAAAACTTAAGCGAGAACTAGGTACGACTATAAATTACAATGCACTTACACATTGCGTATATATTGCAATAAGTATTAGATTAAAGAACAAGTAGATTATCTTTATTATTTCTTATTGGACTATTCATACCTAAATATATAAGTTAATGTTCAACGAACATGTCATCCCGGAACCAATTTCCGTCGAGGGCACTACGCTCGAGGCTGTCCAAGAGTACGTCTACCTTGGACAAGTACTACAGCTCGGTAGAGACAACTTCGAGCGGGAAATCGCCAGAAGATTGCAGCTTGGCTGGGCAGCATTTGGGAAATTGCGTCATATCTTCACGTCGATACTGCCGCAGTGCCTGAAAAGCCGGGTGTTTAACCAATGCGTCCTACCAGTTTTATGCCGCAGAGACTTGACTTGGTTAGAGCTGATCTAAGGCAGCTGGACACATTCCATCTTAAGTGTCTCCGATCCATACTGCGGATTAAATGGCAAGATCGCGTTTCAAACATGATGGTCAGGACACGTAGTACGCATGGACGATAGTAGATTGCCAAAAGCAGTGTTCTACTCGGAGCTCTCATGCGGAAAGCGTATATAGGCAGGGCGGTCAATACCTCCGCTATAAGGACGTGTTAAAACGAAACCTAATAGCATGCGGTATACCAACTGATGGCTGGGAAGAACGCGCACGTCTCAGACTGGAATGGCGCCAGACTGTTCTCAAAAACGTAGATAAATTTGAGGAAGTACGTCTAGAACATCTTGATGCAAAACGCCAAATATGAAAGACACAACCAAAGCCTTCATATACTTACACTTTTAACGCTGCTGGTCAACTCTTCTGTGTTCCGGAATCTTTAAAACTAAGTTCGGTTTTGCTAGTCATCTCAGAGCATTCCATCTAAATAATATCACGGCCTGATATTTGGCGGCAGGGAGTCGCCGTCGCCGGACACGGCGTGGAAAGTGATGATGACCAGTTTTAACCTACGGAGCCGAAACGTGGAACATGATAGTCAAGTTGGCCCACCGGCTACACGTCACTTAGCGTGCTATGGAAAGGTCTATGTTGGGGATCTCATTAAGGGATAAGATCCAGAACGAGGTCATACGACATACATTGTCCAAAAATGTAGCAAGCTGAAGTGGCAGTGGGCTGGCCATGTTTGTCGCAGAACCGAAGAGAGGTCGAGCAGGAAGGTTCTCGGATGGAGACCACGCTTAGGCAAACGTAGTGTAGGACGCCCCCCGGCTAGATGGACCGATGACCTGAAGAAGGCAGCTGGCAGCGACTGGATGTAAAGGGCGGGAGATCGTGCGCTGTGGCGCTCCTTGGGGGAGGCCTATGTCCAGCAGTGGACTGCAACAGGCTGATATGATGATGATGATGATGAAAAATATAAGTTGGTACCTACCATAATAATGTCTCATCTTAAAGATACGTTCCAAATAGAAAACATTTATTTACCACACAAAAGCACAATTACAAACAGCATTAAATTAAACATACAAAAAGAGTGTCAAAAAGCATTTGTCGTTATTAGTCAAATATTATTATTGTTTTCACATTAAATGCAGCTAAATACGTTAATTTGCTACATTTAATATCGAAGTCCTGTTAAATGTTATTTTTTATGATAGAAGTAGCTTTTGTTCAACTGGATTGTTAGTTATAAATACTGGTCGAATTATTTTAATTAAATAATTAGTTCCGAAGATAACTTCCTACATTCAAATAAGCTGTAATCTCTTTTTAATACAGAATATATGTAATAATCCATCCTCGTAAATCAGTTTAGTTTACAATAGTCAGTTTCAGTTTTTTAAAGTCTTTTTGGGTTACGCTCAATCAGACTAGCTTTTTCAGCGTGGTTCATTCCATTAGGCTAGCAATTATTTTAAAACATACATCCTTATCCAAAACATACAACCTAGGCCCTCCTAGCGGCTACATAATTTAAATGCTGGTAGAAGTAAACGATAAAATATGTTTTACATCAGTGAAAACTTGGCTATGGTAAGAATTTACTACGGCACGTTAGAAGAGTTTGCTCAATCGCATGTTTGTTCAATCATACAAAAATAACGAAGACACATCGTGATTCGTGAGTACGATTCCAAAATCAAGAACTATGTTTATGAACTAACAACAACTATCTTAGACACATAAAGGTATGTACTGACTGGTATTAAAATGTAACATGTTACAAATTCAGCATTTGTACCGTCAGTATAGGATAAAAAGGGACCAACGAGCCGAATGTACACGTTTTGGCACCAGACGTAACAAAAAATGCTCGCTGCGAATGCTACATTATGCCTCGTAACGCTGGTCGTTCTTCCTCTCTCTTCCTTTAAACTTCCTCTCCGCTAGTTTACGCGTCAGAACGTTCGTCCTTTACTAATCCTTGTTCGCATTGTGATTGCGAACATTTTCAAAATTAACCCGTTATCACTAGCATCTAAGCGCTCGGACATCGTGAAAGACGTTGCGGGCGGGTTAAATTGCGATCCAAATGACGGGCCCATCCCGCGTGGCCACTCTCGCCGTATCTCTGCGCCTATTGTCACAGTCTAGAAATATCAGTCAGATCATTTAACAACAGAGTACACAGTACAGTACTGTGCAGTACTGTACAGTACAGTGGTAATTCAGAACAATCGAAGTCTTGCCTTACATCCCTGGGTCGTCATCCCATAGCAGGTACCTATTGCTCTTAATTTGAATGGATGAACGGATTCGTACCACTTGTTTAGCTGTGAAGTAAAACATCGTGAGGAAACTAACTCATTCAGATAACACTGCATGTGTCGCCATGGTCAAAAAGTGTCTACTCTTCCCGTGTAAGCATTATGGAGGTCTGATAAACACGTCGTAACTCCAAAGGTATGTAAGTAACCAGATCGCCGAATTCGGGATTATGGTCAAAGCGCTCCTCGGCGGCGTTAGCGTAGAAAAAGAGCTTGAAATATGATGACAAGACAATACATAAATAAGTGCAGTTGTCAAAATAAATTTATTTGTTGTATTCCTAACCGTACGAGCAACAATTATTTCAATTCAAAAGTTATTAATGTAGCAAGAGCCTAATAAATATTACAATTATTTAGATACTTATATTCGTGTCTACAATACGAAGGTAATTTGTAAAATTAAATGTGTGGTCTGTTTTCTTTGGGTTTGGCTTCGCCGACAAAACTTATATCCACATAAAATGGCCGTTAATACAGGGAATGATCCAATTTGAATTCACAAAAGGTGCTTTGTATAAATATTATGAACTAAATAAATCATCTGCTATGTTCATAGTGCTGAGTTGCCTGGAATATTAATTTTACTAAGTCGTGTGCGATGCTAGTATCATGATATTTTGACTCCCCCCTTCCCCCTTGTCACAAGTGGTCATATTTGTGGGCTTACCCTATACGTAGTATGACGTCACAATTTTTGCATTTATATATTTTGAAATTGATTTTTTCGTTTATAAGTTCAAATTTTGTGTTTTAATGACAGACATAATAATATATATATTTAGACGACCTCAGTAGCCGAGAGGCGAGCACATCAGACTTTAAATGGCGGCGCCATCTCTGAGGCTCCGGGTTCGATCTCCGGTCGGGTCAATGAAGAAAACGAACTATTCTATATTGGCTCGGGGCTGGGTGCTGTGGTACCGTCGTTGTGTCTGATTTCTATAACACAAGTGCTTTAGCTACTTATCTTAGGATCAGTGCAATGTATGTGCTGTTGTCCAATATTTATTATTTATTAATATAACATTTAGGTCTAAAATCAAGAAATTTAGGACCCCTTGTCACATAAAGTTAAACTTCGTCAACCCCTACGGCCCTTAAGCAAACGTTTTATTTTAATAATATATGTATAAATATTTGCCAAGTGTTTACCATAAAATCATGTAAGCCTAAGAAATAAGTCGATAAGTAAAAACAAGTCAACAGACAAATAATTCTGCTATTCAACCGACTTCCAAAAAAAGGAGGTTCTCAATTCGACTAAATGTTTTTTTTTATGTTTGTTACGCGATTACGCCAATTATGTTCCATAATCTCGTCCTCGTTTTGTACTATGTAGTAGGCACCTTTGTGTAACTACGCGATCTACAATGTTTAAAGTATAGCGCCTTAGAGCGCTATTTATACTGAAAAAAAAAATAAAAAACACAACCAATGGCATCCTGTCCCTGGTGTCACGTTTGACATCTGTCAATCTTAATGTCATTGTACTTTTTTGTACGCTGCGCGATCGTACGTAAATTTTTTCACACGCGTTTATTTTTAGTATTTTACTGGATTAGTAACGTGTTTAGACTATAAAATATTGGCCAGTAAGGTTGACGAAGTCTCAAGAAAGAAAGAGTGCCAATTGGAGATGTTTTATAACTATTTGTGATTCAAAACGACGTCGACACCGCCTATCTATTGCAGTCCCGCTTTTGCTTGGCATACAGTTTCTTTTTCAGCCGTGTTTCTGAAGTCGTCGGTCCGTGGAGTTAAGAGAAGTCCTACACTACGTTTACCGAAACGTGACCTCCATAACCTGCAAGAATTTAATCAAGAAAACAAGGGAGTGCTGCTATGCTGACTTGACATCGGGGCTTTTACGAGGATTTCCTCGTAATCGACAGCCACAACCAATCGGCCGTGATGATAGTATGATCATTTTAGCTGTTCACCCCACATTCAACATAGCCCGTGAGAAATTAATCAAGAAAACAACGGATGTCAACTCAGAACCAATGATCAATGACGACCCGGAGCCTTCAAGGGAGGTTGGCCGTGGTGATCGCATGTTCATTCTAGCCGCTGCGTTGTCTCAGAATGACTACAAAACAGAGCCTTGATGGTGGATTGGGCTATTCATTCTAAAGTGTCGTCACAAGATATTGACCTGAGACTTAACATGACATTTGCTCTAGTAGTCTTCATGAAGGGTTGACTATGAGACCAAAGCCTGTGAGAAATTAATCAAGTAAACAATGGAAGTCAACTCAGAACCAATGATCAATGACGACCCGGAGCCTTCACGGGAGGTTGGCCGTGGTGATCACATGTTCATTCTAGCTGCTGCGTTGTCTCAGAATGACTACAAAACAGAGCCTTGATGGTGGATTGGGCTATTCATTCTAAAGTATCATCACAAGATATTGACCTGAGACAACATCATCGACATCGGCCCTAGTAGTCTTGATGAAGGGTTGACCGTGAAACGAATAAATGTCTTGCACCACAAATATACTACAAAGGATTAATAATATCAGCAGGTAAGCTGTAAACATCACACATTTATTCCAGCTTATTTGATGTCGCATAAATAATTACCAAAAGAACAGTATAATTACCTTTTCCATCTCGCAGCAGAATTTTACCACTTCCACTTGCTTTCACGAGGGGTCAGCTTGTGGCTTAACATTATTAATTAACATATTGTGGATCTGCAATTCATTATGTATAGCAATCATAGACTGACTTCATCAATTGAAATTGAATATATATTTGAATACAAAATGTCAAGGTGACACTGCTCCTTGAGCACCACTGAAGCTGAAGAAAAGAGGAGGGGGTAAATATTGGTACTGAGACACCAAGACAGTGTCCACCCTCGATCTTAGCAGTTTTTTCTACCCAACATTTTGACTCAAGAGAAATCACAGAAAGAAGCTCCTTTATCAGCTGATATTAAAGGCTAAAAGACTTCTGAGTAACCAAGTCACAGACTCATACCTAGACAATTTCAATTAGATTTTAAATTTTTGACATTTCATATGTTTCTAATATATTTACTAATTTAGAATTGGGCCTTCCACATATATAAGGCTACCAAGTCTCAGATGCACTTGGCCTTTTTTGCTGCATTCACATACATACATCTCAAGCATTAAGTATTATTGATGTACATCTTGATGTTGGACCAAGAGGAAGAACATTATAAAGCATAGCCAGTTTATAATAGTTGGCATACACATACTTAAAATGTATACCACAGTTTTGTGTTTTTTAATATATATTTTTTTCTTTCATAAAATTGTAAGTTTGAATAAATAAATAAACATAACTTGCAATCACTAAATAATATCTGTAATCAAAGGATATTCTGTTTACCAGATTGGTGTAGTGGTTTAACATTGGAAGTTACAGGGTTTGATTCCCAATCGGGTCGGGCATAATGCCCTTGGTCATATGCATAATCTTGTACCTTGTAACATGGAAATGCTAGGTCCTTGCTTGAAGTCCATTACAATTGGTCTGTTAACTAGTGCATATTTGTGTTATTGTTTCCTATGTTTCATAAGTTATGTGAAATCCCTTTTTTAGACTTACATTAAATCTAATACATTAAGTCCTAAACAAAATTCTAAGTTTTCATAATAACCTATAAATGCACTTAATAATACCTATTCTAATAGTCTGGCTGAAAGTCAAGGCTAGGCTACTTGCCTTCATCAAGTGTGAACAATTCAAGAGAAAGGCACACTCATCTTATTGGTTACAAATAAAAGGTTTATTTACTTTTTGGCAATAATATAATGTAACCATTTTATAAACACTAATCACTGTATTCCAAAATTTTTAGAGCCAGTCAAAAATCCATGGCAAGATTTATGAAGCCTTATTAATAGGCATTTACAAAAATGATACACTATTATATGACCCTTTACACTTGTTATATGGTTTTGTAACAAATAATTTTATTTTACAGTTAAATAGACCATGGAAGACTAAGAAACATTTTTAAATCAGTTCAGTTTTTGTAATACCATTATATGACCCTTATACACTTGTCATATGGTTTTGTAACAAATAATTTTATTTTACAGTTGAGTAGACCATGGAAGACTAAGAACATAAAACATCCCAAACAAGTTAAAATTGTCTTAATATAATACCTACTAATTATGTTTCATAAAAACTACAAGCTATTATTAAGCTCCAAACTTAAGAGTACCTACCTGTATGACATGTTATTTTATCAAAGTAGCAAGTATATGGAGATGATTAATATAAAATGAAAATTTCAACTGAAAATTTGAAAATAAACCGAATACAATTGGCAATCAAGGCATTGGTGACAGCTGGCAGTAGTTGACAAATATGTTCACACTCCTCGTTATTGGATTGAGGCTGTCAGGGTACCAGACTGATGTCTGGACCACAGAAAAATTCAAGTTTGAATATTTTTTCTATCTTATTAGATGAGACTTATTGGTAAGTTTTTATTTTTTATTTTATCAGTTGAACAAGCATTGATCAGTTAATTGTTGAATCTTTCTCTTATTAGGTTTTAGAAACTGTGTTGTTTCAGTAACCTATTATTTCCCCCCTGGAGATCCACATACAGTGCAGGAGTTTCACACTGATTTCCAGTTGTATATTATTAATTTGTTTTCTATCAATGGTTTTCTAACAAGATTAATCAAAAATTAATCTCATTAACTATAATAATGTTGAAACCATTGTTAACTAAAGGAAACTAATCTCAGTCTACGCGGAATCGGTGGGTTATTACTTGCCAGTAAATATGTATGTGAATCCCTCTCCGACTGAATCAATACTTGCAGTATTTCTATTAGTTTTATTTTTTATTTAATAACACATAGGTAACGAAGTATTTGCCATATTAAACACTAATATTGATTTATTTTGAACCATTAATAAGTACAGACAACAGCTCGTCGACCTACCACAAATCATCGTTTTTATCAATTGAAAATGATTTCTACAAGTCAGGCTTAAAGTTAAAAATCTGTTGAAGAACTTTTAACATTTTGGGTGGTAACTTTAAACGTGCTGTTTACCGTACATTGAACAGATGGTTCATTAAAGTTATTTACCAAGATTTCTATTTGAATATAATAAAATAATCATTTTTATATAATTATTACCATATACCACTTGTACTGGGGTAAAGTTACCTTTTTAAATACCTACCCATTTATTAAGTATGTACATTCTTTTAGATAAATGAGACTAGGTTTAGCTTAAATCATTTTCTTGTTTTCATGATAACATTAAGCAAGCTGATGCCCGCGACTCCGTTTGTGTGAACTTTAGTTTATGCATAAATAATTTCTATTGCGAAAATCGCTATTGCGTCAGTTTCATTTCCCATTTCCATCTAGATTCCTTTTTTCGAGTTTATGAGTGATTTGCTTCTTCTTCTTGGTTCACCTGTAAGTATGGTACAACGGTCGTCGGTGTCATCAGTTGACTGCATCAATATACAGAGTTGTATTATCATACGGGGCTGTACCTCCATACAGGGTGGTACCATCAAACAGGATTGTACCATCATACAGGTTGCACCGTCATACAGGGTTGCACCGTCATACAGGGTTGTACCACTATACAGGGTTGTCCCAGCATACAGGGTTGTAACATGATACAAGGTTGTATTATCATACAGGGTTGCACCATTATACATGGTGGTTACATCATGCAAAGTTATATTATCATACAGGGTTGTATAGATCTGAAGATGTTTTCATATTCAGAGTTGATTGATTAATTCCAATGATGAATCAAACAACTACACCCGCGTTAGATAAAATTTGAATGAAGTATCTACTTACTAACAGATACTTCATAAAATAACACCTAAAATTTTTTACATCTCAAACTTCAGCAAATCTTTAGGTATGTGATCATAATAAATGATTTATTAATTTTGCAACACAACTTTCCTCTTTGAACATCTACATAGTACAAAACGAGGACGAGATTATGGAACATAATTTATTGATTGGACTAACTTACCTAGTGACGTCCAATCCTAATTATGTGAAGTAATCTCGTCCTCGTTCTAATCCCAGCCCAGCCCTGATTCTAGGTTTTTTAGAAATATATATATACGAATGTATATATAATTATATATATATAGTCCTTAATATATGTATACGCTTTTATGACCCCTTTTTTTGATGATGAAAGTTGTGTACCTATTCTTTGAAATAATGACATTAAGATTGACAGATGTCAAACGTGACACCAGGGACAGGATGCCATTGGTTGTGTTTTTTATTTTTTTTTCAGTATAAATAGCGCTCTAAGGCGCTATACTTTAAACATTGTAGATCGCGTAGTTACACAAAGGTGCCTACTACATAGTACAAAACGAGGACGAGATTACTTCACATAATTAGGATTGGACGTCACTAGGTAAGTTAGTCCAATCAATAAATTATAGACCATTTTGATTGGTGGATGATTAAAAAAAAACATTTTTTTGTTTGAAAGGGTATACTCCCGAGGTGGTCCCATTTTCATCAAGTCAGATTCTGATGATCCTGGGATCCCTGGGAAATCGAGGGCTACCCAAATTTTTCGAAGGCACACATAATGTTTTGCATATATTTTTTGACTCAATGCTGCTTTTTCGGTCTGGTTATCATCATGACATGTTGCTGACCTGATGATGAAAGCCACAAAACTCCTTTACGGATAGGAGTTAGAAGATAATACTGCAATTTGTCGACAGAATGTATTTCGCAGTGTGTTGAGCAAACGTGGAGCTTATGAGGTACCAAACAGCCAAATGTTATTTACTGAGGGCGTAAACCCGCAAACCCAGTAACGAAAAAAATTAAAAGTTTCTTTCTCAAATTGATTTGGTATTGTATTGAATTCTATGGTTACTACACCAGAATAGCCGCCGTTCTGGTTTGTGTGTACAAAAAGGTGCGCAGGACTTTCGTCGAAAAATTGACCCTTTCTAACTCCTTATTTTTATCATACCTTTGGGGGGTCCATAGGAGACCAACATTTTGTCAAGGTCACTTTGCTGTAAAATCATTTTTGGCGGAGTTAGGAGGTAAAATTAGTAAAGGAGTTAACACTTATAATTGTGAAATAAAATAAGTTTTATAAAAAACTAAACAACGACTTTAAAATTAAACGAAAAAGTTAAAAATAATATTGACTTAAACATATCTAATCAGTTCTTTTTGGAGTCGACCCATTCTCCAACCATTTGGTCTACCTTAATCTTTAAGATGACTTGATGAATGTTTCGGAATACAAAGCCTGGCGGGTGTGGGTTCGAATTCCGCAAGGGGCAAATGTTTGTGTGATGAGCACAATCATTTGTACCTATGTATGGGTTTATCCGTTATCTAGTTGACATAGTTGCTATGCTTAGTTTGGGACTAGCTAATTGGTGTGATTGTAGAAACAATTTATTTATTATTTATTTATTATACCACTACTGAGTATTTATACAAAATTCTCTTAGTACGAAGGGTTTGTCTATATAGGTAAGCTACTTGTCTATATAAGTAAATTAAGGGTTCTATTTGTGAAGATTTTAAGCCTGGAATATAGGCGCCTGGGTAGGAACAACAATGAGCAATTAGTATAATTTAGCAACAAAGGCGACGCTAAAAACCGCGGTTTTACCGCAACAGGTCTCTTATGAACAATTAGTGCTGGCTAGGTGTAACCTAGTGTTACCACTGGTATAGCTTTCGCCTGTTTCAATTCAACTTACTAAATGACACAGTTTTATAATTACCTTCACATTTTACAATTTTACTACTATTATTACTGATTGTCTATGACAAAGGCTGTCTAATGTATCTGGAGTGTTAGACAAGAGAGTAAAATAACCTAACTTTTTAAACTCAAGATATGTCTTCGTTTACTCTTTTGTCTAGCACTCTACTCCGTAACTTAAACTTGCAGAGTATAAAATTTGCACTATAAACTTTTTTTAGAGCAACTATAACTTCTTAAAACCTTTTCCCAAATTTAAAACCATTTTAGCGACTATTTGGTTTAAATACTATTTATTAACATTAGCATATTTTTAAAAAACTTCCATTAATGCCACAAACTAAGTATTTACACGACACTTGATCCTGTCAGGGTCTTTTTAGTCAACGTTAAGAATATCAAAAGTTATGTACATAAATAAAAATAAAAACTCACAAAACGACGAAAATCATGTAAAATGCGGTACCATAATTTAAAGGCACCGCAAACATGACAAAATTACAGAATAGTTAATGATTTCGGGTTGAACACGGACAAAAGTTTTTTCAAATGCTTGACACAGGCCGATAATATTGCAACGCACAACATTACATTTACGGCTTGGTGATTTCACGAGTATATTGAAGTTGAATACTATAGTTTCTAAAACTTCTGCGCTACTAAAAATTGAATTAATTAATTTAATTCAATTTTTAGCATAGAATAAGCATATTATCATATTAGCAACCTACAAAACGGTTTAGTTACAATAATTGTAGACCATATCCTGCCCCCGTGACTGGCGAGCTTTGACTCGGTCCAATTTCGCCCGTTTGATGTGTTTAATTACTTTGTTTGTTCTTGTTGGCTGCGATGCTTGCTGCGGTCGTCCTAAGTCGAAAACGCTCTCAAAACTGTTAGCATTCCCAAATTAAATGTAACCCGCGTCAAACTAACCAAATAGTTTTATGCTGTGAACGAAATAATTATCCGGACGGATTGTGTACGCGTGCCCTTATTATTATGCTTTCTAATGTATTATTTTGATGTGTCGATCAACCGGTATCGACCGGGGCTAAATTACATTTTCAATTAGGATATTAAAATAGTATTCATATTATATTATTCATAAGGTAACGCCAGTTTAATTATTGTAATTAGGTTGTATGTAATTCGTTGTTAAAAGGGTTTACTAGGCCGTAACTCTGCGTAAGGTGCAAAGCGGGCCTTAAAGACCTTACCACAAAAGACACCTCTTGGTATGTTTAGTTTAGAACATTCATAATCTCTTTTATGACGCTGCACGCCCCATCGTAACGATTTTGCGGTTTAATCCACATGAATAGAAAGTAACCTCTGTGACAGATGTTACAGTCGAATAAAGATAATGTAGCCTAATATTTTCCTATTTTTTTATTTTGTTAATTTTTACACCTGGCTGCCTTTCACACAATATAAAAACCAGGGGTAACACCTACAAGCACTTCCTGACCCTTCACGAAAATTAACACCGAAATAAAGAGATAAGTAATCCTAGTACCTATTACCGGACCATTTTTTCGCCTGAATTTCGTCACTGGCCTTAACGGTCCTATTTCGTCGGGCTAACACTTCACTGTAACTAGGCGAGGCAAATCATTAAAACGGTAAATTTTAAAGTACGCGGGCGTCGGGTTCAGCAAGGACGAGCGTTGGGCCCACAATATATCTTGGGGGCAGGCAACCGCGATTTGACTGACGGCGTTCTCTGAAAGGACATTCATCAGACTCACTAGCGGGTTACACTAAACCAAACAACAATGAATTCTCATTGACAAATCGTCTAAGTATTTCTTTTGACTAATAGACGCTAGGACTAAATATATACTTAGGGTTGTAAATGGGGTTGTGGTTGTCTTAGAGATATTGACAATAGAGTCTACAATACGCAAACCAATGTGCGTTCTTGTTTAAATGAAATTAAAAAATTAAAATCCCTGTCTTGTAACTTTTAAATACAAATCTATTATAACTAACCTACCATTACCCAAATAACAAAGTTAGAAAATGGACAAAATTTTGCTTACTGTTGCTTTAAATTACACTTTCAACACTGCACGTGCACACTAACAAGGTATGTATCAGTGTGAAGTGTTAAAAAATGCAAGTGTAAATGACATCGAATTTTAATTAATAACTAGGTACAACGTCTACAACAACATTTATGATATAGGTACCTTTATGATTTTGAAAACGAAAAGTGTTAGAGGTTCCTACACATAGTTACGTAAATTTCGACGTTAGCTGCGTCCAGATCTGGCGAATGCTTCGCGAATGCTCAGCTCGCGCGCGATCTGCGCGCGTTCAGTTCGCGCTCGCGAGTTGTCTGCGCATTCGCCAGATCTAGACGTACCCTTACATACTTCAAAATTAAAGTTTCAATTGAACGATTGTCCTATTTTTAGAAAGACGAAATTTGGATTTTGACTCTGAAAAGACCATAAAGAAATTTATAATGTCATCATTTGTAAAAAGACTATTTGTTAATAAAATACTGACCATCAGTTTATTCTTTACTTTACAATAATTTATATGCTATTATAAATACTAGTGCCTGTAAGTTGCGCAGTTACAAATTGTCGAGAAAAAGAAAGGTCTACTGTCATATAGAGAGAGACTCACAATAATATGATTTCATCTCGGTGTCTATTATACATTATGCTAATAACTTCTGTCCAATCCCACGATAGTTCAGCAGTTGTACCGCGTCCGTTGAGTGTAAGCCACTTATGAAAATGAATGTAAAACGCGGATAAACCAGAGCCTATTTTCCGCGCGAAGTAAAGCGGGCGGTTACAAATTGCTTTGGGCAAAGCGTAAATTTTAATTTTATCTCTAATACCCAAATGAGCACCGTGACTCGACATAATAAATGTACTCTTCCCACGTTAGCGCGATCGAAGCGAGCCCGCAATACTTGCACTTATTGCATCGGTGTGTACCTATTCGTACCTTCTACTAGTGACTAGTTTGCACTTAACTACTCAGCGTGTTGCAAAGTTTAAGCTGCATAATGCATGTTGCGGAAAAGTATAATTATTTACAAAGCAGGTTATTATGAAATATTGATGTAAAAAATTTTAGTGGGCAACTATAATAAATTTATATAGTGAAAATATTTATAGTGTTTATGATAAATATTTTAAAATTTTACAAACCTTTTTTACTATAGTTTTATACATAAAAGGGTTTAACAGTTCTATCGCCTGCTGAAAGTTCTTTCAATGCAGTTATAATTGTCTTAATTTTTTTTAAATGTCTCAATTGGAGTCCACGATTTCTTTTCCTATTCCTCCTTGGGTCCCAGAAAGTAATGGTTAGTGACCAACTAAGTAATATAGAAAGCAGCCATCTAGAGAAGTAAAACTTAATTGCGGAAACCTATTTTTACATTGTCTCTATAATTGACTCCGTCTTTAGGTACCTCTTTTTAATGGACTCTAAGGAAAAAATATGGCTATAAAAGTTGATCATATTGTTTTATTTACTTAGTGCGCCAGTGAGAGCGCGGCGTCCGCGCGATCAGCGTGCGAGTCACGGCGGGACAGTTTATTTCAACTTCACAACTTCGCCCGCCCGTTCGAATGGGGCATAATTTTCATAAGGAACGCGCCGCTGCGCCCCGACACAAAAATTAGATTCATCAGCCTTCCAGGCACATTTGCTCGAAACATTCGCCTAGCTAACAATTCGATTCGACTTCGTAACGAGTGCGTGAACAATGTGATGCCAACTTTTGTACTTTACATTTTGCCTTCTAACTACATTACACACGATAACGAGTGAAATTGAGCGGCAAACGTGAGAAAAATTGCCGAGTTAAACCGGTAATATAATTCGCAGCCACCGAATTATATCAGCATCATTTTTCTTCACATGATTAGATGAAGAATGGCAAGCTCGTAAAACACTCGGCCATCTTTATGCGGGAGTAATTCTGCGGTACTCCGAGCATATTTTATGTCGGAAATATTTTCTCCAATTTCTAAAACACGTGTGGAATTGCTAAAAGAGTCTTCATCAGCGTTTAATATTGGTAATGTATGGCGGCCGTTTGTAATTTTTTATCACTCTCCTCGAGCATTATCTTGCGTTTATTGCAATATTTTCGACATGTATAAAATAATAGTAAGTCACCTACTAATGCAAATCTCAATCGTACTTTTAGGAATTGTACTTTTACGTATCTAAGATAACTGTTCGCCAGTGCTTCCATTATTCCTAAAGTCGTTTAATCAAATCATTATTTTATGTGTTTGTAAAATGTTACAGAAAAACTGAAGGTTTCAATGCAGGTACATCAAACTGATTCATATTGTTACCGTCAATAAACTTGACGAGTCCTATCAGTGTACGTTGTTTCACGCGTATTGATATCGTAAACGCAGCGTAGTTCAGAATCAAAGCTATAAAGTAGGAATCGGTAAACGTGTCGCGGAGCACGGAGACTGTAAGAAGGCTTTAGGACAAGAGACGCGCGACAAACTTTTTATTTCCCTCGGGGCACACCGATCGCGGCGTCGCCCAGGTGCTCCCACCGATGGAAACCTATATTATTTGTTTGAGCAAACTTTCTGGTCTCGTGTGAGATAAGTAAATTATGTTTGTGTTCCGAACGCCACTCGTATTCAATGTCTCGAACGCGATTTGGACACTCGCAACTGTAAATAAGTTATGCGATGTTACAGCGCCACCCTTATTTATTGAACCAACGAGAAGGCACTGTGCTACAGTTTTTTAAAATTGCTATTTTACCCTTGGTAGTTTATTTATTAAAACATT
Source organism: Anania fuscalis (assembly GCA_950371115.1). Lineage (NCBI taxonomy): Eukaryota > Metazoa > Arthropoda > Insecta > Lepidoptera > Crambidae > Anania > Anania fuscalis. The sequence goes on from OX493328.1 coordinate 14,308,167, forward strand.
TGGCGTGGAATTAAAAGTCTTTCTATCTTAAATTACAATAACACACTTTTTAAGAATTTAGAAGGACTTTTAATGTCAATGAAGTAATTTAAAGCAGTAATAAAAATGCCTTGAATTTAGAAATGAAAAAAAAAACAATTATAGTTAAGATTAAAAATATTTAACAGACACTTTACACGTTAAATAAATTCATTACTTTTGTGTCTAGGTGGGTGAGAGGTCAGAAGTCGGAGCCTGGGTTCAAATCTGACTTACACGTACCTCTGGATTATTTTGGAATCTATGTTCGGATTTAAACCACATTTCGACAATATGGGAAAACATCGTGAGCAAGCGTACAACATTCAGAAAACACTTACGGTCTTACTTATAAACGGTGATTAAATTTAAGACACTGCTAAGCAGCTTATTAAAAAATATCTTTACTCATAAACGCTAATTAAAGTTAATCATCGTCTTAGTGAGTTCGTAACCTACTGTCAAGATAAACAGCTACGTACCCTTGTTTAAAGTTGCGTTGCAGCAACAGCTGTTTTCTGTCTAGCTAGCTGTCATCTAGGGGGTCCCGCATACAGTGATGTGTTAAACACTCTTAAATGGTATAAAAGATTTCTTATATAATGGCTGTATGGCTCTAGCCATCACCTTTCTCTTCGTGGAAAATACAAGTACTACTCTTTGGTATCAAGATTGATTGACAAGTGACATTGCTTTAATTAAACATTCTTATTATGAATTTTTGCTTCAATGGCAGTATTTTGGGTCTTTTATAATGACTAGAGTCCTGTGTTGGCAGAGTAAATTAAAAATTGTGATAATTAACTAACTAACGCCTAAGTAGCGATTATGACTGAAAAATAGTTACCCACTACTTAAGAAGTTAAGCAGTGAATAGCTAATCAGTTACTAATATGTTGATAAGTAGATTTTTATAAGTAAGGCCGTTAATGTATAGCCAAAGTCCAAAATGATCTAGTTCTGTCTTAGTCTTACGGACTTCTGATGGTAATTGCTCCAAATGTAATATAACCAGACTTGCTACATTTAAGATCACGAGGTGCAATACCATAAAACATGCTAAAGGAATGCAGAAGCATGGCAGATCATCATCATCATCACTGCTGAACATAGGCCTCCCCCAGTGACTTCCAAATTGGCAGTTCACGGATCTCCTTATTTCTGATTTGATCTCGTAAAGAAACATCAAGCATAGCCCATTCCATAGAGCGCAGCGCGCAGTGCAACTTTGAGCTTCTATATAAAGCCCATAGTAAGAGGTCACGTTTCTGTTCCGTATGTCATCACTGGTAACACACACTGGTTGTAGACTTTCGTCTTGTTTGATTGATGGATGGCAGATCCACAGGTACGGATTCTCCAATCTCTGTAGTATTGATCCTGGAAGCCTATATCCAGCAGTCTTAAAGGCTGGAAACCTTCATATCGGTTAGTTGGTGTTGGAATAATATGTCACACGTACAATGGCTTAATAAAGTGCGGAACCAAATTAGTATCATGGTCAAGCTTTACTCGACTAGCAACGACTAGAAAAAATGCGTTAGAGAGGTGTGTAGTAGTTTCATTTCACCACTAGTTAATCTGCCCCCTAACCATGAACTCTAAAAACAATCTCAAAGTTGTCAAATCTGTCAATTTTGGTACGTCATTTCATACAAAATTTGACAGAAATGATAATGTTTGACAGATTTGGGATTGTTTTAACAGTTCATGGTTAGGGCCCTGATGTCATTTGAGCAAGGTACCTACTTTGAAAGTGGTACCCTCGTCGCAAATATTCGCAAAGTTGATATAAGAAAATTAACACCGGTAGTCTCATTCAAATGTCAAATTTTCTCGCAGTGACTTCGCTAATATTACTAGTGCTGAAAGTTCTCGCACCGAGTTCGATAACTGCGCTCGGATCTCGACAGGAATTTTTAAATTAATTCAAAGGAAAAATAAAATTACAGAAGTTGTTGAAGATTAAATTATACCGATGTAATTTGTGTCGCGGGGGTAAGGTTGTGTTTAGATCATGGCGCGACAACTTTTTCTGGAAGTTAAAGTGATTATTTATTATAAACAGACTTTATTTTAGTTAAAGTTCAAAAATAAAGAGTTGTTTTGAAGTTTTATTTTGAGCTAGTGCTTACTTGACTCCAAAAAATAGTTTAGTTTATTTATTGTAATGTAAAAATATATTTGTTTTATCTTTATTTTGTGTATTTGTAATTATGCACCAGCCCCTCTAGCACGATAAACAAAACACGATATGATACGATATGATATAGCGATTTATCGCCTATTTACTTAAAAAATATGATAACATAGCCGCCATCTTGAACTTTTATTGAAACAGTAAGGATGTCCGTGCCGGCGACGTCACGGTTATGCTCGCTTTTTTGATAAAAGTTCATATTTTGACAAAAAATATGCGATAAATCGCTATATCATATCGTATCATATCGTGTTTTGTTCTACATGCTAGAGGGGCTGATAACATCCCTACCTTGTGAACTATCATGGTCTCGAAGCAGGAGGCCTAGCACGACAATGTATCTTTCGTTCGGATGTATAAACCTAACAAATTATATGTATATTATTAATAGTGTATTGTGTCCTCATAAGAATGAATATAAACGAGCAACATTCATACGGAGTGCTTTCCTTTACCCGCACAAACGTCTATATAGCTTGTAGTATTTTTCAGAGATTTAGGTGAATTAAGGTGCTAAGATATTATTAAATCTTTTAAGAAAATGTAGTTTCAATCTCTGCAAAAACATAACACTATCGTCCTTCAGTTTGTTTAGTTTTATTGTAATTTCCGTGATGCAATAAACTCGTACAATATACACTTCTCGTTTTATCGCTCTATGAACTTTGTCTTCTCCCTTTCACTCAACACAATCTATAAAATCTTTGAATAAACATTTGCCTTCTTTGCCCTTTTGCACTCGTAAAAGGGGTCTGGAAAACTTGCCCTAAACTTATTTAAACTTTTACCCTAGAAAATCCTTTCGCAAGCAGTTTAAATGTAGAATAGAATATGTATTAGAGAATAGGGCGAGTGGGGTGTGTTACAGGTAGACAATACAACGATAAGCAGCTTTATTATATATTCAAATGTGCGATACTGTTGAAGCTTTCATATGAGGTGGGTTAGCGTAAGATATAGAGGTATAATATTATTTGGAAATTCATCTATTGCTACAAAATTGTTTGAGCATTTTCAATATGTACGTCGTACTAAATACCTATTTATATTTTGATGAAGTGTTTTCTTATACTTTTTGAGAATAGAAGTTTCGATACATACTCAACTCACGTCTGTTATGATAAATAGTTATCATTGTAGAGTTATTACTGTAAGACTTTATTTTATTGGAAGTCTATTCGGTCCAGTCTACATTTATTTCCAACTGGTAACTTCTGTTATTACCATTAGTGCGATTGCTGGTACGTGATAAGCTATACATATATTATTGTGTTCTTCGTTGATGTATTTTTCAGAATTTGTCTAACTAAATTATAAATTAAAGGCGTTTTATGACTTAATCATAATTTGGTAGACCTGCAAGTGATGTTATTTGTATGTTGTCTCAAACATTATGGCCTGCCGTTCAACAGTAGTTAGTTCCAAAGATATGATAAGGGTGAGCATAAATATTTTCCAATAATGCCTATCTTACGATCAGCTTTTTGGTTTTCAAAGGGTCCGAAGTTTAAGTTGGCCCGGAGGTATGTCTTGGATCATCAAGACAGTTTTCTAATTTTAACTTTCCCCGGTTACGGTAGCGATTTTCGAATTATCCCCCACTTTGACGGACTCAAGTTTTGTTGATGTTTCAAAGGGTTTGGTGTTAATGCCTACTACTTATAATTTTACACTGGCAGTTTCTAATTCCAACATTGCGGTTTTGGTTTTTTGCAAACTGATGCGTTGTTCAACTTAGTGCAAGATAATTTTTTCTCTTTGGGTAAAAAAAAACAATGTTGAATACAATGTTGTAGTACAGTAAAACTACAACTTAAATTAGCATACTAGACTTTGAGAGTGACATTATTTACGCCTAAACAAACTTTCTTAACGAGCTTAAAACATTGCATTGGGAATGGGACTATGAAAGAAATGCGATGCGAATGAGATATTTAAATACACAAATTTAAAAAGGTCAAAATGCCATATACCTAGTCAACCTGACACCGTAGAAAACCAACCCGGTTCTAACCTTATTTTGGTAGATGCAAGTCAACATGAAAATAATAATAGTGAATTAGTATAGTACACTGTTTTGAAAGTTTTGTTAAACCTATGTTTCTAACGAATTTGTGTTCTTTGTCGCAAACAAGGATTATAATAAAAATAGGAGTTGTGATGTTTGTAATCTTTAACGTCAGTTAATGTTCTCAAATCAAAGCAAAAGTTTTTTTTTACCTACTTCTACTTATTGGCAGAAACCCTCATATATTATTGTCGGTAAACGTTTAAAATTATGAGTTACAATGGTGGTTGCCATGTTTCATTTTTAAGTGATCTCGACGTCCCCGGAGTCGACATATTATGGGACATTTTCCATTACACGCCTACTTCTTCCCGTAAGTTTATTTTATTGACTAGGCCCTAAGTCAGCTTGAAATGGAATATACAGGTTGGTTGGAAATGGGTATATCAAGCCGAAACTAAACCTATGTTAAAAATGCATATAAGTAATGTAGTGGTGAAGTCAGAAATTTAATATCATTGGTTTAAGGTTTTATTTTCATACCAAACTTCTGACTTTTTAATTTCTGACTTCACCATACTATTTATATGCAAATTATATTAACAAAGGCTAGTGTCGGCTTGATATAACATTTACCTAGCATTCTGTATATGTAAAGATTAAAACATAGTCGAACTGCAATGTGATGGTTGCACATCGCCATTATTGAAGGAGGCCTATGATCAGCAGTGAACATACTATGGCTGAAATGATGATGATTAATCCATTATATTTTATACATTTTACGTATGGGTTGCTAGCGAGTATAATGCGCAAAATTTTCTATAACACGTCCATTTCTTCCCGTATAACTCTATATCGATTTATAAAGAAAAAACAATTGTTAATGAAAAGTATTCCTGTAGAATTTTAGAGAATACAGTACACTTTTTTATGTACAATAAAATTAATACCAATAAGATGAATCAAGGTAAAAGCACCCACTATTTAACATATATTTAAGAGATCTCGACTTCGTTACCAGATTAGAAAAACGAAATGTTTCACATTACACATCATTTTCTTACCTTTATTTTATTGATGCAGGTTTTAAATTGTATAAACATAGTACAAAGATAAAAAAATTGAAGGGGCTGTGGTGGTTGCACTCTGCCTTGTGTCATTGTTTAGAGATCTCGACGTCGCCGGAGTCAATATGCGGAACATTTCCTATTACACGCCCACTTCTTCCCGTGAACCGTTGGATATGTTTGGAGAAGATAATACCTATTTATCATGATGAACTCGGGTTCTGGTATAATGTGTTGACAATTTGTAAAACTGTTAACGTATTTTTAAACTAGTCAAATAATGAGGTCATTGCCATTTGCATGAAAATAAGCTGCGAGAACGAACATTATCAAAAGAGTTAAGAGCGGACAAGATCTTTGCACAAATGCTTGCTGTGTTGCACTGCCTCTTGCCAACAATATAAAATTAGAAAAAAATGACATGCTTGTTTACATTTCCTGAAGAATCACCTGGAGTCAGCGTAATATGTTTTCCCTTTCTATGCAATCTAGACAACGTCGTTCTCGTCGTTCCTTAAATATTTTATCTATTACGCTATACGTCTTAACTCGAAATACCTTTTGTACATACCTAAGCGTGCAAAAAAAAAACAATTGTAGTTAAAATTAACTAACGAATTGTATTTATTAACGATACAACTGGCATAGGTCGGAACCTACGTCAGTTGGATCGTTCGCCGCCTTTGCTGGGAGATGCCATGCTCATAATTAATTGTCCAGCCCCAACACCTTAATCCTTTTCATCGAAATCAAGATAATATCCAGTACATACAAAAAAATTCCTGTATATAAACATAGAACAGATTAACGGCCCTATATATTTCAAACCATATTTTTATTCCAACACAATTTGTAATGGAAGCGACACGCGGAGACAAGAGAGCAAGCTGGGGCGGGACGGGCCGGGGTGGCAAAATTACTTGCAAATTCCATTTACGAAGTCGGCGGCCAGGCGTCAAAGAAACAGGTCTACTGCCAAGACTGTCTGTGGTCTTTGTGGTAATGGGATAGGTAAGTAATAAAGGGTGTTTTTTCCCTTTGGGTAAAAGGGTGAGCGTTAATGGGGATCCAAACGGGGTCAACATTAGTCGGTTGTTAATGCTACCTTTATTTTGTGTTCGATTGAGGTAAATGTAAAAAATCAAGTGTTAACCCTATAGATGAGTCTTTGAAAACAATAAAATACTAATCGTTACTCAAACTATATTTACATTCTCATTCAAATTTCGACAAATCTTTCCATAGTGTACACCTATCACTTAAAAGTTTTTTCCTTTACAAAACGGTCCACCACTTTATCGGCTTAAGGCTTGTTGTATTGTTTGCCTGTCAGTAAATAAATAATTAGGCAGTTGAAAATGAAAGCTCACAGGCTTTACGCCTAATGTTTTTAAAAAGGATACAATACAACTGGCACTGAATAAAGTACACGATTTTTCAGTTACTTACTAATTACAACGAGATTATATGTAGAAATATATTCTTAAGTCGTATAAAAATAAATACATATGAAATCTTCAGTATGTTTTGATTTCTTAAAAAAAAACGCAACAACAAGAAAACAAAAACATCTGAAGGCCTAGAAGTTTTCAAAAATTCAGTGCAGAAATAATCAGAAGTTTGTTTGTCATGTCTGTGACATGAGTGCCAATGGCTCGAAAGCGATTGGTATGTAAGTAGCGGGCGTTACGGGAAACTTAGCTCATTACCAGTGCCACGCCACTGGAATCACAATGGTAAGATTTTTTGTAGGGAGATGGGGATGCACGTACAGAGACGGTCTGAGGGTACTTAGTAGACTCGCTGATTTAACTCTATCTAAGGTATATTCTTTATAGGATTGTCATAAATTATTCTGTGTATGAGCATTTTCAATGGCGCAAGAATAAGGGAGTGTGTCTTTTCGTAAATAAAATTATTGCTGAATTTCGTGCTCTACACTAGTATCTACTGTTTAGTATCCAGTAAAATTTCAATTGAATCTATTTAAATATCACTTATTTCCTCCAAGTTTCCCATCATACAAAATTGAATTATATTTAACAAACGCGTCTAATGTCTGGAGTTCATAGTGCGACTATCTATTCTAAGACTTATCACAAACCTTTGGCTTATGAATAATTTACGAGAGCGACGCGACCGCAAAGTGTTTATTGTGATAGCGCGCCTGACTCCACAACCGCACTCTCATGTGAAATAAAACACCTAGATTTTTCCTCTCAATCTCCCGAGGTATGTCTGCGAAATCAACTAACGTCTAAAAGGTCGCAACCCCCTGCATATATCTTGGGAAACTCTATTATATTTCACGGAGGTTAAGCTCCAATGCTTGTTATTCTTCTAAATTGTTTTCCGACTGCCGATCCTAACGCAAACTCGAGAGTGTAAGGAGCCACGTCAACGGATTAGAATAAACCATTTAGTGTCGAATCTTGGTGGGATAAGGTTCATAATTATTTGCGGGTCGCTGCCGTGTGCCCGCGAGGGCAGGAACCGAGGCAAGGCGGCAGTAAATAACAAGCGAGATCGGATTATTTCGATAAGATCGTAAAATGAAACAAGGCGCTCCTCGGCGGGACGTTTTCTTTTGAATATGTTACACGTTAACCGGAACATTGCCCACGTACGGATGTAAAATGTTTGACGGGACATTTTCTCTTTTGCATCTACCATCACGATGTCAAGTCGAGTTGCAACTTTGTCGGGTAACTGGAATACCTAGTAAAGATAAACTACACCAAGTTTTACTTTCGAAATTTGTGTTCCGTGCTTGTAAATTTGGTACATCTCCGAGATTGTCTGCAATGAGCAATTGTGTGATCAAACTGTGATTAACTAATGTAGTTAAGTAAATAACAATAATTTGGTAACATGAATTATGCATTAGTTGTTATAATTGTGACAATGATTAAGTATAGGTAGTAAGCTAATTAATGTAAATCTTACTAGATTTGTCTAACTTTTGATTAGTTTCTGTAAAATTTATGAAACTAGTCGTTAGGACAAATCTTTGAGGTAGGAGGAGGAGTTTTTGAATTAATTCAGTTATATTGCAAAATGAATTTTAAATAAGACAAATGCATTTTATACAAAACGAATGATGTTGTTCTTCAGTGAATTACTTCTATCTTTTATATTTAACACGTTCTACTGGCCATGAAATTGGTGACTTTTATGAGCAGCAACGCATGTGGAAGCGTGTTTAGCTAGGGCTGCAATTTTTAAAAGCAACCTATCACAAATAATCATATCGATTTATGGATATAAAACATATACCCATATTAATAGATTACCGACCAATTAAACATTTAAGAATATTGTATTAGAAAAATATTTTAAGGTCTACTAGGTGTAACAGAATTAATGCACATCCTCTTAAGAGCTGATTCTGGTGCTCAAATACAACAACTTTTACTACAGGACCGAAATCTAAATCGCAAAAAACCGGCCAAGTACGAGTCGGACTCGCGCACGATGGGTTCCGTACCATTATCTTATCTTATTGCTGTTTACGATTTATGACGTATTAAAAAAAACTACTTACTACATTGATCTCGTTCAAACCAATTTTCGGTGGAAGTTTGCATGGTAATGAATATCATATTATTTTTTAGTTTTATCATTATCTTATTTTAGAAGTTACAGGGGGGGGGGGGACACATTTTAGCACTTTGGAAGTGTCTCTCGTGCAATCTATTCAGTTTAGAAAAAAATATATATTAAAAACCTTATTCTCGTTTTTGAAGACCTATCCATAGATACCTGTACGGGTTTGTTAAAAAAAATTTTTTTGAGTTTCATTTCGTATGGGAAACTCCCAAAATTTATTGTTTTTTTCCGTTTTTGTGTAAAAATCTTAATGCGGTTCACAGAATACATCTACTTATTAAGTTTCAACAGTATAGTTCTTATAGTTTCGGTAAAAAGTGGCTGTGACATACGGATGGACAGACAGTTAGACAGACATGACGAATCCATAAGGGTTCCGTTTTTTGCCATTTGGCTACGAAACCCTAAAAAATCACCTCCCCAGATATACCCGATCGGCTGACATCAGTTTGTATGGAGAAGTCAATTTTTTTTGAGATTCGATGTTAGTCTCTGATAAAAGTTGTTGTATTTGCGCACCCGGTATCAGCCCTTAAGAAGATGTGCATTAATTCTGTTACAACTTTTATAAATCCCAGGAAAATATCATTTTGAGCTAAAGAGGTCACATCTAACTTCATATAACACTAATTAAGTAAATGCCTTCTTTTGGTGACATGCAAACTTGACTTAATTAAGGTTTTGTGGTAACAATGACGATTTCGTTAAAATAACTACTCTTTATGACACACATAAAAAAAACATCTAACTATTTAAATAGGGATTAATGTAGTATTAAAGCTAGCTATAATAAAGCACCTTTAAATTTTAGCTCCTTAATGCAGTACTTTCACTGGCAAACCTTGCTGGGTTCAATCTTGTTTGCCTCACGCCTTGCACTCGCTGGTCCGGCTCGGCCCTGCATGCTTCAGTCACGGCGCAGCTTATTGCCTACGTAACGTGCCAACCCTGGGTGGAAAATTATTGTTTAGGTGACTTTTGATCACTTTGATTACATACTTGAACAATGTTTACATCACTGGTATATCATTTGGTTTGTTTTAGTAGTACTGACAGACCTAATCAGGGAATTTGTTCCCTTGGAAGTGAAATATTAGTACTAAACTCCTGTGAAGCTTCATCTTCAACGAATGTATCGTACTTTTGAGTATAATAGTTAACGGATACCTCTACCCCGAATTGGCAGAACTCGCACGAGAGGCTTGAAGTTGAAATCTTTTTTCCTCGTGGCTGAGGCTAGCTATTTACTGCATACGTTATAGCAGCGATCGCACCTTTCATGTAGATCTATGATGTAGAATGACTTCTCGGGCACTTTTCGATGATCAAATATGATTGGATAAAAAACGACTTCTGGTTCCTAAAAGATTTAACACTGAACAGCAATCTATCACCAATCGTCGTCTTAAATCACGAAAGCAGAAGTTTTGAATATTTGAGGATAGTAGAGTAGACCGCCATATTATTATCAACGTTTGTAACACCATATACAGCTTATGGCAGAAGTGGCTCAAGCTGGCAGCCCTCGCGCCCAAGCGTCAAGGCGCAATCTATTTTTCCTTGCGGCCCGCGCTGGCGCTGGCTCGCTGCCGGCGGCTTATTGCCTACGTGCCGGGACGGCCGCGCGCACCCATCATATTATTCTATCAGGCGACTATCGGCCGCAGCCACACGAACGATATTAGTATACCCCTGCCGTCTTCAGATATTGCCCCGGATCGTAAATAAAACTGCCACTGCGAACTAACCGCGCTCAAAGCTCGACTTATCACCGTAAGGGGACAAATAGTGTTGAGCGCGTTTGGAATCTTTTGGCAAATTCTTCTCGGTGAGTATAAATTGCTCTGTCGAAATCAGTGCACGGTGCTATTTACGCGTTGTTGTTTGATCCTTTGTCGTATGTCTTCCTAGTTTATTCGGAGAAGCAACTAGCATAGTATTTTTATACTCACTGGTTAAATATTGTGTAGAACTAGGTTAAAACAAAATTGTGTTTGCATTTTGATCTAGATTAGTAAAAATCCTACCTAGCTTGAAAATGTGAATATTGGGATATTAATTTATTCATTATTTGTATCATTATATACAATACAACTTAATTAATAGAAAATGCTTCTTTACATTTTAGCAGCTACGCAATATAGTGTAATACAGTTAAAAAATCATGTCAGACACGGACTCAGGAAGTCCGGAAAATTAATTATGGAGCGTCTCAAAAACCCAGACAAAAGTCGTCATTTATGACGAAACTTGTATGCCAATTACGTAAACAGTAACGCAATAAGGGGCAGCCGGCGTTATTGCCACCGCGAATGTCGCCGCGGAGAGTTGTCGGAAAGCGAAAGTTTTTATCAGCCGGTCCAGCGCGCCTGGCCTACTCGCCGCCGTGGACACGGGATCGCAATCGCCGGAACCAGGGTTGACCTTTTTTCTGCTGCAGCTGCACAATATTACTGTCTACAATTAAAAATACGTTTTAAGCCAGTAGTTTTTTAGAGTTACCATTACAGGGGGGGGGGGGGAAGAGGGCGCCACCGCGCTTTGTAAAGATCGCCTCCGTAATTAAAAATTCTTAAAATTATTTAACGTCAACTCATTGACATAAATTTATCATAATAATGTTTCTTAACATAGTATAAACCTCTATAAGTGTTATCATTGAAATATAAAGCAAACCGTGGAAGTAAAAGTGAGAAATATATCAAGTGCACATTATCATGTAATTGTTTATTAAATAACAATTAAACTGAACAATCAAAGTGTAAAATACCAAAACAGTGCATTGTGAGAGTTCTTGTCTAATTTGCGTATAGTGCGAGATCAAACATCAACTTTTTAATAATAAATGTAAAGAAGATTCTAGTAAACTAATCTTTTGTCGTGTTAGTGACATCTGTCGTCTAATAGGAAAATTGACAAAAATCAGCTAGCAACACTTACTAGCGACATCTATTGTTGAGTAGGAAAACAAATAATAAACCAGCAACATAACAACGGGTTCTAGCGACATCTGCCGTCGACTAGGCTAACTGATAGTAAACCATCAATATAGCAACGACACCTACTGTCGCGTGGGAAAACCGATCTTTTGTTACTTTTTGGTTTAAATAACCCGAACTGTAAGTTAAACAACACCCGAAAGATGGCGGTGTGTGAAGGATGCCGACAAAATATTCCAGACAGGAGATTTCTTATATGCTCGTATTGTAATAAGCACTACGATTTAGAATGCGCGAATGTTCCGGAAAACCGATTTTACAATACCATGTCACCTACTAGAAAACAAAAATGGAAATGCCAGACTTGTGTTTGTAATGCTCCGAAAAAAGATAACTCAAAAACCCCCATCAGACCTACGTCACCCAACTCGTTTGTTACAATGAGAAAGAGACAAAACCAGAATGCAGGATCCCCCACCAGATGCTTGGACAACAAGACTATAGATGTGGATCTCTCCATCAGCCAAATATGCGACGATACACAAATGAGTCCTATGCAAGATACAAACAGGACTTTAACTTTGGATATGATAAGCAATTTACTTGATACAAAATTAGAAAAAATTAAAACGAGCCTGTTAATTGATATAAAACATGCTATCCAAGCGGAATTTAATACTGCAATAAAAAACCTTCAGCAAGACTTTGAACACAAAACAAAAGAAATAAAAAGTGAACAGAATATAATGAGAGATGAAATAAAGGCAGTTGATATAAAGATAAAAAATATAGAAGAACAACTATATACACTAAACAACACGAAAAAAGTTGTACTTTTTGGACTACCTGAACAAAGTTACGAAACTCAACATGACCTTTACGAACAAGTGCCAAGAGTATTTGACGACGTTTTGAATATCAATACAAACCCATTTATTGAGGATATAAAACGCATTGGGAAGAGAGGAAAAAATCGACCAGTAGTTATAGAGTTCATGAATAAACGAATGACAAAATATATACTGAGAAATACTAAATGCTTTAAAAGTACTGGAATGGCAGTAGATATGTTCATGGAAAGAAAAGAGCTTAGAGATCGAAACGTACTGCGACAAAATCTACAACTAGCCAGGAAAAATGGACACCACGCTATTATAAAAAATAACAAACTATTTGTAAATGGAAAAGAAACACCTATCACTGAACCACCATCACCATTACAGCCCCAACATGAAAATGAAAAAATACAAAATGACAAGAATGACGAAGCAAGAATAATGACTGCAGAACCGAAGCCATCGCAACAGCGCCATCTAAACAGCAATAAAGGGACAACAACGTCAACAACCGCAAACAACCAGACATTTCGATAGAAAATTTCTTATTATATTCCAAAATATCCAAAGCATAGGAAACAAGCTACACTTAATAGAACACCTTTTATCAGCATCTCACACTGACATATTGTTACTCTCAGAGACATGGAGAAACACACTTTATTGTAGTACCATAGTAATCTCAGGCTATAAATTAGGATCATTATACTGTAGGAAAAATTATGAGGGGGGTGGTGTCTGTTTAATAGTAAAAGATAATATAGAGTTTATAGAGAGAAAAGATATTGTTGATTTTTCAGTTGAATATATTATAGAGTTTTGTGCTATTGAGATACCTAAATTAAACTTAATTATTCTAGGTTTGTACAGAGCAGACCGGCATATAGATATATTTTACGAACAAATTGAAAAACTGTTTAAAAAATTAAACTCAAAGGATAAAAATAAATATATAGTGATAGGCGGCGACTTCAATATAAACATGCAAGTAAAAAACAAAACAGCAGAAGAACTTATAAATATAATGAGTTCCTATAGTTTAAAACAATTAATTCGCGATCCTACGAGGGTGACTAAATCAACTTCATCTTGTATCGACCTAATATTTACAAATTACACTGCTCTTGTAGATGATTCTTATGTTGAGGACCATGGATTGTCAGATCACAGAGCCGCCCACGTTAAGCTAAACTTAGAACTACACCTTAAAAATAGTGCGACGTTTAAACAAAAAAGGCAATTTTCAACAAACAATATAAATAAATTCAAAAATACATTAAAAGGATTAGATTGGGATAAAATCATAGACAAAAATAAAAAAATTGACGATAACTATGATACATTCCTAGCAATTATAAAAGACAATTTAAATAACCATATCCCAGAGCAGAAAAATAAAATTTGGAACAAAATAAAAAGAACCTGGCTAACTACGGGAATAAAAAAGTCGTGTATACATAAGAGATCATTAAGAATATTAGTGAATGAAACAAACAATGATTTAATTAAATGTTATTACAAGTCATATGTTAAAACGTTGAAGCGATGTGTTAAAATTTAAAAAAAGCTAATGTATATTAAACAAATGAAAAACTCCGATAACAAAATAAAGACGATGTGGAATATAATAAATACTAAAACTGGAAAAACAAAACAGAAAACACATAAAAAAATGATAATAAAAATCAATAACGAAATAATTAACTGCCCTAAAAAGATAACCGAAACATTTAAAAATTATTTTGCTACTGTTGGGCACACTGACAATAACATTAATGTTAATAAAGGACTACCTGTTATCGACTCACCAATAAATTCCTTATACCTTAACCCTGTTACACAGAAAGAAGTTCTCAAAATTATACAGCAGATGAAAAACAAACACAGTTATGGTATTGATGAAGTACCCCCTATATTGCTTAAGTAATGTGCCGAAGAATTATCAGTACCTCTTACTTACCTAATAAATCAAAGCTTTCGTGACGGTGTATTTCCAAATGCATTAAACACTTCTATTATTAAACCAATCCACAAAAAAGACGATAAAACCAATCCCAAAAATTATAGACCAATAGCTATTTTGCCATCCTTTTCTAAAGTAATTGAAAAAGCCATGTGTAACAGACTGTACATGTTTCTAGAAAAATATAAAATCTTAGATAATTGTCAAAATGGGTTCAGGAAATCAAGATCAACCACCTTAGCTGTTTATAAGTACATCCAGGCTGCCTTACAGCACATAAATGACAAAAAATATGCTTATGGTATACTACTAGACATGACAAAGGCCTATGATAAAGTTTCCCATGAAATCTTACTATCCAAGTTATACGGTTCAGGCGTACGAGGCACTGCCTATAACTGGTTCACATCATACCTTAAAAATAGAAAACAGATTGTCCAAATTGAGCACTATAACACTGAAACAAGTGAAATAGAATTAATCACTTCGGAAGAAATATACGTGACCTGTTCCATCCCTCAAGGTAGTGTGTTAGGTTGTGTACTCTTTTTGTTATATGTCAACGATCTCCCTAAAATTCTTAACAAAGAAATATCTTTGCCTATACTATTTGCAGACGATGTCTCAATTCTAATTAAAAGCGAAAAAAACTCAAATCCAAATATTCTCATCAACAATATACTAGAAAATATCACACTTTGGCTCAAACTGCATAACCTAGAAATAAATCTAATAAAAACAAAAATCATACAATTCCGACCATATACAATAGCCCCTCAGAACGTAAACATAGTATTACAAAATACACAGATAGAGACCGTAGACACATTTAATTTGCTTGGACTGCATATCGACACAAATATCAATTAGAAAACACACATAGACCAAATTAAATTAAAATTATCAAAGTTCACCTATGCCCTTTTTGAAATCAAACACAGTATAAATACAGAAACAGCACTCACAGCATATTACGCATATGCATACTCCTGGCTTAAATATGGGGTAATGCTATGGGGTAACAGTGTAAATTCCAATAACCTTTTCATAATGCAAAAGAAATGTGTAAGAATAATAGCCCAAATAGATAACTCACAAAGCTGTAAACCATACTTTATAAAATACCAACTAATGACATTAACATCAATATACATACATGACTTATGTACATTTGTATACAAAAATATAAATTCATTTATGAAAATGCAAGACATTCATAAAGTCAACATCCGCCATAAAGGAAAACTCTGTCTACCATTGTCCAGAATAAAAATGTTAAATACCAGCCCATATTACATGGCTATCAAAGTATATAACATACTGCCCCATGATATCAAAAATGAACAAAAGTTCACATTATTTGACAAAAAGGTAAAACAATATTTAATAAAAAAATGCTTCTATAGCCTAGATGAATACTTGAAAAACTCACACTAAATAATACTGCCGTCAGCAAATGTAAGTATTTACCTCTATCAAAAATTCATTATAAAACTATTATTTACAGATAAAATATTAATTTTCAACACAGTTGCTCGTAAATTGACTCTTATAACACCGTTTTTAGTTTCATAATTGATCATATTACGCACTTGTGCTGTAATAACATTATCGCACTAGTGCGGTAATGTAAACTTTTTTTAAAAATCCAGCAAAAGTTTGTGTCTAATAACATTGAATATTTTACTAATATTAAATTATTTTAGGGTTAAGATGACAAATAAATATTTCATTTTATCAAATTGTATATTTAGGTTGGGTTGCACGAACTTACTTTAACTTTAACTGTTCAGTTAAAACACCAGTTAGGTAAAAAATGCGTTGCACCATTTTGACAATGGTCAAATGATGTCATAACTTAACTCTAACCGTAACCGCCCAAGATCGACCAGTTAAAGTTAGTTATTGTCAAGTATCTGTCATGCATGTCGAATATTCTAACCTCCAAAAATGTCAATACGAGAAATATTCGCGGAAACTACTTCTGAAGACGATAGTAATTTGGTGGTCAATATAAGGCACAGAAAAAGAAAAGTATATATCCCAAGAACCGATCGATTTGCCTAATGTGGCGAAGATTCGTTTCTAGCGTCATTTCGAGTCTCAAAAAATTATCATCCGATGAGGAAGATGTTGTGTTTTGTGTTGTGTTTAGAGTGGGCCAGAATGATGATTGCAACAGTTTACTCTAGTAGGCGGAGCCAATAACTTTTGTGTATGCGAGCCGAAGTGATGTTTTTTTTGTTTGATACAAATAAATATAATTTATAATTTACTTGTAGCTTTATTACATAAATTACTTTTACCCCGTGGATTTCATTTCATGGGTTTACTGAGATAAATAGTAATTTCGGATATACTCTACCTGTGCACCAAATTTCATCTTAATTCTTTGAGCCGTTTTGCACCAGGCACAAACAAACAAAATACTTTACTATAATTAAACTAATATTATAAAGCTGAAGAGTTTGCTGGTGACGGATTTGCATACCTAATAACAAATATAAGACAATATCACATAGAATGCTCTCATCCTATGGTAAGTAGCGAAATTACTTGTGTTACAGAAATCAGAAACAACGACGGTAGGTACCATAACTCCCAGAGCCAAGACAATATAGAGAATTTCGGTTTCTACACGGATCCCGGAGTCCCGGGACCTTAGAGATTGCGACGCCTAGTTTGGCATGCTCACCTCTCTGCTACCGAGGTCGATAGCGATATTCATGAGGAAATGCTATATATGTATAAGTAGTATCCCGAAAACCCACGGGAGCGAAGCCGCAGGGCACGGCTAGTCTCTACTATTAGTATGGGATAAAAAAATAGAACATAGGTACTCATTAATATTTACTTATTTAATAATTCTATTTCTAAATGTATATTTTCGAATTGTAATTTGTATTTCTCATCATTGTAACGTCATGGACCTCCTGAGCTTGTCTGATTGAATCCCTTATTTTCTGGAGCTCCAGCTCCTGCAGTTTAAGCTGTCTCATTGTGCGTGGAGTGTCTCCGAGAGCATTGAATTCACAATGGATCACACTCCACGCACTGTGTTTTTGTTTCGAGCTAACACCGTCTGTCTTTTTGCAAAATAATATGTTTTTAGTTTAGCAACAATTGATTGCCATCTCTCCATCTCCACTTTCCTAAAGTTCCCTGAAACGTTAAGAATTAAATAACTAAAATTACAATACATAAAATAACAGTGCAAAAAATAACACGCAACTCATAGATACTTACTTTGTTGGAATGTTTGTGAGCAAGGTGTCCATAAATTTATTTTATTTAACAAGTCTCATGATGCTCTTCGCAAATTCAGTGGTTAAATTATAATTAAATTAAAGAAATTTAAAAAATTTGTTGTAGTTTGACAGCTGAATGATTTGACAATTCAATGACTGATAACACCACTGATCAAATAAACTGATAACACCGTATCAGCTTTTTGACGTTACGTGGAACATTGCCATGTCACAAATAGTTTTCTACAACGAGTTAGGTGTAAATAAGGCGTCATTAGACTTGTAACCCTGGTAACTTTAACTGTGCTACCGAATACGATGGTGCAACCCATGTCGCTCAAATAGTTAAAGTTAGCGTTACAGTTAAAGTTAAATTTGACTTTGACCTTAACTTTAACTGATACTATGGAGCAACCCAACCTTATAAATACAAATTAACTTAACCACAATTTTTAGAAACAATCATTTATAGTTTATTTAATTTTTTAAATTGCTGCTACTCCGGCTGAACAGCCAGTTTTTCCTTTGCCATTAATGAACCTGCGCGCGCATTAAATTGCGGCGCGCGAAAAAAACAAAACTTACGTGCCATTTTCCCTAAATATTTGGTAAAGTTGTTGCTGTGTGGTGAATTACTAACAAAATGTCTACTTTAAATAGTAAAGACGAGTAAAATGTTATTCAACCCCGTCGGAAATACTTATCGAGGCACGAAACGCGAGTGAAAGCCTGTTGCCGCCAAAATCCATAGAAAAACAGCAAAAACGCCAAGTCATATTCTGAGAAGGTATTTTAGATTTAATTTTGTTTTTTTCCTCGCAATTGTGTTGAAAAACGTCGTATGCAACTCGTGTGCATTGATCATTATCACACTCGGCTTCCTTACCGCGCTCGCCTTCGGCTCGCGCTTATAATAATGCCTCGTGTATAATGACCAACGTAGCACACTTGTATCATAATGTACTATTATGGCGTACTGAGACTGTATATTGGCTTAATAACAAAATGTAAAAAAAATAAATTAGTTATTTCTTAATTTTTAAAATGATAAAAATGTAGCCCTCTTACCATATATTTGCAACACCTGTAAATAAGGTTACTAAGTTTATGCACAATTGTACCTAATTTAAGAACTGTACATACTTGGTATGCAAATAAACACTTGAATACTTGAATCTATAATGGAGACAATATGATGTCGATTTATTAATAGATGAGCCGGAAATCGGTATCGAATCTTGAACTCGGTTTAATGCTTAAAATCAGTATTCATCTGTTGATGTATGCATAGAGATAATATACATATAAATTGTTTTAGACCTACATAAACATGCATGATAGTTTCTTTTATAAAAAATGACACAAGGCCTCGCTTTTTCGATAATGCAGCAATATTATTAATAGTAATATTTGTTGTTTCAGCAGCTGATTACGGTCTTACAAGAAAATATGTTTTGAATATCAAAATATATTTTATGTCCAGTATACTCTTAATTTCGCTTAAACGAAACAAAATCTATAAATAAAATGTATATAATTTGCTGGCAAATTAGAATTCATATAAGATTGATGTGCAAATAATAAGTACAATATTTACTGACTCTGACTAAACTTTTCTAAATCTCTATTAAATATCTCAACGTCTCGCCGAGTCAAAATTAGGTTTTGCTGTGATATTATTGGTTAAAATAATCTCCGTAACCTTATTTATTCCACTAAACACGAGATTTGTTCCCGCATCCCCCTAGCTGAAAGCAAAGACAAAATTAGGTGTACATAACCAACAGCCCTATTTTCGTTAGGAGTGGAGAACAAAGAAAAAAGTGTACACTCCTGGGGCCGATGCGTCAAAAAATTATGTGACCCGGCCAAAGTGACGAGGTCTGCGTAGAGAGGGCGCGATTTGTATCACTTTGTACGGGGGCTATTTGGGGGCCACTTTGTACGGGGGCATGTTCATTAAATTTCGGGGGGTTCTCAAATTTGTACGCGTAAGAATATTCAAAATTTAAAGGTCTTTTGAGAATGACAAAAATGATATATGCACCAAGTAACAACGCAATGGTGATTGGACGAGAGCTGCTTAGAGAAGATTATGGGACTTATATCACACGCGAGCAAATGTTGGCAATTTTCTATGATGAGCCTAAATAATCACTGTGCGATATCAAAAATCCAAAAGTCGTCGTGTTAGTCAGTCTGTCTGTCAAAATAAATTATAATGAACGAACGCCTACCAGAAGAAGTGAACTTTCTTGAATGGAAACCATGGCCCGGCCAACATACTGTAGGTTACCCCTCAGCTTGATGGACCGATGACTTTAGGAAGATGGCAGGCAGTGGCTGGACAAAAGAAGCGGGAGCTCGTAGTATGAAAAAAGCAGTGGACTTCCAAAACTTATATTAGATGAACCATTTTACTAGTACAGTACGTCACGTATCAGCTTTAAGAAACAAATATCCGCGTCGGCGTTAGAGGCTTTAGACACGCCCTAATCTAAATAAGTTTACTTTGATAATCCTAAATATATTATACTACCTACCTATATTCTCGAATGATAGCTTGTAGAGGCGATAGTAATTGCAGTGACCACACATTTTCGCACTACCGCAAAGAAATACCGATACAATTTTATTAGCGCATCGCGTTGTTTGGAGCGTGGTGGGGTCCCTAATAAAATAAGCTGAGGTAACGGTGTGTTTGCCCTGACGCCGCCGAGATGACAGATAGGGCACGCCGCGGCCGCGCCCCAACCGTTCTTATAAACTAGCGGTATAAACCACTGCCTACAATGAGAGTGTGGAAATTTTCGGTGCTTTAAAAACACGTGGTATAAACATGTTTTGTGGTTGGATATGGTAAGTTGTAGGTTCACATCGAAAAATTACCTTATTTCTATAAGCAAAATCGAAGCATCTATTTCTGACACTGGTTAATATTTTTTTTAACTTAAACTAAGCTTGAATTGAGAAGTCTTGGCAACTGTCGCTTATGCTAAAATAGTACGACACTGATGGAACAACAACACAATTGTAAATAACTGACGTCTTTACTCAATTGGGTATGTGATCGATAGTAAATTGTGTTGTATACTTATCCATTTAGATTTTTGACGATTCTAGTTTTGATTTATCTATTAGTATCAGTGTTTTTATCTATAACGTGATTAATGAATTTGATTCTGGTGACACACACTTAAAGCTGGTCTAATTTACTATCGGTACCAAAACTGGGGTGCGTCATTGTCTTGCGTCAGAACTGCAAAAATATGCGAGCGCGCGTGCATTTACATAACTCGGTTAGTCGAGTGTAAAGAGTGGGACTAGCTTTTATTTGCGTCCTACATATCTTTTTGCAAAAAGATGTGTTGGCATGCATCGTTGCACTGTGACAGGTCACGTATCGTTGTTCTGCAGGTTACAAGTTTGTAACGCATCGTGTTTGTGCCCGAAAAACATGGGATGCAATCAAAATTTTCTGTTGGTTTCCTGACCGATGACAATGTTAAAGTTTAATCCAATTAAGTATTGATATCGATTTGAGTTATTTTGTTTAAACTCAAAACCAGTTAACTCAAATAAAAATCATAATTTATTGACGCATTTAAGTTTTTTTTTAATTGTTTAATTCTGATATAGGTAAGTATCATTATAATTTACCAACGTTTATGATCTGTCTTTTACTGTGTGTGTTTTGTAAATAAAACGAACCTATTAAAGGTAGTATTAAATTAGCTAATTTATTTTTAAGGGAGATTCAAACTAAAAATACTTTACATAAAATAAGACCTTTACTTCAAATAAGAACTTACATGTACGGAACCATATTTCAGTGTACTCTTGTTTCTTAGGACCGTTATTAATATAAATAATAGGGAGCAGTGCAACTAGCCCGCGAGCACTATAACTCAAAGCCGGTTTGTTTATAAATCAGCAGTTTAATATCATTAAGCCACTGCGCCTAAAGTTCGCTTTAAAATTTTCTACTTTTAATTCGCCTGTGAGAAATTTTAATTTAGCGGGAAACTGTTTCCTCGAACTTCTTATAATGTATTCATATATTAACGAAACACTGACATTCAAGCACAGGCTAGCGGCGGGTTTGCGAAATCTGGTTAATAAACTGTTAAATTTTTTATAATGTAAACATTGGCTGTTAGTGTTAGTCAAGGCTAGATAGGTTTTATGGTCAGTGAAGACGTGGGTGGCGCACTTGATAACAAATACTTTAGAAGGTTTGTATTAATGTTGACAAAACCATTATAGGTAGTCAAAAAAATATTATTTATCAGCATTTTGTGTAGGATCTCTATAATTAAACTAAGGTTATTTTAAAAACTGTGAAATAATGATTTTCAATTTAACTGATTCTACAAATAGAACTTTTGTAGAAAATGAATCTTTATGGTCCTATATTTTTGAACGCCAAAATACTATAAAGAATAAACAGTGAATTAATCCAGACACTATGCATACGAGTATGTAGAGTTTGGAAAGACGCCTTCTGTCGCGCGAGCGAGAAGGCATAACTTTGCATTGCAGTGACATTTTTCTTTATGAACTTCCACGCCTTGTTTTTATTAATTCCTATTCCCTCGACCAAAATAAAAGCTACAACTAAATTTTCATTCGTTAAACTTATTTCTCAATAATAATCTTACATTGCTGCATCAGCTTTTTTATTACTTCAAATAACCTTAACCTGTTGATCAAATTTTTTTTTATAACTTATTTAAGCAGATTTTACGGAGTTTTGAATCACTTAAATAGGTGTTGCCATTAAATTTTAAAAGTTTCATCTGTTTTGTTTCACCCATAAAAAGAAAGTGTATTCATTTTAAAAACCTGTTATCGAATGTGTTTTTTTAAAAAGACGAGTGGTTTTATGTAACTAATTGTTGCAGAACTGATAGAATATGTGTATAGCGAATCAATAATAGCGAATAGTAAAAAGGATTCACGGAACGAGCTTATAATGGAAGTGATTTTAGGAATTCGCATATGATTCTTATTTCTTACGATTTCATTTGAAAATTGGAATTTTCAAGCAAAATTTGGAAAATATTTCTGTTGACTGATTCCCGAAATTGCAGGTATAAAACTTGTCGATGAGAATGGTGTTTTCTTGGGGTTGTGGAACATTTAAACAATTTCAAGGTAAAAACTTTCGAATTCAGGCAAGGAATACATATTTTTTGGTGCATTGAAATAACTTAATCACATCGTTAAATGATTCTTTAGATATCTATTTTCGTTTTAAAAATGATTTCAATGTATTTCAGACGTTTTTTAGGGTTCCGTAGCCAAATGGCAAAAAACGGAACCCATATGGACTCGTCATGTCTGTCTGTCTGTCCGTCCGTATGTCACAGCCACTTTTTTCCGAAACTATAAGAACTAATACTGTTGAAACTTGGTCATCATATCAGCCTGTTGCAGTCCACTGCTGGACATACATTTTTGGACAATATCAGTCACCTTAGTCTTATGTCGTATGACCTCGTTCCGGATCTTATCCCTTAATGAGATCCCCAACATAGACCTTTCCATAGCACGCTGAGTGACGTCTAGTCGGTGGGCCAACTTGACTGTCATGTTTTACGTTTCGGCTCCGTAGTTTAAAACTGGTAGGACGCATTGGTTACACCCGGCTTTTCAGGCACTGCGGCAGTGTCGACGTGAAGCACTCTTCTGGCGATTTCCCGCTCGAAGTTGTCTCTACCGAGCTGTAGTACTTGTCCAAGGTAGACGTACTCTTGGACAACCTCGAGCGTAGTGCCCTCGACGGAAATTGGTTCCGGGATGTTCATTAAATATTACCTTAGTCTTGTCCAAATTCAACCCAAGCCCCACACGTCTCGAGGTAGCATTAAGACTGTGCAGATTTTTTTGCAAATCCTGCAGCGATTCTGCCATAATAACTATGTCATCGGCAAAGCGAAAATGCGTAAGATATTCGCCTTTTACATTGATGCCCAGTCCGTTCCAATCCAGCGTCTTGAACACATCCTCCAGTGCGTTGGTAAACAGTTTCGGAGATATAACATCTCCCTGTCTAACATCTCGGAGCAGCTGGATGGGTTTTGTTCGGTGGTTTTGTACTTGGACGGACATTGATGCCATACTGTACAGGCTTCTTAACACCTTCACGTACCGCCAATCGACTTAGCATCACTGTAAGGAGTCCAGAACAGCCCAGGTTTCGACCGAGTCGAAGGCTTCCTCATAGTCCACAAAGGCCAGGCACAGGGGCTGGTTATACTCTTCGGACTTCTGTATAACCTGCCACACCGTGTGAATGTGGTCTATGGTACGGTAACCTTTGCGAAACCCAGCCTGTTCCGGTGACTGGAAAGCGTCAAATCTTGCGGAAAGACGGTTTGTGATGACCCTCGAGAACAGCTTGTAAACGTGACCCAGGAGCGCGAATGGTCTATAGTTTTTCAGAAGACTTTTGTCTCCTTTCTTGAAAAACAATGCCACCACGCCCTCACTCCACGCTTCCGAAGTTGTCCCATTCGCTATGATGGAGTTGAAGAGCCTCTTTAGTTCGCCAAGCACAGGTTGGCCTGCAGCTTTTAAGAGCTCAGATGTGATTTCGTCTTCGCCGGGAGCCTTCCCAGTACTAAGCTGTCCGAGGACTGCCTCAATCTCATCCTCCTCCATCCACGTCTGGGAGATCTTCAGTGAAGTGGCGGGTAAGCTTGGCTCTTGGATCATTCGCGTCGGGCTGCGGCTGTAGGGAATGCAATGCGTACAATCGGCCGTAAAAGCCTTCGATTTCGGCCAGAATCTCCGGAACCGATGAGACGATTCTGCCATCCGAGGTTTTTAGCTTTGTCAGGTGGCTTTTTCCCAGTCTTTTAGTGAAGACCTTCGACCCCCGATTCTGCTCGATCACCTCCTCTATGAGGCGAGTATTGTAGCTGCGGAGGTCGCATCTTACCAATCTCCGTATCTTTTTATTGGTGCCAGACAAAGCTTCCTCTGGCATTTCCCGTCGACGTTTTTACAGTTCAAAAGTCCCGCCCGAAAGTTAGGTGTCTCGGCACGCTTGTTTTCCCTTAAAGTGCCTGTTTCCCACTTCGCGTATGACTCCAATCACACCATCAAGGTCCCAGTCCACGTCCTCAGTAGTTTCCAAAGCAGCGAATCGGTTTTGGAGCTCCAACTAGATCTTTTGGATTCTTGGCCGGCCTGTACTAGTGTCGGACGAAGAGCCGACCTCATCATGCGGCTTCTTTTCAGCTTAATATTGATATTTAGGGTGCCTCTAACCAGTCGGTGGTCGCTACCGGTGCTAAACCTATTTACCACAGAGACATCCCTAAATATATGCTTCTTGTCCGTCATGATGAAGTCTATCTCATTCTTCGTCTTACCATCGGGGCTTATCCAGGTCCATTTTCTCTAGAGCTTCTTCTGGAAAAAGGTGTTCATGCAGAATAGCCCCTGCATACTCAGAAAGTTTACCAGCATTCGCCCCCTGTGGTTCCTGGTTCCATAGCCGTGCTGTCCTACACACGATTCGTCGCGTTCCTGTACTCCTACTTTGGTGTTGAAGTCTCTCATGACAACGTTGAAACTTGGTAAGATGTATTCTGTGCACCGCATTAAGATTTTCACACAAAAAAAATCTATTAAGAAGAAACTTATTTTTTTTAAATCAAACTTATACGTGTGGTCTATCTATAGATAGGTCTCTTAAAATGATATTGAGGTTTCTAATATCATTTTTTTCGTAACTGAATAGTTTGCGCGAGAGACACTTTTTAAAGTGGTAAAATGTGTCCCTGTAACATCTAAAATAAAGAAATGATAAAAGTAATAAAAATATATGATGTACATTACCATGCAAACTTCCACCGAAAATTCGTCCTGCAAGCTTTACCAGGTCGTCTGCCCACCTTGTGGGTGGGCGTCCTACGCTGCGCTTGCCGGTACGTGGCCTTCATTCCCGAACCTTTCTGCCCCACCGGCCGTCAGTTCTACGTGCTATGTGCCCCGCCCACTGCCACTTCAGCTGGCTAATCCGTCGGGCTGTGTCAGCGACTTTGGTTCGTTCACGGATCTTCTCATTTCTGATTTGATCTCGCAATGAAACACCGAGCATAGCCCTTTCCATAGCGCGCTGTGCAACTTTAAGCTTTCTTATAAGGCCCATAGTAAGAGGCCACGTTTCTGTTCCGTATGTCATCACTGGTAGTACACACTGGTTGTATATTTTCGTCTTTAGGCACTGAGGTATTTTGGACGAGAAGATGTTGCGTAGTTTCCCGAACACTGCCCATTCAAGTTGGATTCGTCGATTGACCTCTTTCTCAAAATTGGACCTACCCAACTGGATCACTTGTCCCAGGTAAACATATTTGTCAACAATTTCGAGAATAGAGCTCCCAACTGCTACTGGGTAGGGCGCAACATGTGCATTCGACATAATCTTTATTTTGTCCATGTTCATCTGAAGACCTACCTGTTGGGAAACTCTATTAAGGCCATCGAGCATTGTACCGAGGTCTTCCAGCGACTCTGCCATGACCACAATATCGTCGGCAAACCGAACGTGAGTAATGTATTCGCCATTAATGTTGATGCCGAATCCTTTCCATTCCAGGAGTTTAAAAGCATCTTCCAATGCAGCGGTGAACAGTTTCGGAGAAATAACGTCTCCCTGCCTTACGCCTCGCTGCAGAGGAATGGCTTTCGTGCTCTGCTCCGGTACTCGGACCGTCATGGTGGCGTTTTTATATAAACATTTCAGCACCTCGATGTACCGATAGTCAATATGGCACCGCTGGAGAGACTGTAGCACTGCCCAAGTCTCGATCGAATCAAAGGCCTACTCATAGTCCACAAACGCCAATAATAGTGGTAAGTTATACTCTTCGGTCTTCTGTATAACTTGTCGCAGCGTATGGATGTGGTCTATGGCACTAAAGTCTTTTCGGAAACCTGCTTGTTTGGGAGGCTGGAAGTCATCGAACCTACGTGCGAGACGATTCGTGATGACCCTCGAAAACAACTTGTAGACATGGCTCAGAAGCGAGATCGGTCTGTAGTTCTTCAGCAAGGTGTAATCTCCTTTCTTAAAGAAGAGCACCACCACACCTCTATTCCATGCCTCCGGCGTTATTTCCTCGAGCAAGACGGAGTTAAAGAGTTTCTGAAGGACCTTCAGTACCGGTGTTCCACCCGCTTTCAGAATCTCTGAGGTGATTCCGTCATCACCCGGCGCCTCGTTGTTCCTGAGCTGTTTGAGAGCCATCCTAATCTCATATAGGCTGATGTCCGGGATATCTTCGGTATAGTGTCGGGTCAGCTTAGCTCTTGGATCTGCGGCTGAACTACTAACAGGTTTAGTAACCGATTTTCAATCTCCCTCAAAACTTTGGCTTTTTTCGACATTTTAGTACCATCCTCCGTCTTCAGCTTCGTCAGCTGGCTTTGCCCAATAGACATGTCTTTTGCAAACACTTTGGAGCCTTGGTTCCGCTCTATCGCCTCTTTAATACTATTCGTATTAAAGTTGCGGATATCATGTCGCAAGGACTTCCATATCCGTCTATTGTGCTGCCGATATAACTTAGCGTCAACGAAGGAATGCAGTGCCATTGAACGTCGTTCTGCCATGAGCTTGAGGGTGTGGACGGTAAGTTTTTGCGGTCTGTCTCTTCGACGGGGCATAAAAAATTTCGACCCGACCGCCTGGACAGTTTCTACAAACCTGTTGTTAATCTCGTCCACTGACTCGCATTTCTCTAGGCATTCAAAGCGATTTGACAGCTCAACCTACATCATTTGTAAAATTTCACTGTGTAACTATCACTTTTCATGAGATACACCCTGGTGACAGACAGACAGACAGACAGACGGACAGCGGAGTCTTAGTAATAGGGTCCCGTTTTACTCTTTGGGTACGGAACCCTAAAAAGCATAACGTTTATGTTTTTTTACACGTTTTTGTTTTCTGTTAAATTAATTTATAGGCAGTGATTTCTTTAACATTAAGCATAACATTATCGGTAGAAATCTTACTCACAGTGCTATTCAAACAACTAAAATAGTATGTATATAAAGCAATTTAATAGTCTGTAAAATTAAAGAATGCAGACAGTTAATCTGAGAGATATTCATTAAAGTATTTGTGCAATCTAAATATGCTAAGCCACTATTCCATACCCAACTTTTTATGAATATGCGTACTTTATTTTAATTAAATTTACTTAATTTAATTATTATTAATTTCACCGTTGAATGTTAATGACTTTAGCTTTAGCGCTAGAGTAAAGCATTTATCCGAGTAAAAGCCAAACTTTGGTGTTCGATGTTTAAGTTTTAAGACGGGAACATACTAGGTTTACGAAACATTTGCCTCGTTTAAATGACTGGTGAAAATACATATTTAATCCTACAAAAGAAATAAATCATTACAAACAAATGAAATCAATTTACATGTCGAAAGCCATACAAAACGTATAATTAGGATCCGAGGATTGCAAAAGAAAGAGCAAACTATAAAAAGCTGTCGAGTATGTATTATTTGGTATAATCAACCACTTACAAACTCCTCAATGCTCAAGATGAGGCGTAACCGTTTGCTAGTTCGGGACAATAACGTTAAGTGATATCCTCCCCTCCAGATATAACTCGGCTCAGGAGGAATTGATTCGACAACTTAACGACTCATTCAAGAAGTCATAAACTTGCCGGCGCCTCACTGCTTAATATAGCCGCGCGCAAGAAACAATTAGACAGGGCACAATCATCCTAGTCTGTTCACGGGAGCGCGCCGAAGTGTTTAGGGGAATGGATGTGGTATTTCTGAAGATTCAGTTTCACACAGAAAACGTTTATCGTGCATCACTTGGAAATGCTAATGTGGAGAACACACATACATATCTTTGTTTGTTTTTTTTTTTCGGGAATTATATATTTTGCTGAAATAATAGTTCACACTGGGTTTTATCGATATATTATATTAGATATGTCTTTTTGTTTAGACACAAACGGCAATTAATTAAGTAGAAACAGAGTAGACAACAAAACAACAAATTGATTGATTATTTGATTGATCAGACTTCCCCCGGCAGGTATAAAAAACATATTATCTATATAACCGTGAGAACATAATACACACAGATTGAATTCATATTTAATGGATCCCAAAGCAGGGTATTCAGTAGCCGGGTAGCATGTAACGTATATCTGATATAGGTACATTGTTTTCTGTGATTCATTACCCTACACTAGTTGTATTAATTACATTAAATAACGATTTATGTCAAGAGGCATCTTCAAAGTTGATTACAACTCATTTGACGACGTGACAATGCGCGCGAGAATTAAATATAATTTTTTTTTTGGAAATATGAGTAATACACGACACAAAAATAACATGAGTTCGCAACTTTATTTACAACTCTATCATGAGACGCAGACCTTTTATTCATTAGATGTACTCTATAAATATAACTTCAGAAAAAATATTGATAATTAAATTTGGCAATAACTACGAGTTTAATTGGACATCTTTCCCATTCGTGACTCTACGTGTCAGGTGCGGCAAACGTGTCGAATGGCGTGTAATATGGTGGATATAAATCGTGGAGACACCCTGACGAGAGCAGGCGCACTTACTCGCGGAATGAAAGACATCCCGCGACTCCCGCGCGACCAAATTCCCTTTTAATTGTCGCCCCCAACGTACGACGCCATATTATCTTATACGACCTGACTGAACACTACTTTCAATGTCAATTAACGCTATTTTCTAACTTTTAAACGAGTGCTTTTATGAGCACTTTGTATTTAAAGTGTTTCAGGGCTATAACCCAGGATAACGGGTCTTGCACAATATTCAAATGAAATTGCATCTTTGCCAAAACTAGCGAGAGAATGGCGTCGCTAACATTAATATACAATAGAATTTCTGACCCTCCTTGTGTCGTGCGGCTCTTTGTTTTTATAGGTTGTTGAATAAGCGTTAACTAAGTAATTCCGGTGGGCAGGTACGAATTACATCTCGATTTGCTTTCCTTTAACCCTTGTTGGAACTAGACCTCTTTGACTTATTTATACAGTAGATAAAAGGCACCTAATGTTTTTAAAGACAACATAATATAGTTAGCACAGATAATACAGTGTTTATATAAATTGTTACAACCTATTCAATGAAAATTTTATATTCCTTTGATCACTTTAGTTAAAAAATGTGATGTATTTAATATTTCGCTCGAAACTACTAAATCATACTTACTTACTAGGCAATGTGCAAATAGTCTAAGACTCCTTTTAGAAAATAACTTAACGAGCAAACTTTATCCTTTTATTCTTGGCGCTCTCGAAGTAAATGTGGTTGTTTTGTACGGGTGCCTATTAAAATAATAGTTCGCTAGCGAAAAGATGTAGAAAACTCATTCAGATGTAAGAGACAAAAATAATGCATTGTTGGAATAAGAAGAAACTAAAATATTCACGTTTTGAAATAAATAAAAAAAATTTTTCTTCTACTTAAAAAAAATGGTGGTATTAGCTTTATGGAAATTATTTTCACCGTGATTTTCATTCATGACGCCATAGAGTTTGAGATAACAGCCATTTTTCTCTGGAACTTCCTACAGGCGGGCGTTTTCATATGCATAACCAAGTTTTCTTGTAACTACTTGCTACCGTTTCATTTTCGCTTACTCAAGTTAAGTCCTCCTTTTAAAGTTTTCTAATGAAATGGCTCGCAGTAAAAAAGTGTGTTGAAATCATTTAGTACAAAATTAGATAGCGATTTTTCACACAAGTTACCTATCATACTTACAAGTTACCTAAGTTAACTAAGTCACATAAGTTAGTAAGAATAAGTTTTAGTTTGTTTTTCTTTACGTGTTGTAAGTACCTTTTTAACGAAATTATTTCCTTCAAAATAAGATTCATAAAAACAATAACCTACTATTGTAATTATTCAGTTATTACAAAATACTTTTATTTCTCTACCGTTTTTTGATCTAAACTCTGAAATTTTTGTGAAACATTCATGCCAAGATTGTTTGCAATATAGGAAATAGAAAAGGCTAACAAAATGGAAATTACATATTAGGGTTCGTACAGATCAATCGAAAGCACGCGGTTTGCAGTACACAATGCGTGCAAAATGCTCGCGAGCGTCTCGCGAACGTCGAGTGACCCAGTCATTCGCCGCGCACGCCCGTTCGCTGCATTTGTACGCCCTTACAATATGCAAAAAAGAGCGTGATAAAAAGTATTATAACTTAACCATTTGTTCTTTAAAGTTTTTTAAAAACGTTTTCTTTAAACAAACATGGTTGCTAAATAGTATCCTGTTTTTTTAAACCTATATAAGGTCCGATTTTATTAGTGTACATCCTGTTAACATGTGACTAT
Source organism: Anania fuscalis (assembly GCA_950371115.1). Classification (NCBI taxonomy): domain Eukaryota; kingdom Metazoa; phylum Arthropoda; class Insecta; order Lepidoptera; family Crambidae; genus Anania; species Anania fuscalis. The sequence goes on from OX493328.1 coordinate 14,339,450, forward strand.
ATAGGTGAAAAGCAATCGTAAAAACCAATTTTCAAATGTGCACCATAAAAACTAAAAAAGTTAAAAATCAAAATCAAAATCAACAGCATTGACTTCATATTGCATAAACTCGTCCTATCTTTGGTACGTTTAACCATAATATAATTATCCGTCTTATTCCTTCCCCTTGTCAGAGCAAGAAAGAGTTGAAGGTAGGACGAGTTTTTCGAATAAAAATACAAAATAAAATACAAAATGCAATATGAACAATATTTTGTATTTTTATTTTTAACTTTTTTAGTTTTTATGGTAGACATTTGAAAGTTGGTTTTTACGATTGCTTTTCACCTATATAGTCACAGGTTAACAGGATGTACACTAATAAAATCGGACCTTATACAATATAGAAGAGCTTTTCTTTTTCTTTGTGTAAAATGAACTAATGAACGAGCTTCGTACTAGCTCTTATCCACTGCGCAGTGTGCCCGATGTGTGATGCAGCATCCATCCATTCATTCATGAAATACTAAGTAAAGTGGACTACCGATCCGACCGAGTAACATCACGTTTCCGTCATTTGTTTGATTACCTTCTCGCAAAGAAACAAAATACTGTTTCTGTAATTTTATAATAAGTATCTTGCAACGGCTTTCTGTTCATCTAATCTAGTCTGGCATCAGGATACCGATGCTGAGCAATATCCTATCTTCTTCTATTTCAAGTAATCCTTTCTCATTGTTATACTTCTTTGAAAGCTTGTAAAAAAACACTTCTGATTTCAAATCGTCCAAATAACCAAAAATATCCGGTAACATGTATTACAATGTGTATTTAAGAACCGCCTCCATTTTTCTATTTCAGTCAGAGACTACTATTTTCCTGGGACTATACGACTGCGGAATTCGGTAATTTGCAGTGAACGTACTACTCAAAATATATGTTAAATGAAGATTAACTCCTAGTAAACCTTTAATTCAACGCCTGTTCTTGATAATAAACTAATCAATTTCCCTGGTCCAGTTTATACTTAGCTAATAGTTCGCGTCTGGCTGTGGGTATTTACCGACGAGGAGTAGGCTTGCATCAATAGCAAATGCAATTAGTGTGAGTGCATCGTTTTTGATGTAGTGCCGAGTGTCGGCCGGCTCGTGTGTGGAGAGCTATCCGATATATAAATAATCCAAAGCGTTAATCGTGTCCGGAATTCAGCATATACGGTAGAAATGGGTGTATAATAACTAGTACGTTCATTGTGCTGTTGCAGTCGGTTATATTCTTAATATAATATTTTATTTATTTAAATTTTATAACACAGGTTAGTACAATTAGCATACACTTCAATTAAGTATGTTGTCCACTCGTGTCTTTTCTAATTATCTTTTTTGTTTTAATATTAATCAGAACAAAAAGTAATTGACTGATTAGGTAATCAAGGAATCTATTTAAGGATTAAAAAAGTCATGCATATGCCGCCATGGGATTACAAAATCCACGTTAAAATTAACGAGGTAATAGGTAGATAAAAATAACATTATAAGTTTTTTACTGCCGTTCGTACCCGGGGTACACTCGACCATAATCTCACTCGTAGGTAGGTACATTCGGCAAGCCTTGATATTATATTTGGGGCGATTGCCATCAGACCTCCGTCATAGCATAAATAATGAGTACTGCGTAGCTCCGCAATCCTTAGACACAATAACCACTGTCGACTCTCTAAAGAAAACCGCGACTTGCTTGGACTTCACTTCACTAATCGACGATTAATAATGTGAACCAACTGTGTAAAAAAATATTTCTTGCTTAAATTATTTAAACGTTACCCCCGGTAACCCCCGACGCAAAAACGGGGTGTGTGTGTGTGTGTGTGTGTGTGTGTGTGTGTCTGTGGCATCGTAGCTCCATCGTAGAACGGATGAATCGATTTTGATTTAGTTTTTTTTGTTTGAATGATTAATTAGTCGGTAGTGTTCTTAGCTATGTTTGATGAAAATCGGTCCAAGATGGCCGCCGTAATAAAATGGCGAATTACATATTTTTTTCAAACTCCCTCAATATGGGTATCCAATGAAAGGGCTTGACTGGTAGAATACTATACACTACGATAAATTTCAAATCCAAGATGCCCGCCGTAACGAAATGGCGGATTACATATTTTTTTGAACTCCCTCAATATAGATATCCAATGAAAGGGCTGACTAAGTAGTAGAATACTATACACTATGCTAAATTTCAAATCCAAGATGGTCGCTATCACAAAATTGCTAATTGAGCCGTTGGGGCTAATCGTATAAAAAGTATTAAATAAAAAGAAAAATAAAATTTTAAAAAACCCCCGACTCAAAAAGCAACATATAAAAAGTAAAAAATAATATGTAAACGATTTGTTAACTCTTTGGCCCTTCAACTTTATTACAAGAAATGTTGCCTAGTTATGTTTTGATCCAAGCGTCATCGTGTCGGGAGTCGGGGGACCGCTTAAGAAATAAAAACTAAACAGGTGTTAATAAAAAGAGTAAAGGAGGCAGTGACGAAGGTAAAAATAAGATGATTATAATTACCCAGCAACATAAATAAAAATACAAGCGGTCCCCCGACGCGAATGACGCTTGGATCAAATATAACTAGGCTACATTTTTTTGTAATAAAGTTGAAGGGCCAAAGAGTTAACAAATAGTTTACATATTATTTTTTACTTTTTATATGTTGCTTTTTGAGTCGGGGGTTTTAAATTTACTGTCCGCATATCGAGTCACTGCGCTGCAGGGTCTTACTATACCTTGCCGGCACGTAGTGTCTATTCCGAAACTCGTCTTTTTCAGTGACTATCGGTTCTGCGGTAAACATGGCCAGCCTATTGACAAATTAACTTTGTGTACGAAAAAAAGATTTAAGATATTAAAATAAATATAAGTTTGACAATTTTATCTTCTTCAAGTGCTCTTCATGCTCTGAACTTAAACTGTATCCATAATACACTTGACTTTTGCTGAATTTGAATTGCAAAGTTTAACCCCTAAAATCAAATAAAAGTACGTTTGAAAAGCTTCTTTATTGATTGCGCTCCGTGGATTACTCACTCAAACTTTTATTACAATAATGAATTCAATCCTTTGTTACACAGCAAACTTATCTGCGTAATAAGTCTTCTCGGTAACTCAAACTCAGCTGATATAGTTTCCGCTTTTAATACGGTGCGATTTATTTTCGCAAATAATTGACAGGCAGTAACGCCATTCATCAAGTTTGGTTTTAATTCTATTAATTAACAAGGCGCCCGTCGAGTTGGGAATGATGTTGAAAGAGAAATATTTGAGCGTCGGAAATCTGTCGATGTGTGCTGAGCCAGTTGATTTACGATTTCATTAGTTGCGTGCAGTCGACGGGTGAACTATACGTGAAGCGTTGATTGCAACGATTACGTGAATTGTGAACGCATTATGCGACGCACTTCATCTGTTTATTTTTATGCGTCTCATCACTTCCCAGACTAATGAAGCGTCCTCATTTGCCGTATCTACCTAACTCGAGGAATGTGAAATGACTACGATGCTACGAAGACTACGACCCGTAGGTCGTAGTACCTACGACGCTACTACGACTAATGCATGACTCAATGATACGGTGCGTGCTCCTCAGCTTCGGTAGTCAGCAGTATCAAAATCAAAAACACTTTATTGAGCCATCCGTTAATACAAAATAACATTGTTTACAGGACTCGATTTACAAATAGTAGCTTACTTAAACTATACTTAACATTGTGACATTGTAACATAAGAATAGATTATCAAGAAAGTATTACTATCCAGCTATAATGAGGATGGCAAATTTATTCGAATCCGTACCCTACCCGCCGCTAAGTAAAAACTATGTTGCGACCGGTAGTGTTCGTCATCGTCCGACGGCGAGTATAAGTTGATGTTCAACTTGACAATAATTTACGTAATTTTTTTAAAACTCGATATAATTATCATAGATACATAATAACGCACTATATTATGAAAATAGAGATTCAAAATCTGTTATTTCACTTTAGTTTTTAATAACTTGGTTCTTAACTATGAACGCTAATCAGTGTTTCTTATGTCTAACTCAACACAGAAAAGATAAAGTTAAAGTGAAACAAGAGTTAGATCAGCTCATCGGATGCTTATAAAAAAAAATCCTAATATTTATAAATCTACATAATTATAATTTCACATAAAAAGTGATAAATGTTACTATTGTATTTCTTGTATCTACTTTGGACAGCATCCAGGAATGTAATAAGTTTGCTACGGCTTGGCATATGCACTACTACCTAATTTGTGGTGGGTTTGTAAGGATATAGTGTTTTTTGTTATTTTGTTTTTAGGTATGTTCTAACCATCCATCCAACCATCAGCCGATATAATATAATATTTTAATATGTCCCGTCACCTTTGAAATTAAACGCCTTTTAAGAATACAATTATTTATGTGTCAAGCACTATGTAAAATGTACTATTATGTAATTTGTATCTAAATAAGGCATTCCATCTGAATAGGTAACGGAAAGTGATGAATAAAATAACATAAACGCTTTCAAAGTGACTTTGCATCGTGAAACGAGCTATCTATTCCACACCACGGAACTGCATCTTACCACTTTGAATTTCTATTGCATGAAACTGTCTTGTCTCTTGATACTTCCAATAAATTCTTTGATTACAGTTCTTTTGTTTGCTGAATGCAGTAAGCATGGCTAGTTTTGAAATGGCTTTTTACGGTTTCATGTCAACGTGACTTTATTTCTTGCAAATCACGTGAGTGTAACTTACACTATTATTCAATTAATATTTAATGTGGAAACTATTGAATTCATTTCTGTTTGATAGCTACCGTCTGACATGACATAAAGTTCTTAAATGTTAAGATTATGTTCACAGCAAGGACAAAATATGTTCACTTAGGTTGTGCATCTCTAAAAGGTACATAACCAATTTACTGCTATAGAGTCAATAGCGGTAAACTGACCACAAAGTGTCTGCAGCACAACATTGGCTAACTTAAAAAAAATAACTGCCGCTAAATAAAAAAAAGAAAAGTTATTGAAGTGTGTTCCAGATGGATTCCACGAGGATCGGCGCGGATTGATTGCGTTCAGCGTCATCGCATAGAAAATATTGCGAATGGGTAATTGGACGCGCGCCCGTCGCCCGCACACGCGTGCCGATGACGCCTGACGTATAATATGACGGACGACGAAAACTTGCATTGCTAAATGCGATTTCATTTAATAAGTGCATCCCGTTGCTCACTGTAAATTCTATCAAAATTCTTTGGTACACAAAGTGTTTCTTTCTGTAGAAGAGAGTGTGTTTGCGTCGATGACTATTTATGTCGTTGTCAGCATTTTCAATATTTGCATTCGAACTTTTTACAAGGACTTTTCGTTTGCTAGTTCACGGTAACTTCACTCTAGAAAGAGGCTACAACATACAACAATGCTAAGGATATTGCAGAAAATGACACCCTGAAAATGGTAACTACTATATTACATGATGATTATAAAAACTGTGATACTACTTTTCAAACTTTAGGTTTTCCTAAACAAGCTATCTAATGTATTCGCGTTGTGCCGTAACGAAAATAGCTTCCTCACACTTAGCCGGGGAAGGTGGGGTCGATTGAATCGAATATTCGTGGGGAAATGTGACCCGTTCCGAACGACATTTCCTACTCGATTTCTAACTCCGACCGTGATGTCAGAATACAAGTGCTTGGGTACTCTTATTGTATTTTTAACAGTATGCCCAAAGTGTGTAGACACTTTTCGCTCTCACATAGATATAATACATGTAAATACTCGTATGCAAGACGTTCGATCTTTCTAGTATTTGAATCTTACTAGACGCATTGAGCAAATGCTACGAACGATCATCGTACAAACAACTCTAGATCGATGTTTGCTCTAGATAGTTCGATGAGTTTTTTCTTTGTGTGTGCATGACGCTGGCTAACGCATCATATTCCCGGACACATCATTAACTCACATATGTTGGTTTTGAGTTTGAATCCCAGCAAGTATTTCCTAGATTAATTGGAATCTTTATACATATTAAAATTATCTGATCAGCGGCGATGGTAAATACCAAAAGGAATCCTGCTTAATAAGATAATATAGATCTAAGTATATGCTAATGCTAGTAATCATCCAAACATTCTGATTTGTTCGAAGGTTCAAAGCTCAGATGGCAGTCTTTTAATATGAAATAACCAGACTTGCTGAATCAAGGATCATTCTCTTTTCTTTGACTAGAAACGGGGCAAAAGCGCTAGAAAAAATAATTTATATTAATATTTTCCGAGGAAGATTCTGGAAAACGACTAGTTAAAGAAAAAACCGACCAAGTGCGAGTCAGACTCGCGCACGAAGGGTTACGGAACCCTTCGTGCGCGAGTCTGACTCGCACTTGGTCGGTTTTTTCTCTTATCTTCTATTATCATATTTCTATTCTATTATCATAGAGAAATAATAATACTACGTACTATTATCTATAAAAATATCACGTTTGTTGTATGGAAGCCCCCTTAAATATTTATTTTAGTCTGTATTTGTTGTTATAGACAACAGAAATACATAATCTGTGAAAATTTCAACTGTCTAACTATCACGGTTCATGAGATACAGCCTGGTGACAGACGGACAGACAGACAGAACACAGAATCCATCTAGTATTCTGTGAACCGCATTAAGATTTTACTTATTTTACTTACGTATTTACTTACCAAGTTTCAACAGTATAGTTCTTATAGTTTCGGAAAAAAGTGGCTGTGACATACGGACGGACAGACAGACAGACAAGACGAATCCATAAGGGTTTCGTTTTTTGCCATTTGGCTACGGAACCCTAAAAAGGTAATAATGTAACCTAAAAACATTGGGATACATGTTTGCAGCACTGTTCGGACCTTACGATAGAAAATTTCCAGACCAAGCTGTGATTAAACGAGTTCAGTGACAGAAAATATGCCACTACAATGCCATTTAGCTCACAGCGCGTCGCAATTTATTCCAATAGGAGAAGTTTCCTCTATTTTATTTAACCCAGCGCATGCACTTGGTTTCCATTTGCGGCCCGCGGTCACCGCGGCGACGAATTTTTTTGCCGAAACAGTACAGCAAACATTTTCGGCGCTGCACCAAACTAGATCACTGGAATCGTTTAGCTACCGTCGAGAGTTTTTTATAAGGCCCTTTTAACCAGACACTTTATCCACGACCGCACGGCGGGTAGTTGAATAGTGCTCGACGTTTTATTTTTCAAGCTCGCGAAGTAAAATGTTTTGAAAGGACCGATTTCACTTTACGTCGGCTCCGCTCTCGGCCCCCGCCCGCATGTCTCCGCCGCCAGCATTGTAAGGGCAACTACAATCGCACATTATTGTTTCGACGGTGTACCTATTCCTTTTTATTTCAGCCTCCGCAAAACCCTATCTTTGCACGGTTGAGTTATGGAGATGAAATTAAAACGGGCTTTTAGCCCGGCGTTTTGTTTTCATCGCGGCGATAGCGGTCTATCTACATTTTTATGGAGATTATTATTTTTATGTTCCATTTCGAATTGGAATGTAGAGCAGATGCTGTGGTGAGAGAGATCACTAGTTTTCATTTAAATTATGCAAAGTTTATACTTAATATTTTTTTATATCATTTATTCGTCGAACGAAAGTTCATCGTTAAGTGCAAGCAACGTAGTTTCCTAGAGGTCAGTAATTAGTTTTGAGTTGGAAACAAAATTATAGATCCGTAGTGTACTTTGTTACTCTACTAAGTCCTGGGATAAACAGAAATAGCAAAAGTTCATCGTATCATATTACCATTTCACTTTACACTGCTTTCCAATAAATATAATCGTACTTATAAACTAGTCTAACTTACTTATAATTATCATCATATAATGACTATTAATGCTTTCTCTAAGCGTTACGTGCTCTGCCTACTAAAAGAGAACGAAATTCTGGCGCATTAACAAATGCATTTCGAATAACATTACCCGGCTTTATCCGAGAGAGAAAACTGTAAATCTGGAGCAGTATTTTATCATGTTTGTGTTAGATTACAGGAAAGTTTGTTTAGACTTGTGGCATAGGTGAGGTAATTGGAGAAGGTAATAGCTGGTCGAAAGGAAAATGATATGGATGTACTACTAGACAGTGCAGTTACGTATGCAAAATATGCAGACCGCATTCTGGGGCCTCCACTTCTACTATGTTACTGTATCTACTTATTTCATTCAAAATATTGAACATTGACTGACTGATCTATCAACGCACAGTTCACACCAATGAACGGATTGCGCTGAAATTTGGCACTCATACAGCTATTGTGATGTATAGGCTTGGGCTAAAAACGGGAACTAACGCCGCGGGCAAAAGCTAGTTTATTCATAATTTTCTAAAGTTTTCACATAAGTATTTGAATTAATTTGATTAAATACGTATTAATAAATGCTTAAAGGTTTAAAAACTGCCCCCTTAGTTATACTACAAAACGTAAGTTACTACCACAGCTGTGTAATCCGATGTTCGTGGCTTGGTTTACTAAATCATTGCAGAGTGACCACAGAGTGGACTGAAAACGCTCAGAGTTCACGTTTGGCACAGCAAATCAATGTTGGATCACATTCACTGTTTACACTCATCTCTTGGTCGTCACTTGTTTGGTTGCATCTTGTTTCTTGTTTTCTGTAGGTAATATGTCACTGGGGCGGCTTTATTCCGTTTAAACACACATATTTGTATGACCTATTATACATCACAGTTTCTGTAGTTATCATAGCAGTGAACGATTAGTGGTGTAGACACTTGTAGCACGCCAGATTCACCATTTGTTCTTATTACTCGATTGGTACTTGTTTTGGCTATTCTTTTGTTTTTCACATTTAACTTCACGTGTTCTAAGAATCGGATGTTGATCTTTGGCCATTAAGCTCGCCACCAATCACAGTTTTTGAAGGGTAGATCCAACTTCTGTACACTTCTGTGGCTGGGCGCTGCAAATCATTAGCAGGATAGAGACGGCTGCGGCGGACCACGCTCGCTGTTTGCATTCGTAATTAATACACTGTTTGCACTCCTGATTTACGATACCGCCCGTTGTGTGCTTCTAATGTGTTAATAGCTTTAGAAAATTAATACTTAAGAGCCGGAATTAAAAGTGGACATACATAATAAGTTATTGGTACCTACTGATCTAACTTATCAATTGTTGGTATGACAGCATTACCGATTGTAAGTAAATAGCAGTAATTTATTTTTAATTGAAATTCCGAATTGATGCACTAGAGTCAAATTGTACTACTTAAAAATGGTGATAAAAACATTGACTTATATATTACTTCGTAAGGACAGGGCGGACCACACGTCTGGGTGTTGGACCTAGAGACCCGAAAATGATCCGATCGAGGCCGGTGTGACGTAGTCAGTGGTCGGCGGTCATCGGGATCAGACATTTGTATGAAAAAATAAAAATGCCTAGATGTTCACTGAAAGGTTGCTTAAATTACGACAGAAATGTCATTAAAACAAATTCTAATATTACTTCTCACCAATAAGGCGCATACTTGTTAAACACTAAACTTATTTACATTACTTTAACAATTTTCTAACTTCTTTGTCAATTTTACGAAGCAACGCCATATTTACCGTACAAAACTGATACAACTTTGTAGCGGCGTGCATTAGTTGTATGGTTATAGTATATCCATAATAGTGCTCACAGTGCACTGAGTGCAGTCCAGTACATGCGATGTAATATAAATATTTTATTTTATGATGATTTATTAGATACTTATTTTAAGTTTACGTGATAAAGCACTATGAGTCAAAAATTGAAAACATGTCAAAAATAACAAAAGGCAAAAGTTAAAAAAAAGTTTTATACGAAGGACAGTGAAATTTAATAAATAAAAATATAAATTATCTGATATAGTTTTTTTTAGAAAAGTTTTAAGGTATTATTCCCTATATAAAAATAAATTGTATCCACAAACACCCTATTATCTAGCCCCAAACTAAGCAAATCTTGTGCTATTGCGACTAGCTAGATACAGATAATAAACATACTTAAATACATTTATAAACTACTTAAATACATCCGTGACTTAGGTGCAAATGCTCGTGCTCATCACACTAACATTTGCCCTTCGCGGGATTCGAACCCGCAACCGCCAGGCATTGTAGTCCGGAGCGCGAACTACTACACCAGACGGTTGTCGATGTAATCTTATATAAACTCATAGAGAAAATATGGGGACCACCACTGCTGGGGACGCGTGCTGCTGAAATCATTTCTTTTGTTTTATTTAGAGAGATATAGAGATATTTTTTTTATAGCTTCAATTATATGTATAGATTAGTCATCATTACAACTTTTAAGAAAAGTAAAGTTTTAATAAAATTTATGTTGATGTTAAACTATTTACTAATTACATACAATTAAACAAAAATATTAATATTGATATTCATTCTATTGACACGAAAATTAACGAAGTAAAACAAACGAAGTTCCTAGGTTTAACTATAGAACAAGACGTGAATTGGAAAACGCATATAGATAATGTTTGGACAGCAGGCGCAGCGCGAGAGCTGCGCGCGAGCCGCGCGAACCCGACCTTTAAACTGGCTCGAATGTGAACCAGAACTGCATGCGCGCAGCTCGTGCGCACTGTACAAAACTTGCATGACTTGCGCTAAAGGTCTCTTTACCACCACCAATCGGTTGCACTAACGGATCGCGTGCCGCGCCCGTGCAGCTCGCGCGCAACCTGCGCATTCGTGGCGCGGTCGCCAGATCTGGACCTATCCCTACAGAGTCAATAAGTTTATTTATGCCTTAAAGCAGGTTAGATCTGTAACAAAAACTGCGATTGCTACCTATCATGCATTGTAGGTTCTAAATTACGCTACAGTTTACTGGTGTGGGGCAATAGCACTAATATAAATAGAGCTTTTACTGCCCAAAAAAAAATGCATAAAATCAATATGCAGTGTCCCTCCACGAACATCATGTCGTCCTCTATTTGCACAGTTGCAATTACTAAAATTGACGTCCCTGTATATATTTGAAACATGTGTATTTGTAATGCAAACTATGCATATTTTTAATAGGGCATTTGACATTTATCCACGGACCACAAGAAATAAAATATCCTGGTACTACTAAAAACTCCAATAACAATGCAGTATAAAAAAAGCTGCATGACAATGCGTATGAAAAATCTTCAATAATATACCCACTAATGAATTCAAAACGTTGAATAATAATCAATTTAAAACAAAACTGAATAAGTGGCTCATCTCACATACCATAAAGGAGTTTTTTTTAATAATAAATTTTAATTTCAATTAATTATGATATGACTGACATCTATGTACCTAATTTAATTTAATGCAATTTTAAACTTAATTTTATATTTAATTTTAGTTCAATTTTATATTTAATTTACATGCCTCGTGTTGGCTAAACATGCTTGGTACGTTCATTTTAAAACACCTATGCATACCGTATTTATGCAAATAAAGATTATTTTATTTTATTTTAATTTATGTTGACGTATTTAATTTGAAAAAGAAAAAAGTTATATTTTCTCTGATACTACTTTAAATATAACATCTGTGCAATAAAAACTTTTTTCTTAGTTCCTCTTTCGTTATAAGCCGCTCTTACAAGGTTACATCGCGACGCCGCTATGGGTAATTTTGTGGTTACTCTTCTACGTAGTTTATTTGATCAGTGGTTACTCTATGATGCTGTTTGACAGTTGATATCAAAGTCTAACAGATGGGGTAAGTGAATCATGTATGGAGGAAATGCAAGGCGATTTGTTCTGTCAGTCGTTTACATCAATGGATAAAAACGCATTTTTTCGTTTTCATTTAGCAGAAACATTTATGTTTTACACTTCATAAAAGTTGTTTCTAAAATCAACAACCTAGCATTACCACGATATTTTTTTAAATAATGCCGGGTACATAATCTACTGCTAGTGCTGGCTTCTTACCAACTAGTTTTCTAGTAACACCTCTATCCAAAGTTTGCTATACCGGCAAGCTTTCAAGACGCCACCGTAGGTTCTCGCATGTTTCTGATTAAGTTCCTAATAACAAACAAGTATGGCTGATAAACTTCACCCACAACATAAACGAAACGAGACTTAAAATCACACGGTATAATGAAATATAGTAGAGAAAGATGAAAAAGTGTCGAGTTATAAAGCAGAGAACCGCTTACATGGAAATATATTTTTAGTAAATCGGATACATCGGATCGGGTATTATTAGCCGTAAAATTATTAATATTTTAACAACAATATTTCTTAACGGTTAGTTCATTTCTAAATTTAAGTGGATCTACAATGGTAATTTTAAAGATACCTAGGGTTTTCCTAGCTTGGCGATTGTTTAATTTCTACCTAAGGTCTACTTAGTCTCAATAATCTACATCATTTTAAAAATATTTAAACCAAACATTTCTCTGTTTTATTGTTTTGCTTGCACATTTTTTTATTTTTTGACAAAGTTACTTGTTATCGGGCATAGGGGTGTGTCTTGCTCATTTTGGTTTGGTGAAAAATTGTTGCCTGTTTCCCACTCTGATCCCTTAGTCAGCGATGGGTGTGGTGGCAAAATTTGCATTTTTAGCGAGCGATGACGCACGTCCCGACCAGACGGATTTGGAGAGACGAATGATCCCGGATAGACTGGTTTAAGGTTCCTTGTATAATAAAGAATTTGCCAGATAAATTGCCATCAAGAATTACTCCTATATACGACATTTAACGTTTAGTTATCGCAGTCGCAACAAGTAATTGAAATATATAACAACAAATCTGATGTTATCTCTTTCTACTTTGTCTTTGGCGTTTTGCCTATTATATTTACTGTAACTTAACAATTTATGACCTATGTATATCACCCAAACTCTATTGTTTATATGATGTATAGTTGCTATTCTGGGAAAATATTAGTTAAGAAAATCTGTTTCAGACAAAATTATTTAATGTTGACGTAACTTTACACACGCACCTGCTTTCATCACAGCAGTGTACTATTAAATTTTTAATATTATTGCGTCTCACGTTCTTTGGAAGCAATAAAAATCTAAAAAGTTAGTTTCGCGAGCGAAGTTTCGACGCTTTCGGGTTCCGTAGCCGACTCGAGTGGAACGCAACCCGGCTGGGAGGCCCTACAAGGAATAGGCGTGTGCGGAATGCATAATAAAGCGCCAGATTAAAAACTACAAACCCTGTCAATAACAGGGAACATCTCGAAGAAGTCGCTGGCACGTCACATGTTTTGGACACTGCCTTTTTTGAGGATGAAAAATAAATGACGATGATTATCGAATGTTTTAGAGTTATGAGAAGAAGAGAGAGACAGAAAAAATCAAAACTGTGATTGTTTAGAATAAATTCTTCTTTATTCATAGTTTTGAATGTTTTCTTTTTGTTATTATAACTGTGTAAAATATAAAAAGGTTTTACAACTTTAAATAGCTGTTACAGGTACATTCAACAAAATATTTCATGGAGCATTATTTTTACTAAAAGTACTTTGTAGGGCTCTTGAAATGTAGCACTATTGGCAATGTATTTTCATGTCTAATACCACAAAGGAAATTTTCCAAGAGCTAAAACTATCTCTTAGCCGTTTGACGTACGAATGCTGTCTCAGATATTAGATCACATGAATTTTTAAGACCACGTCTGCTAAAAAATAGAGGCCACCTGGACTGTCCCGTTCAGAAACCATTACTTTAAGTGCATGCTTCCGTATCGTGGGCGGTTCGTTGTCGTCTTTTTGAAGGGATATTAAGTTGCCCTTAGAAATTCGACGGACTAAAGATACTCCATTTCATTAAAACCCCATTATGAAGTAGCTAGCGATGAATACAACTCGTGCACAGATTATGCTAAAAATAGACCACTTCCAAATTTAAAAGAAATCTTTTCCTTTTTATATTTTTCCTTTCTAAATTCAAATTCATATTTTCATAAATATAAATTTGAAACATTTGATTGTTTTCCTAAAATTAGTTCTTGAAAGAAATTTAGTAGGTACATGTTCTTTGTTTTAAACTGTGTCTTTAAACAATAAACACGTGTAGTACTTGCAATTTACAAAATATAACGAGTACTATGGCGGTAGTCTGTTTATCATGCTTACGCTTAATTGCGTCGTTAACATTATGAATGACAATTTATATCAGAACAAGACACTACACTCGAAATGTTTAGTGGCAAATTGGCTTTTATATTTAGTTACGCAAGGACGTGCCCATCAGCGGAGTTGTATACCTTATTTACGGGGAAGCAATATAATAAGCATTTTTCAAGCGAGGCGCGATGCCCCAGGTGTTGGCCCGCAACTGAATATTGAAACGAGTGTGATCAGAATCGAGATGCAGTTTTATTGTCACTCCGCCCGAGTAAAGCTATGAAATTTTATTGCTTTCTTTGAAAATTTCAAAGAATTCTGAACGTTTCTATGCAATGGTTCGTGTTATGTCACATGTACACATCGGGCAATGATTTGATAATAGTCGAAAACGTGTCCCAATAACAACGTAGTTTGTCGCAGGAAAATACAGAGTGGAATTAATTGTTACTTTTAAGTACACAATTTAGCTGTAGAAGTCAACATAGCAGGCTTAGTTTGGGGTATTTCATGTATTAAGTGTAGATGTTGGAACCATGTACATATTGTGTTTTCGTTTTAGTCTTTATAGTTAAATTTGCAAATCATCAGCAGATTTTAAGGTTTTACAATTCGTATTCACACTGTTTGCTGTAAAAGCGTTGACACCTTAACAAGGTTTCTACACTCTTTGTGGATGTAAAGTTCTCTGTTCACGATCTCCGTACAATGATGAAAACTGTTGAGATACTGTGTGCTTTGAATGCTAACCTACTCATGGTTCTTGCTAATGGATAGGACGGCTACTCAAAGAGCCTCTCTGAGTCTATTGTATTATAATATAATATACAGTAAACATTTTAATTTTCAGTTCAATAAAAAGTTTTCTATCTATCTAAATTCTTGTCAAAAACTTAGTGAATTGCCTTTTAAGAGAAGGAAAAATAGTGCAGCTGAATTTTAGCAAGGTGTTCTAATTTTTGGACCACAATTAAAAGTAGCTGTTATTTACCAGTTTCTTTGTTTAGAGGTGGCTCATATTCACGGTTCAAATACGTAACTAGACAAACATTATCAATTTCCACTTTATGTTGATAGTAACACCGGATAATTATGTTTGAGCCAATGGAAACAAAGATGATTTTAATTACCGCCTCTCACATATTAACATAGAATTTCGCGTGTACGGCGTAAGTCTAAGCCGCGAGTGAGAGGAAATGAGCGCCTGTATCTTAGGATTCACACACGAACGAGCGTTCGTACAGATTGCCACGAAATGTGCCGTGAATAACGCAGCTAATGTCGTATGAAAGGGGTGCTATTGCTTTATCTTAATCGGTGAGTTCGCGTGTCGCGGCCTACGACCGACCAAATTGATGATTGGTGGGGCTGCTATAACTCTTGTAAACACTACAAATATGAT
The DNA here is from genome assembly GCA_950371115.1 of Anania fuscalis. Lineage (NCBI taxonomy): Eukaryota > Metazoa > Arthropoda > Insecta > Lepidoptera > Crambidae > Anania > Anania fuscalis. The sequence goes on from OX493328.1 coordinate 14,355,012, forward strand.
AACGACAGCGTGTATGGGTATCGCATGAAGTGGCGCTATCTTAGATTTTTAGGATTCCGTACCTCAAAAAGAAAAAACGGAACCCTTAAAGGATCACTTTGTGGTCCGTCCGTCTGTCTGTCTATCAAGTATCACGGTAACGTGAGGTGAAAAAGCATCAAGTTGAAATTAAAACGATATACTCAGGTCTACAGTCTCTTAAAGTTGTGAAAAAATCAAACTTCTTAGTTTACGTAAAAAAAAGGATACGGCCGTTTATGCCACATAAAACGTATATTTTGACACTCTCAAGGAAATCAAAATTTATAGGGTGTAAGTACTTTACATTGACCTATAACTATGAAATTTGGCAAGTAATCTTATACTACAAGTACAGGGAAAAATCGGAAAACTATATATTTATATTTAAAAACGAAATATTTGTACTTTAATCATACAAAATATAATCGAAATATTTTAAGTACGAATCAATCGAGGTAAGCAACGTTTTGCGCAGTCATGATTGTATGGGCGACCAAATCTTGAACTGTTTTATAATGTACCTTCATATTTGTTCGGAACTCCTTGGTGAGCGAGTCCAACTCGCACTTGTCCGTGTTTATAGCTTAAAATGATTGATAGATTTGTAACAAAATTTTTTAACACAGAGGATGATAAAAAAGGGAATTGGATATAACGACACTAGTGCAATAGTATTCGAACTGACGCAAAAAGTTTATCTATGTTTTGTGAAACATATTAATTGATGCTAAAAGATTACAAGTTAGGACTTATCAAAATGTAACACATCCCTTTAACCCTAGGTGCAATAAACAGCGGCCTTACTACACAAAGATATACTAGTGTTGAACACGTGTTGAACAACTGTTTAAAATGTTTGTTAGTAATATGTCTCGAATGTCAGATGTGTCAACATTTCAAATTGGTTGATCAATTTTAGACAAGTGTTTAACGCTTGTCTATCTTTTTTGTAGTAAGGCCAGTTGAATTTGAATTTGAATGCTAGTTGTTTATTTTTTTATAAGACAATCATCTGGTGTAGACCAGTAGTGGTCCGCGCTCCGGACTATAAAGCGAGACTGTTGCAGGTTCTAATCATGTGTGTTTTTGTGTTTTTTACCTACGTCACGGATTTAGTATATCTAAGTAAGTATTACTTTTATAATATGTATGGTTATCTGTATTGCCAAGTCGCCATATAGTCTAAAGCTTTGCTTAGTAGACGGATAGATAATTGGTTTAATAAAAAAAAATGAATAAAGGTTTTTAAAGACCTTAGATGATAAGGTAGTTTTCTAGATTATGGATTCTTTCAGATATTTGTGTCCTATTTTTATTTAAAGTGATAATTGTTCTGCTTCGGACTATCAATTTATGCAATTTAATAATTCTAATACAAACACTTTTCGATTAAAACGGCTTGTTCACACACGGGGTAATTGCGCATCCACACATCAATTACACATAATCTTCGTCCATCGGGGGCCGCGACGCCATGCATCAATCAGCCTGTCGCATGGCGCGTGCAATCAAATAAAAATTAACTCGATAGCCGTCAGCTCGCGTAAGCTGTTTATTGGGCTGAGCCTTCGCCACTTTTGCTATTATCATGATTGCTCGATGAAGTAGAATCAAATGTTTCGTCGTTACGTTATTCAATCCCTTAATTTTAGTTTGGAAAGTTAAAAAAAACTATGTTGATGCGATAAAAATGTCTATAAAGATGTGTAATATAGTCGTTGCTAGGTATGCTAATTATCATGTTACTAAAAGTGATCGATAACATTACAACTAAATTATATGCGGTACTTATGTGTATATAGTTTTACCCTACCGTGAGAAGACACGTTGCAATAAATTCAACCAAAGAGATACATTGAATATTATTTGGTTCTTTTTATGTCAATCATTTAAATTTTAACTCTAAAGAGAACCTTTTGAGTTGTAACTCAGTTCCATTTTGTTTTTAACACAATTGTTCATACTACAAACTCAAGGCATAAAAATGACATGTATCTTCAAACTTAAGGTTCACACACACTGCAAACTTTTGGCAACAATGAAGGTAGTTAAGGCTAGCTATGATTAGACGGATGTCTGTGTCCTCGCTCGCGGCAGAATTGTTACAAACGATCACCTGTAACGTACCGGCCGTGTGCGGTAATTTGCAGATCCAAATTAATTTTCGGGTATGGGTTGGTGTTTCAGTATTCCATTACTGAGAAGGAAAAAGTTGGGATAGTATAAAAATATAAGAGTCATATCTCGAAAAACCTTCTAAAGTTATTCTAAAATACCAGTTACTAACTAGTTCATAAGTATTATATTTGATGGTGTCCGGTGTCTCTAATAAAACAAATATCTAAGCAGTATTATTTTTAGGACAAACACTGAAAAAACAAACAAAAATGAAGTAATCCTACTTTAAGAGATCGTACTAGTAAGCCCCTGATTAAATTATGATCAAAATATAAAAGTAATAAATAATGTTCTGTTCACAGCCATAAGCTCTTAATCTGCGTTTAGTCTTAGACGCTATATGCACATGTAACACCCGATATTTATCAATGGAAAACAAACGAACTTCAATCACATTTCACGCTTATTAACACGCGGTCTGTAATCGACAGACTTGATGTCGCGCGCACCGCTGGTTTGAAACGCCACTGTTATCTGACTCGTGTGCTGACCAGCTAGGCTGTTCAACTAGTAATAACGAGGAAAAAAGACCAAATTACGACGACGACTCAAGTACATGCATCTTACCGCCAAAAAAGCATGCATTAGTACCTATCTCCAGAATATACCTACTACCTATTCGAAGACACGAGAAATAAAACAAGTCGTTAAGAAATAGAGAAAAAGTCGACTATCTTTTCCATCGTCTAGCTAGGCCCACGAATGCTAATTCAATATTTGCTGTGTAATATATAGTTAAAAATAATCCTGTAATAATTTGAATTTTTAAACATATAGCTAATAATGATCTGAAGTTTTAAACATAGGCTTCAACTTACGCAATAAGTCATACGCAACAACATGCATTGTTGAACAAAATAATGACAGAAATATAGATAATATTCGTCAAGCGGAAGTCAAGAGATAGAGATCCCTAGGAGTACTACAATCATATATCGTATCAAATCAAATAATATTAATATATTAATAATATTAATAAATTGTATGAACATAACAAAGGGGATTTTTCTTTCATGAGTACAAACAATTTAATATGGTGTTTACTCATGAATATAAACAGCTTTTACTATAGGACCAATAATGGTAAAATAAAGAAAAAAATCAATGTAGTCACAGTATGTATGTTTGTTCCTAGGCGTGCAAATGTGTCATAAATTATAAACAAAACAAGTATTATAATAAAAAAAAAATATAAAGACATTTACACAATAACTATATCTAATCAAACAATCACAATGTGAAACATCTAAAGAAAAAACAATACAGGCAGATAATGCAATTGTAGCAACTATCCCCTGAAACCAAAAACTGCTGTCATTTCCGAATACCCCTTAAGGTTTTCTATCTTTGAACATTCACTTGAATCTTTTTTGAGGCAGTCTATAGAGGGCACTACTCAGTCCGATGAGAACAAAACACGATTACATTTCAACACGGACAGTCTTGTTCCGATGGCTCTGAAAACACTAATGCGGGCTGTTAATTATCTGCATTCGATGACAATAGCCATCGAACAAAACGACGATTACGTTGCACATAAGCTTGACGAAATGAGCACGAGTTTTGAATGGTTCCTGGTGTTTTCAAGTGGGCAGTTGGTCATACGTATTGAACAATGGATTTATTTATATGACCATGAAGTACACTCATTTAAAACAAAACAGATCTATATTTAAGCTCAACACTTGGCGAGTCTTGTTTGTGCCTCTATGGGTACGTTATCAATCCATATCCTATTGATAAGAGTAAATCTACTTCCCACATGAAATATTTTATCATCATTCACACGTAGTAAATGGGAATTAAAATAATTGACCTATTGCACATTTCAGTACAAATATCGCAGTGGGGCAATATCCTGTTTAATGGATAACGCGCCTGACCTGACGCGTGCGCTGTCAGTGACATAATACGTGGAGGTTGCACCGTTGAGGACTTGAATAGCGCCGGTGACGCGGCCATGGTTGATCGAGCACATTAATTACCTGCATACGTCAAACAGAAAGTGATTTGAAAGGGCTTTCAACACTAACCTCAGGCTTGAGCTGAACCAGAGACAGTTTATTGATCTCTGAGCATTAGGCTGCGGTTAAATAGCACTGAATTTGCTTTTAATGTGTCGTACTTAGCGCTTAGGCAAAGTCACTTAAAGTCGGACAATGATAATTGAAATTAACTCTGGAGGTTAAGCGAGGGTTCATTACTCGTGTCTCAGATGACAATTACAATTTAATTTAGTAAAACAATATAAATGTTTTAGCACTATTTTAATTTTTAGAATTTTAATTTAACTCCTCTCATGACCATGATGAGCTCGGAAAGCTGTAGTTTGTATGTTTCAACTCAGTTACCTTACTCTATCTGTTGTCTATGCCGTGATGGCTCTTTGACAAATAAACATAGCAGGTATGTCACAAGAAGCCATTTCTAAAAACCCTGTCCTCGAGATAGCTCCACAACGTTTTGGTTTAGATTCTATAACTTTATCCACAATAGGGCTCCATGAATTGTATCCTGCTTCGTCCAATGTTTCACCTAAAAAAAGTAATTAAGCCTAGAACCAAATAATCATAATAAATAAAAAGTACTGCCTCCAATTAAAATAGGTAAATAATAATTTTTAGGTCGGGTATTTAAGCAAAACAACTAAACTAAAAAGAAAAATTTTAATGGAATCCATGCTTTATTACAATACATACTTGGCCCCCGAGTATATCAGGTACTTTTTAGATCAAGCTGGTTATTTTTTTTAAAAAGTAAGGTTTTTTTTCAATAATCACCTATATCATCTAGCTCTTAATTAAACAGATATATCGCTATAGTACGGCGACGTGACGGAAAGGCACACATAAATGACACACATCACAGGAACGCTTACGCCTTGCGGGATTCGAACCAGTGGTCACTTGGTTTGTCCGTAGCACCACACAAAATGCTAGGCCTAGACGATCGTAAAATAAAGGATGCTGTTTTGAACAGTGGCCAAATTCAAGCAAGTAATGTGTTTATTTATAAACAATATTTAACATACTTTTTTTTCGCTTCTCCATACAACCTAACGCTCTACCTCCAAAATTATGCCTGAAGCAGCATTTTTTCTGATTTCATGTTGATTCCATATTAATGTTTTTAATTAACGAACATATTTGCCTCTTAAAATTTGTCTGTTAACCTCTTCTATTCATGAATAAATATTTTGAATCTTTTTTCTATTCCAAAGCATACCATTATAAAGTTAAGTGAGTATAAAACATTTTGGAAATCATTAATTGATAATTAATGAGTGCTTACCTGTAATAGTTCTGTACTGGTATGGAAACATCAAATCACTGAAGCCTATAAACAATATATTCGGATCAGGGACCTCATTATGCAGATGTTCTGACATAAATTTAGTGATTAGTGCAGCTTCTTCGGCTGAATTGATGATAGCCAAGTTTCCTTCCTCAGATCTACAGACCATGTAAGCTTCATGCCAAGAGAGTGGCTCATCGTGAAATTTGTAGCATTTCCCATTACCATGTGGACTATAACCTATAAAAATAATATTGGCAGATTCGAGAAACATTTTAAACTGTTAATCGAACTACGTATTTTATGGGTGTAAAGAAAATTACTACGTCTGAAACTAATGGTCTGGTGACTCTATTTTTGGTTATCGGGAATTCGAGTCACAAAATGCCATTAACAATGATGTGTGATTTAACAGTTACTATTGAATTATTTTATTATTATTACCTAAATCATAGTTATTGCATTCTTCGTTAAACTTTATGTCATCGCCTACTATTTTGCAAACGAAAGGATAAATATCGTCACACGATTTGTCATCGAGTAATCCCTCTCTTGTCATGATAACGCAGTGCTCAGTGCCATTTGTTCTATCTGGACGGCCTTCATCCCAAAGGAAGTTTAGTATTGTGCCTAGTATTGGCTTTCCTATAAAATGTAGAATTGTTATTAATGTTGTCAATAATGAAGTAAGTATACGAATCAGGCTTTTTGTCTTTTTTGTGTGCTAAATCGTAATGACAAAGACACTGAATAACGTGTGAAGTTTTATACAATGTGTACTAGAACAACGTACACAGAAAGAAAGTCACATTTTAATCCTCCTACTGTTATAAAGTCGGTTAAAAATACAATACAGCTGTCTCACCTTTAAGGGTAACAAAATTCCCATTTGAAAATCTGTCGTGCAAACCGATAAATATACCAGTATAATGGCTTTTCATGTTACTGATGAGGATTTTGAGATTTTCTATTTCCTCCAAACTATCTGGCACGAGAAGCGAGGTACCTTCAGCTTCACAGATTTGCCGAGCCTCAAGCCAATTCGTGGCCAAATCGTGGAGACGATAAAATGTCTTGAAGTTTTGTGCCCACATGTAGTCCACACGGTATTTCTGTGCTATGAAAATATTTATATCAACAAAGATTTAATATTTAAAACGAAAAAGTACAAAACTACACGAACATTTTACCTTTTGAACACATTATTGTCAGCAAAATTACCAACAAAATCATCATTATTATGCAGTAGCACCAAAATTTTACGATTGAATATAAAAGACCATAATTTACAATTGCCATCAGCACGAACTTTTCATTCTGTACAGCGCAATCAATCAATCGGTAATTACTAATACAATTTCCTACGGAATTTCTTAACACAAAAGCGACTAAGTAATTGCTACCAAGAACATCGGTTTCAATGAAGTCCGGATTCGGATTCAATCACAAACACTTCGGTGAGGGAGTCCCAAATTCAATTGGCTAGTATCCGGTTCAAGTCGATCGTTTGCTCTGATACCACGGTATTGGTTATTTTTACCGGTCTATGTTAGAGGCTAGTCGACTCGACGCTCCCCCGACCCGGTCCTTCCAATACGCTTATTTGAATCTCCTTTCGAAGCGACTTCCTTTTCTGTGAGTGTCAGGTAATTATCTGTGTGGCATTTCAATTTTCCGATCGAACGGTTAATTCAGTTTAAATCTCTTCGTGTAATACGTACTTGGCTATAGCACTGCCTAATCCTAGCCCCTCCAACCAGTTCTCGAGGCGGCGCACAATATGGAGAGGGATTCTTTATACACGTACGCTTTCATGCTATTTAACTTTTAGGGGCATTTGTTGTTTATGCTAGCTAGGCAGTTAATTGAAATACCTAGTCATTTAGTAGTTTCAATTTATTCAAGTCAGTGTGTCGTGGAATTGAATCCGTTTATACTCGCAAAATGCTATTGTATTTCCTAGAAGAAATGAACAATTGTATTTTTACTTGGAAAATAATATTGCAATAATTAAAATTTTATTCGTATCCAATTATTCTGATTTAAATGGTCTTATTATACGAATAATGTCAAAATAAGTTAAGATCTCAATGATAATCCTAATAATAAGACGTGAAGTCAATAAGTTCAATAACTTAATACATTACAAATTCTAAATTCAAATCAACATTAGCTCCGAAATCCCAATTCCGTCTCCATTGAATGAGATCGCAGTTTCAGTAAATAAAGTTCGGTGCCAACTCATCAGCCGCATGGGCCTGGATCTGATAAAAGTTGTCTGGAACTTTCTTTTGCGATATCGCCACCTTCGTCATGTAAATTGGACAAGTTGCGGCCGCCGATGTTTGTTTCATTGGCAAATATAGATTAGCTCTTAATCTGACCACTCTGCCCGGGTTGGGTCAAGCGGCCTTAATACAAACCCATACAAACCCCGAACAGCTATATTGATACTTTCAGCTAACATAATTAATTGGATGTTTGTTTTACGGCCTACGAATGTGATTGTGGTTAATATAATAATTTTGCTCAGAATCTAGTTACCGAGTTTATAAAGTTTCAGATAGGCAGGTAATATAGTCAATCGTAATATGAATTGCGGTAACCGCCAAATGACAGACAACTTTACAGGAGAGGCGAAAAACAAAATTGCAATCGCAAAAACAGTTGTAACTTTTTGTGTTCTTATCCGATTGCAATGCTGTTTCCACCTTTTTTTGTAAAACGTTGAGATCTTTTAGCTTTAATAAAACATATTCAGTCTTCTATTATGGTTTCGAAGATGACATGGTGCTTACGTAATTTTTTTAGAAAAAATATTACGCTACCTTAATTTTTGTAGAAAAAAAAAATAAGAGCTTTAAAGTAACCCACATTACATGCAACCATAGTTGAACGTATATGACAAACAAAATATAATTTTATAACGTAGGTATGCAACACCGTTTTTAAGGCGTGGAAATACGCTGTAGTAAGGTTATTATAGTATTAACATACTTCCTCCCTTGTATTAAGGTCGAATATAGAATAATATCGAGATCATTAATGATTTTTGGCTAACTCGAGAAAAAGGGTCGGCGATATATATAAAGCCTTAAGAAAACGAGAAAAACTGTTTTAATATTCTCAGTTACACTTTCTTTGTTTATCTAATTAAATCATATGAGATAAATTTATTAAAAGTAGCAATTGTTTAGGTTTTTCAATTTAAGTTCTCGCATTGTGCCTTTTTGAAATAGTGGTCTATAAAGTATCAATTAAGTTACGCATTAAGAGAGATATTTTGGGGCCTTGCAGAAAAATAATGTTTTAATATTTAAGTGATTAATGAAAGTATTATATGAATATTTTTTTTCTTATGCCAGTAATAATAACCAGTGGAGGACAGCAAGGTACAGGAAACCATCAGCCCTCTACCTGATGCTAATGACTCCATAACTACGCTAACATGCCACTACACCGAAAATTTTATTTTTTTAACAAATTATGGGGGCGCAGCTCTCAAATAGCTTGGTAGTAGAAAAATGCCCAGGGGAAATGGAGTCAAAATTTGTCAAGCCAGGGGCCAACTAGCGCCAATCTCCAAAGCTAGCCAACTTACGTTCTTAAGGAACTAAACAGATTTTTCAGTACTGTACTTCATTAATATTGTGGTGGCTCAAAAAATCGAGATAAAACTTTTCCGAAGACCATCCAGAGTAAGGACAATTATACAGAAGTCAAAAATGTAATCAGACCTCATACTTAGCCTTTGTGGATTTCGAGAAAGCCTCGACCCCGTCGTGACCTGGACTGGTCTGAAATTCTTACAGCCATGCTAATTTTTTGGCGACATATCAAGGTGCTGTGTAGCCTGCACAAAGTGGCATCAATTACATTTCAAGTCCAAATCTCCAGATAAGACCTATCTCGTGAACCATAACGCTTTGCTAGAGAGGCGCGTGATATAAGTAATAAAAAATCATCTTTAATGCAGCATAATTCAAAAACCGTGATCTAAATTTATAAAAATAACATCATCATACTAATGACTAGTGTCTTAATAGCCAGTAACAACATATTCATGCACAGGTTTTTAGCTAAAAATATATATCATTGAAATTTAATGTAAGCGCCAAAAATTAGCAACTACATTTAAAATAAATTCAAGTTGGTCCTTACTTACGGTAAACTACAAATTGAATTTATTTATAAAATGGACTAACGTCACAAAAACAAGTGTTAATGAAAAAAAATATCTCTTATGTACCTTTCAATTTCTTAACATCTCTGGTATAAGTGGTGCATTGAAATATCGTCAAAAATGGCCACATAAAATAAAAAAAGTAATTAACAATACAATAATATGATGCAGCTTCTGACATTTTTTCGTCACATAAACACTGTAATTAATTATAGTATCACATAATACTTTCCTCTATTAAAAGAAAAGTTAATACTTTTGTAAAGCTTTTAAAATATTAGCCAGTAATCGGGATGAAAAGATCCCCGATTAAATTCAACTTATTTCCGTTCAGAGTGAAAAGTTTGAAACCACAACGTATCTAATAAGAGAGAATGTCCAAACGATGCGCGGATTGTCTTTAAAGGATTCAAAGTTTTTTATTGAGCCGACGTCGATCTAAAAGTAAACGGATACTTTTATCCTCGAAGCGGGTTAACCCGTAAACCATCTCAGTTTAAGGAGGCATTAAATCGCAACTCAAACAAGAATCGTTACACTGAAGTTAACTCACATATTGCTTTGTGTCACGAACGTTGGAGCGGGCGTGCACACTTGCAGAAAATTTGAAGTAAATTCTGTCACTTACCGGTTACCCGGATACTCAGTCAATCTGCATATAATACTTTTATTAACATAAGTATAAAGTAACCTTCTTACACGCGTGGTGTGTGCGTGAGATGTCTTGGGTTATCGCTGCATGATAATTTCTCAGTAGGTTCAAAGGTCCCATAAAAGCTGTCATTGTAAAATATCATAATTACATATTTAATTACTCAAAATAGTTTAAGTAAAAGCTCAAATGTATCCGGTCATCCGGTGTATATATCATTCTGCTATAGCTTTTAAATTATGTGACTCTGACTGAACGACGCGAAGTATGTATGCCGTGTGACGACGTCCCTTGGAGAGAGACGTTGTCGAGTCGCTGTCGGCGCAAAGGGGATCAGTGAGGCTGATTTTGGTAGGGGGGTAGGGAGCAGCCATTCTATTCTTAGTATTATATTATACAGGGTTATTTGAAAAAAAAAACAACAACCTCGCACGACTAGATAGCTAACATCATAAACAACAACATTTGTTCCACGAGTTTTATCATAACTCAATACATTTATTAAAATGATTTTCCAAGCTTTTATTGTACTGTGTACAATGTACTGTACATTCGTAAATCTATGTAAGGCGACGCGCGTGATGATCGCGCCCCGCCCTCCCCCACCCCGCCCGATATGAAGTGCACAGAGATAAGAACATTCAGATGTAAAATTAAATTGATATTTATTTTTGTCTGAAAGTAAAATGTGTTCTATTGTCTCAATAGCCACTCAAATCAGTTTAGCCTTCCACCACATTTTAGCCTTCTTTAATATTTTTTCTAACGCTTTTTATAAGACTTTAAAAATCTACTAGTGTGCGGCCTTGTTAAAACGAACAGAGTAGACCTGAAGAGATGCGGGGTTAGAGAGAGACGCCGAATGGGAGCGGGCGAGGAGGGCGCAAAAGGAGAAAAACTACAACGCTAAAAGTGAATGCGGTCGAAAGCCTCGCTTATTTCTGCGCTAAGTGCATGGATTTTTTTCAAGTGATGCTATGAGCGTATGTTGTCGTGAGCTATGGATACGGCTGCCACAAAGGATCGGTGGGTTTGTTCTCTATCTGAACTTTTATTACGCATTTAAGTATAAAGAACATTTAATTAAACGACATTATGCTTGTTGTATGTTAATGGAGGTGCTTGTAACGGCAGTTGTTAAAAAACAATTTAACATTTCAACGTACGTACGTATTTTTTGCCATAGTTAGATAAGATCTGATAAGACAGGAACAGTTTTTTTAATTGAAAACGGATAATAAATAAAATTTACTATAATAAGTTTATTATGGTATATTAATTTATACCATTTCCGTACCGTCGTGGGTATTTTTTTTAAATTTCCCGTTTCTAATTTCAAGGTCTATTTGAAATAGCTTTCATTTGGTGGTAACGTTTGTTGGTAGTATGTAGGTATTATAAATTAATTTGTTCATTTATGCCATTCACCTTCCTGACGAATTTCAATATTTTTGATCTACAGCACCCTAAAAATATATATGTCTCTAATGTACAAAATAGTCGAACGAAGGAGCAAAGCGAACGCGGAAACAATATGGCCACAAGACCGATTGAGTGAATGAATATTATTAGTTACCGTTGGGAACCCAACAGATAGTCCGTACTCCGCAATAACATAACCTCTTTGGTGGTACCTTAAACCTGATTTGGATGGCTAATACCCACGATAGTTATGAAATATCTTTCTATTACTGTTGTCTTTTATTTACGCGAACACGATACATTTAAATGAAACTACTTTTACGGATTATTTCGCGATTTATTAACATTTTATTTAACCTGACGTTTCGAACACTTTACAGCGTTCGTGGTCACAGGTAGACTAAGGTGTTATTCGTCATTACAATATTTTGAAAAAATATAAACTACCGTCACTCAGTTAATATTAATTTGTGTTCCTATCTACGCAAAAAGTGCTAACTGTATCTAGAGGTCTAGGTTGTGTCAGGATTTAAAATTACAACTGTCCCAACTAGATTTTGATGAATGCATTCTAATACTAAATAGACGCGAGTCTTCAAAATATAATGAATGCAAATTAAAACAGATTTTCAAATACAACAAACTGTCAATGTCAACCCAAAATCTTGTAAAACGAAACGCGTCAAACGTCACATCGACCACAGACAATCGGGCAGTTGTCAATTTATCAAAACAAACATTGGATAGCGATACCATTGAGGTACTCAAATTTGGATTAAATTTTGCCGTAACACCGCGTCAAATTCCTTATGAAGAAATAATATGCAGCGTGGAGGATTGTTTAGTTAAAAATAATTTAAAGAAAGAAGACTCGGAAGCATTACGACAAGACATATCATCAGTCCTAAGACATAGCAAAGTACCGAAGTCAAATCTTTCTCGTACTCAATATATAGCTTTAAAAAACCTAAAAACTAAACCAGAATTAACTATCCTTCGTGCGGACAAAGGAAACGCAACGGTTGTAATGGACACATCGGACTATAAGCAAAAAATGTCACAGTTACTGGCGGACGAAACCACTTACAAACGGGTTAAAATAGATCAAACCAACAAAGTTTTAAAGAAAACCAGTGACTTAGTGCGAAAACATAGTGAAAGTTTAAGTCTAGATGCTCAATACCTAATACCTTCGTGCGCAAAACCACCAAAATTATATGGGTTGCCAAAAATACACAAACCAAATGTCCCGCTACGTCCTATTGTGAGTCAGATTGATACACCAACCTACAGACTGGCTCAGCACGTAGCTAGATCACTATCTCGGTTAAGAGGAACAACTACAGCACATGTGAAGGATTCCTACCATTTTATCAGCGAGGTTAAACACCTACACCTAGCGGATAATGAAACTATGGTCAGTTTTGATGTACAGTCCCTATTTACAAGTTTACCAGTACAGGACTGCATTGAAATTACTAAAAGGAAGTTAGTTGAACTTGATATGCCTATAGAATATGCAGAACTATTGGAACATTGCCTAACATCGGGATATTTACTGTGGGACAATGAATTCTATGTACAAGTAGATGGTGTAGCTATGGGCTCTCCAGTATCACCTGTTGTCGCAGACATTTTCATGGAGGACTTCGAGGCCAGAGCTCTAGGCACATCACCTATAACACCCAGGTTCTATAAACGGTACGTAGATGATACTTTTACAATTTTACCCACCAATTAAGTCTCTGCTTTTCTAGAACATTTAAATTCTATCCACCCAAAACTCAAATTTACTATGGAAATTGAGGCAAACAATAAACTAGCTTTCTTAGATATTCTACTTACTAGGAATCCGGATCATACTCTTAGTCATACAGTTTTTCGTAAAGCCACCCATACAGATAAATACCTTAGTGGTGCCTCTCACCATCATCCTCGACAGTTGGCTACCGTAGGCAAATCATTGTTTCAGAGAGCAAGGGGTATCTGTGACGACCAACACCTGGCTGGCGAGCTCCAGCATGTCAGGAAGGTACTACGGGAAAACCAGTTGCCGGTACCACGTCGTTCCAGACCCCGGGTCAAGCATTTCACCGTCGAACGCCAACCTGCTGTACTACCATATATGAAGGGTGTCACTGACAAGATTGGAAACATTTTGAAGCGCGCTTCAATCAAAACCTACTTCAAGCCGCCGAAAAAGATTAACCAATTTTTACCACCTGTCAAGTGCAACATACCTCTTCAAGATGCGGGGGTGTACAGACTGGAATGTGACTGTGAGCTCTCCTATATCGGTCAAACAAAACGAAGTATAGGCGTGCGGGTAAAAGAACATATAGCCGACATCAAACATAGACGGAATACTAAGTCTGCAGTGTGTGAACATGCCTTAGATACACCCAACCATTTCATACGATTTGACGAGCCTAAAGTCCTTGCAAGAGAACGACGATTTGTTCCTCGCATGTTACGGGAGGCAATTGAAATAAGAAGACACCCGAATTTCAACAGAGAAGATGGTTGGAAAATACCACCAGCATGGGATCCTGTTTTAACGAAATCCCATGCTAGGCCCCGCACTGCAAGACCTCTAGATACAGTTAGCACTTTTTGCGTAGATAGGAACACAAATTGATATTAACTGAGTGACGGTAGTTTATATTTTTTCAAAATATTGTAAAGACGAATAACACCTTAGTCTACCTGTGACCACGAACGCTGTAAAGTGTTCGAAACGTCAGGTTAAATAAAATGTTAATAAATCGCGAAATAATCCGTAAAAGTAGTTTCATTTAAATCTTTCTATTACTTAAATAGATAATTCATAATATGTTTTAAATATTAATTTATAAGCCTATTTTACGCACAGTTTGGTTAATTAGTTGAATGCATGCGGCATCGCCAGTGATGGTGGATAATTATGCTTTTAAAGTTATCGGACAATTAATTGATCAGTCATTAAAGTATGCGGTTTATAGCTCGCTGTACTAAGTGCCCGTTTTATAGGAATATTGTAGTAACAGGGAAATCAAATTGCCACCTGAATTAGTTACTTATTTCATAAAAAATATATTTGGTTGTTTTGTAAATGTAATAAAAAAATTATAATTAAAAAAAAGAAGCTTAACTAATATATAATAAATTACCATGTGATCTAAGGGAACTACCTCTGAAAAAGTTTAAAATAAAAAAAATCAATGTACTTGCGGACAAGAGTTATTATTCTTTGCTAGAATTTTTTACGGAAAAAATATACTATGACCATCATTATAAAAATACCATAACATATAACTTGACTTGTGAATGACATTAATATTAATAAATTGAAATTTAATTTAAAATAATTTGTATGTACATTGTAAAAGATATATTTTTAATTTGAATGTAAAATTTTATTGACATTACCTAATTATGTTTTAAATGTTAAAATAATATAATTTTTTACCATTATAAATTCAAGACGTAAAACAATTTGCTGTGATCATGTTATAAATTTGTATGCCGAATTCGGTAGAACATGAGAACTCTTAACTTTATGTACATCTACTATAACCATGTTCTGGACAAATAAAGATTTCATTTTATTTCAAAAAACACTTCAAGTGCGTGGACTTAAAGTAGATGTACACGTTTATCTGCCAAGAGCTGCAGATGTTTATTGCATACGACATGACGGCCACGGATCAAGACTTTCGTTTTTCAAGGCGTATCATACACAAATCTCTACGTACAAACTTGGTGCTGGTGGGCGATATTTCAATATTTTCAAAATTACTACCACTACAACTGATTCAACATATGACAGTTTTCAAATATGATAAAAAAACATTGGAAATACAAATCTTGGACTATTTAAAAGTTTATTTAGGATAACAACAACTAAAATTAGCTTCATCAACCAGAAAAAAAACGGTAATTTATATTTGCTTTTTCGCTTATTTTCGTCATGTCCGTCTGTCTGTCTGTCTGTCCGAGGTTTAGCTTGGAGACTGTTGACACGTAACTAGAGAGCTGTAATTTCGTGGAGGTATGTACTCATATACCAATCATGCCGGCAAAGTGCCGACAAAGTGGTAGAATAAAATTATGAAAAAAAAATGATCGCTGGGGTAATGACCCCACCGTGGTATCGTTGAATAGGTTCTTTAAACTGACTTAGAGCTTGCTAAGACTATCGTTTGCAAAATATTAAACTTTAAAGCGCAAATTTACTCTAAAAGCCAAATTATTGGCTTAAAAAATCCGTAAAAATTCATGATTATAGTACTTTCCATGAACTTTCAAGTAAAATCATAACGGTTAAGATAGATCAGTTTAAGAATAATAGTCGTTCAACTTATGTGTTTAAAAAATAACCTTATAAAAATTCCGCAGAGTAAAACATTAAAAGTGACTTAAATGACGTAATAGCTGAAATATATTGTGTTAAGGGCACCACGGGCTACGGGCAACTACGGAACCTTACACTGCGCGTGGCACGACACACACTTGGCGGGTTTTTAATTCATGCTTTACTAAGCGTTGATACTTTGTATCGAAATTTTTCACAATCAAAATTCAAATAAACAATTCCTAAATACTATGCGTTGTGCAAACAATTTAGACGCGACAGGTTTTTTTAATAGCCGTGCCATTTTAGCCTAGACCGAGATAATGGGCAGCATTTTTAGAAAACATTTCTCGTCTAAAATGCTTTAGCAAATAAAATCCGTGATTGTTTCGTATTGGGCCACTTTATCGGTCGTAACAGTACTTTAAGGTAAATAAATGTAACGTGTTTTTGACATTCATAAGGTGAACGGGTAGGGTACGCACCTGGGCCCGAACAATAGGGCCGCACAATACGCGCGCGAACTAAACTGAATAACTTTATTTAAGAACACAATAAACCACTTTTTAGCAGAAAGGTCTGAATTGTGTTATGCCCGGATCGTGTAGACGAAGAAAAACATGGAGCAATTTTTTTATCGCAGGTTCATGCGGCTCAATAGGCACTGTATGGGCGGCGCACCAGACAACCTTCGCGCGAAATAGCTACAGTTAAGGTAAATCGGTTTTGGTTAAAGGTTAAGATATTCTATTTAGCACCTTCTTATGTTTATTGATAAAAAAGATATTTTTGAATAAGTTCCATCAGAAAACAATCCCTCTAATCATATATTTTATTTTATTACTTTCTCTCGGCTTTGAGAGAAGGTGCTTTAAAAGTTTCTTGGGAGATCTTTAATTTTAAATTTTAAATCGTAATTGAACTACTTACTATTTATAAGTTTAATTTACTTTCTTGCTCAACGAGCTTTGGAAAAATCTGTGCTTGGTATTTCTTCGAGAAATTTGTTTTGAAATTAAGTTGTCTTTACGGATTCACGTTATAGTAACATAATGTAAATCCGTAAAGATTAGCAACAATGTGGTAATAGGCAAACCAAGTTTTCTGCAAAACTGATTGCCGATGGAGGAGATGATTTAAGTTCTGGAGTGGAGGCAGCATAATAGAAAGTAGGACACTCAAGACAGTTTATATGGACAGCCTGGTATTACTATGGATGAGAAGGTCAGTGATTAAGCATGGTAGGCAGAAGAATTGTAATTATTTTTATTTCCACAAATTAACCCTATTTCTTACCTTACAGATATGTATTGAGGTCTGTGATTTCACTAATACTTTTAATTTGCATAATAAACGTATGTTCACACGTTTCGAGCAAATACGGTGGCGTCTAGCAACTCATGCTCATTTAGGAAGTAAACAGATTGCAGCTAGTTTGTTTTGTCGGTAAGCGCTGCGTCGGTAGTAGCAGTAAGTTATGGTGAAACTTTAGTGTCACTTTGTACGTGGGCTCGTTTATTTATTTTGAGACATATTTTGATACCAGATAACGTACAGTAAGATAGTATTCGTACTTGAGAGGGCTGGTAATCTGACAACTAACCTTCCGTCCTCCGTCTTCTTACCGTTATACTAATTTGAATCACCCACCCACCCTTAATCAACAATCAACCAGTGATATTCCTTAGCTCTCTGTGCATGCTCTCGGTTACCGTTATGAGTTATATTATAGCGCTTAATAGATAGGTAATAAACTACAAGCGTCAAGTAACTCAAATGGTGCAAACACCGAAGTGTGGAGACAAATCCGATTAAGTTGCGCGCGTACGTCGCAGACAAAGGGTCGTGACGTCTTACAGCCGAGTTCGTCCACTTCATTAAGACATGAATTATGAATAGAGATGGCATTAGCATCCATCTGGAGTACGGCAACTATGGAACACTATTGTTATGCAGATTGTGACCGGACGTCCGACGCCGCGAGTATTCCCGAGTGTGTCGTGCGCTTGTAAACAAATAGGTACTTATACGTCGATGATATTGTAGGTATGACCAATATTATACACTGAATTTTGCGTTGGGTTTGAAGCCGCAAATATAAGACTCCCCTGCTTGAAAAAAAACATCGAAGTTCTTGAAAAAAAAAAAACTAGCTACTCACTAACCCAGCTACATCGCTTAAATATGGTAAGTGTTTTAATGTGTGGTGTCTCGTCGTAAAATTTGTTGTATATGGGCAAGAGAGTTTAATATTTGCAGCTCTAACACCAACGAAAATTCACCGTGTATAAATACAATTCAGCTGATATGCTAATGTTTCTTATTTTTACAAGGGTGCTACGTCTTAATTCACTTTGCTTACATTTTCAAAGACTAAGTTTGCATTTTTGAAGATTAAGTTAGTTTAAGTATCTTGCTTTTTATTATATTGCCTTGTTTGATTGTTAAGATACTACTTAAATCAATGACAGATTTCAGAAAAATATTTTTGCATCACTTAGTTTATAATAAGATTTTGTTTAAAGAAAGTCTTTGAAAATAAAAATGTATTACAGCTTTGGTAAGTTGAATTTCTTTTTAAACTAAAATCTAGAGAATTTTCGTCACGAAAGCCTCGCAATTGGATTTAATTCAATTGTCTTATGACTAAAATGGCTTTTATCTCTAGAGATATTCATTAAATTATTATTTAAGTAGTGGTTTTCATTTAATGTATGCTTATATCACAATTACACCAAATTTTAACAAACAAACATCTAACTATGAACTGGTATATACTAGGAGTACTTAAGATGCAAACCGTGATATCGTAAGACTAATTGTATCCCACAGGATTTAAGGAAGCATACGCACGCATTGAGGTGTAATGTACTAGCGTACAATAAACCTCAATGTACGCACGCATACCTATTGGGTTAGTGTTCCACTTTAGTCTATTTCTAACAAAGATCAGCTCTTTGATAGTACTACCTCGGGTTTGAATACCAGTTCTGATACCTATACCTCTACCACGTTACAGTTAATGTATGAAACAAATTAATAAGATATATATAATTTCAGAAATCTAATTCTTTTATACAACCAATATTTTTAAGTTTTTGACACTAACTTGTCAAAAATGTCCTTCCGACCACTGCATACGAATACGAATGCTCAAATGAATTCGTATCGGTTAGGAAATATAATACTTACCTCTGCTGTACTTACGTGTCTAAATCATCAATCCTCATAAACTCAAATTTGATGATTTTTATTATGTGTTTTAGTCCTTGAATGGTCTTTTTACAATTCGCTGCAATCTTGTTCTATATTTCTTTCCATTTTTTGACGACTTCATTATTTGAAGATTTTTCGTGTAATTTATGAGTACTTTCGATCCGACTGGTGTATAAAAAGAATAATTGGAAGTTTTTTTACTTTTTTTTTTCATACAGCAACTATTCGAACTGTACTCGGGACAGCTATATGAAAACAGTTTAAGACTTCATTGAACTAGAAAATTACCAAAAACGGTACCATCTCAAGTCCCAGTACTAGTAGTGCATCAAAGAGACGACTGTGCTTGTCTCGTCTAAAACAATACTCAGAACGTTCTTGACAAGAAATTGTGTAGAACTAAGCAGCTGCAATGGTTGTTTGAAGCCGGGCTAAATTGCGCTTGAAATGTAAGCTGGGAAAATATTTTGCTCTGCATAGTAATTGTTTAGCTTTGCAAATTCTAGTTCATCTAATCGGGCGACTGTTTGAATAAATATGGACGAGAATATTCTGTATCCACCCTCTTTTTGATATCATTTCGGTTAAAATGCGTCGAAACTACCGTTTTGTTAGGAAAAAAGTTATTTATAATAGTGTTGTGTGTGTTAACGTAACTTTACTTAATGTTTTTTAAACCAATTAAATTTGTTTTTTTTTTAAATAAAATGATCTCAACTCAACGTGAATTTATTTATCAAAAAGATTTTAGGTTTATATCTGCTATTTAGGTTTATTTGGGACTGAATTTTAGTATTTTTTTTACCCTGTATTGCTTTCGCTCTCTACATTTAATAAAGCAAGCATGTGCTAGTAATTTTTAAGAGGTTAAACCGGATATAGGCTATTCACAAAGCTGAGTATATCTTGGTACTTAGTAATTTTTGGAGTGTGTTGTAATTTAAAGTAAATAATCATTACAACAATACGTCAAGAGATACACGATTGGTGAAACCATAGAACAGGTTGGTAAGACTCGCTACGCTCCGCTGGGTGAAACGGTGTTTTGGCAAATATGAATATTATTTAACTTAAAATTGACGTTTTACGATATTTTAATAAAAATCTGTCTACAAATTAAACTTAAAGGGGCTGATATATCAAATGACATTAAAAGATATGATAGTGCTTAACTACCACTTTAGTAATTAATGCAAAGACCGGGTTTAAAATCTTGAGTATCTATAGTCAGACCCATTTTCACCCAAAACTCTGAGCTAAGTCTGTCTCAATGAAAATAATAAGGCCCAGGGTAATTTAGCTAATGCAAGTGGTTACACTCTATCGAGATCGCACTTACTCGGCTCGTCCAAAGGTAGGTACCATTAAGAGGGTCGACACACGGTATATTGTCAGACCCGTTGCAAAATTGACTATTTTGACTAAGTGTAAAATTAAGATACAGGATATTATGGGTAGGAATCTTGATCCTTGTAAGTTGGTTTGGACTTTGAGCGATGCTGATTATGTAGGGTACAAAGGTTATGTGCTTTAGTTTAACGTAGGTATGTACTTGTAAATGTAAGGTGCGAATTATAATAATGGTTTGTGTTTTGGTATAGGTGATGAGAGTTTCATAAAATTGATTATTCACTTTTGTTTGTGATGAAAAATTATTTATAAGTTTCGTGTGTATGGTGACTGTTTATTTCTTTATTAATTGAATTGGTTACAATGATTTAAGATGTAGTTAGAAATGAATTTTAAGTTTAAACTAAAAAATACCTATACGTGTAAAACGTGTATTGGTAAGTAGCATAAGTCAGTAAAGTAAATGAAAAACAATTTGGACGTTACTTCGTTTATATTTGTTTCGCAGGCAATATTATACATTTATTTATATAAGGCCGTTATATAAAAACTGACAGAGTTGTTACAGACTCGTTACATTACGATAACATAAAAAAGTCTTAATTGGGTATTAGAAATCTACATGTTCATATTGTATTTTTGAAAAATTATTACTTATTATTACCTCGTTCGTAACTAAACATCTACTCAACGGGCATAATTATTATTTAGTTTACAAATAATTGATCATAAAATTTAACAATATTAAAACATTAACAATTTACAAAATACCCTAGTTGTTTAAACGTAGTTTCAGAATGTACATCGATTTAATTTAATATAAAATAAAAATAATACGACGAATTTTATTACATCGCGTAGAAAAACAAAAACTTTCACAAATTTAAAGAATTTGGTATAGTAAAAATAAGCAAAATCAATTTTATGTCTATACTTAAATTTATGTACATAAACGATTTCATCATCATCATCATCATTCAGCCACAGGACGTCCACTGCTGAATATGGGCCTCCCCCAGTGACTTCCAGTTTATAATTTAACACTTCATAATTTCTATATACTTACAACGTGACGATATTATATAGTAACCTTTCGCATTTTGATTTATAAATATATATGATTAATAATAACGTTATTGAAGTCAAATATTTATGTTTCATAACATATGACATTCATCAATATGTAACAGAAATTACTCTATTTCCCTTTTTTTAAATATACCTAAGAGCCTGGCCAAGATGCAAAATAAAGTTTAAAATAAATAGTTGATTAACATAGGAATGCCACGGTAACTTAACATGTAAGACTATTTACATTATGATTTCATTATTTCAATTCATACATCGTTTCAAAAAAAAAAATGATTATGAATAATCCCATACGATAAAATAAGCATTTCAGAACTTCCAATTACACATAATTTACCTCACATAATGGATACAGTTTAATTATTATCTATATTAAGCATTTACAATGATCAGAAGCTTGGTTCATTAAATATAACATAAAATATCTTATTACATACTGTTAATTTATTCCTTCATTGGACATTAACTACATGAGTTTAACCAACTAGTCAATATAATATTCCAGTCCGACTCACGATATAGATTACACCGGATAATTACTGTACACCATATAATAATATATGCGCAACGTCAAATTTAATAATATTGAGATATACGCATATGCCCGAACAATATTCACTCGGCAGGACGAGAAAATCATGTCTGAACTCGGAAGAACAATAATAAATATATGATGGTACACGCTACTACAGTTCAGCTTAAGCAGACAGCTCAGTCACTCTATCAAATGTTTAAAAATGAGAATTAATTATTATATATGCATCACTTCCGTTACTTCCTGCGAGTCGAATTAAGAGCCAATTCAATTCAGTAATTTATTGTATGCTACATTGGTATACACAAAAGGCTATACAGATAGGTACATGATGTCAAACACAGAGTTTGACTTTACTACATTATTAAGCAAAATTTAGAAATTCATATTTTTAGTGAAACCTTACTACCTACACATTATACGCAGCTACACGCGCTGTTATGTGGTATTGTAGCGGGATTGCATGAATTGAGCTGACTGTTCTGTCTAAACTATGCGTTACTAACTTCGTATGGTTTAAGGGCAAAGTTTACGCGGCGTAGACAACGGCCGATATTAAAAAGATTGTGTGGGGTACGATGCGTGCCGACGCAGCGGTAGGGGGTGCCCCACCGAAGAACCCCGCATCTTCACCGCGGGGCCCACCTTCCCGCAGTGGACCTTGGAGGCTGGAGCGCACATCGTTTGTCTCCTCCAGGGAATTGCTGCGCTCGTCTTCGTCTCGAGATTTCCGATGCGGTAGCTCCATTTCTGTATTGAGAGAAGCGGGCCGTGAAGTGAGCGGTGCAATCAAGTGAAGTTGATCCTAATTGTAGCTTTCCTACGCAGTGCTCAAAGAAAAAGAATTTATTCTCGCTTGCAACTTTTTAGCAGAAAATTGAGTTTGATGTCGAGGTAGCGAGGTTTTATTATTCTGGTTTGAGAATTTCGATTAAATATCTAGGAGTTTAACAGATTTATGTTAAGCATTGACAGCACATTTAAATTCAAAATTAATAAGATAGATTGATAGATGGATACTTTTTATTGCACATCAAGTAATGAAGTTACAGTTGGTATTTACAGAAACATGTATAATCTAGGCGGTCTTTTCACTACAAGCGATCTCTTTCAGACAACCTTTAGTATTTTATAATAAAATATTAAATAATAATATCTTTAATGTTATTCATACACTATTATGAATGTTACATAAGATTACTTTTCAGATTTTGATTTTAAATGGCATTAGATAACAGAACATGATGAAAAACTTATTTTCTACTTCCAAATTCTCTATTATCATGAAAAGTCATTAATTTCACAAGCTTCCATGAGTTATTAAAATGCTAGTTAGGTTTCTAAAGAAGTCATTATCTTATCTATCTTAAAAAAACTACGATAATAGTATTAAGATACATACTTAGTAGTTACGATTAACGTGAAAGGGGATTATTTAATTTGATTAAAATGGGATTCCTCCTATTCTTACGAAAAATCTAGCAGTCAAGCACCTGAAGCGGGCCATTTGATCACCTTTTTTTTATCCAGAACCCCACAGAGTAAAAACACGCATAATAATATTGTACATTTATTTAACGTTTTAAAAGCTTATGCTTTTGTGGCCATACATATTTGTTCGTGACCGTAGTTACTCCGAGGTGATACTTACTCTTCAACCTGATATTGCCTGAACGTCTCTGTGGACCCTTCGATATGCATTTGTACTCTCTAAGATTACTGTGCTAAGAGCATGTTGCTTAAACTATGTATTTCAATGATACTGTACAAGTTTTTCTGCTTTAATGATAGTTATTGAAATATTAAATGGTTATTACCATCTCAAAGTAGAGTCTAAGGTTTATTCCTATTCGACGTTTTAATGTCATGTTTGTAGAATTTCAGAAGTAATCTGTTCATCGTAGGAAATTTATGTCTATTGCTATTATTTAATATTAACAAAAAAACAATCAAATCTTTCATCTTGTTAATATTAGTATAGATGATGTAACTTTATCTTAAATAGTGTGGCCCTCAGCGTTCTGAATTAAATTTCGTGAATTTACTTTGTTTAAAAATTGATGTTAAGTTTATTACGTATTTTTATGTTCTAATAATATTCTAAGGAACTGATTTTAATTGCACTGTATGCTTTACTTCTATCTGTCTGTACTTAATACTAACTTCACAGTGGATGGTTAACCCAAAACATCGAGCACTTACCCCATAGATGAGAAATGTCAATTATTTTGTAATTCTATCAACAATTCCGCCAATATTCTATTAATGACGGGCCAGACATAACAAGACATGCTACTCATCCTTAGTGTAAGTTAAAAATCACCGATCGGGCCAGTTATCCTTAGTTTAAGTTAAAAATCACTGATCGTTTTATAAAAGGAGTTTTGAGGTCGTGCAAATTTCTCTACAGGGTATGTTCTCGACCCAAAAAGAACTTCAAGACACTCACCGTACAATCGAATGTTTCCTTCGGCATCCCCTATGGAGTTCTTTGATATACACTTGTACCCCCCGAGATCACTGCGTTGAATGTTGCGCACTATAAGCCGCATCTGCACGCTGTACGCTGAGCTGTTTATCTCACTCATCTGGTACTTGTCATTTGTTATTATCATTTCACCTGTAAAGAATATACTTTTGAATCGGTTGTGAATACACAGTTTACAGATACAATCAATTAAAAGAGATTATTGTTCACTAAATATAGATAAAAATAACAAGGGCATCGAGACACAAAAAAACGGGCCAAGTGCGTATCTAGCCCAAATAGAATTCCGTAGTTTCCCATCACTTGTCACATTATGTGGTATTTGCAACATAATTTACATAATAAAGAACATTATCTAGGTAATTTTTTTAGTTAAATCTGTTACTTCTGAAGCTTAAATGGTTGTGATAGTTTTCTTTTATATAATAAAAATATTATCGCTATAGGTTTCGTTGAGGTAGGTATACATATAAAATGGAAAAGTCCAAGTTTTTTTCGACGACTCCCGAAGCTGAGAGGCAAGCCTGCCGGTCTTAGCGTGGCCATTTCTGTGGTTCCGAGTTTGATTCTTGGTCGGGTAAATGTGGAAAACTAACTTTTCTATATTGTCTCGGGTCTGGGTGTTGTAGTACCGTCGTAGTTTCTAATTTATATAACTCTACTTATTTTATGATCAGAAAAATGTACGAGTATGAGATGTTGTCAAGTATATTATTTATTATTTTACCACTTCGTCGGTGCGATAACCTAATATATGTATAAACCATAACGGAATTACAGGTTTTTAGTAATTACTGCGGACAGATAGACAAACATGACAAAACAGTGAGTGTTACATTTTTACTACGGAAACCTACCAATGGTTTCGAGCACACGAGATTGCGAAAAGCTTCAACAAACATTTCATATTTGAAAATACGACAAAAATAACAAACTATTGAAAGCCACCACCCCGTTTACAGATGAATTGACTCGAATCGTTGTTACCTTTCACAATGTCAGTTAATACAGTTATTTGCTTGGGCACCCTTACTCGATAGGCAGAAGCCTTTCCGACCATTCATATTCGCCCACTTCCGACCATTGTCCGCCCGATATCGAATTGAAATATGTTGTTTCGGCGTGTCGCATCCCGGACAAAGCTATACATTGCCCGTATGTACTTTTCTACATTATCAACATTAAAAGCTACTACAATGCGATGCGCAGTTAAAATAATATTCCCATTTCTGTCCGATGCTGAAATGTCAACGGCAAAATGTTGATTTTAAGAGCAAGTATTATCATTATTTGTTACCGTAAATTTATCAGTCGGAGAACTAAATGCGCTTTACAGATTCGCACCAATTATGGCTGATTATGTCCACACTGTTTATCCAATAATGCATGCGGTTCTAATGGTAAAAAGTTTAACGGGAAAACGTTTTGAATGTCCAAAGAGGGCTCGGCGAGTCGCCTGAATTTTCGTCGTTGGCTACATTATTACTGTGGCCACGGGTCACGTTGCTCGTTCTACATTAAAAATTGCTTGCATTCTTCTTCCTCCGTTTATTTTGTGGCAGCAGTTTTATTTTTTATTTTCCAGCCACCGTGGTTCATTCAGTTATAAAGATATTTAATTGAAATTTTTCACTTTTTTGGCAATAGGTATTTCATTAAGGGATTCTTATAACTTTTCCTGCGTGCTGGAAATTTTGATTTTACGGTTCGTATCTGTGATAATGTATTAGGTCTAGTTCTGTTATATGAGACATCATTAATCATGGCTTAACTCAGCTGATTGTATAATCATTTGTGGGTGCATAATTGTCAATCAGGCCATCCGAAACTATTTAGGCTCATAAATAAATTATGTAAATTAAATAGATTGGTTTAACCATGGCATGTAATTAATAAAATAAAAATAAAAAATAGATTGTTGAAATTATATATTTTCTAAATCAAGTTTTAATAATTCACACTTTACATTTTTATAAGCATCCGTCCTGCTGGACACGTATTTTCAGATTGGTCCAAAATCAGTTGCATTGAAAAGTAAAACAGCAATAGATTTATCCTTTTATAAAAAGGCATTGTATGAAATTGTTTATCTAATGTAATTAAATAATGTTTATATGTTTATGTTTAATATAAAACTCTATCTATTTCTATAGCTATAATAGAGGAAACTTTACGAAGTCCTGCAGTACATATTCAGACTAGTTTCTATAGTGTTTGTTTTGCTAATCCTTAATGGAAGTACAGTAGAGTGAAAGAAATATTTAGGATTTTCTTTCCTTGCAATAAGGTTAAAAATCAAGAAATAGTCATTTTAGTTTTTGATTGTAAATATAGGTAAGTACCTACCACAAACGCTAGTATCCGTAGCATCGCGGTTTAAAACTAACTTCAGATTTATTTAAAGACCTTATTTCTACATAATGTTTATTCTTGTATCTGAACTAAGTTTCGAAGTACTTTGTTAGTATCTACAGGATGTTTTACTCATAATAGTTAAGAACTTTTGCTACGGAACACTAAGGGGATTCGATAAAAAGGAGACAGCTGTTTTTTTTTAAGTTGTCACCGCCTCGTCCATCTACATACTCATCTACAACAAGGTTCAAAATCGTATTCATTTTTATTTTGACATGTGAAAATATAAATGATAAATACAACACTTCTGTTAATAGCAATCTTTTTAAACGACTTCTATAATGATAGATCCTCAATTGGGCGATAAAATGGTGAAATAAAAAAAATAGTTAAAAAAAAACTAAGAACTGACTTCAAAAATAAACTAAAAGGCGATAAATAATATTTTCTGAACTAAAACATACCTAATAAGTTATTTTAACAGTCGGTGCTCCATGGAGAGGTAAAATGTGTTCATTCGCAATAATGTAAATGGACTTCTGCCATGGTAACCATGAACTCTTAAAACAATCTCAAAGCTGTCAAATCTGTCAATTTTGTTACGTTATTACATACAAAATTTGTCAGATTTGATAATGTTTGACAGATTTGAGATTGTTTTAAGAGTTCGTGGTTACCGCCATGATCTCAAACTCTAATGACAAGTAAGTAATACGAGTACTCATAGGTTTGTTACCTACATAGATCTGTCAAATGAACACATACTGCCTTTTAATATAAACTAGCTGACCCGGCAAACTTTGTACCGCCTAAAAGTTATTTTTTTGACAGCTTTTCCAATGTTTTTATTATTTATTCTGATATTCGGAGCGCAGACAATTCGAACAAATTATGAACCATGAAAATCGGTGCAGCCGTTCTCGAGTTTAAGGTGTTGTAACAAACCGGACTTTGTTTTATATTATAAAAATTATATAAGATTTAAAAACATGACTAAAATATCAAGCATGTGAATTTAAAAACATTTCAAAGTGTAATTTCCCCTAACCTTGTTGCAAAAGGTATTCCAAGGATAAAACGCTTTAAAACCAATAATAACCAATAATCCAAGTACTTCTGTAACTTATACTGTAATTGTGGCAAGTAATCCATAGATCTACATAGCACATAGATCTGTTTCACCACTTATATACTGCTTCTGGCGCGGCATCTCCACCAGCAGGTCTATTTGTTATTCAAAGTTCATTAATAACCGCGGTCAGGCAAAGACAACGAGATCGGTCAAGAGAGCTCGACCTGTGCCTCGACCACAAATCTGTGGCTTGCGCTGTAACTGACATCTCGATGGCCGCAGCCGCAGACACGCCCTCTTTTGTTTATTGCCCGACAACTTTACTAATTAATCGACAATTTGGAATCCTCATTGAGTCGTCGCAACCGATTTTGCAATATTGTAAACGAAAAGGTATTGGAATTGACACCACTATTAGCCCTATTGAACTCAATATTCTTAAACAAATTCATTGGATTTGGACCATAATGTGCATAAGGTTCAAATTATGGTGACAACATCTTCGCCAATGCCCGCGAAAGTTTTAAAAGGTATATCCTTCCCAAAGTAATGTGTAATGTCTTTAATTACGTTATTCGATATGTAATCAATTGATAATAAAGTAGTCAGATAATTGGTAAGTTTACTATAAGTGGGAAAGCGTCTAAGCCTTTTAAGATAATTTTTCCGTTTTTTTTGTATTATACAAATTTTAATTGTGGGTTTAATTTTAGGTCGTATTATTAAGAATTTCAGCAGTGGACGTCCTATGGTTGAAATAATGATAATAATGATGACATAATATTGTAATTCGTCCATCATTACGTACGAAATTTAACAGATTTGACAAGATTTGGCAGGTTTCAGATTATTTTAAGAGTTCATGGTTACCCCCCAGGTTTCCCATCTCTCTTTGTGCCCAACTGTATGAATATTCAGGCTGGGCCGATGGTCCTACCGGTATGCCACAGCAATCTTTATTTACAAAATTTATTAAGAGTTAACATTAAATGGTCTCATTTTGAGTATATTACTCGACAAGTTTATTAATTAATTGTCAATATCCCAACCAATTCCATAAACGCGTTGCCGATACGAAGTTGGCAGAAATACGGCTGTTCGATAGTTGGATTAAAGCGCAGTTAGTGAAGTACTTGTTAGTACGTAAAACATTAAAGTTTAATAAAGTTTTTTGACAGCTCAGCGTGCAATTTGCTTTTTATTGAACTACAGTTTATATTGCGAAGCAGATTTGTAAACTTTATTTCAAAACGAGGTGCTTAATATAGGTATTGTAAATTAGTTAGATCTGAATTGACATCAGTCATTAGATACTAAACTAACATCTATTAATAACATCATAATCTTGAAATATTCATCGAAGTCCTCCGGAGAAGATTTAAACTCCGGGGAAAATATGAAACAAATGCATGGAAAAAAAAATCCTATACAAACTGAACAGTTACCTCTCCCAACAGGGTGCGTAGGCGGTATGAACTTCACCGGGTCAGCTAGTTTTATTATTATTTACGGTAAAATTATATGTTTTTTTAATGAACCGGTTCAGATATGAACTTTAATTAGAATTGGTTGATGAAAAGGACTCAAAAAAGTTGTCGCTTGCGTACACGACCGATCTGGCGCGAGCGGCGGTCCCACCCATTCCGTGTCCGCCGCGGCCGGCCCGCCGCTTGTCCCTCTCGTCAGCCTGTGTATAACCTAATTTAATTTGTACTTCCCGCAATTTATGGCTCTGGAGAGCCGTCTGCCCCCTCTATTTGTTAACGCGTCTACGCAGATGCGGCCACGCAGCGCGGCACCGCATTGATTGAAGACTGCAACTGTAACCGTGACGGTTATTGAATCCCTAAATTGAATTTTGATTTGCACTATCGCTGTAGGTACGAGAGTAAATATGGTGACTGTGGCTTAAAGCAATTTGGAGCGGGCGGGCCGGCGGTCTTTGTTGCATATCAGGCAGTAATAGAATTTGGTCCGCTTTTTGCGCGGGCGGTCGCTCTAGCCGCGTAATGGCGAGCTCGGTTGCCTTTGTAACTGCATCTAAATCTGCCTGTACTATGTATCCGGCTGGTTATGGTACAACCAATAATCTACTAGTGATGTGCTGTAGACACTAAAATGGTGCATAGTTATAATTTGAAATGGGTATTCGTATGTTTCGATTGTTTCAAATCTACATTTTTACAATTTGGTACAATGAAGCAGACTACAGACATTAACTAAGTATACCACGAATACTTTTTATTGTTATTTTCCTAACATTTATTTCACGTTAAAACGTTTCCAAAAGAAGTTCATCGAATATTTCTTTGTACGAAAACTATTCTCGTAGCCGTCTGCGTCCCACAGATACGAGTGTTACAAACGCTCGCGTGATTCAGTCTCAATTTTCCGTCGCCAACGTCGGAGTTACCGACCGCGTAAACTGTTCGATTAGACCGACAAAAAATATTAGTTTAAAGACCGCATTGCGAAAAAGTTTTGTTCGTTTTGCGGCCCTCGGGCAGCTGCGGGCCTCACACATGTCGCGGGCGGCGCCGTAAATCCATTGCTAACTCGAGTTTAGTAGCGCGTTGTCGCCTGCCACTGCAACGCATTCCGGTTGGGCATTGGCGCTGGACTTTGGCATTATGCTGCATTTTCACTTAAATGTATTGTGAAAGAATTTTAAATAAAATGAAATTGGGTCAAAGATATTCTATAGCTCGTATGCTCGAAAAAAAGATAACAATTAAACAACAATGGCCCCGTCACTAACGTGTGCGCGAATTGAGCGGGAGGATTCCTCTCGCTCAGAAGATTAAAAGCATTGCAAAAAAGGATTTTTATAAAAATCTACCCTGATAGGCATGAAATTTAAATAGAAAATTCGACACATGCACTAAGGGCGATGCGTAGAACCACCATTAGATGTAATATTTAAGATAATAGAGGAAAAAACTAGAATACAAATGATTTTTTCAGCTATAGTCTTTGCGTTTTTTGAATTTTTATTATTAACAAATAAGAATAAACAAATTTATACTAATTTCAATTCTGTATTTAAGTTTATTATCAAAATGAATTTAAAATTCGTCAAAATCTATTTGTCAACTAGAATAACTTCGGCCAGCTCTAGTGTTGTGGCCGCTATAAATCCATTGCTAACTCGAGTTAAGTTGCGCGTCGCTCGCTGAAATGCATTATCCCTACGATATTAGAGCTTATTTGGCCTAAGCTATACTTTTAGTCATCCTATAGGTAATGTCGAACGCTTATGTTGCGCCCTACCCAGTACCAGTTGGGAGTTCTATCTGGGACAAGTGATCCAGTTGGGTAGGTCCAATTTTGAGAAGGAGGTCAATCGACGAATCCAACTAGGCTGGGCAGCGTTCGGGAAGCTGCAAAACATCTTCTCGTCCAAAATACCTCAATGCCTAAAGACGAAAGTCTACAACCAGTGTGTGTTACCAGTGATGATATAAGGAACAGAAACGTGGGCTCTTACTATGGGCCTCATAAAGAAGCTCAAAGTTGTAAAGCGCGCTATGGAAAGAGCTATGCTCTGGGTTTCTTTGCGAGATCAAATCAGAAATGAGAAGATCCGTGAACGAACAAAAGTCGCTGACATAGCCCGACGGGTTAGCAAGCTGAAGTGGCAGTGGGCGGGGCACATAGCACGTAGAACTGACGGCCGTTGAGTCAGAAAAGTTCTAGAATGGAGGCCACGTACCGGCAAGAGCAGCGTGTGACGTCCACTCAAAAGGTGGACAGACAACCTGGTAAAGGTTGCAGGAAGCCGCTGTATCCAGGTCGCTTCCAACCGGCCGATCTGGAAGTCACTGGGGGAGGCCTATGTTTAGCAGTGGACGTCTTGTGGTTGAAATGATGATGATGACGTGCAATATGTACTGCCTAGCAAGTAAAATATATCATAATATCTTCGAATGAAGCGACGAAATCTAATAACAGAAGAGGGCGAAACAGCATACCGAGCAGTTACAGCACTACACTAAATACAGGGACTGTAATTGATGTGTTATTGCTATGCACTGGATGCAAGTTGGTATGGATGGTGGACCATAATTGACACAAGGCACGTGAAATATATGTGATTGTTCTAAGGTTTTCAGAGCATATTCAATTTGAAACTTGTGGGATTAAGTATCTTGTTATCGTAACCTTTTGTCTGTCATATAGGTCGATAGATCTACTAGAGTTTATGTGACAAATACAGAAATGATAAAATGTTTTAATTTTTCCAAACTGACCACTGCGTCGAAGAGGCCTCTGTACTTCTACTTCTAAAAAGTAATGTAGTTTTTTATAAAAAAAAAAAATATAGAAAGAGAGATCGCTATTGAACGTGAGTGCATTCATGTGTAAGTATTTTTGGGATAACGTGAACGACGGAAATTAGGAAAATGCAAATCTTTTGATCCATGTCTGTCAGTTTAGTGATGCGCCATTGCCATACGTTTACTTTGTCTCTCTGTATTCCAATGTGCAAATTTAAGTTGATTCATTTTTATGTTTGTTTAGCCATACACATTTGTCTTAGCTTAGCAATAAAATAAAGAAATAATGTCCTATGTTTTAAAATCGCACTAATTAATAAAAAAGTAAACATTTTATTTTTTACTTAAGTCAAGTAATATTAGAAAAAAAACGTTGAGTCGAGAGCACACTAGTTTTAGTGTAACTTTCACTGTAAGGATAGGGGGATAGGATATCCCATTTGAGTAATACGTTATTGGTTTTGTTAACACACGTATAAATAAAGCTATACAATTAAGTTCAATCCTAAAATTTGGTATTCTAAGCAACATTAACACGTCCTTCATTTTTAGGACGAAGCTAGTTATTTTTATCTTTTAAATAGTGTTTTAACCTCACAAAGGATACATAGTAAAGTAAATATTATGCTTATCTCTCGGTTCGCTCACAAAGAGGACTTTCGTCCATATGTCACTCGAGCACTAAATAAGCAACTTTTATCCAGCGGGCGCCATTTTAATGAGAAGTAATGAAGTTCCCGACCCCTCCAATGTTTTGTTAGGTTAAGAGCCTTATTTGTATTAGTTAACAGGTGTTTTTATTGAGTTCACTTTGTGGTTTTCATTTGACTCCAGTTTAAACAGGGTTTTGATGGGTGCTATGTTTTCTCTTTAGATTCTGACATTGGCATTTAAAGGAAATTAATATTGGCTAATTAATTATGGTAATGAAAGGTAAAGGTTATCTAAGGTTGTCTAAAAAAAATATTTGAAAGCAAGTATTTGAAGAAATGGGTATAGTAGAATCTTTCCAAATTATGTTTGGGTTAGGATTTTGGTTCGACTGTTATTTTCACTTTTTAAGACGCAATCTGATTAAGAATTTTTATCGCATTCCTCGGTGCTAAAAAGACGAATTATGGGATTATCGCACGCAATATTTTTAAAGTAACAACGGTTGCTTCCTCTTATTAATTTAAGCTATATTTTACGTTGTCATCCCGGCATAATTATGGGGTCGTTAATAGGCCGTAACATCGACGCCGTATAATCAAAGTCAAAATAAATCTGCGCAAAATGAAAAACGGACATGAAATAACAGCATAATTTCTCCTTTTAAATACGATCGTAAAAATAGCTTGAATTATGAACTAGCTGAAGCTGTCAAGGAGGATGCCCGGATTATGAATAACGGCTAGTTTAATGAGTGCTTTAACGCTTCCAATATGCTTTATGAATAATGAAATTAGTTGCTCATTCCGTTCTTGAGGTTCGTGCTTCGGACTTAATAGTCTTATAGTTTACGACGCAAACATAAGCAGTTATCTGCCATAATTTATTAAGCTAAGATAAATGGTTCTTGTGATAAAAATACGATGAGATAGCGATATTAGATTTATGTAGCTGATACTTATTTTTTTAATTATCCTTTAATGTTTATTGCTTTTGTTGAAGAGTTCAACAACTAAAAAAAACTTATGCGATAGTTTTAAAAAATGGAAAACATTAATTATTTTGCTGAAAGGTTTTCGTTCATAGGCGAATTTCCTCTTTCAGATTTTATAAACAAAATCCCTACCGATTTTGAATAAAACTGCGTGCTCCTATTGTTTTGAAGTTCGTTAGTTAATATCGTCACTGAGGTGCATTGTAGTCTGCCTATGTTTTAGGTGACTAGGAAGTTAAAATTATTTAGGGTTGACTGGCAGGCGGTCCCAGATAATGATGGCCCGAAATGAGGTCACCAGCCATTTGTGAAATAGGGTGGCATTTATACATGTTGTAGATACCTTATTTTTTTTTTTGCTTAACATGAAAGGTATAGCAAAACAAGGAATGCAACAACAAGACATTTTAATTTTAGAATTAGCTACAAATCTTATCATATTGCACTGTGGCAATAATATTAAAGGATGAAGAATACTCTGTGACTGTGCATCTTTTTGCAACAAGCGTTTTTGTGATTTATTCAAATACGTTTAGGCTAAAGATAAAATTAAAAACCGGCCAAGTGCGAGTCATGCCACGCGCAGTATAGGGTTCCGTAGTTGCCCGTCGTTACCACAATATATTTTAGCAATTGTTTTATTTAAATCAGTTTAAACATTTTCCTCTAAGAAATTTTTAAACGACTAAGATGAACGACTATTACTCTTAAACTAACTCGTCTATCTTAACCGTTATGTTTTTTCTTAAAGGTACATAAAAAGCACTATTATCATGATATTTTTCAAATTTTTCAAGCCAATAGTTGAAACCTTTGGAGGGGGAACTGGACGCCCTACTCGAGCAAATTGGCACTTTAAAGTTTAATATATCGCAAACGGATTCCTAAATCGAAAAATTATCTTAGCAACCCCTAAGAAATTTTTAAGGACTTATTCAACGATACCCCACACGATGAAAAAAAAATCATCCCCACGTTACATGTATAGGAGATACCCTGAAAAAAAAAAAACTACCATTATGTGTCAGCGTGATTGATATACATATTATCTCCACAAAATTACAACTCTTCAGGGTCAACAGTCTCCAAGCAAAACGTCGGACGGATAGACAGACAGACGGACATGACGAAACTATAAGAGTTCCTTGTCATGACTACGGAACCCTAAAAAGGATTAAATCATCCTTGTTTTGCCTCTTTACCCTTTAGTCTGTTCCATGACTTACTATAGTGTGAACTTGTGAATAATGAGTCGTTAAATTTTATTGAAAATTCAAATTATTAAATCCTCGAAGTTATGTTATAACTTAGAACCATTACATCGTAAAAGTGCATAAATTTTTACTAAACAAGCCAATGCTTATTCCGTCTCTATTCTACCAAAAACTCTTGTGTAAATAAAGACCACGCATTTTTCCTGGATCTAGAAATCAAATTCTGTCGAAAAGTGTTTCTGCACATCTAGTACGTTACGGTAGATAAATATCACGCTGCTGACATATTGATATTTCACGCTGCTGACATATTCTTAACAAACAGACACCTAACTAAAGCATGTCTGAAACTTCCTCTTAGACTTTTTAAAACACACATTGACCACATATGGGGTTTATAGGGTTAAAGCAGCAATAGGGTAAAACTGGGTTATACGCCCCAGTTGACAAAACGCCCCACTACTCTCACACGCAAACTAACACAGTTAGGCGGCGCCACTGACGCGCATTGAGTACACAACAGTCGTATGAGAAGATAGCGGACGATTGCGGGTAATTGCTTCGCTGGTGACAAAATTATTGCTTTTTTCGGTTATTGGTGTTTTGACAATTTGCGGTAAGTGTCAAACAAATTTTTATAATTAAAATATTATGTTTTTCATATCAGTTTCATCCACATACCCTGAAAATAGATAAAATAACCTTTCTTTTTCGAAACACTCGAGCGTTATAACCTTGAAGCTGTCGTCAAGGGCTCGGTGGGGCATATTAAAGACACATTTTTACAAAACGCCCCATGTGCCTGAATTTAAAATGCCCCACTTATAATATAAATTATAAAATGTGTCTACCTGCCTATCTTTCTGTCTATTGATTTATTTAAATTCGTTAAAGTTTCTTGTATAATGTTTACAGACGATGCCTCGTCATTACGTGAGGAAGACTTTACGTGCAACATGGAAAGATGAAGACTTAGAAGAAGCTATGAGTGCCGTAAAAAGTAAGAAAATGGGAGTGAACGAAGCATCAAGGAATTCAGTATACCATCCAGAACCTTGAAAAGACATCTTTTGACTGGAAAGTTAAAAGATTTTTTGTAAACTACGTAGGGCATTTTACCCAACAGTGGTCAGGTAAAATGCCCCACACCAAGTTTAAAAAAAAATTAAAATTGTGTATGTTATTTTAGTCTTACAAAAACCTTATATGTGCCATTTTCTTACTGAAATGTCAAACATTAATCAGAATAAAACACTTTTTTGAATACTGAACTAGAACTAGTTTTATTCACAGTTAAAAAAAACTGGGGCGTATTACCCTGTTTTACCGGACAAATCAATCTCCAAAACATGTTGAATTTTTGTTACTTACATTTGGTAGAAAATTATAAATTCTGTCAACTCTCGCTCATACTAGAACAGTAGATACGGTCACATATGAAATAGTGGCGGGATTTATTTACAGGGTATATGTTCCTTGATTACAAGTGTACTAGGCTTTGAATATGTCTATGGAAATCTAACATTATATGCCAAAATTGCACGTATTTGATGACATGACAGTCATGTCAGGCAGTCAGGGTTTTCCGTGTTTGGCCTACGTTAGGTATTGTTCAAGACTAACCATTTTACTCTTCGCTATCGCTGTTCCAGCCAGCCTGTTACCGCGCTCGGTGTAAACCGGTCAAAACTTTAGGCAAAAAAGGGTAACATTTTGTACCTAAATATTACTTACCATTTTCTCTGGTCCAATAGTTGATTGCCTTAGGCGAGGCTTCGACGTGACATTGCAGCGTAACGTCGGTGCCTGTTGGTGCACCTACCAGCTGGTTTGGCACTTGCACCAAGGGGTGAACTGGAGACAAAATATAGATTTAGTTCTGGATTCCATTCATTTTATTCTTAGACCAAACAATTGGTGTAGTGGCTCTTATTCGCGTTAACGCAAGGGGTCCCGCGTTCGATTCCCGATTAGGTGACTCGAGTCTGGTTGGACGCCCCTGGCAAAATTATTGACTAGAATACTAATAATTTATTTTGAGACCATGACAGTTTGTCTGTTGTTCAGCGAATATTTATTTCTTGTGCACAGTATTAAATGTACTGTAACTTCTAACTTTTTGTGTCTATTTAATTGCATTGCAACATTCGCAATCACTGAAAGGCGTAGTATTGTGCAGCGTGCCTCCACCCGTCTTCACTGGCTGTCAATTTTCACAACTCCTTTAAAAGCAAAATTTTATTATAAGAGCAATGGTGATTACGATTTAATATCGCTTTAATTTAATTTAATTATAGTATCGTTTGTCTGTCTATCAGAATTCCATCTAAAATACGTGTTACCCGCAGCCCGCAGCTTAGTTCGTGAGGTCTCTTATTTTATATTCTTTTTATGTCCTATTTTCTTAGTTTGTTTTCTTTTAAAGAAAAAATACACTGGTCATATACAACTATTAATAGGGGACCAATATAAATGTCAACAGCTAATCGGAAACATAATATTG
Organism: Anania fuscalis; assembly: GCA_950371115.1. Lineage (NCBI taxonomy): Eukaryota > Metazoa > Arthropoda > Insecta > Lepidoptera > Crambidae > Anania > Anania fuscalis. The sequence continues at coordinate 14,392,839 of OX493328.1, forward strand.
AGATATTTTTATACGGCTTCTGTGTTTATGCAGGTATTTATACAGTAGAATTATCTTTTGAATGTAAAAAGTAACTATGATAGTAAGGAATATTTTATGCAGTTTGAGTTTAATTCATAGAAACTCATTTAATCAAGAAGTATTTATTGAAAAAACTGTCATTAGTCGAATTATTTAAATTAGCTTTGCATACATTTACATTTACGCTATTATCCATTAGATTGACCCTACAAAGATATTGGTACCAATAGTTGGTCGCGATGTTATAATTTGTCATACCGAATGCTGACCAACAAAATGTGAGCATAAATTGCTCTATTTTAGTAGAATTTCGCTGTTTACGTGCAATGCGCCACTTGCGTGTAAGCAAAGCCTCCCGGATTTCCCCGTCTGTATGCTCATAATGTGCTTACTGCAAACGCTTTAGCGCACCACGGCCCGAATGATTTCGGAAATAAGTAAAATTTAGACGTTACGCTGTATGAAATACAGTTTCTTAGTAAAATTAAATATGCTTTAAATGAAAGGTACACAAATAAAACACATTCTCAGAGCACATAGTTGTTTGATTAAACTAACGTTTTGCGGTTTTCCGCATTCGGATTTGTGCGTGTACTCGCCATATTCTAAAGCAAAGGCTGGAGCAGCTAAAATTAAGTGTTGTGGTCTTAAAAAAGTCCAAATTCAAGCACTGGGTTCCTATTTATTTGCATCACTGTGGCATGCAAATTGAAAAGATAAGATTTAATTTTGTCAATCATGCATCCTTTACTTTCTAATCTTGGTTCATAAGTTGTATATCCGTAGGGGTACATACACTACATAAATACGAAAAACTAAGTTCTTATTATATCACGAATTTCAAAATTCTGAAAGTTAAAATTCAAATCGGGTTTACAATCCGATAAGTCCCATTTTTATAAAAATCCGAACTCACATTTCTCCTTAAGTTTAAGATACAGAATTTCTAAATGGCGAATGTCCATACATCAATTTTAAATTCCGACTTAATAATTGTCCGACGTATGCGAAATACGAATCCCAAATTATTAAAATGTCGATTGATAAAAATTCGGAAAATTATTGAAACAAATGTGGTATTCCGCCATAAACTGACAATCCATAATGTTAATAGCCATATCCGTCACTTGCCATAAGTTTTTATAGTACAACTTCATACATCATAACGCATGACATCGTAAGGCCGAATTAGTAAGGCTTATACATGGAAAGGTATAATTTACATAAGTCATAAGTACATATAAAAGGCATAATTTTTATTTGCCATCAATAGACTTTTAATCAGCATAACAAACACAATCCCCAAATCCTTGAAGTAATTTCTATGACCGTTCAAAATATTTTTTAAAACCGATCAAAGAAAGTAACACAAAACAACAATCGATATTAAAATATAGTTAAGATAGTAAACTTATGAGAAGTTTAGAGGTAGCGAAGTGGATCTTTCGCGTCGCGAGCGCAGTTAGTGTTTGCTCGGAATTGCGCCTCGGCACTTCGGAGCCGATGCGACAGTCAGGTGTTTGCTCGCACATTACCCAAGTGGGGACTATTTGAGCAAATACGCGCTATCACTACCACGAAATGAATATAAACATACGTAAATATTATTTTAACATGTTCGATTTGGCTTTTCCGCATTTTAATTTATGTGCCAGTAGATCATCACCATGTTTTAGGCGCATTCTTTTTTTACATATGTTCCAGAACCGATAAAAGGTTGAGTCAACGGGTTCTTGATTAAAAACCACGTCTGGCAAAAGTAGTGTAGGATGGCCTCCAGCTCGATGGACCGACGACCTTAGGAAAATGGCTTCCATTGGCTTGATAAAAAAAGCGGGAGATCATGCCCATTGGCGCTCTTAGGGGAAGCTTACGTCCAGTGGACTGACAAAGGCTTAGATGATGATCCTATTCTTTTGGAAACCCTTAATGGTATTCGCGTTACTATTGTGAACCCATAGTTTAATTTAATTTATTTTATTAAAATTTTGTCAATTCGCAATATTAGAACCAACTCTCTTTGTGGGGTGAGCACACGCATTTGTACCTAAGTTATAAATGTTTGTTTATGTATTTCCAAATATTTCCCGTTATCTAGACGGCATAGGACAGTTAGTTTTGGGCTATATAGGGATACAATTATGTGTTTGATGACAGCTTTTATGCATTACACTCTATCGTGAATATAGGTAATGTTACTGAAAATTCTCGCTTCTAGAATAAAAACGTCGAGTTTGTTATGGAATGCAAGTTTTCTAAAGGTTAAGTCTAACTTTTATAGAGTTCCTAGAAAAAAGTGTACTAGGTATTAAGTATTTTGTAACCACACGTTATGCGACAGTCACATGTTTACAGGCTCATCAAAGTTTTCACCAGCAGAAAATAAGTTTATCTTAAGCTAGATTTATATCGAGCAGAAGTAATAGCATTTTAACTTTGTCCGTAAGATATTACATACGGAATTGAATGACAATAAATAACTGTATAAAAGATCCAGAATCTTTACTAATACCAAAGAAAAGGCATACGATGTTAAGAATAGGCGTTAAAACAAAAAAATGCACCGTACAAGGAAACTTTTTAAGTTAAATTACCCTAGAAACCAATACGCCATGCATCAAAGGGATTACCGCAAAAAGTTGTTATAAAAAAGAACGGATTATTCTCAAATGTAAACAATCGTGCCGACATCCCCCGGACTCTGTTTAGGGTGAATTAAGGAAAACGGAATTTTCTTCTCGGCTTAGATCGGAGCTTATTTGCGGTTATTCTCTTTGACCGCGTCGTTAAGTTCCTTCGGACGGCTTTTGCGAGTTCGAGTGGCCAATTTAGCGAACAAATCTGAACGATCAGAATTTTTGTTCTAATTAATAAGCGAGCTGCCGAGGGCAACCGTTGCTTATTAAATAAGAATAATGAACCGCTGAAACGTTAATCTGATTGAAATGTTCTGGTAGGTATCTTTTATGGAAGAGTTAAATCTTTTCTATTAAAATCCAAGTTAAGAAAGTGATTAAGCAATCTCTAAAATGTATAAGTAGTAGTATTCGCGGCAACAATCAAAAGTTACGGTGAGTTTTCTTGGGGAGGATTCCGCGCGGAATTCTTGAAGTGACAGTTTGATTAACCGAGCGGCGCACACGCTCCGCCCGTTTTCGGATTTCTTGGCATTTCAGCTACTGCGTATTTCAGTTATCTACCAAGTCAAACGTTTTACGCCAACTCAAATGGTACTGTAAAACACGAAAGCGTTTATATTCGCATTCACCCGAAAGTCACAAAACAAACATTAAAGAAAGCATCCCAAAATTAATTACACCGCTGGATTCTGTGCAAATTGATCGCGATTTGTTCACTTCGCTTCCTATGTTTCTTTTTCTCTAAACTCAATTTGCCGTCTCTCGGCTCCTGTGAATCGGCTAAAAGAAACTCATCGCGTTACGAAGCACTTACTGTTACAAATGAATTGCTTCACTCTTGCGGGTCTAAAAAAAGTGTTTTTTATGTTCCGCGAGCGGTCGCAAGTCTGCACGAGCGGCTGTTATCATTCGTTTTCGGGGGAGGAAATTTAAATTAAATATTTGAGAGCGTTAATTTTGTCTCCTCATCGAGCGAACGCGACGCATTCTTTGTGAAGTAATTAAACTGAGTGGAAGGGTTTCAGACGGCAGTAGTTTGTTTGTTCGCTTGAAATTGCGTTTCCTATGAAGTGAATTTCTCCCGCTTGTCGTCAAGTCGTCGGCCGTAGCTATAACTGTCTATTTACTGTAGCCACTTGTGGGTGGCGAAATGAACTCAGAATCACTTGTCCTACCACGATTACTTTCGTTGGCCTTTTAAGGAAAATCCTGATAAAATTGCGCCATTCACGGTATTTATCTACCTGCGTTTGTATTGAATGTTTTTTAGCTCGCCGTATATTTAATTGTATGAAATATTTTACAATAGGCAGTTAGTAATACTTATTAAGTAATAAAAAGTACCGATTAGCTAGAGTAAGTAGAGCTAGAGTAGAGCTAAGTAGCTAAAATATGTTGATGATACATTATAGATGACAGTTTTAATAACGGTAATGTAAATCTTATATTTGTTTATTGTAACTAAGAGCATTTATTTCGTTCCCGGAGGTTCACTATGATCTCTTAAAGCAGGAATACACTAAAATCGTATTGTTTCTTTTTTATAATTTTTGACGTAAAACAACTCTGCATACATTACATACTGTTTGGCGTTCATAGTTGGAGTGCTTCATCAATTTCTACAACTAACATTCCGTTCAGTGTTTGGTCATCTAATCAACACTTTAAAATCACACACAGATTTAGTGATGTGCATTTAAATGTGTCGTTCATCGATTTATTTATATATATTTGTTCAATCAGACGAATGTTTACACCGAACTGCCAATAACAGAATGCAAATACTAGCCGGACTACGCGGACGAGCGCGGCGGGCTACGAAAAACTTCCGTGTTCAACCAAACCCACAACTGGAAAGGCCAATCAATAAAACTTAATTAAAAAGTTTGAATAATAATCAACTACTGTTGGAAAACTGAATTATCGTAGTTCTTAATTTTAAGATTGTATAATTTAATTACTGATATTCTTATTAAATACGCTTTAAATTTATATGGTTGGGATTACTTGTGCAGTAGGTAATCTGTTTAGTTTTAATTTACAAGAAAACACTTGTCGGTTAAAATATTTTTTGTGATTATACCTACAGTTTGGAGTAAGTTCTTTATTACGAGTATTAGTATAGTAGTAGGGATAGATAAAAATTTTACAACATAAAAAAACATACTGTACTGAAGTGTACAAAAAAAGCCAAAAAATATCAAAATTGGAATAAAATTGATTAATTGCATCAGTACAGTAAAGTTATTTTCAAAAGTGGGTTAGCCAAATCTACTGTCGAGACAGTAATATTACTACTACGCACCGAACTAGTTATAAACGGAATCTCAGCGCTAAGTGTCGTAATTTTTTTTCGCTAATTTGTTAACCTATTGTATTTACTGATCATCAGTTGAGATTAAACTCAAACCATAATTTGAGGCATCAGTTTAAAATGTAATTAGACCAGAGGAAAATAATAAAGCCTAAAACGTAAACATTTCAAATAAAGCTGTTTTCACAAAGAGTATCACGCTAATCATGTAATCCCAAACCGCCTTGTCCTCTAGGACAGCGACACAGAAATCAAATTCCGAAATTAGTTACGGTCGAGTTTTCGAATTCATGAAATGTTGCAACGTCAATCCCCAGTTGTACAACGCTATCCATGCAGATGGAAATGAGCATGTATGCCACTATGTACGTGCGGTCCCCACTGTCCAGAGCACAGATTTTGCTAGCGTCATAGTGCTATCATATGGATATCGATATTTACTTTCGCTACGCCATCGCGCCATCGGATAGGTCGGATTTCAAACTTTGCTGTTGTGAAAACTGGAGGTTGTACAGGAAAACTTTTTTATAGTCAGATTTACATAAATAGCAATATAGTCAACTAAATAAATTAACCCTTCACCTAATCATGAGTAGATACCTATAATGGTTATCTATTACATGTTATGCTATCAGACGGCATTATTGTGACAAATTAAAGAGTGAACTCAGATTACAAAAAACTAACTAAAAATAGTCCATTGGCAATAAGGAAAAAGATAGGTGAGCGAGATAAATATTTCAAAATTAATTTTCCGTTTTATGCAATCTTTGGAAATATGTTACAATCTATATTATTCTTAATGTTTTACATTTTAAAAAGTGGTGTGTAGACCTTAATAACAGAAGTTTATGAATGTTACTTAGGTTATTTAGGATTGGGCTCAATATAATTAAATTTATTTCGCATAGTTTGTGTTATTGATGAGAATTATTCACGATAGCCTTAGTTATTCAGTATTGATTGAGGATACCATAATAGGATTCAAATTTTTCGATCAAACAAGACCAACGGGCTGAAGTTTCAAGTTCATCGGTTGTGTAAACACAAACTCGAGTCAACAGCGGTAAGTTTCACTAAACATTTCCCGAGGCCTCGGCATTCGGATGCACGACACGCGCCGAAGATGATACGTGATAACACGAAAATCTCCCAATTGCTTACGTGTGCGAGCCGTCGAGCCTCGTCCCGACAGCGTTGAATAACTCCCGCTTATAAATTAGGGTGATAGGGATGTTCTTGTTAAACCTTATAAACCAGGATTTTGGCAAATGGAAAAAAAATGCTCCGAATTAAGCACAGCTTGGGTTGCTATAATGACTAGATAATTGATAGACTTAAACGAAGTTGCTAAAAGTGTGAATCGAACTCGCGGTACCGATCCCGAACTGAATAGAATAAAACACAGCATTACGCAAGTCTGTGTTGGAGTACCGCTTTTTAATTGAGATTTAATATTTTGTGTTGAGAATGTCAAGTTCATATTATGTCAATCATAAGATACGATGGTTTCATGCCGCATTCGTGATACTCTTAAAGGAATCAAAGCCTAGGTACTTCTCGTTGATTTAAAATGATGAAATTTAGCGAAAAGCAAGTAACGGATGATGTTTTTTTTTAACAAACTGAAAAAGCTATAAAAATCTTCAACACTCGATATGCGGTTTACTTATACGAACTCTATTTACATAGTACTTAAAAGTTTGTACAGAGCCCTCAGTACGCGAGTCTGACTTGGATTTGACCAGTTTTAAAAAATATATATAATCACTGATTCTCACTTGTAGTTAGAAATATCTTGTATCCTACGTCCTATCCTTTTTTGTATTCTGTTTGTGAATTACTTCTTTTGTTACTCTTTTACTCAATAGGAAATACCTACTGTTTTGACTGAATAAAACTTTCAAAAATTATTTGGTAATGAGGTCCCTAACTATGGTTAAATATTTAACTATACTTTGTTTATATTTTTTCGTAAAAATAAAGGTAAAGTAGTGGTTGAATTACGTGTATTAAAAGTATCAGCCTGTATTTTACAAACTACGTAAAATTTAACTATCTCACATACACTCTCATCAATTAATTCGTCTTACTAAGGGTAGATTACTGTCCTTAGATATCGATACTCTGAAACTAAATCACCGAACAGCTCTAATCTCGAGATCGGCCGATAAGTAAGATCGCGTCGTGTCATACCGCTTTTTGCCTCCACGCAGGTGAATACGCTTTATCGATGGACCAATTGATTCATGTTTTGAATTCAAATTCGATCCTTTATACCGACCGTGACTGCCATTACTTATGAAAATTAGAACTTGATTTATAATAATACATATTAATTTATTCGATGCTCAGTCTAACGGGGAAGCAACTTAATTGGGATCACTTTAATGTTTTATGGTTTCGCGGTTTTGATTTCGGCGCTGTAATTATTGAGTTTCAATCTTCAGATACCCATTGAATAAGATAAGTTGAAAAGTAATTATGAGTTGTTACTGTCGAGTTCTGAATTATAAGAATTTTGTAATACTTGGCTAGTATTTAAATTAATCGTTCTATAGCAATTAACTAACCGATCAAACTGAAGTCAAATTACGATCATTTGATAAAAAAAGACGCTCTTTTGTGCGTCAGATATCTTCCAGCGATTTGTCAGCAAGATATGATCAAATTACTGCACCACTAGTCATTTTCGTAGTCAACATAATAATTATTAGTTTTTTTTTACATAATACGTCTTCACGTTTTACACAAATCAGCAGCATAGAGTCTCTCTTATTCTGTACATTGGTTTAACTATGATCTTATTTATTTGATTTCCATTACCAATATTTTAAAAGTTAAGATAGTAGTCTAACTCTATTTACATGAGACAAAACTGGACGAAGTAGCCAATTAAGATCACAGTATACTCCAACTACTTCTGTACTTTTTGGTTATTTTACCTAAAATATTATGACTTATCCATAAGCTCATAAATAAACAGATTTACTCACCCTTGTTTTGTTTTATTTGCATTTAGTTTGACGTTAAAACGAACTACTTACTTAGGTACTATTTAGACCGCAAGGATTTTACTTAGGTACATACTCGTAAGTATTAGTTTTCGGGACGGTAACAGTTGGCTTCTCCTCGTGCAACAAAGTAATAATGACGGGCTTTAAATTTCTATTCACTTCTGTTTAATTTCTGCGCTGGTCTTAAGATACCGTAGCAGTAATATAATACTTACTTAATAGATTATTACGGTTATACATGCACCAAATGAACATCCAGACGTTTGATTTGGCTTCAAATGCGTTACCTTCTTAAGGAGTTTCATTAGATGTGAAACTTATTAACGTACTGCGCACCTACAGCTTGTAATACAAGTTTTCAGCATATTTATTTATTTAACCAGGAGATGCAGCGACAGCATTTCACCCCCCGAAGCGACGATCTGGGTAAAGTTTCGGGAAGCCTACTAAGAAGGCGTACTTAAAAGCCAATGAGAGGTCTATATGCCCTGCTGCTGTTTTCTAGAGTCTGTTGATGATGACGATAATGTTGATATTTTTTTATTTATACTTCATTGTACTAATAGAGAGATAGTACAAATGGCAAAATTTCTCTTCACCGGTCCACCAGGCCCTGGGGCCAGATACCCCGTACTCTGACTAAAGTGGGACAAAAAAACGAATCATTCACAATTGTTGTTTATAGGTACGGTACTGAAAAAATAGCGTGGACAATGGACGAACCACCCTTGCGGTTTTCTGATGACTGAGTCAAGGTCAAGCGTTTTTAAGCGTCGACGTTGTGGCAGTATCTAATCAGCATTAAGTAGATGTTGCTGCGTAAGCGTTGCGTCAAGACTGATTGGACGCTGCGAAGACATCGACGCTTGAAAGACGCTAGCGTGTGGGGTCCCTTAGACTGGGCAGTCGCTGGATGCAAACGGCCTGGAGTCGCTTGCATTGGCGTTCTATAGGAAAGCCTTTGTCCAACAGTAGACTTCCAAAGGCCTATAATGTTAATACAAGAAGGTACAAATGGCCAGGGCAAGGGAGAGTATCCACCTCTCCACCATGCTATGCGGCCAGATAGTACACCCCGTAAGTGACTAAATTGGGACAAAAGTGATATAAGAAACAGTGATAATTGTTACTTACAATGAACATGCAGCATTATTCTCTTGCTGACGGACGGTGGCACTCCATTGGCGGCGATGCAGAGGTACGCGCCCATCTCGGATCGCGTGACCTTGGTCAAGTTTACCATCTCGCCTTCTAATGACGTTACTGTGAACAAGAAAATAGGTTGTAAATTTTTGTTTTTAGCAATTCCATGCAAGTTAGGACCACCTGAGGTCGATGATTTTTTTCAAGTGTTATTTATCCTCAAGAAAATAGGTTTTTAATAATGTAAGTTAATGATAAAGTTAAGACGAAAGAGATGCTTCGGCGATGTTCGTCACTCTACGTTACGTGCTTGGTGGCAAGTATATAGACTTCTCGATGGATGGATATGATGCAAAAGACAATAAAAAGCAACGAACTACGTGCAAACCAAGTTAAAAAAATATAAATGGTTTCTGGTTTAAAAAAAAAGATTTTAGCGTAGCGCGTTAGTTTTCTCTTTATACATAACTTTTAATTGAAGTATCAATTTACTTTATGTTTTTTTTTCATGTCAGCTATAAGCCTTCGCTTTTAGCATGTAAACCTTCCATAAAATTTTAAAGTAACCCAGGTCGTTTGCGTTATTCACTCTAGTGCTTGCTTTACATTTCACCGAGTGTTAGAAAACACTCGTATTCGCAAAAGTTGACGGGTTCGGTAAACAACCGCCGTTAGTGGTTTGAACTCAAGCTGTTTTCCTGACACCTTGCTCAAATGGCACCCAAGTACGTTTACAGCCATTATTCAAACAAGAGGATAAAAAGCTGGGGCAATATTTTCCGAAGGAGCTGAAGGTTGATGGTTTAAAGTGTAGAGCCCTCGAGCCCGGCCGCCGCTTCGTTAGCAAACAATGCGCGCACAGCGACAGGCGTCGAGTGGACTGTAGCTTGTTATGACAAAATTTGGTTGGTGATTTTGGGTGTAAATTGTAAATATTTAACTTTTTAGCCCTTTAAAATCGAGACAAAATAGAATTTCATTGTCACGTGGTCTTATGCAACCGCTGGTGACCGCCGTGTTCCTAAGTTACCTAAATATCGTAAACTTTTATATCTATGCCTGGATGTAGCTCTATGCAAACATCAGTATTTTTCTCTTGGCAAAAATCTTTATTAACGTGGAGTTATTATTGCTATTGAGTTCAGGTAAATTTGTTTTTTTTTAGTTTCTTACCGATAATTCGATTCAAATTTTAGTTAATAGTCAACATAAAGAAAAACCATGTATTTTTTGGGCATGAAAAGCGGTTGCAATGATTTTATTTCTTATCACAACTTTTTAGCATCCTTTTCATATACAATGTGATATGGGCGGTACTTCTAACCCGTTAAGGCTAAGTACAGTATCTAATTTTATCGACAAAAAAAAATATTTTTGGGGTTTCAAACTCTCACCCCCTATGAATAGCGGCCAAAATGGCCGCTTGGGGCTTTTTTAACAGTTTAGGCAATAACCAAGGTTTTATGTGTCGTAAAAACATGAAAGAAATATCACGAGATAGCTTAAAGAACAAAGTAACTGACCAACAACTTAATTTATAATATTCAGGGTTTTGTCGCCTAGGAAAAAATAATTCATTTTCAAAGAAAAAAACTTTTTTTTTTCTATTTTTTGCAGCTTTGTTTTGATCTCAAATTATGTTTTTTGTCGATAAACTTAGCTATCGAACTTATCCTTTACGGGTTAGAAGTACCGCCTATATCAACATTGTATAGTTAGATAGTGTTTGAAATGAATTTTATTAATTAATTAAATTAAATAATACAATAATTATGTTTGGCATGAAACATACCCAAACTATCATACATGAATCTATAAATTTAAAATCCGATGCAAGCGATGCATCGTACAAATTCCTAAAGAATATCGCTAAAGCAACTGCACAAACTTGTAAATCGTTGTTTTACATACTTCGAAACGGATGCAAAGTTATAATAAACTGTCTGGGGAGTCTCCTCGTATTTTCTGTGCCGTCTTCGAGGCGGGTCGCTGAATAAACTTGGCCTGTCGATGTGTCATAAGTCAAGTGACGCTCCCGCCACGGACTGTAGTGGTTCACCATAGACGTATGAACCCAGAGACTTGACCAGAGTAGCGGAAAAAGAAATATGGGACTAGAGTGGTGTTGCATTATTTGAAATGCTAGTGTTATTTATCTGTGTCTGTTCTAGGTATTACATTGCAAAAATAATCTTAATAAATTATGTTTTTATTTTAAAGTGTTATAAAGGATGTTATTTGTGTAAATATCTTGTAAAAATACATTTGAATGGCTAGGTATTAAAATTATATTTTAGATAATAAAAAGCACCAATATTACAGAAAATATCAGAACAGTAAACTAGGTTCAGGTAAAATGTTACTTAAATGGGCTGTTAAAGAAATGCGAGAGAAGACAAGTCAAAAACATTAAAATTTATCAGTAGGCATCAATTTATCATCATCATAGTCAGTTTAAAAATAATGGTTGTTTTAAGAGTAGGCTGTTTTATTATTTGATAAATTAATATTCATGCAGGACTTCACATTTGAAAAAGGGTAGCTAGCCAAGTTAAATGTTATTATTAAAATAATCTTCCTTTTATTATTTATTTCCTCTTCTAGCCGCTTGTTTTAAATAATTCATGGCTTAACAAATCCCACGAATTGTTGACACTACTATTATAAAGTATTGATAGAGCCTAAATAGATCGTCTAGACTGCTAGCTACTACTAGTTTCAATTTAAATAATAATATTAAGGCGCAATTTACGCAAACGTATATTTTGTTAACTGGTTTTCTTAATAATTTAGCACATTGTCTTATGAGTTCTCTTTTGTATTATCGGTTAAACTTCATTGCATTTATAAATAAAGAGTACTTTTTAAACTATACTTATTTGAATTGAAAAATTTAAAGTTTCCTTATGCAACTTCAAATTTAAAATAGATTTTTTTAAGTTTGATATATTTAGTCACGTTTTAAATATTTACGTACTTAGTTCTTCGTTGATGTGAACAAGATCTACTGTCCGGTACCTTCAAGTGAAATGGAAAAGCAACACTTTCTCATCACTCTTTGTTCTGAAGTTATAATTTTAATTAAGAACTTGAAAAGTGTTGTAACGAATTGGTAATTATTATTTTCTATTAGGATATCCGTGCCACCCTCGCGAAAGCGAATTTAATAAGCCATGGAAATAGATAAGTCTTAATGGATTTCCTCATAATTGGGTTGGTCATGAAAAGCCTTTAACAGATTCGTGCAAACATTCCTTTCGAACTCAAAAATTGTTATTAAATATTCAAGTTATTTGATAATGGGGATTAACTGGGCGGGTCGGGTAGTGCTGTATCTGTTTCAAACTTTGCAGATGAAAAGCGCCGAATAGAAGGATGGCGGAGTTAATTTACATCAGTCCACGAAGACAGGTCAGAGCAAACCAGCCAATTCATATTCATATTCAACCAAAACAAGATTTAAAGAATCAATTTGCAGTCGGAGGCATCAAATCCATTAACAGCATAATCAAAGTCAAAGTTATTTTTGCAAATTGGCCATCAATGGCACTTTTACATGTCCCAATTTTTTTTCCTCCCACCGCAATGATGATTGACTTGGTTTGCACTGCGTTAGTACCTAATTAAGTCATTTAAATTCGTGTAGAAAAAGTCTAATCAAGTAACATAGATTTGATGCCTCAGACTGCAAATTGATTCTTTAAATCTTGTTTTCATCTTTTAAGTTCACTTTTTACGCAGTCGGGTTTTTTGATTTTTTAAATTAATTAATTTTATTCTATAACATTTTTTATGTTCGATTTAATGTATTACTGTGATGCCGATTAAAAGTATTCGTAGTCATCTCCTCGTAGCATTGCCTACGGCGCGGTAGGCAATGCTACGAGGAGATGACTACGACTACTTTTGCGTAGCAGTTCGTAGCAAACTAAATTCATACAAGCACTTTACATCATCATCATCATCATCTCAGCCACAGGACGTCCACTGCTGAACATAGGCCTCCCCCAGTGACTTCCAGATCGGCCGATTGGAAGCGGCCTGCATCCAGCGTCGTCCTGCAACCTTTACCAGGTCGTCTGCCCACCTTGTGGGTGGGCGTCCTACGCTGCGCTTGCCGATACGCGGCCTCCATTCCAGAACCTTTCTGCCCCATCGGCCGTCAGTTCTACGTGCTATGTGCCCCGCCCACTGCCACTTCAGCCGGCTAATCCGTCGGGCTATGTCAGCGAATTTGGTTCGTTCACGGATCTCCTCATTTCTGATTTGATCTCGCAAACAAACACCGAGCATAGCCCGTTCCATAGCGCGCTGTGCAACTTTAAGCTTCTTAATAAGGCCCATAGTAAGAGGCCACGTTTCAGTTCCGTATGTCATCACTGGTAACACACACTGGTTGTATACTTTCGTCTTTAGGCACTGAGGTATTTTGGACGAGAAGATGTTGCGTAGTTTCCCGAACGCTGCCCATCCGAGTTGGATTCATCGATTGACCTCTTTCTCAAAATTGGACCTACCCAACTGGATCACTTGTCCCAGGTAAACATATTTGTCAACAATTTCGAGAATAGAGTTTCCAACTGGTACTGGGTAGGGCGCAACATGGGCATTCGACATAATCTTTGTTTTGTCTATGTTCATCTGAAGACCTACCTGTTGGGAAACTCTATTAAGGCCATCGAGCATTGTACCGAGGTCTTCCAGCGACTCTGCCATGACCACAATATCGTCGGCAAACCGAAGGTGAGTAATGTATTCTCCATTAATGTTGATGCCGAATCCTTCCCATTCAAAAGCATCTTCCAATGCGGCGGTAAACAGTTTCGGAGAAATACGTCTCCCTGCCTTAAGCCTCGCTGCAGAGGAATAGCTTTCGTGCTCTGCTCCTGTACTCGGACCGTCATGGTGGCGTTTTTATATAAACATTTCAGCACCTCGATGTACCGATAGCCAATATGGCACCGCTGTAGAGACTGTAGCACTGCCCAAGTCTCGATTGAATCGAAGGCCTTCTCATAGTCCACAAACGCCAAGCATAGTGGTAAGTTATACTCTTCGGTCTTCTGTATAACTTGTCGCAGCGTATGGATGTGGTCTATGGTACTAAAGCCTTTTCGGAAACCTGCTTGTTCGGGAGGCTGGAAGTCATTGAACCACTTTACATAAATTAGTGCAATGTAAGTAGTGACTTTTAAACCCATTTAATTTAACAATTTTTTTAGTGTATTCAGTTTGACATGCTGTCCTTGTCGGGCGTCGCTACGAGTAAGTTTCCGCCATTCATTCGCTTATCTGCATAATTTGCTGTAGAACATGAAACAAATAGGCACGCGACACGCCGTTGTCAGCGGAATATGTTTTATGCGAAACAATAAAGGACGTATTTTGAATAATACCCTTTGTTCACTACCGTCTGCGGCCATTATTATTTTGCTTTCTCTTTGCTGCAAGAACATCTTACTTAGTAATGATTAATAGTTTCTATAAATTCCTTTATTTCTTATCATTCATTAAAAGCTTTACGCTCTATCAACCTGTGGTGTCCTACACACCAAGGTCAAAAACGGGGCGTTACCCAACTTACGCCATGACAAATGCTGTTATGCCATTTCTAACTCATATACACATAACATTTTTCTTAAAAATAATAATAATTGGAATGACAATCCAAAAAATAAGATAGTAGATCTCTTCTATGGCTAGTAGTTAATACATGCTTGGGAATGTTTGATTCGTTTTGACAAGTCCCTCTTAACAAAGTGCACGCATGTAAATAAGTTTATTAAACTTTAAATAAAATATTAATCAAAATATAATGCGTGTCCCTTTAATTGTTTGGTTATAGACAATCTATTATGTAGAGTGAGTAGAGTACTTTAGAGTGAGAATAATAATTTATAGTTATCACAAAGAATACAGATGTACTATAATGATTGATTCATTTTGCTTGAGCTCGCATAGGTACATTTATCAAGGAAGCTCCAAAACAAGTCTTGCACTTAAAAGTGATTTATGTTACGCTACTAAGTTTGAGGATAACAAATTTAAGAAAGGCCCGTTCATTAAAAAACTATATTTGTCGAGTCGGGTCCCTCGAAGTTTCCTCATTGGAATATTAAGAGGAGAAAACATAGGTCTACGTAATGGATAGCCTGTATTGTTTCCAGTTCAGATTTATGGAGGTAACTTGTAACGGCTTTTTTAATTAGACTTCTTCAGTCAAATTGATGTTTGTTTTCGATGTCAATTAATTTTAAATTGGGGCTTCACCTTGATACGCGTATATTATCTGTAATTGACCGCGGTCAATTACAGATAATTTAGGCAATTGTGCGGTGTCACGTTATTACTCGGCAAAGGGCTCGTATGCGACCTGATGCTCAGGGTGTACACGTAGTACGAGTCTATCGTACCTAGAAATATTTACTTACCATGAAACTGATGTACGAAATCAAGTTTCAAGTGAAGCTTATCAGGCATTTTTCTTAAAGCTTATTTTCACGAGTAATAAAAAGTCTGTAAAATATATAGGGGCTATTTTAATTTGTTATGACATTATTGTGACATAGAATTACTTAATTATAAACTTCTGGAAGTCACTGGGGTAGGCCTATGTTGAAATGATGATGATAGTATAAACCTCTTATAGTTTCAAAATGATATTAAACGATACATATTTACATCTGCAAGCATCTAAGTTATGTTTTCAGTTAATGTCAAACAATAAAGTAATACAATTTTTATACAATGGAAACGACCGCAACTTAAACTTATGTGCATTTGGGGCTGCTAATTTGTTTCTGTGCATGTTTTGGGACGCACTTGGCCGATTATTTGAGGTGAATGTTAAGTTGTTCAATATTTCGTATATCGTACTAAGACGCAACTAAATTTTTTGTAAAATTGTTTACCACCGAGTTGGCTCGGTTCTTTGTTTACTTATATTGAATTACAGTAGTTCTATCCAGTGCTCGGCTGACTGTAGTCGTTACCTCGGTACTTTGTTGGCTTAATGAATTGACTGATGGCAGGAGAAGGTTTGAACAGCGCAGGGTTAAGTGAAACTGCTGATTGATTGTCGCTGTCACTGCCGCTCCCAATTGCCACTTGTCACAAATTCCGGTATAATTTTTGTTCATTTCGATTGTGAGTTAATGATGACATCGATTGGTTCGGTAGAAGAGTTTGCAATTTACTGTTGCTGATGTACTCGATTCAATGACGATTATGAAACAAACTAGTTTCAATGATGTTCGCATTGTGAAAACAAATTGCTATTCTCAAAGAATTAAGTTAAAACAAGTCTCATCATGTGAAAAGTATTTATAAGGTGATGTTAAAGCTGATTAAAAAATTGTCCTTTAAGAAAACTTACTTATACGTTTTTAGGTGTAGAAACTTAAATACAATGTTACTAAAACAATAGGCGTACGATGACTTGATTGGAACAACGGAATCATCATTTCGGCCATAGAACGTCCACTGCTGAACATGGGCCTCCCCCTATGACTTCCAGTTTGGTTGGACACGACCTGCATCTAGCGGCTTCTTGCAATTACTTTCTGTCCAATTAGCTGTCAGTGCCAGTTTAGCTTAGCAATGTTTCGGGTTATCTAAGCGCAACTTTTGTTCATTTATGGTTATTATTTTACGTTTATAATATTAATGATTTAATGTCGCAAGGAAATACTAAGTATATATGTTTTAAAATACACCTTTATAAATCTTTCATACAATGAAACTTTAATGATATTGATATTTGTGTCACAAGAAGTAATAGTTATAAGAAGATTGTTACTGAAATATGAAGCAATTATCTACCGTTAAGCAGAGGTGTCATGTATCCTACCCTTACATGATATGTTTGGTCAATACTGTCCGAAAATTTAAATATTTAATTAAAAATAACACTTAATAACATAATAATGTAATATGCATTGTAACAAGCCTCATTTACTACCATTTTTTTTTATTTAGTTTAGTGACCAGTGTTGCTGAGTTCACAATAATAATAACTTGAGATAAGCTAATAATTGTGCACAAGTCTGCGGTCCAAGGTGAAATAAACAAAAAACATAGCATAAGAACGGAATACCAATTGGCCAACTTTAGAAGCGATAAAGCCATAATATTGCTTTGCCTATACCTACGCAGTCATAGAGGCCGTGTAAGTGTGGGACTAAGGTTTTGCTCGTGTAATAGTATCTAGGTATTAGTAACAAGAACACCGAAACCAGTACAAATATCATACGAGTAGTAGGATCATAAAGACACACACATTATAGTAGGATTTTGTTTTGTTTTGTCACATAAATGAGTGCGCCCACCACCTTTAAGAATATCATCGTACACATATTTAACTTGTATAGAATTTATTTAGTGAAGTGCAGAGATGAGTAAGTAATTATTCTCGGTCCGTCTGGACTGTAATCTCGCGGGATTAGGAGGGGCGGTGTGAATGGTAATAGCAGCTCCCGAGTTGCTGTGGTGTGATTTACTGCTAAGATTCAATAGTGAATATTTTAAGCTGATTTATCTGTTACCCGCTTCTTGGAGTTCTTTGTTAACGCGTGTAACTCAGTAATGAGTGTAACAAGGAAGAAACGCTTACTAAAGTAAAGTTCACAATCGTGCGAACCAAGAGGTAAAATAACAAATATGAGTACTCAAAATTAATGTTAGTTTAACTTCTGAATTACACTTAAGACAAGGGGATTCAATAAAAATATAAACTAGTTTTTAATTTTAAAGTTATTGAATAACTTAAAAAAAAAATTAAACAGCTCATATACTTATCATAAAATACAAATTGTTACTGTTATTTTAACAAATAATCACTATTTTGACATTTTCGGAAAAACTTAAACATCGATAAATTAAAAAATGCACCCATAATAGGTACAACAGGTTCAGTAATATTCTCGTCTTCATGAATAGTTGACGTTAACAGTTTGACATAAATTAAAACAATTCTGCATTCGTGCGGTTTATCATGATACGAATGCAGGATATAGTTTGTTGTTTCCACTGCGCATTCGCTATTAAAAAGTGTACGCAGCAAAGTATTAAGTATTAATTTTCTTTATCACGCGTAAATTTTTGCCATCAAAGACTAGACAGATTTATTTTAACTCCTTGAAAATACACACGTCGTAAAACTTTCCGATGTTAACTCCATGCAGTTTGCAGCGTCACGTGCTTGGTTTTATTTTAATTAAAATTATACGAAACTGCATACCGTGTATACAGAGGTTCATAAAACTTGGTAGGTGAGCTTGACCCATCTCGGACAGCTTAACTGCGAGTAACACTCTAACCTAGTTTCTGTACGTAAACAGTCTGCACATAGCTAATTTTAAGCCTTATTGCTGATAAATTAAGAGTAAAATTATAAAAATGACTTGTATCAACTGTAGACTGTTAATCAATTTTGATAGTCAGCAGATTTGGGTATTTTATTCGTACTTAGCTTCCTAAAAAAAAATTACCAAAGGATGAGTGCAATTTATGGCTGTTTATTTCGATGATATTTTTTTGCAGGTTCTTGTCGTTTTTCACAATAGCAACAAAGACAAGTTATTTTCTTTCTTTAAACTAGACAGCTGATAGATAAATATTTCTACCTTTATAGCATGAATTACGAAATAAAAAAATCTTGAAAGTAATCTTGACGACTTATTTTGTGAAGTGGCGATAATTTACGTTGACTGCCAAAGGTCCCGGGTTGGATTCCAGATACCCGAGTTGTTCAATTCAGAAAACGATATTTTCTAAACTGATCTGAGTCTGGATGTAATGGGAGATGGTACCGGCAATTATTATTATCTAGTACCCGTAATCGTTACAGAAGAATGTTAATTAGGTACTCACTACGAGAGCTTGTCTTTTTTATTGAGATACAATTAATTGTATCTTTTTCATACTTTCTTAAAATAAAACATTCTATTATAGAAAAAAATAAACTACGTCCTATTTCTAAAGTCAATAAATAAAAATAAACAAAGAAAGATGGAGTTGCCAACTTTAAACGAGGGCGAGTTAACCGTAACAATGCTAACTAATGCAAGTTTTATCGGACAAATTATGTCGCAATTTTCACTGTTAAATTGACTACAGAGTAGGTAATTAAAGTAAATAACATGGACACAGCACGCCACTGTTAATGCAAGGATGTGATAAATATCCGAAACAGGAAACGAAACTATCGGATATTTGAATAGAAATATCCGAAACTTGTTTAGGAAATGGAACCACTACAACTGTTTACTTTCCGAGATTCTTTCATAATTTAGTTCTTTAATTATTTTGATTAAATAAAATTGGTAAATATCCGAAAGAGGAAACAAAACTATCGGATTATTGAATTAAAATATCCGAATCTATAACTTTAACCACTAAAACTGTTTTCTTTCTCTTTTCTAATAATTTTCTATTAATAGATTCTTTCACAGTGAAAATGAACTCATCATTAATTATTTTGATTATATGCGTACTCGAAACACCTAAATTAACTGTATCCGAAATGTCATAATCTTTAACAACCCTAGTTAAATGACCGCGCCATTATAGAATTAGGGCGAATTTCTACTGTTCCGACTGAAACCTGATTTATGCGTAACCGAATCAGGTCGTAATTCCCACAGAACGTGTAACATGTAATAGAATATAATAATGTGATGCATACGTGATAGTTTCTGTACATCGATTTTATAATATTGATAGAATACTAACTGTTTTGATTTCATTTCCGATTCAATTTAGATACCTTACCTGGCGTGCGCACGACAACTTGCCAAAGTTTCATCACATCGAATATTTTAGGAATGCGAGACAAACATATTAACATAATTTATTATTTCTTTAATTTTGAGATTAAAATTAGAGTTCGCAAACACACACAAACAAACATCCTCTCACCCTAAACGTAAATACCGTTCCGTCGTGGTAAAAAAACAAATTTTAAACAAAATTTTGCTTACTAATTTTCTCTATATTCGCCAGTTCTCCTTTTATCATTTTATCCGTAGTAATAAAGTGACAAAGTAATTATACTTGAAATTAGAAACTAGGCACCTAAAGATGTGTTGCCATAGATATTTGTCATTCATTATCCGGGGCCCGTTGATTTGAATAAATCTTTAAAGATAATTCTGTCCATAGTGTATCGACAGTTATCTATATAGCGACATAATGTGTTATTATTTACGAACTCATTAGTAAACCTTACCTTTCGTTTTCCCTTGTGGTCCTCCTCTCGAAATGATGTCCCCTCCATCTTCTCTACGCCATAAGATTTTGGGAGGGGGGTAACCTCTTGCTTTGCAGACTAGCTTAGCAGCACCACCTTCTGGCACCATCATATCCCCAGATGTTTCTTCGTATACTATATCTGGGGGTATTACCACCTCTAGGAATGCAGTCTGTAATGTAAAAAAAGGTTTTTGAACGTTCTTTAAAACTCCACCGTCTTTAAATCAATACGGTTTAAGTTTCGTTCACGCCACCCATGCTAGGTTAGGAAAATTTAAGTTGTTCGCAAAGTTGTTTAGTTTAGTTATCGATTGAAAGTATATTTTATGTAAAACAGTGAACGTAAGAGGCAAAGAAGTATAAGAAGTGCAAAATTTATTAATAGTCTAATAGTAAACCACTATTGCTTTGTTAAAAAAAAACTACAAATATGAAAAGATGCACTTTTATCATTACTTTCACCGTGTTGATAAAAATGAACATATTTTAGATCCTAGAAATGAAAAACTAAATCTAATAAAATAAAAATACCCCGAGACTAAAAGGAGTTCAGTATTTAAAGGTAGACCCGTTGCAATCTGCGTGAAATTAAGTAAATAAAATATTGCAGTTTTAGGGTACGAGACAGTTTGAAGTTATGTTGGTTACATAAAATATTGTTGTATTGATTGCTATTCTTATTTTCGAATGGCAGTTTCCAACGAATTTGCTTTGGGTACTAACCTCTTTTTATTTTTTTTCCTATTAGTTAACCTTTACCAAATTGTTTTTAACCCTTTAACTCCCAGGAAAAAAGATAACAATGGACTTGCAGCAGCCGGCTGTTGCTTGGAGGTGGAAGAATTAATAATGTATCAAAATATTAATGTATGTGAAGTTGGTACACCAAGTCAGGTAATGATTAAATTAAATCAATGCTACGGCCTAACTATGAGTTTCAAAAACAATATTACTTTAATCTTATATGTGTTTTCTGTAGGTTTGACATAAAAATATGACTGCACAAAACAATGGAGTTCATAGTAAGGCCCCAATTACTGAAGGTCAGCATATAGGATAATGCAAAATGTGTACCTGCATTTTCATCGGGTCTGTATTAACTTGGCACATGTATTGTCCTCTGTCCTCCCGCTTGACCCCTCTGATGTTGAGCGTCCAAGTATTGTAGTCGTTGTGTGTGACGCTTAGCCGCGCATTGTTCGTGATCACGTGTTCGTGGATCGCCAGGATCGCCTTTGTGTCCGCTTTGATCCACGCTACCTGATCCGCCAACAATCGCCGATTCCCACGCCGCAGCCGAGCAAGCAGAGAGCAAACAAAATTTTTAGTAAAGCAAAAAACACGGTTATCTTCGCTTATCGCCCTCACTAAAAACGCCGATGAAGAGTTTCAGAGCAAACAAGTCTAATTACAAGCGAATGCCCCCCGAGAGGCAGTCACGACAACGATCCTCGAGCGAGCAACACTATCTTGTTGCGAGCTTCTAGCAAAATGCTCTCGGAATTTTTAATTACATTTTGGCCTGGTCGCCGCTATGAGCCCGCTGCGGGTGCGCTGTGAAAACGGCCCTCGTTTCACCCGCTTTACCGAAACCGTCGACATCGCAATAGAAGCTAATTTCCTGCATAGCGCGTAACAAAAAACGAACAGAAATATGGCGTTTATACTTCTCTGGGGTGCGCTCAGACTCGGGTATTAAAACTTTATTGTTAAAAACAACATTGACTACTTCGTTGGGACGGACAATCGTATAAGATTTTACAATTTGTTTTTGAGTGATTAAGACTAACTTTATTATTAGTTTACTTTATTAGTCTTATAAATATTGAAGTGCAAGAATAAGTGCACTACAAGGTGAATATGTGCACTAAAAGGTTACATACAGATCTAAAAGTTAATAGTTTACATAGTTAGTGCTTGTGCAAAAACACTAGTTAAGTTGCTAATAAGGTGCCTACAGTGAAAATTAACTCTACGGAGAAAAACTAAAACACTGAAGCGTCGAGTAGACAAGAAACACTTGAATGTTTTCGTTTAGTAGGGAAATTACAATCCTTTCTTTTGTTGTTGCATCCTAGACTATCAGCATTATTTAAATGAGCTGTAAAAGGATTGTAAGACCAGAAAACCGTGATGCAATTTTAACGTAATCAAATTGTTACTTAAATGTTCCTTCTTCAAAACAAATATTTAATTTATAAATTTAGTTTTTTTCAAAAGAAGAAACCATCTTTATTGAATGTTTTTGAGTCATAAGCAAACGTTAAAACTGCATCATCAATAAATAAAAATGAAACTAAAAGGAATAAAAAAGTATAGTTACCACAGTTTAAACTCATCCATACCAGCGGTGCATATCGAAGTGAGGTATTTGCTACAATAGAAGTGTGTATTGTGCATGCATTTCTTTCAAAATAAATAAATAAATCCTTTTCTTCCTATAGCTTTTTTTTATATTATTTCTTTAGTAAATCCCTTTTTCTACAGATGCTTAAAGACAAATACTACGAGTATTTTTATCCCCCGGCAAAATTACGTATTATAGTCTCTGCCCCCTCTCTAAAAATAAGGTGTTCTAGTAGAAAAGATTAGTTAAAATTGATGTTTCAGAATACATTATGAGGTAAAAACAGAATAATTATTTTTTTACTTAAAAAAATTTCGTATATTTTTATAATAGTTACTTAGGCAGGATATTAGATATTTTCTGATACACTGAAAAATATTTTCATCTGATCTTTATGTTTTTGATCTCTCGGGAATCGTAAGGCCAATCCAGATGTTATTACTGTTGTGTAATTACTTACCGGGATAGACACGGAGCAAATATGTGACGACCGAGGGATTCGAAGTATCGTAAGAAATCGAGTGACCAGAACTAACGGTCCCAACGAGACTATTATCGCAGGTGTTTGTGGCGAAAACCGATTCGTGGTCGAATTGTTTGTTTAACTCAACGGTTGTTTGTACCGGAGATATAATATGAAATTGTTATGTGATTATTAGTATTAGACGTTCATTGATATTGTTTTAGATATGTAATCGTAAAAAGTACCATTATATTTTCAATATAGGAACATCTAACTGACTGCTGACTGACATGGTAAGGGCATGGGGTGTAAAAGTTCAATTACTTTATCCTAAATGGGCTGTGATGTCACACCTGTAACGTTAAAACAGTAAAACGGGACCCTATTACTAAGGCTCCGCTGTCCGTCCGTCTGTCTGTCTGTCTGTCTGTCCGTCTGTCCGTCTGTCCGTCTGTCCGTCTGTCCGTCTGTCCGTCTGTCCGTCTGTCCGTCTGTCCGTCTGTCCGTCTGTCCGTCTGTCCGTCTGTCCGTCTGTCCGTCTGTCCGTCTGTCCGTCTGTCCGTCTGTCCGTCTGTCCGTCTGTCCGTCTGTCCGTCTGTCCGTCTGTCCGTCTGTCCGTCTGTCCGTCTGTCCGTCTGTCCGTCTGTCCGTCTGTCCGTCTGTCCGTCTGTCCGTCTGTCCGTCTGTCCGTCTGTCCGTCTGTCCGTCTGTCCGTCTGTCCGTCTGTCCGTCTGTCCGTCTGTCCGTCTGTCCGTCTGTCCGTCTGTCCGTCTGTCCGTCTGTCCGTCTGTCCGTCTGTCCGTCTGTCCGTCTGTCCGTCTGTCCGTCTGTCCGTCTGTCCGTCTGTCCGTCTGTCCGTCTGTCCGTCTGTCCGTCTGTCCGTCTGTCCGTCTGTCCGTCTGTCCGTCTGTCCGTCTGTCCGTCTGTCCGTCTGTCCGTCTGTCCGTCTGTCCGTCTGTCCGTCTGTCCGTCTGTCCGTCTGTCCGTCTGTCCGTCTGTCCGTCTGTCCGTCTGTCCGTCTGTCCGTCTGTCCGTCTGTCCGTCTGTCCGTCTGTCCGTCTGTCCGTCTGTCCGTCTGTCCGTCTGTCCGTCTGTCCGTCTGTCCGTCTGTCCGTCTGTCCGTCTGTCCGTCTGTCCGTCTGTCCGTCTGTCCGTCTGTCCGTCTGTCCGTCTGTCCGTCTGTCCGTCTGTCCGTCTGTCCGTCTGTCACCAGGCTTTATCTCATGAACCATAGTTAGACAATTTGGATCAAGACGGTTCCTAGGGATGGGGACCTGGTGACCCGTAACACAGGTTACTTACATACCACGGGCACCAGCGATCCACAACCATGTTTATGTATAATAATTTCTAAGCTTCTGTCCAAATGTCTAGCATTAGATTTCCTACAATGTACTTGGTTTGTGGATGGAAATAAACGATAACGAATAACGATATTATTATTAATTGCAGTTTTCACAAATGATGTCTTTCTTTTGCCGCTATAACAACAAATAGTAAAACCGAGAGTATAATAAATATTGAAGGGGCCTCCTATACAACAAACGTTTTTTTTTTTTGCTCGTTTTTAAAGATAATGGTGCGAAACGAAGGGTTACCCTTCGTGCGTGAGTCCGACTCGCACTTGGCCGGTTTTTTTAATCATTAATATGTATTTTAATTTCTTAATATTTTGGCAAAATCTTGAAACACTCATTAATAGTATACGCACGTATGATTTCACGTGACAAATCTATGATATCGATCCGTTAGATAGTGTACCAGATTAACTCTCCGGACAGTTTGAGAGCAGCCTCTCGAAATGATTGAACGGGGACCAAGGGGTTTGCCCGGCTTTATTTTAATTTCGTAAAGTGACTGTTTTGCAACCTAAATTTCTTGAATCGAGGGTGCTCAATCGTGGTTTGTCCGAAGGTTTTTGTTTTGACAATGATTGACTTTACCTTCATTACGCAAATGATAAAGGAAATGTGCATTTTGGTGAATAACATGCTTAAATCCTATTGTGGGGGCTAACCATGATCTCTTAAAATAGTATTATTTCAATCTTATTTTGTTTTTCTGTCTGGTTTGACATAAAAACAACATTGCATAGGTATTTACTGTATAGAGTTTATGGTTTGGCCCCTGAACTTTGATTGTGAGTGCATAATTGGATACGTACTTTGAAAAAACAGTAAAAGAAATCTTAGACAGGAAAAAGTTATGTGTCGTGTATTAAATATAAATTAGGAAGAGAAAAGAAAATAGCTAGAACATTCCGTATTTTTAGTTTGTGCTCTTAGTCTATGTTAGTGTTCAGTGCGAGTTGTGCGAGTGTCTAGCTCTACTGCTATTGTGGACAAAGTTACAGTTTATTGTGCAAATTAGTTTCGTGTGCTCTATGCTAAGATAGAGATAGTAGGTACTAGGAGTGCTTGTGAGTCAGAAACGGTGCGAAGAAGTGCATCAGAGGTCGTGTGCTAAGAAGTGTGGAAGTTAGTGCAGAAGTATATTGGGTGAGATCTATAATGTTCAGTTTTTATCGACGCATGAAGCTACTATAAAAAAAGTTTTGTATAAAACTGTTCTACTGATGTTCATATTACCATAAGTTCTTGTTAACAGTAACTCTAAAATCCATCCGTTCTATCGATTATACACATTAGCAAACTCGTCACTTCTGGAAATTCAATTAGAAAAGTAATTACACTGCTAACAAAAGTTACAATAACAATTATAATGAACATCTAAATTGATTGGAATGTAAGATAAAATCTACCCAGACAAAATTCTATGTTAGTCTACGTTGATGATGAAATCGGTTTAATTTTTTTTTATATTTCAGACAGGCCAATGTTTACCATTATAAATCTCAACCCATAGGTGCGTGAGGGTGCTCCTCTATGGCTAGCTGTAATGAGTCGGTTTGATACACACCCTGGCAGTGGCGGAGTCGCCACTCACCCTGTAACCACCAAGGTTATTCACCACGCACGTGAACATCGCGTCCCGACCTTGGGCTATAGTCACGTTCTCCAGTGGGTACAGGAAATCTGGCTCCAGACCTAGGGCTGAAAAAGAAAAAGTTAAATTTAAATAATTAATCCTAAAATGGTTATATTTATTTACAAAATTGGTCATGGAGAAAGAAAAATTGAGATGAAGCGGTGATTTAAAAAAAAAGTTGACTGTAGGTTGTTCGATAAGTCGTGGGTAAATAAACAGAGATATTTTTTTGATATTAAAATTGCCTTTTTAGGATTCGTATGATGCAATGCTGGCAAAACACCTACGCATATTTTTTTGTACTTGTTAGTGATGCGGTAGTGAGTCATAAGATTAGATATCATAATGTTAATTGGTCATGAACTATTAAGGAGGCAGGAAAAATATAACAATCCCTTAGTCAACTCAAATCCGTTTTTGGCATCCCGCAAATCTGCAACGGTTTGGTGATAAAAGCGAGTTAAAATCAGAAGTAAAAATTGGAATTCTGCGAATGTGCAAACGAGAGAATACACAAGGTTGGTGGCACGTGCATTTGTAAAAAAGTATTTGGCCAATATCGATCCAGCTCTAAAAAAATTATTAATTACTTTAATTTATTTTGCATCAGACTAGATGTCCTAGTTAACTTCGTACCACCTAAAAAGCAATACCATAAAAAACTGCCAGCCCTGAAATATTTAAAAAAATAACTAAATCGGTCTAGCCATTCTCGAAAGTTTTTTCAGACTTGTGTTATTATTAACCTATATTATTTATTTTTATAGATATCGATGGATAGATTAATAAAGCATGCACTTAGGTCAAATTATACAGTTAAAGCTGTTTACACAAACTTCATCATTATCATTTCAGCCACGTGACGTCCACTGCTGAACAAAGGCCTCCCCCAGTGACTTTCAGATCGGCCGGTTGGAAACGGCCTGCATCCAGCGTCGTCCTGCAACCTTTACCGTCTGCCCTCCGTGTGGGTGGACATCCCACGCTGCGCTTGCCGGTACGTGGCCTCCATTAATTCCAGAACCTTTCTGCCCCATCGGCCGTCAGTTCTACTAGCCCCGCCCATGGTCACTTTAGCTGGCTAATCCGTCGGGCTATGTTAGCGCATTTTGTTCGTTCACGGATCTCCTCATTTCTGATTTGATCTCGCAAAGATACACCGAGCACAGCCCTTTCCATAGCGCGCTGTGCAACTTTGAGCTTTCTTATAAGGCCCATAGTAAGAGGCCACGTTTCTGTTCCGTATGTCATCACTGCACCGGTAACACACACTTTATAAAAAAATATGATTTTGCATTTTTCATCCAAATTGTGTTTCTTAGTTTATAATAATTGAGGATATGGATAGGCATATTAAATAACAGTCGTCAATTTTATCGAAAAAAAAAACAATGAAATAAGCTTCATAAATTCCTAAATAAACTCTCAGA
The DNA here is from genome assembly GCA_950371115.1 of Anania fuscalis. Classification (NCBI taxonomy): domain Eukaryota; kingdom Metazoa; phylum Arthropoda; class Insecta; order Lepidoptera; family Crambidae; genus Anania; species Anania fuscalis. The sequence goes on from OX493328.1 coordinate 14,420,451, forward strand.
ATTGAGGCTGAATATTATATTGAACGTAGTGCAAAGAATGTCACGATGATAGGTCCCATATCTCCAAATGGAATAACTTTATTGCTTTTTCAAGTTTCAGTCGATCTGTAAAAAGTATTGTACCAAGTCGCTGATTATGGTTGTTCTACTTAATCTGATATAGGTAATTATTCACTTTCAATTATTAATTATTTTATTTTTCTTAACCACACTTGGAATGCAAAAATATTAATAATGTTGCCAAGATTTTATATTATGTTTTTAATGATTATTCGAATTGCATAATTATTACATAACACCCTATGTATGTAAAATTTTAAATACAATGTAATGTATCAATAACTTAAAAGTGGATTAATTCGTACAATATATTTCCTCTTTCACAAAAACTGACCTCTGAACCACTTATCTTTGAGTAAAAACAATCCTTTATAAGCCAGTATTTAGACATTTCCAAATATCAAGATTTTGTGCCTACCTCACTTGCCTGGAAGCTACATACAAGTACATCGGAGACATGTAGGTGGACCACATAACATCATGCGTGCTAACATGTATGTTACATCAATGTGGACTACATATTATTAAATGTAACTAAATTTTCGGTAAAGCAAGCATTTTAAGTTTGTTTTCCAAGCTCCATGCTTTTCTTTGTTTTTGTTTGTAAAAACACGTCATCAGAGCGATAAAAAAATATACAATCGTGAAATATGAAAATGACAATAAAATAACCCTCAACTGCTTGTAGCTCGGTTAAGGTTCGATTTTTTTATATTCACAAGGGTCCCGATATTGGGCACGGGCACTGATATCGGCCGGTTCACGCGATAAGTGATTCTCGCCCCCGTCTGCGACGACGATTAGCATAAATGGCGAGAAGCGGGAAGTTTGGCAGACGCGAAAATATTTGAGCTATATAGACAAAATTATTTTATAAAACACAATTCTGCTGTCGGTCGTATAATATAGACTTAGCTTCGCATCAGAAATCGGATGAAATTTGTTTTCAAGAGACAACAAAATCATTAACAAATAAAAAAAAAAAAAATAACTATTTAAAATTTAAAAAAACTTAAACTATCTAGTTTAAGACTCAAATACGAATTTGAACCAGTTTATTGGGACGACCTTTATAAGACGACTGGCGATGGCTGGTTGGAAAAAGCGAGGGATCTTGTTCTTTGAGAGTGGCGTACGTTCCGCAGTAGACTACAATAGGCGATGAATTCAGTTGATAAAAAAAACTGTAATTATGCCAAGGTAATCATGTACGCTATGAAATAAGAACAAAAAGCAGAGTTCGTACCGTTCGATAGCTAATTCGATATATTAGTCTTTGGGTAGCAATTATCACTAACAATTATTTTGTAAAATATCCTAAGGATTTTGTTTTATTAGGTAGGCTATACTATCACAATGTTTTTGTGATAACTTGCACGTTCGAATTCCTGCAAAGTTACTCTTTCTTATTGCTGCTCGGTGCTGCTGCAGGAATGATTTATATCAAAGTTCCACATAAAAATGTCTCTTGGCGAGTAGGTATTGTATAGCTTGAGGCGTCAATATTCTACGTGACCACCTACTAGCGCCCTCGCGGAAACACGTGTCGGAAGTGAGAACTATCTATTTGCTCGAAAATGGCGATCTTTTTAGTGATGGACAGAGTTCGTCGACTCGACGTTTATGAGCGTTCAATCGAGCGAATATTTTTGAAACTTAGTGTTATGGTTATCGATTATTTTTGTAATCAGCTACAGGGCAGTGTTAAGTACAATTATTAAGTCATAATAAAAAAAAAATACAAATAAATTAAAACAATGTCAACCCCGGAGGAAAAGTGCCCATAACACTCGCAGCATTCCCCCGCTGAATGGCTACGGCTATCTGAACTAGGAATGACCCCGACCATGGATCATTGGTCCTCACTCTAAGGTGAGGACCTACTTCTGCAATAAAACTCTTTGCCTCTGAAGCCCAACTGCCTGAAGTTTCAAAAGCAATAGGGACAAAATGTGTGGCTGATTTAACTTACTGTATTTAGAGTGCTTTTTAAGAGCCGCTGTCTCGGCTGCTGCCCCAGGCGCCAACGTGGTCCGCACCAAATGACTGGCATAAAGTACCTACTTAAAAAAGTCGCATCCCACAAGAGGCATTTACCCCTATACCAGGGTACTAGAGTAAGGCCATCCGAGCTTTTGCCATCAGTCCGACTAAAGCACACATGACATATTGGCGGAAATGAGAGCTCTCCGAATGATATCATTAAGAGCGTGATGACGAGGAAATCTGTGTTAAGTTAGATCTTAATACAATTTGAAAAAACAAACTTTTCCGAATTTATATAAACACAAACGCACACAGATTGGAACCTTTCGACTTCTTGTGTTCTAATCTTTGCACCAGCACGTGGAAGTGGTGTGGGGAAAGAATCGTGAGGAAACTTACCTACCCTTTTAGATAGCAATGCCATGGACAAAAAACTGCCCCCAATACATTAACTGCTTGCTGCATGGTCAAGCTTATCCTAATTAGGAACAGAAATAAGACTCAGGATTAGACAGCTTTCAGTTTTTTTTTAATGACTCCTGAAATAACTCTTGTGGTTCTATTCATAGTGTTGTTTGAACTTGTAGCTTGTTATTTCTTTGTCACAATTTCAACTTGAAAAAAAAAGGGAGTTCTAGTTCAGGGTATTTTATTATATAACATCACTTTGCAATATGTGGTCCACACGGCCTATGATCGTAGTCTGTGGAGGACCACTATAATAATTATGTGGTCGCGATCCTCATCAGTGAGGTGCCGGGGAAGAAGAAAAAGAATAACAAAACTCACACGGTGCTGGGTTTCATGCGTTGTTGGAAAGTAATTGTACAGAATGGTTATTTTAGCATTTATCTAATCGAGAAACCTTTTCTTATAATCGATTATTTTACCTTACAACTTGAAAGAATTACCCCACCCCTACTTCTGAATTATTTGTATGTACAACCGGGCAGTGAACACGATTACATCTGCATTTGCCGCTTCACCGGCCAGATACATTACAATGATTTATTTATTTGCGATATAGTCGACTTTATGGCTCGCAATTTACAATGCGTCATAAATTGTTCGTTCGGTCAGTCGATCTTCGGATGTAGTGTGAGAAGAAAAAAAAAAATTTTTTTACTCTTTGAAAATCAGTCATTGATTCCCTATTTAATAAAGTTGAAAAAAAATCAATCGTTGTTGTATTTTTTCTAAATTGGAAGGTGTCTTGATTACTATCTAACAAAGCATTATAAGTTCATACAAGGTTGTTTAAGTCACTACACGAGAACCAATTTTTTAATAACTAAACGATTGTGTTAATGATGATTTAGCACAACTTATGGTAAATTTATAAAGTAACCTTTACTAGATATATAACAAAGTAAATATATATGCATCATACAATATATTACCTACTGTCGTGGTCTTAAAGTGGGACGTCCTTGTGTTAAGAGGTTTCAGATAGTTAATTTAGCAAGAGTCCACCGAATCCTAAAATTTTGTTTTCTAAATTGACCGAACCCGGAAATCTAAATCTAACTCAGGAACCTTCAAGGCGAATCATCGTGACACGACGGAAGCGGACCAAGTAATAGTAAAAAAAACCGGCCAAGTGCGAGTCTGACTCGCGCACGAAGGGTTCAGTACCATTATCTATAAAAACGGCGAAAAATCACGTTTGTTGTATGGGATCCTCCTTAAATATTAATTGTATTCTGTTTTTTAGTATTTGTTGTTATAGCGGCAACAGAAATACATCATCTGTTAAATTTTAACTCTCTAACTATCACGGTTCATGAGATACAGCCTGGTGACAGACGGACAGACAGACGGACAGCGGAGCCTTAGTAATAGGGTCCCGTTTTACCCTTAGGGTACGGAACCCTAAAAACTATGGTTTTATTTCGTGCGAAAATGACAAAGGAGATAAAATACATTTTCCATTATTTGTACACACGTACGCATTTTCACAAGGTATGACCTTAAAACTGCCACCCCATGCATTCGCGTCCACGCGTGGCAACCCCAAATGGGTCAACTAACAAGGGACAAATGTCGACAAGCCAAATGCCGAAGCCTACAAACGAGTAGACTAGGAGCTGCCAAAGGTTTTAAGAGATGAAAGTATGACGTTTTATTAACATTTTATAAATAAACTGACGTGAAATAGTATGTGATAGTATAGAGAATTGGGAATTAGTTTTTTTGTTAAACTTTTTTTCGACGGGAACATTATTTTGCGGTAGAATTGTTAGAGTTTTTCCCGAAACCGAAAAAAAATGCTGTGTACGAATAGATACTAACAATGTACTACAGTCACAAACTTATTTAGGTAAATCTAGTTATTAGTTCAGTTCAGTTATTAGTCTAGAACATCACCTCCTACAAAACCTCTTTATAACATTATGTAGACTGTAATTAATGTATAAAGTCTCTTGGGCTAAAGCCTTTTCCAGTCCATTTCGGTGATAGCTAAATGTCGATGTTTAATTTTGGACATGTTAGCACGTGTAATCGTTATTCTAGTCTGATAATGTAGTTGCCAATTTTGTTTTGATTAGTCCAAATTAATGGCAATTGCAGCGTTACATTCGATTAGGTGCGCTTGAATAATATTTAGTAGCTACAATTAACGCCCTCGCTGGGCACTAAAATGTAGCATTACGTCTAAATGATAAAATTAACCGTGCAAATTTTCCGGATTGCCTTTTTAACACCATATAAATTTGAATATATTAACTAAGCCCGTGCGAAGTAAGGGTAGGTTTTTTAGTACATTGTTTGATATCTAAAATCATGTTAATATTAAAATTAATTAAATAAATAATTGTAATAACTTATTGCAGTTTCCTGACTGAATTGGCAATAGGCAACACATTGCCTTTAGACATAAAAAGAATCCGGAGACAATATGCCTCTCTCTTGTTTTGTGAAGTCAGTTAAAAAACAAAATTTTGTGATTATGCCGATAACTGAATATAAATTAATATGTAAAACAAATCTTCGATGCCGACATAAATTCCCCATTTTATTTGCAAATACAGTTCAAATGCAACACTCGATACTGGAATTGACTGAGTAAAATCATTTTCGGACTCTGCATAGAATATCAAGTGTCCTCGTGCATCTGACTCGAAAACAAATAGACGATTTGTATAGCGATAGTGATCGGACTACAAATAACTAACATTGATCACTACGTCCGTAAAATTTTGAATTCGGCTGAGCACTCACACTAATAAAAAAAATGTGAACGCTACATTCAATATCACCTTAAGGCGACCTCTACCTTAGGCTACCTTTAACTTAATCATCATCTATCATCAAAAACCGGCCAAGTGCGAGTAAGACACGCGCACAAAGTAGATTTATTCGGTCCAAGGGATTGCGGACCTGAGTGTTATTTTTATACTAATTTCAGCTTGATACTTCCACGCGTTCCCAAAAACTAGAATCTGGACATCTGGACATACAAATGAGCAATAAGGTTATCCTATAAGGTTTCCCTTTGTTCTTTTGGAACCCTAAAATTGATGATTAAGTGTAAGTTTTAGTAAGCAGTAAATGGTAGGAAAAAAGAAATAGGTAATAAAAAAGAAAAAGCACTCATCTTTGTATTTAATCTAGATTTAATTCAAATCTCGTTATGATGGTAATAGATAAATCACCACACAAATCATATAATAACAAACACTGTTTAAATACTGTTGAGCATTCATGGTAAAGCCCCAGTTAGTGAACTTGCTTTATACCCTTAGCTACCCTACCTAAATGGCTGAGTTGTATGTACAAGTGTTTCGGCCATTTTGTAATAAATTTTAGCTAGCATAACTCCTAGCACCGTATAAATCTTATTCCCTGGTCACGCATCGCTGATTTTCTGATAGATCTAAGTTCTCAAGTAGGTATACCAGCATCCCATTTATTAAAATGGGTTCTATTCAAGTCTACTAGGTTTCTAGTTTCGGTTACGAACAATTAACTAACATGGTTCCGTTCGGTGGAGATCGAAAGTTACCTAGCTACATGTAACAACACTGGCACTTCGAAAAGTTCGGCCCGTGGATCTGACGATTTTCAATAGCAGGTAGCTTGCTGAGTAGAGCTGCTTTGGGTGTTAAATTAACTTATTATTCCAAAATATATACCATATTAAGTGTAAGTTCTGTCACCAGAAAATATATTAAACAGCATTATTCTGTCTGTTTCCGAACTACTTGGCCTATAAAATAAAAACCGGCCAAGTACGCGTCGTGCCACGCGCAGTATAGGGTTCCATAGTTGTCCGTCGTTACCACAATATATTTCAGCAATACCTTCATTTAAGTCACTTTTAATGTTTTCCTCTAAGCAAGTTTTGAACGACTAACTTGAACGACTATTTTATTTAAACTTACTGACCTATCTTAACCTTTATGATTTTTTCTTTAAAGTTCCTAAAAAGAAATTATCAAGATTTTTTTCAGATTTTTCACAGGGGGACGCCCAACTCGAACAAAAATTGGCACTTTAAAGTTTAATATTTCGCAAACGGATTTCTAAATCCAAAAATAATCTTAGCAATCCCTAAGTTATTTATTCTAACTTTGTCGGCGTGATTGATATACATATCTCCACAAATTAATAGCTCTCTAGGATCAACAGACTCCAAGTTAAACCTCGGACGGACAGACAGACAGACGGACGAACATGACGAAACTTATAAGGGTTTCCTTGTCAGGACTACAGAACCCTAAAAACAAACAAGGAATATGTGCGCTCAAATTAATAATACAATATTAATAATAAAATATGACGGCGCATCGTCAAAACGTCGTTACTTAGGTGATTGCTGTGAACTGTCACCGATGACAGGTGCTACTGGTCGGTGACAGCTAACGTCAAACGTCAACGTCAGACGTCAGAATAAGAGTGACGGCTGTCACTCTAGCGGAGCGTCGGGCGGGTAGGGGGCACGGCGGCCATGTTGAAGCAGACTTTCTGGAACGAGGGCCGACCGTGCACCACGCGCTAGACGAATCGCTAATATTCTGCGTTATCTTTGAGTGCAAAGTGATTATCTCAGTGAATTTGATAATTAGAAGACTGCAGTTAGAATATACAATAGTTATTTTGTTAATCAAGCTTTGTTAACGCAAATTATAGTGACTTTGATCAAATATCGAGTGTTAATTAGATCTACGGATCTTTGCCCAACTACCCACGCCTGACCAACTATGGCGGATTCTGATGAAGGCCCTCCTGCGCCTACATCAGAAGTGGGATTTCTCGGGCTGCGAACAGAAGAGACAAGATCATTGTCGGATGACCATAGTGCCACAAAATTACTAAGCAATATGGAAACACTACTCTCGCGAGTCGTTGCAATGTCTCAGATCCCTAGCACAAGTTCAACTGCCACCCAACTTCTACAGTTCAACCCAGATGATAGTGATGCCGACATAGAAGGATGGTGTAACGTTACCGAAATGATTGTGCAAAAAAAGTGTTTAGAAGGTGTCGAGCTACTCATGGCTCTCACAAGTGCACTAAAAGGCCGAGCAGCCTCTTGCATAACTAGATTAAATCTCAACGAGCTGTCTTGGTCGTTAGTGAAACAATCTTTGCTGGCCAAGTTTTCAAAACCGAAATTGCCGCAAGACTACTTCGATGACATATTGCGGTTTCAAATTGGTATAAAGGAAACGGCATCTGAATCTGCAATGCGGCTGTGGAACATGATTGAGCGAATACCCAAGACCGATATGCCTGAAGAGGTGATTACTGGGTTCGTGGTATCTGTGCTTTGCCAAAAAGACGGTGTTATACGTCGTGAGCTGAATGCTCATCTTATCAGTAGTAGATCTCAACTGTTCCGAATTTTAGGCGGAATTTCATCGAAGCGGCGCCTTGAATCAGATACGCAGGAACTAGAAGTGAAACGACCTCGTATGAGCGATACACGGTTTCCTGGTAAATGTCATTGGTGCGGGTTACCTGGACATCGACAAGCTGACTGCAGGAAGAGACGTGAAAACGCCGGATCGACAGCACAGGCAGACGCCTCTTCGCGTCTCCCTGATAAGACATCTGCCGTGACCTGCTACGTGTGCGGCAAGCAAGGGCATTTGGCGACAAGTTGCCCCGACAGGAAGACTGGTGGAGGAGCGGCAGTCTTAGGTTTTAGAACTTTATTTCTCTTAAAGAATTACATTAATTCACTTACAGAGAAAAAACAATAGATTAAGTAATACTATTTGCAGACTAACGTAACGAAAATAATCAATACTTAACAATACTATCAAAGTTGAAACAAATAATTCAGTAGGGGTGGGTAGATTTTAAATACGTAGTAGCAACGAACGTCGCGTCTTCATCGAGCGCTCGAAAGCATCGTCCGTCTGGTTTATTGTTTTGCAAGCCGGACCAACACGGATAATAGAATAACATCGAGCGTAGTTGCATTCTGGATGTGGCATGTGGAGTATTTGTGGAGCTTTATATTTCTAATACTTAAAAGGTACATTTATGGATTCAAACTTGTTATTTTATTTGAATTTAGTTATAGTTATAATTAGATTAAGTTTCATGATTATAATGTATATTATATATTCAATTTTTTTATTAAATCCTCTTTACACGCTTGATTTTATTAAATGTATGTATTTATTTACGTTTTAATATGAAGTTTTAGTTGTCTTTTAAAACTAGCTATTGATTTTGCATCTTTTATATCTGTTGGTAATTTGTTATATATTTTCACTCCTTCGTGCTCGATATTTTTTTTGCCGTAATTTGTTCTTGGGGGACGCGATATAAGATGGTTTGCATTACGCAGTTTCATTCTTTGCGTTTCATATTTTCTTCGGAATGAAAGTGATGTATGAATTTGTTTGTTTAAAATTTTGTAGATTAAAATGCATGTGTAGTATATGTATGTTTGTTGGATAGTCATAATTTTGGTATCTTCATATAATTTTTGGGTCGATGTACGAAAGTCGTAATTAAACAATGATTTTACGAGTTTATTTTGAGCTATTTGTAATATATTTAAATTGGATTTGGCTGCTGTTCCCCAGATTTCTATCAAATAGTCTATATGTGGTTTTACTAATGAATTGTATATAATATATTTGATGTTAAGTGGTAGACAGTGGGCTACGCTTCGCATGGTACCGGTTAACGATGTTAATTTAGTTTTAATTTTTTGTATATGTTGTTTCCAGTTAAGATTCTGGTCTAAGATAATGCCAAGATACTTTTCGCTAGATTTTTTGCCAAGTTTTTCATTATTTATTGTTAGTTGAAAGGTGTCATAATTTTTTTTGTTTTTTGCGGCAAATATTACATAGTTAGTTTTAGATGCGTTGATTGTGAGCGAGTTAGACAAAAACCAGTTATTTAGTAACGTTAAATCGGTTTGTGCTTTTGCTGTGATTGTTTTAATTGACTCACCAAAGTAGAACAGTCCTGTGTCGTCTGCATATAATGAGACCTCAGCTTTTAGCCCTATATATTGTATGCTATTTATGTAAACTAAAAACAGGAGCGGTCCCAAAATTGAACCCTGAGGGACACCATATGTGATGGGACTTGGAGAACTTTGATTTTGGCCTATTTTAATTATTTGTGTGCGGTTTTGTAAATATGATTCTAAAATTTCATGGGCTTTACCAGTGATACCAGCTTCAAGTAATTTTCGAAGAAGTATTGTGTGGCTAATAGTATCAAAGGCCTTTTTAAGGTCGATGAAAATACCAAGTACAATTTGTTTTTCATCAATTTTGTTTTTAATTTTAGTTACAAGGTGTAAAGTTGCCGATAGCGTATTAGATTTGGGCCTAAAACCGTATTGTTTTTCATAAAAGAATTTTTTAGAGTTCAGGTATTTTTCTATGCGAGAGTATAGCAGTCAAGGCGGTCAACCTGTGTGGACAGCGCACTTCGAGAGGCATCCTTACTACGTCATCCGGTGAGCCCGTTTCGTTTCTTTTTGATAGTGGGTCGTCTTGCTCGCTTGTTAAAGAGAGTTTTCGTTGTAAATTTACTGGTACTGTGTGCAATTCTCTAGTTTATCTAACTGGGATCGGGGGGGATGATGTAAGGTGTGATACTCAAATTTTAAACGAAGTACAAGTAGGGGACATAACTCAGACCTTACTTTTTCATGTAGTGCCGGATTCTTGCCTGTTGGAACCTGTCATTATAGGTAGAGATATTTTAGGAAATGATATAGGCGTCCAAATAGATCAAGATCAGCTTAAATTCTTCTCTAAAAAGCATTCGAATTCTTGCGAATTGACGCCGAATAAGATAACTTCTGATTCAATTGACACTGATCTTGTAGGTGAAGATAGGGAGTCTTTAGTGAAACTGCTCAACAAATATGCTCAGTATTTTATAGAAGGAGTTCCTACTAGAAGGGTTAATACTGGTATGCTAAAAATTAATTTAGTTGATCCACATAAAACCGTCCAAAGATGTCCTTATAGATTAGCGCCACCAGAAAAACAAATTGTAAGAGAAAAGGTTCAGGAACTTTTAGATGCAGGAATTATAAGAGAGAGTACTTCACCATACGCTAGTCCGATACTCCTAGTAAAAAAAAAGGATAATACAGATAGGATGTGCGTCGATTTTCGGGAGCTTAACTCTAATACTAGACCTGAACACTATCCATTACCGCGTATAGAGGATCAAATAGATCAACTTACAGGTGCCCAATATTTCACATCCCTTGATATGGCCTCTGGTTTTCACCAAATCCCTGTTCACCCTGACTCAGTTGAGAAGACAGCGTTTGTGACACCAGAGGGCCAATTTGAGTATTTAACAATGCCTTTCGGTTTGCGCAATTCTTCATCTGTATATCAGAGATGTATAACGAAAGCACTATGCCACCTCAAGAATAAACCCCTGGTTTATATGGACGATATTCTCTGTCATTCTAAAAATGTTCGCGAAGGCTTGGAGCAATTAGATGAAGTTCTAGGTGCGTTATCTGAAGCAGGATTTTCACTCAACATGAAAAAATGTAAATTTCTTAAATCTAAAATTGATTACCTGGGATATTCGCTTCAAAGCGGTGAAGTAAGGCCCAACCTTCGCAAAATACAGGCCTTGGTAGATGCCCCACCTCCAAAAACAGCCACACAAGTCCGACAATTTCTTGGTCTGGCCTCTTATTTCCGTAAATTCATACCTGGCTTTGGTCACACAGTTGGCCCATTGTATCCTCTTACGAAGCTTAAGGGACCTATTAAATGGACTGACAAATGCGAGGATATACGTCGAAAAATTATTAGCATACTGACATCTGAACCAGTCTTAACCATCTTTGATCCAGAGCTGCCAGTCGAGCTACATACCGACGCCAGCTCCGAAGGATATGGCGCAATCCTTATTCAAAGAAGAGATAACTTACCCCACGTTATAGAATACTTTAGCCGACGTACAAGTGATACAGAATCCCGCTACCACTCGTACGAACTGGAAACGCTGGCAGTTGTACGAGCGGTAGAACACTTTCGCCATTACCTCTACGGGCGACACTTCACGGTCTTCACCGATTGCAATTCACTAAAAGCATCAAAGTCAAAAGTAGACCTGACACCACGGGTACATCGCTGGTGGGCTATACTGCAGGCATACGACTTTGAAATCGTATATCGTGAAGGCCGTGGAATGGAGCACGCAGACTATCTTTCAAGAAATCCCCAACCCGATACACACTCAGCTTTCACAACATCTTCTGTCAAAGGACAAAAAGATGTCAAATTTGTAGAACTGCATAAAGGCTGGCTTTCGGTAGAGCAAAAAAGAGACTCTGAAATACAAGATCTTATATCTAAACACCACAATAATGATTTCCCTGAATCCGTAGCAGAAACTTATGACGTCAGAGACGGTATCTTGTATAGGAAAATTGCTCGGAACAAAATTGTATCATGGCTGCCTGTCGTACCTCGCTCGTTGATTTGGACTTTAATTAGTCACATCCATAGCGAATTACAACACTTAGGATACGACAAAACGCTTGACAAAATTTATGAACAGTATTGGTTTCCCCAGATGTCCAAGTGTGTTAAGAAATTTATAGATAGCTGTATCATATGTAAAGCATCGAAAGGCCCTTCCGGAGCCCAAGCTGTTCAGCTCCATTCGATCCCAAAAGTGTCTTTGCCCTGGCACACCATCCACATTGACTTTACTGGTAAGCTCAGTGGCAAAAGCGACCGTAAAGAGTACTGCTCGGTAATTATCGACTCTTTTACGAAATTCGTTATACTAGAACACACCTATTCATTAGATGCAAATTGCGCTGTGCAGGCCGTAAAAAAGGCAGTATGTCTTTTTGGTGCACCGAGACGTATAATTGCTGATCAAGGCCGGTGCTATATAAGTGCAGAATTTAAAAATTTCTGCTCTGAGCATAAAATTGACTTGCACTTTATAGCAACCGGTTCTGCTAGGGCTAATGGGCAAGTTGAGCGCGTTATGCGAACGCTAAAAAGTCTTCTCACAATTATTGAAAATGACCCTAACAAAACCTGGCGGGATGAGCTTGGCAATGTCCAGTTGGCATTAAACAGCACTAAATCCACCGTCACTAAATACTCGCCCACCGAGTTGATGTTGGGAATTCGTGCACAATCACTAGGACTATCTAAAATCAATATTTGCGATTCTGAGCAGTCAAACCGTCTAGATTTGGAGTCTGTGCGAGATGATGCTTCAGAAAATATTCAGAAAGCAGCTGCAGCTGATGCTGAACGATTTAATAAAGGTCGAGCGACAATTAAGCCATTTTCATTAGGAGACTTCGTATTTATTAAAAGTAGCGAGCGAAATCAGACGAAGCTAGATAGGAAGTTCAAGGGTCCGTTTGTTATTACCGCGATTTTAGACAATGACCGCTATGAGCTTAAGACAGTTAGTGGTGTCGGTTCCAGACGTACTTACAAGTACGCACACGAGAATTTGCGCGCAGTACCTAAGGGGCACAAGGGTTTATTAGAAGTAACTAGCAGTCTATTAAATGAAACGGAGGCCGAGACGGCGCCAGTAGAGGTAGAAGAGAGTACTAGTAGAGAAAGTAGACTCTCATTGCCTAACGATGACTCCTTGACTCTCGAATCCAACACCGATACAGCTTGTTCAGATACTCTAACTGCGGGTTCTGACACTCTAAGCATACTTTCGGATGACGAAACCTTCCAACTACACGAAGTTGAAATCGAAATTCACAACAGTTAGGTATGTACGAGATTTGTGTATTTTTTTATGTGTATCATGTCATGCGTGCTGGTGGATGGAATTGTGCCGTCCGGTCCATGCTATCCTAGCTGGTCGAAGGGACGCACTCTTCTAGTCCAGTCTATTTTTATTGGGTGATCGAAAGGACAGTGTCGTCCGGTCCACGCTTTGCGGCTGGTCGAAAGGACACACCCGTCCGGTTCACATTGTTGATTTGGTCGAAAGGACAGTGTCGTCCGGTCCATGCTTTGCAGCTGGTCGAAAGGACACACCCGTCCGGTCCAAATTTTTGGTTGAGTGATTGGTCGAAGGGACAGTGCAGTCCGGGCTATCCACCCCATCAGGGTTAGTCGGAAGGACACACCCGTCCGGTCCAAGTTTGTATGCAGCTTGTGATAGTAATGTAGAAGTTAAAACTTATTGTGCTTGTCAGGTTGGACGAGCGTATTTTGAAGGTGCGTAACGTTGTTTCAGGAATTCATCATGATACGCCCGAGGACGGTCGCTAGTCAGTCTGGCCGTGACGGCGCATCGTCAAAACGTCGTTAATTAGGTGATTGCTGTGAGCTGTCACCGATGACAGGTGCTACTGGTCGGTGACAGCTAACGTCAAACGTCAACGTCAGACGTCAGAATAAGAGTGACGGCTGTCACTCTAGCGGAGCGTCGGGCGGGTAGGGGGCACGGCGGCCATGTTGAAGCAGACTTTCTGGAACGAGGGCCGACCGTGCACCACGCGCTAGACGAATCGCTAATATTCTGCGTTATCTTTGAGTGCAAAGTGATTATCTCAGTGAATTTGATAATTAGAAGACTGCAGTTAGAATATACAATAGTTATTTTGTTAATCAAGCTTTGTTAACGCAAATTATAGTGACTTTGATCAAATATCGAGTGTTAATTAGATCTACGGATCTTTGCCCAACTACCCACGCCTGACCAACTATGGCGGATTCTGATGAAGGCCCTCCTGCGCCTACAAATATAAAAAAAAACGAAAGGTTCCAAAAAACAAACTAAAGAATTAGGTCATTCAACAGAGAACTGGGCCCTAACCATGAACTCTTAAAACAATCACAAATCTGTCAAACATTATCATTTCTGTCAAATTTTGTATGAAATGACGTACCAAAATTGACAGATTTGACAACTTTGAGATTGTTTTAAGAGTTCATGGTTATGGCCCTGGGCGGTAACCACGAACTCTTAAAACAATCTCAAATCTGTCAAACATGATCATTTCTGTCAAATTTTGTATGAAATGACGTACCAAAATTGACAGATTTGACAACTTTGAGATTGTTTTAAGAGTTCATGGTTATGGCTCTGAAGTAATCGATATCGTTCAAAAGACAAAAAACGATGGTAACATGTTAGTCACATTTCCCAAAAAACCGATAATCTTTAAACTAGACGTGTTCTGAAGTGGAGAATTTCTGGCATCAGATGGAAAAAAATGGACGAGGATCGGTTTTCAGTGGCCTTGGGAGACTCCTAAGTCCAGCATCAGACTGTTCGTAGGCTAATATTATGATAATGATAAATAAAATGAAGTCATTTTAACAATTGGATAAATCTAAAATAGTGTAAAGTCAGGGTGACTTTACACTATTTTAGATTTATCCAATAGAATTTATCCAAGTATACAGTTTATTGTTAGGTATTATGACATTTATTGTAATAATTACCAATCATGTAATCGATTTAACGCTGTCAAAGCTGTAAAATCGCCGTAGGGCTTTAGATTTGACTGCCTACGTAGTAGCGTGGCACTACGCCCAATTAATTAAAGTGACTCCATCGGACGTAATGCAAGAGTCATTTGCTATTGGCTCCTGTGATTTGCGTTCGCTTCGGCTTTGCCCAGCCGCATCTTAGAGTAAATTATGTTCTATTGTTTTGCTAGAGGCACAAACTTCGAAATGATTTATAGATGAAAGTATTCATTTCTACAAAGGATAAAAAAAGAAATAAATCGTTGATGCTATGATTCTTGATAGCTGTTTCAAGGTTTTCTATACACTAATAAAAAAATACGTACGCTCACCACAGAAGATTCATTTCCTTTTTAAATTTTGCAAGGTTTAAGGCATATTTATTATTATACTTACAAACTACAATACTATTGGTGACTAGGTGTGAATATTGCAATGTTGTTGGAACAAGGCTTGGTTTGCGTTTAGTTCAATGATTGCGTTTGTCTACTCGCTTAGCTTTGGTCAGCATTGGGTGAATTTATGTTTTACCCTAGTCCCAAAGATATAAATATATGAGTCCTTTGCACTAAATTGATGTAATACTGGCTAGAATCAAGTTTACCATAGTGCGGAGTGAAACCATAAATACTAAATAGTATCACTGCTTGCTTGTACTCCTTCTTGATTTGAAGATCTATTAACATTAAAGCCTGAAAGACTTTTCGTTGATTTACTCCTAGAGTGCTAGATCCACACGAATTGTTTAAAAGTCAACTGTCTTCTCAAAGGAACTTATTCTATTACTGCTTGTACATTGGGTAGAATATCGATAGATATAATACATCGGCAGGTTTTGTAATCTGATCTGATCTGATCTGTAGAAGATATCAATCGAGTCAGTCAAGATGATTATAAGAATTTATAAGAATGTGCTTTACTGTAAGTAAGTATTTAGTGTTTAAGCATCCCAAATATACTGCATTCTTGCAAATAAACGTATTGATTTGATTAGTATTTTTTTGTTTAAAAAATTAAATTGGGTTCATGTTCAAAAAATTTATTCATGGTAAAGTTTTTCCCATAACAAAATATGGTATCTATGACTAAAATTTTTAGTTAAATTAAATTTCAAATTTTTAATAATTAAAAATTTGGGCAACTAAAAATTTTATGTGTGGGTTAAATATAACCAACACTAATTCATAGCAGTAAACTAATGTATTAAGTAGTTACGCAAATTTTGGTGGTTACTACACCTAGACAATATAAGTGTTCGAATAATTGACCGGACCGGTGAAACTTAATTTGCATTTGGTCCAATGATTTCATTCGGCCTTGTGTACAAGAGCTTTCGGCGTCGAGCAAATTATGCTTTATTGCTGGCCCAGATCTAGAGGACTGGGTATTACACAGTTTTGATTTGTGTTGTTCTACACTTAGTTTAACTTCTTTTTCATTTTATTTGTTAAGTTTTTTTATGTTGGAATTAAAGATGATATTTTACTTTTTCATATAATACCTATATAATACTTACTATATTTATGTAAACTATTGTAAGCATCATCAGTCTACAGCTCGTTACGAGAGAAGTTAGGCAACTTTGAAAGACTTAGTCTCACTCTTAGACAGTGTACACTTGACCAATATCGACCAGAATGCTATCACATTTAAGGCAAAGACCTGATTTTCGAAAGCATTAAATACGGATAATAGACCATTTATAGACCATGGTCATATTCCATTAAGTTTCTTTTCCTGACCACCGAGCAAATAACATGTTTACAAGTTTACAATAAACATAGACGTTAGTTATGTTTTTTAAACAGGATATTTATACCTCTTTTTTAATAATTCCTACGTAGCTAAGTATTTATCACTGTTCAAATCCTCTTCCACACCACATCGTCATATTAAACTAAGAATAGATGAAGTTATGAGGAGTTTCAAGCAACAGGGAAATACCTACTTCACCCCGAGCTTGCACTTGGCTTGTTTTCGTCAACTAGTTAAATGTTGAACGAACTTTACTACAGACGAACAGAATTTAGAGATGACCCTTGATAAGATCAAGTATCCTTCGAAATTCGCGTCAGTCTATTAAAATAGAGTTGACGAATTCTTATTTATTCTTTTAACTTCTATCTATCTATTGATGAAGGTTTCATTCAACCTTTTTAAATTCTTTCTTTCATTGCTGTTCTAATTAATTCGTGACCGTCTCATTTTTGTCTTTAGTTTATTTTTGCCTACTGTATTTCCTTTACTATTCGTGAATACCAGTTTATAAAGGTTCTATGTTATCAGTTAACATGTTTTAGAAGTATTTGTTTAAAGAGGTTTAAGGGCGACTTTATTTTTTATGAGACCAATATTGAAATAGATCAATTACAATAACTTTCTTAAACCTTCTTTAATAAATACCTTCTATAATAGAGACATATTTTTAACTTTTATCACAAAGGTTTTTAAAGTCAGTTTTAGTCAAATAAGCAGTAATTCAAAATAAAATAGTCACAATTTTGTGGCTTTTTGGAAATTTTTGTTTGTCATATACTATTATAATTACCGATTTTAATTGTCCTTATTTATCTCAATCTCAATCTCAACGTTAACTATATCTACCAATGAGAAAAAGCAGGATATTATTTTGAAGCGATAAATTAATAAAGCCAAATGAAGCCGCTTAGGCTTCTAAACCCATCCTTTGCAATTTATAATAACAGCCACGGAAAACAATCTCTCATAGAAAAAGAAAATCGAATGCAAGCAATAAATGCGAAACAATGTTAAGCGAAGCCAAGAATTCTGGTTTGAGGTTTCTGAGTTCACTCGCAGCAAGAAAATTCTTCAACAACATTGTTTCTAAATTAAAACAATCTCATAATTGCGCATTCTCCAACTTCTTTGATGCAGCTTAGGTATTTTGGAAAGGGTGTATAAGGGTGAGTCTGCATTAGCGGGTGTAGCCGGATAAACTGACGGCCGGGAAATGGGTGGCATAATCGCAAACCTTCTAAAACAAAGTATCTTTTATAGTGTTAACTATTTCTTTATTCTTTGATTATAGCCATATCCAGGCACATTATGCTGGCACCAAGTATAATGTGCCTCGGAATAGAAGCAAGGATGGATAGCTATGACAGACAAAATCCTAGATACTTATCGAGTTTCACAGCTTTAGATTGTCAGCGCGCGGTACGCCGTTATTCTTACCGCTGTCACAGCGAGTTGTAAACGCACCCTAAGGTTCAGAACAGAAAACGCGGTGGAGGGGGCTCTCGGGATAAGTTTGAGGCGAAGTTAAGCCGATTAAGTGTCATTTCCGTGGCGGAACTAGCACTGTTCATTAAATATTTCGAGTGACTTAATTGCTGAGGTCGGTCGTCTGGTAAGTTCTGAAATGTGAACAGATTCGTACCTCTTATTCTGTGTCGTAAACTTACCCTCTACAAAATTTATGTCACAAGTTTTTATTGTTGTTGCGCTTGTCATGGGCGGCGTTGAGTTCATCGCATACCTTACTTTTGTAGAAAATGGTTATAATTTTCTCTAGAATTTCACAGTACGGCTAGCATATTTTATTGCAGCTTAAGAGAAGTAGTGCTTGATATGCGAAAAGTTACACGTTTTATTTCATTGGGATTATTAAAAATGAACTTGCACAAATTCAAGAGTTGTTAAAATAAAAAAATGTTAAAAAATGCCAATTTTGTAAAGAGGTGGATATAAACTTCGCTGTTTTCAGAAGTAATAAATTAACATTGTGATTGAAAAAAAAACACCTTGTCATGGAAACAAATAAATAAAATATCTAAGAGTAGTTTTCCCAATAGGTGTAAGAAGCTATGATAACTGACGTTATCTTGATAAAAAGCCAAAAGCGAATCGCACTCGCGTACTGAGGGTTTCATGTCGTTCGAGATCTTTGGCGCAAGCTCAGCTTACATTTTTACAGTTTCTTTTTTGTTATATTTCTGTAAAGATAGCACTGTAATCACTCATAGTAAAACACATAAAATCAATAAAAAAAACTCGCGTAAACTCGCGCTTTATGATCATCATCAACCACCATAAAACAAAATATTCTATGAAAATTTCAACCTGCCAACTATTACGGCTTAAAAGCTACAACTCTATATAGGTACATACACATACAGTGTATTTTTATTATTTAGTAATAGAGTCCTATTGATACCATTTCATCACGGAACCCTAAAACCTCTACCTAAACGCTCTAACAGAACCAAAACAAATAGTAGTCCGGCTCAGAGAAACGCCACATCTTTGCGGACAGAAAGTCCATTACAGTCAATTCGTCGACACGAGGCACGTGTTGAAACTATTCTCACGGGTAAACGAATTATCTCAGCGGATAAATAAAAGAAACTGCCGAGTGAGGTGAGACCAAATAACAATTAAAGGTGGAGATGAAAATCGCAAAGTGCCAGGACAATGTTTACTGGGATAACCACAATTTGCCGTGTTCTATTTTCACGACTTGGATTGAATAAACTGATTTAAATTTGCTTGAATTAGAAGAATAGATAATTGAAATTACGATTATTGCTTTTTGACGTGCAAATATTTGGCAACTTAAAATCTAGAAAGATTAGAACTGCCATTGTTTAGCTAGCGAACAAAGCTTTTTGACTAATAATAAATATCAATCCAACGAACCTAGGTGGTTCATTTTTAAAACAAAGGGACACGGGTTCAAGACTTGGTTCGGGTGTATTCAGACAATCTCTTCAAATTTGCTCATGCCTGGGTGTACGAACAAAAATATCATTGTATGGTACCTCGTGTCACAAAGATTTGTATTTTTAGTGAATTCATTTAATTCGCCAAGTTTCAAAGAATTCGTTTATTTGATGGACTGTTAGTGGTATTTAATATCCGCTATTAACGATTCAACGATCTAATAGTTAATAAATAATGACAGTTAGCATATCTAGCTAGGATCTGTCTACTGGTGTATCCTGAGAGATTGGGAATCAATCTATCTGATGGCTCCTTTGACTTAACCGAGTTGCAGTACCGTACCATAGTAATAACAGTAAATGTACATACAAGCCTACTGAGCATAATGCTTGTCTAGATTAACTGGTTCAGTAGGCTCTATGATAGAGTAGTAGTATAATCAATAAAGAATTTGAAAATAGAATACATTTTTACGTTATTGTTTCGACTTTGATCTAAAGGGTCTTTCAACAAGGATGGGTCCATGTTAAAATTGAATAAAACAAGATGTGTGTGAGATACCTATTAACGAAATTTATTTTTAATATGGAAGGCCCGTTTATTCCATTATGGATGGAATATGACATCGTTTAAATGTCCGCCGCGGCTTCGTATGGTGTCACGAATCCCAGAGGTCCAATTTTTTATGACTCTGCTACATAGATCCGGCTGAATCTGTGCGATGGCCTGCGTTATGTTGGCTTTCAGGGCAACGGTCGATTGTGGCTTATTGGCATAGACCTGCGACTTCAGTAAACCCCACAAGAAAAAGTCTAGTGGAGCCAAATCACACGATCTTGGTGGCCAATTCACGTCACCTCTGCGAGAGATAACCCTACCCTCAAACCGTTCATGCAAAATGTCCATTGTGTCGTTCGTTGTGTGGCAAGGAGGGCCATCTTGCTGAAACCACATGTTGTTCACGTCCATATTTTTCAATTCAAGCCAAAAGAAATTGTTTATCATTGATCTGTAGCGCTCGCCGTTGATGGTGATGGCCTCGCCAACGTCGTTTTCGTTTCGTTTAAATATTATTTTCTGGCCAAAATCGGGGTCCTCTTCCAAGCGTTCCGAAGCCCATTCAGCGAACACACGGCGTTGTCTATGGTCATTTACTTTGAGCTCTTGGGTCAGTTGGATCTTGTACGGATGCAGGCTCAAGTCCCGACGCAAAATTCTCTAAGTTGAAGTCTGCGAAAGGCCGAGTTCTTGTGCACGGCGAGTAATCGACTGCCTCGGAGTCTCCTGAACACTCTCACGTACAGCGGCGATGTTCTCGGCCGATCTGGCGTTCCTTTGACGTAAAGGTGTTGGTTCGTTGTTTACCGAACTGGTCGTCTCATCTTTGTCACCAATCGTTGGAGAGTAGACTTTGATGGACCACCGCGTCTGCCGTAAAATGGGCGCAATGCACGCAACGTTTGCACTAACGAACACTCATTTTGATAATAAAGTTTTATCATTTGCATTTGGTGATTTGGCATCAGTGACTAAGAAAAAACAGATTTGACAGATGCCGCCAAAACAAAATGGCCGTCACAGATTATTAACATCGACCCGCTCTATTTCAAATACCCTTTAAAAGTACATATCAATGTCAGTTTTAACAAAGTCAAAAAATATTTTTTTCAGTAAGTAATTAATATATAAAAACGAGTGACAGACCTTAAGTATACTAACTATATAGTACAAACGGTAGATTAAAAACGCATTATAATGTGTCATACACAAAGCCGATCCTTTAACTTCGCCAGTCTGATAAAATTGAAATAATGGTGGAGATCCAGGATACATACTTCCACCATTTAAAACATCCAATACATTCTCATTTTGTTCCATTTTTTAATTAGCACAACGCATTACCTGTATTTATTTTGTTCTATTTTTTAATTAACACAACGCATTACCTGATTGAAGAGGTGACATACAAATAGAGGGTGTTAGTAGTGTGCAGCTGTTTATTTAATTTATTATGTGAATCAAATATGCCTTAAAAGGTATGGAATTATCAACAAACCAGTCTTGAGGAAATTATTTTATCAGAGAAATTTTTGAGTAACAGGAACAGGACGAATTTAATATTGTTTAGCCTTTTCGTAGCCGGGACTTGATATTTAGTTTAAGATTAGACAGGTATTACAAATTATATTTCTTAAAATCAAAATATTGTTTTCAAAATGTAGTAGTTGTTATGTTAACACTTGTAACGTCAATCACCGATTGTCTATAAATGATCGTCACAACATTTAGTATGTGTTTTAAGCTGTCTTAATGAATAATCCCATAACATTGTTAATCCATAATATTAAGCGGCTGGGCTTACCTCGCGAGTGGCAGAACGCGAAATCATTATCCCCCCACAAATTAATAACAGAGATTCCCGCGAAGCTGTGACCGGCGTACCAAGTGGCTACGTGATTTCTGTTTGGTACATATTTGCTGATATCCAACCAATTTGCTGAGGTTATTGTGTTACGAGTTACTTGTCTTGAATTAGAAGTAAAGACAATGTTTTTAAGAGCCCAACCATGAGCTCTTAAAACAGTATAACTTCAACCGTGTTTTGTTTTTAATAGGGTTCTAGTTGACTTGAATTGTTTTTAGCACAGAACAGGTAAGACACGCTACGCTCCGCTTAGATCTCAGCAATTTTAGGCTATCAAAATATATAGGTGCAAGGCGCAAATAAAGTAAATCTAAAAGGGCCGTGCCAGAAAAACAGGACATGGATTCTTTTTTTTTTTTTTTACTTGAGATGGGCTTACTCTTGACCCCAATCTTGCTCTAGAGCATAGATGGGATCTACGATGGAGCGAGCTTGCCCAGATTCGATTAACTGTAAGATCATTACTGTATTTATTTGACGATTCGCGCTTCCAGTTAAATCGCAAATCGCTAGTATAATAAGACTTTAACTTGAAGACGATGAAAAACACATTGTAACATTTTCTCAAGACTTTTTTGAGAACAAAAGCAGGGAATTCGAGTTTTTAGCGATAGTGGGTTATTTTGTTTTACCCTGTACAAAGTGATGGCCTTGTGAGGAAGTTAAAAAGCATAACTACTTTTTATTTGGATAAAGGAAAAACGATTAAAAACCTACATATTAAAAAAAAACTCAAGGTTTTGACTGCCACGAAACTAGACACAATAGAAAATGTATTTATGGGTCACCAGTGACCACCATGGCACTCAAATTCATTAGCAGAAAATATGGAGAGTGAAAAGAGCGGTTTTTACTTAAGATAGATAGATAGGGCCAGAATTTCCATAGTAATAATATGTATTATGTGTATCTATGTGCGATCGGTCTGTCTCACTTTTTCAATATCCCGGACCTAATGGCCGGCAGATGGCAAGTTGGCCAAAGTGATGCTATCAAAAAGCGATAGGCCGCGGTATAGCGGTTCCCCCGTTATCGGAGCACTTTGCGCTTCTACTGACGTGGGTCAACTTACAACATGTTGTACATGAGTGAACACGTTTTCAAGTACTTTTTAGGGGAATATATCTTTTGTTTTTTCCTTAGATAGTTAAAGGTATATGGAATTGCATTAGGGTTTGAGAGATAGTAAATTATTACTTCTTTTTAATTAAAAAAAAATGTTTTGTCATGAACTTTTCCAACTGGTTTGAATCGAAAAATCTGCTCATGTACATTTCTAAAGTCGTGAGATCTTTAACTGTCTAAATGTTATTTTTAATTTTCTTTATATAAATTTGTACTCGTTTTATACCTATACGGATTTCATGTATTTACACATTTACATCTTCAACCAAGCAGCGACAAACTACGTAATGAAAAAAAAAACTTAAATTCCATCATAACAGCACCGATCTGCCAAGCTGAAAATAATGGAAAAATTGTTATTGTTCCGCAGATTACAGCTGTACATTTCTGTTTATTAACAAAGCCCTTTTAATTTGAGTTAATTGTATTTGCCACGGGACGTGATTACCACCCCTGTCTTTGTTTTTCAAGTCAGGTAAAATTAGAGATATTATGTTTTGTGCTATTGTACAAAATCTTTTGTCTCCCTGTATTTCAGCGAAATGTAATTACACGAGTGAGCTCGTCATATGTGTGGGTCTTGCCCAAGTTTATGTCCAATGATCGCGCGTGACTATAGGAATAAACTTTATAATGTTTTTACACTTAACTTGCGTTTTTTTAATCAAATCTTTTCACAATATGTTACTTACTTCAGTACACACATTCAGAAATATTTGTCGATTTAGAGATATCACGTAAGATTATTTTATTCCGTTTTTGTGTTTCCGTGGGCTTTCCTCTTTGAACGAAGTCACTGGCAGAAGATAATAATACAAAAATAACATAATTTCCTTATTTCAGTGTACTGAAAGTCACTTTCGTCTGTTTATTTATAAATAGAAGGTCCTAACTGTATAGATAACATCCTACTATAAGGTGGTTCTACTCTTAAAATACAATAATTTTGTCTTCACAAAACTGGGACACACATCGAAATCGCTCTCAAAAACTCTCTCCTATACTAAACAGCCGCTTAGCTGGAATTAGTTTTTTAAATTAAGATTTTTTTATTGGTCCCACTAAAAGATTATTATTTGAGAAGTAGAATCATCCCTAAGAGTAAATAATGGATAAAATAGGATCTGATAGTATTATTATAAATGAATAAATTCTCAACACATTCTCCCGAACCGTGAATATTTTGTGAATGTTTATTTTTTCAGCACTTATAAAATTGATCTCCGAGGCGTTTACATTTTATTAAGTTAATTTCTTTAAACACAGGTTGTTGTTTGTACGAGTACAGCTGTAGCTAAATTTAGGCTTAAACTATCTATGATCGAAACACGTATGAAACAGCAACATTTTTTTTTCATAATTCAATGTTGATTCCATAATAAAAGTTGTTTGTATTGATATTACGTAGTATAATACTATCTCTTTGGTACATATTGATTCATACAGCCTCCTTAAATTTAGCTCGTCTTTTTAACTACACATTGCAAAATTATTATTTTAAAACCAAGCATTCCTTTTTTCGAGCACAGAAAACAGTTTAAATGTAATGTATATGTAAGTGTTATTTAAAAAAAAATATTCCTCTTTATTTTACGTGTCTTTTTAAAATTATTTAAAGTGCTAATCGTTTTGTATAGCAGTTAAATACAATAAGACTGTAAGTGTAAGAGTGCATTAAGTAATTCATTTTCTCGGAATAAGACTTGAGATGCAGATAATTCTTATCCAGCGTTAAATGGTATAGGAATAGCCTAACAGAGTCATAGCTATTCATCTCATGCAACTTTTTTAAATGCAGCAGCTAACTGCACCACGAATAAAAGATTAAATTACATTTGCAGTTCGCATCCTCACTGCAATAGTGGGAACGGAGCTCGCTATAGGGTTACCAACGAGTCAAGCCACTTTCTTGCGTTTAGCTTCACTCCATTATGCGTCACTCCTGACAAGGTACATGGAAAATGTGAGCGCTAAAATGCTGCTGCGTTTCTTTGTTGAAACGCTTTACTGGAAAAATTAAGGGGAATTGTTTCATTAGTTGCCCGCGAGCGAATGAACGTGAAACATGGAAGCGTCGTTTTAGCGGTCCGCCTGCATTGTTATTCAGTCGACGAAGTCGGAGGCGCGCACGCCCCACAGCTTATCGCCGGCCCCCAGTCGTTGTAAATTAAATAAATATACGCCTAATGAGCGGAAATACAATGCATGACTAAGCTAAATAATTGCTTCATCTTCATTCGCAATTTACTATAAACGTCTACGAGGAAATTTACTTTATTCGACGACCTTGATGTAACATTATGTACCTAGTTTTGTACTTTTTTAAAGGATTAAAATTTTATTTTAACAATCATAAAATATCTATCTTTTTTTAAGACACAGTGAGTCTGTGTCTTAAATCAGAAAATATTTCCACAATGGAATAATACTACTTAAATATTATTTAGAAGTTATGGCTAGGTCTAAAAATGAGATTACATTACACAAAAATATTTCAGTGATAGCAGTTTTAAGTAAACAAAACACAAAATAAAATTATCAATTATAGGTATTGCATTTCAATGAATTGTAAACAAAAGACTGCACAGCGAGAATCTGGAATAAATAAAAGACGAAATTGCATTCAAACGAGTAGAGCTACGTTATTTATTATCGGAGTCTCAATTTTTAACTTAAGTTCAAAATGTTCGCGGAAACTATCGTATTATTTACTATCCGCTTTCCGTTTGGTTGCATCTTAATTTTTATTCAAAATGGCGAGATAGAAAGAAAATGTCTGGAGTTAATTCCGGACAAAGTTATGATAGAGGGCGAGTTTATACGATTTGACTATTTGCTCTCAAATGGATTAAGGCCCCTTCAAATAAAACGAGAAGGGATATTAGATTTTTGTGTGAAGATTATGCAAAGGGGCCTGTGTCGTGGAATAAAACATCCAGAATTATATGCGATTTAGATGCTTAGTTTTACGGCTCTGTATAACAGATTTAAGTAAAGATACCAAAGTAGATAAGTACTATTAGCAAACAATTTTGTTAAAAGTGTCTGTGTTATTTCTTTTTATTCTCGTTTTTCATTACAATTTCGTACAAAGTTGTGAAATGTTTTTGTTTTTTGGAAGAATGCATACTTTTTGCTAATTAAGTCTAAGAATCAAAATAATTATAGCCCCAAACGGTGCAATAAATTTTATTGATTATAACATAATAAAGTATTTATTTATGTCCATGACATGTAAATTACATTACAAGAAAGCACAATATTCCATTAATAAAAAAACGAGCCCAGAGTTCAGTTTATCAGACCCTGCTATAGTCCTAAAAGCGGAGTTGCTTTCTAATTTTACTATCGTTGTGTCAAAAAACAAAACGAAAATGCCTCCACAATGGTTCAAAGATCATCACAAGGAGTGAAAGATAAAACGCTAGTCTGAAAGAAAGGACGGGTTAAGCAAGTGTTCCCGATTCCCTATCGCTCGAGCCTTCACGGTCCTGCACAGATCTCACTCAGCCAGTGCAGTACAGTTAGCTGCAGAAATAACCTACATGACCTTTATTACCAAAGTCATAAGGAAAATATAACGAGCCACGTCTGATGCTTCATGAACGAACGTCCTTTGAGGCGGTCGCTCAGGCTAGCCTTTGAGAGTACGGGTGCATTTTGATAGCATATCGATTTCACTACTGAATAGATTTTTACTTTATTTCACGTTTGCTTATAAATGAAATGTATCTCTAATAGCGAGAAAAAGGTACAGGATAAGTGGAAAGCCGACATTTTTGTTCATCCCGACAGTTCTATTTCAGGTAGCTTTATTTTAATAGTAAAAATATTGCTTTATTTTATTAAAAAATTTGGAAGTTAGGTACTTAAATTTCGTCTATAACTGGGATGGTGATGTCGTTAATGAATAATTTCAAAAACTCATGATTCTAAAGTAACACTATTTTATTATTAGATATATTTTTTTTCATTTGAACCAATAAATAATTAGTCTTAATTCACTTCATTTTAGACATTATAGTATGGGATATCATAAAAATCACGTTTTGACAACTTAGTAAGGTACGACACTACTTAAATGAAAGGAAAAATGCAAAAAAAAATGTTTCTTAAAAATTACTGTTAAATTAACTCAAAATATAACACAACCAATTGTGCGCAATAGATATTCCATCTCAATAACACGCATACTACTAGTTATTTTATTTACCATGGTTTGATGTGTCAATAGTTTTTTAGCAATCAAAAAACCTATAAACTAATAAAACTGTAAATATACTATAAATTTAATACAAAAAACCTCGAATATGTTAAATAAAAAGATTATACCTAGGGCATATTGGATAGCGACAAACAATATATGAGCTTATAGCGCTACGAAAATGAAATTCACGTTGCGTACAGTAAGTACACTCGCAAAGAAAAATAATATTTGATGGCATTAATCGAACGTTGTAAGTATTTGTCTTTTGGCCCGTACCCCACCCAGTCGCGAAGGGAGACCGTACGAGAATTTCAATTTAGGAGAAGAATGCGCCGACATAACGTGTGGGCCGAGATATTTTGATAGGACATGTTCTCCGTGAATAAATTTCTTTCCACATATTAAAAGTTTTAAAAGGTTTATTTATTACCAATTTATGGAGCGAGCGATGCATCACTTCGCAAATTGAAAATCGACCTAGAAGCTCTTAGCGTATAGCGATAGCGTCAGAAACTTTAATCTTTTCTTAGGTATCGTATGTTTAGGGTATTAATGAATTTTGCAGACGCTGTTATATTAAACACATTTCCTAGGAACTTAAGTCTTTTCCATTGTTGTTTCTTACTTAATTAAAGTTCGTTAACAATATTTAAATAAACACATACGAGAACATTGTACACACTACTACACACATCTGATAGCTTTTTGGGTTCACTTTTTTGTCGTTTAATCAGAAATGACAGTTTATAGGATTTTAACATTACATTTTTAAAATTTGGTGTTTCTTTTTCATCTTTGAACATTATTTTCGAATGGTGTACACTCAAACATCCAATACGAGTAGCTCACCGGTACATTTATAACAAAGCTGTAGTTTGAAAACAATTTCGGAAACAATTTAATTTCATGTGTTCATGCACGTTCCGTGTTCTATAGATAACCCATCGGAATTTTCAATTTGATCAGGGAATGCGGCCACACGAGCAAGAAAGGCTGAGATCTGCATGGCGAGAGTACCGCCAAGTAGGTTACTTTCCAATTTATTGTATCAATTTCATTTAAAGGCACCTAGGTGAAACAGGGCAGGAAGTACGATATTGCCCGAGCTCTGCAGTTGCGATACAAAATATTAGTCTGTGAGAAAAGAAATGTGCGCCCGGAAACGGAATTCAACTTCATTTTAATTCGATTTCAATAATGTGAGTCGGGCTCGTACATAATCTGTGCAATGCTTTGTGTTGACATAGATTTCGCTATGCTTAATTGGCGTGTTCATTTTAAAATGTAGATTACTTTATTACCCACGACGGAACGGAGAAGGTATACCTATGTTAACATTATGGATATAATACTATGGTCACAATACCAAATACCCCCTACATAATGCGTTTAGGTGAAGTTTTTCTGTCTGCTCTTGTTTGTATATTTGTTTGTTTGTGGGTGCACTGGAATATTGCCATTTCCTCCGAGACGGTTTGACCTATTTGAACGATTATCAGCAACGGTTGGTGAATCAGCAGCGTAGGTTCTTTTGGTGTTACGTTGTTAGCTTGCCGCTCTGGCGCTGCAGTACAAAACTTATTTTTTGCTCGACGTGTTGCTTACAGAAAGAAACGTTGCCACACGAATCATGTAATAACATATTTAGTATGAAATGTTAAACGAGTTTAGTTTTTTATTAATTAATTCACGCGAAATGTAATCATATTTTTAAAATTAAAACTCGTGACTAATAGGACGCAAGGAGCCAAAAAGTTGAAGGCCGCTATTAAATATGCTTAGCTTAAAAATAGAAGTCTGATTTGCTTAATTTCTTCCTTGGATTAGACGAACCTATTGGTCTAGTGCTTCATGCTCCGAACTATAAAGCAATCTTGTGGTCGCGGATTTGAATCTCGTTAATTGTAAGGATTAAGTGTTTGTGTGGTTTGAGCACAATCATTTTAACCTGTATTATCGATGTATTGTTTATTCGTTATCTAGTATCCCTAGTACAAGCTCTGCATAGTTTTGGGTTAAATTATTATTGAACTGATTTAGAAAATAATCAATTTTCAATACAGTCGGCCAATTATTATTTAAATTACTTAATAGCTGCGACTTCAATCAAAACAAAAGATCGTTTATCCAACTTATAAAATAACATTTAAGGGCAACTAACAGAATAACAATGGGTGGGGAAGATAAGCCTGTTTTCATACGCCATATCAAATTCATTACGACAATAAACTCCCAAATGTATTTACGAGGGATCACGTCATGAATAAATTTCGTCAACGGAAAGTTTGATGCGTAAAATAGCTGAGGCAACTTAGACAAAGCTTATATAAACGCGTGTGTACACACCCCTTTACTTCCTTACACTACCTATACTTATATTCTATCCCTATGGAAAGTTGTTTTTCAACTATATAATTTTTTTGTCTGATTCGTAGAACTATACCTAGTTCTACGAATCAGACAAAAAAATTATATAGTTGAAAAACAACTTTTCATAGGGATTGGTACATGTAGAGTAAGCACTAAAATTCGAAATATTTATCGTAATATAATATAGCACCAGGTGCTGGTGGATTAGGTCTTTGTTGTTTTTTGTGACCACTAAACTTTTTTAAAATATTTAAGATTTAATAATAACAAAAGTGTATAACATTCTTCTTTCATTCATTCATAATTAATACAAAGTTGTTTTATAAAATAACTCCGGAGATAAAATTAAATTGAGTATTTCCACTAACTTTATTAATTGTCACATGATATCCCATTTGTGGCAGTCTGGAAGTTCATAACACACCTAGACAGTTGTCTCCGAAGTTTGCGAGATCTTGAATGCGTGGCGAAAATGGTAACTTAATTGTGAGCCGTCTTCTATGCTAATGGTAAGTAGTTATAGCAGTTTCTGTGGAGTTAATGCTATTAAAATAAATGAACCACTGAACATTAAACGGAATAATTTCAAATTCTAATGAGGTAACAAAAATAGTTTCAATAAAGGGAAAAATATTTATTAGTTGCTTTTAAAGGTTTTTTGTTATCATATTGTATTTTTTAGGGTTCCGTACCCAAAGAGTAAAACGGGACCCTATTACTAAGGCTCCGCTGTCCGTCTGTCTGTCTGTCCGTCGGTCACCAGGCTGTATCTCATGAACCGTGATAGTTAGAGAGTTAAAATTTTCATAGATGATGTATTTCTGTAGCCGCTATAACAACAAATACTAAAACACAGAATACAATAAATATTTAAGGGGGCTCCCATACAACAAACGTGTTTTTTTTTGCCGTTTTTATAGAAAATGGTACGGTACTGAAAACTTCGTGCGCGAGTCCGACTCGCATTTGGCCGGTTTTTATTTTATCTAAAATAATAATAGTAAAATGTGTAACACTTCCCCATCGCCAACAGGAGGCGAGTCGTAAGAGGCGACTAAATCCTGTAGCAAGAGACGGAAAGCAGCGTCTGCGTGCGAAATAATATAAAAAACTGCGCTCGCCAACCCGCCTGCCAAGCGTGGCGAGTATGGCAATAACTCCCCGATGACAGAAGTCACTGGGGGAGGCCTATGTTCGGCAGTGGACGTCCTGTGGCTGATATGAAAACGTGTAATATACAGGACAAATAAATTAGGACACTCCTTAAAACAACGTAATCAGTTGTTGATAAACAACAACTTTTCCTATGGGAGCAAAGTTTGAAGTCGTAAGTTTATTTTCAGAAGCTTCATATATTTTCATCGAGGTACCTATAAGAGTAAGTTGTATGGAGCAGTTAAAAAAATATTGATTTCGATGTTGCTCGCATATGAAAAGTTGTTTTATATAATAAGCTGATCATGAGGTTTTAAGGAGTGTCCTATTTTTTTGTACATCCTGTATATAACTCGCTCCGCGCTTAATGTAGTCATTATTCTTATCAAATCTAACCCAGAAGATATTTTGTCAAGTTTTAATACAAATATTTTTTTACTAGTAAGTGATACTAATATATTATGTAACCAATTATTTTACTACTAATTATAAATCGAGTCTGTAGCTGTTGCTGTTCGTGGAATAATGTTGGAAACCAATTTTGTAAACTGAAACATACGTGGAAAAAAATATGGGAAACAAAATCGAAGAAATTTTATATGGAATTTAAATTCAATGAAATGTGAATTGTGATAAAAACAATCTGAAAAAATTTAATGAGATATAACAAAAGAAAAATTATTAAATAAAAGATCTGTGGATTGGGTTATGGAAATTAAAATTAAATGTATTAAATTGCAAAAAGTTACGGATTCCAAAAAAAAAAACATCAGGATGATTATGTTTGAAGCATTCAAATTCCAATTCGCACACGAATTCACAAGAATCGCATACGAGCTCCTAGGAAATTGTATGCGATTCTAAGGATTTTGTATGTGAATTGGAAATCGAATGCATCAAAATTACGTCTCCATTTCGATTTGAGAAACTCCGCCTTTTTGGAATAAAATTATTAGAATACATAAAGCTAGTTTGGATTGATACATACTATCATCTAGCCAATAAAAACGTGACATTAATATCATAAGCTTGATCACCGATAAAAGTCTGATCATTAACTGAAGATTAGGAATAAAACATAATAAGTGAGGCCCAATAAGTAAACAAAGCCGGGCGTGTGGGTGCTAGGAAGTAGATAAAACCCTTATGGGTGCCCGGACGACAAGTGACGACGGTCACGTTTTTAATTACCCGGTCTCATCCGTAACTTGTCACAGGGAGCGAAACAGTACGTGAAGCGAGCTCGAGCTATCATTGGTGATAAAACTACTGCGAGTGATTGCTGTTTGGGTTGCCTGAAAAAACATGTAGACTACTCTCTGCGTTTACATCGAATACATTGGCTATACGAGCAGCATTTCGTGTATCGTCTTGAATTTAATTGCCGCTTCCGAGTTCAGCGTAGCCTTAGTTTTAAACAGCATTTGAAACGGATCACGCGCTATTTTTGGTGCTAAA
The DNA here is from genome assembly GCA_950371115.1 of Anania fuscalis. NCBI lineage: Eukaryota > Metazoa > Arthropoda > Insecta > Lepidoptera > Crambidae > Anania > Anania fuscalis. The sequence continues at coordinate 14,452,858 of OX493328.1, forward strand.
AATACGGCGCGAAATTGCACAGACTGTTTGAGTTAGCTGACAAAGTTTCAGTATGCACTGAAAACACAATTTTAGTAGTCAATTATATTATTGGAAGTAAATCATCATTGTTGATTCACAATAAATTATTAAAATATAAAACACATATAAAGTAACAAGCCTGGCTAATAAAGCGGAAACATGACATCTACCATATTGGAGTTCTTTCAGTAACACTTTGTGCTCCTTCGGGAAATCACTCGAGGGCATATTCGTGATATCATATGACAGAAAACGGCCCTACTTAAAACTTTGCTAGATTGGTTCAATATTTACGTTGCATTGAATTGGACATGTACTGAAATTTTTATCCGAACTCAAATTTATATCTGGGGATATTTCTTACTTCTACAAATATCTGATACTATTTGAAAACATTATATTACTTTTTATTTAATCAGGCATTAACTTAGCATGAAGTGATTAATTCTAAGATCGAGCCACGACAATAACTTAACTGGTGGTTGGCGAACTCTCTAAAGTAATAAGTATTTTAAGTTTGTTATTATTATATGTTATTTATTGAATATACAGGGTGTTTGTTAATGGGTATATAAAGCCGAAACTAACCTTATATTAACATATGCTTGGAATTACTAAGGTAACGTCAGAAATTTGATATCATGTATTTTTTTCGTGGGCAAGATCTTAATTCATTGGCAAGCCGAGTGAAATACAAATTTATGTACCTACCTATATGTACCTAGATAAAGCTTTAACTTTGTGTTATTTGTATTTTCTCAGCTCAGCTACAATCATAGTTGTATGTGGAGACTTTAACATTGATTTATTAGAAGTAACTCAAAACTCTGTAAGGTTCTTAAATCTTTTTAAATCCTATAGTTTAATTAACCTTTTTAATGAACCTACTCGTATCACTCCTACAACAGCTACTTGCTTAGATAATATTTTCTGTAATTGTGAAGTTAGGCAAAAATCAATTATAAACTGCCTAAGATCAGATCATAGTGGGCAAATAGCCACATTTGAGCACCATCATGTTTCACTTATGGTAGATATTATTTGTAGGCCAGTCACTGCCAATCAATTAGATAGATTTAAGAAAAATTTTGATTATGGAATAAATGTATTACCATTCAACAGTCACACTACGGATGTGTCGTATGAAAATTTGTTTGGATTGATTAAAGATGAGTTATCAATATATTTAAGCAAAAACACCTTAAAATAAATTTAAATAAATGTAAATTTAGTGACTGGGCTACGACTGGAATTCATAAAAGTAGGAGAAACTTATATGAATGACCTAAAAGCGCAAACTCAAGACCCTAAAATTATTGAACATGTCAAAAAATACTCTAAAATCTTTAAAAAAGTATGTTCAGTGGCCAAATCAAATTACATTCGTGATACTATTGCTAGCTCCAAAAATAAAATAAAAGCCATTTGGAACATTATTAATAGAGAAACATGCAAAACTAAACAATTAGATCGCACATTTAGCCTTAATGTTGATAATAAAATGATTCAATCCGACAACGAAGTAGCAAACGCGTTTAAGTATTTTTTTTCTACTATACCTATCGCCACAACTAGTAAATTAAACTCTTCACAAGGTCTTGCAGAAACTTTTTTGAAATCAAATGTCGAGGAATGCAGTTCTATTCTAAATTTCAGTCATATTAATCCCGAAATTATTGTTAAAACTTTTAGAGAGTTGAATTTAAAAAAAAACAGAAGATTTATTGGGCATTTCAATTGTTATAATCAATCATATAATTGATAGTATAGCAACGCATCTTGCTTGTATATTTAATCAGTCTATTGATGAGGGCTCATTTCCTAATTTAATGAAATACAGCAAAATCATACCCATATTTAAATCCAGAGATAAAAGTGATCCCTCTAACTATAGACCGATATCAATACTACCAGCTCTTAGTAAAATATTTGAAAAAATAGTGTTTAATCAACTCTTATAACACTTTAGAATGAAAAGACTATTGCATGAGAATCAGTTTGGTTTTACCAAGTGTAGAAGCACAACTGATGCGGAAGTTGCACTCATTAAGCATATCTTCGATGCGTTTGAAAATAAGCAAGATGCTCTAGGGGTTTTTTGTGACTTGTCTAAGGCTTTCGATTGTGTAGATCACAATACGTTATTAATGAAATTACGGCATTATGGTGTCTCAAATGAATCCGAAAAAAATGTTAGAGTCATACCTCACACATAGAACGCAAACAGTTTATGTCAATGGAAATGACTCTTCCGGGGCCCCATTACGCATGGGTGTGCCCCAGGGCTCTATATTGGGACCTTTATTATTCCTGATATATATAAATGACCTTCCTTACTTTACTAAAGACCTTTATGAGATAGTATTGTTTGCAGATGATACATCATTGATTTTTAAAATTGACAGAGGTAAAGCTGCCTTTGACGAAGTGAATGATGCTCTCTCTCAAGTAGTACGATGGTTTACTGCTAACAATCTGTTACTTAATGCAAAAAAAACCAAGCTTATCAAATTTACTATGCCCAATGTGAGGCAGGTCAGTACGCATATTAATATGTCAGACGATCATATAGATGCAGTCAATTCAACAACATTTTTGGGAATTACAATAGACTCCCGACTGCAATGGGGTCCCCATATAATTGCCTTGTCAGGAAGGCTCAGTTCGGCGGCTTATGCTGTGAGGAAAATAAGGCTTATAACTGATGTCAAAACGGCAAGACTAGTATACTTTAGTTATTTTCATAGCTTGTTGTCGTATGGTCTATTGCTATGGGGCTCAGCTGCTGATATTGAGTCAATCTTTGTGTTGCAGAAAAAAGCTGTACGTGCAATATACTGTCTTGGGCCTCGCGACTCTCTGAGGGAGGTCTTTAAAGATATTAAAATATAAACAGTAGCGTCACAATTCATTTTTTACAATATTATGTATGTTAGAAAAAACCTAAGTTCGTTTAGCCTTAAATGTGATTCACATCATTATAATACTAGAAATAAAAATAAACTTGCCGTTTCGAGCTTCAGATTTAAGAAAGTGGGTAATTCATTTTTGGGGAAATGTATAAAAATCTTCAATAAAGTACCACAAACTCTTGTTGAGTTACCTGTTTATGAGTTCAAAAACCACATTAAAAAAATCCTTATGGAAAAAGGATACTACAAAGTTGAAGATTACTTGAACGACAAGAGTGCATGGACTTAATAGCCTGCCTAGCTCGCACTTTACACTATCTTGTAATAGTATTTCCTGTAATAAAATCAGGCTGACAAAGGTGACTGAGTTTCTTGCGCCGTTACTTCTCATCACCAGCCGATATGTTGTCCCGAAGCGGTGGTAGGGCTAAGTTATATGTTGGGACGTGTATAAGTGCCCGGAAGAGGGCCAATATATATAATAAAGAATTTCATTTCATTTCATTTCATCGATTACTTAACTTAGTGTTATAAGCCTCGTAAAAATATGATATATTTTTTTTTCAATATTTAGTTCCATAAAAGTGCCATATTTATTTATGATTGTTCTGTTTCTCACTTTGCCTTGCAGAACCCTAATAAGCATCAAACGCAAAACTGACGCAGAACGTGTTATTATGAACCGAGGCGGGAACTATTTTCCAGATTATTTGTGTAACTTCTAGGCTGTCGGAGTTGTTATGAAAGAAGTTATACCGCTTGAAAATTCTAAAAGCTTTTACATTTCTTAGTAGATAAATGCAGACTTTAATATTTTGTTCAATGTTTTTATAGACCTTTCATTGTGAATTAATGTAAACTACATTGACTGCACGAGATAAATCGGATTATCTATCATCATCATTTCAGCCACAGGACGTCCACTGCTGAGCATTGGCCTCACCCAGTGACTTCCAGATCGGCCGGTCGAAAGTGACCTGGATCCAGTGGCTTCCTGCAATATCTATATTAAAGATACCTATAATTATATATCTATTATTATTATATCTTCCTGGATTATCTATATTGCAACATAATTGAAACCTAAGCTAAAGCTTCAAACCGAGTAATATTATTATAATAATAAAAAACTAAAAACCAACTTCAAAATGAAACTAAAAAGCGAAAAATAATATTGACTATAACATACCTAATCAGTTCTTTTTAGAGTCGGTTTTTAGTTTTTTATTAAACTTATTTTATTTCACAATTATTTTATGTGTTTATTCCTCTATTTTTCCCTTCCTAACTCCGCCAAAAATGACTTTGACTGGGCCATATCTGGTGAATAAGGTGGCTGCTCAATGGTATTTGTTGAGTTTTTGGTCAAAAATTCGTTCACAATGATGGCCTTGTGGGAAGGCGCATTATCGTGGTGCAAAATCCAAGAATTTTTCATTCCACAGATCTGGCCTTTTTCGTCTTATTTGCTCTCTTAAACGCCGCATAACGCTTTTTTACTCTTTTTTACCCGACTGCCAAACGAGGGTAATGTTTTTCGAGCGTATGTATGTATGTAAGTATGTCCATTACTTTGCGACGCCCTAAAACCTAAACCGTTTAACGGATATAAAAGTATAATATATCAATAGATTCGTCTCAATTGTGGGAGTGACAAGGGGTATGTTATTTCCCGAAATTCCCGCGGGAAAAGAAATCACGCGAGAAAAACGGATCTGCCATACCGATAAACCGATTTTGAAACTTTCTTTTATTAACTATGGGTCACATATTTTCAGTGCTAATAGTATTCAAAACTTTATTTTCCAAAATTCCTACGGAAACAGGCAAAAAAATACACCGAAAAAATAGAAAGGAAAAACCATTTTATGCATTTCAACATATGATATGTCATTAGATTCGTCTCAATTGTGGGAGTGACATAGGATATGTTTTTACCCGGAATTCCTATTGGTACATGAATTAAACGGGAAAACCCATTCTTACTTACTCGAGATAAAACCTTTTTTTTCTCAATGAAGAGTTACAAATAAGGCTTTATAGTTCATTGAAAAGTAGTAGTAGAACACTACAAACTAAAAAGTCAAAAATAAAATTTATTAATTAAAAAAATCAAATTTAAAAAAAATGCAATTAAGTAATTTAAATCCGTGTAGAAAAAGTCGAATCAAGTAACATGGATTTGATGCCTCAGACTGCAAATTGATTCTTTAAATCTTGTTTTAATCTTTTAAGTTTACTATTTACGCAGTCGGGTTTTTTGATTTTTTTTATTAATAAATTGTATTTATCATTTGACCTTCTGGCAAGAATTCTGAGTGCACAACACCGCGACAGTCAAAGAATACAGTCAAAATGACTTTGACTTTCGATCGAGTTTAGCGCGGTTTCTTCGGTTTCGGTTCAGTTGGAAGACGCCACTCCTAAGCTTGTTGACTAGTTTGCATGTCAAACTCGTAAACCTACGTCTCGTCACCAGTAACAATGCGTTTCATTAATGTTGGGTCAGAATTGACTCGTTCTAGTATGTGCTCAGCGACTCTTTTGCGATTGAGTTTTTGAAGAAATTTCAGGTCCCAATTGATTATTTAAAATGTTGCGAATCAACTCGTATGACACAGAGAGTTCGACGGCTAGCTCTCTCAAACTTGAATGAGGATTTTCAGTCACTAATTCCTTCAGTTTTGCGATGTTATCTTCAGTAGCAGACGTTGATAGCCTACCAGAGCGAGGCAAATCTTCCATCACATCTCGACCGCCTATGAACGCTTTGTACCACTCATAAACACTAGTTTTTGATAAAGTCGATTCACCGTAAGCCTTCTGTAACGTTTTCAGAGACTCCGAACACGAAATCCCATTGGCGATGCATAATTTAAGACAAACTCTTTGTTCGATGTTTTTGTCCATTATGAAATTCGCAATACACACTAGATATGGTATAACTAAAAACAATTAATTATCAGATGTAACTCAAACATCGAGCCAAAATGGAAAACAGGGCCATAACCATGAACTCTTAAAACAAATTTGACAGAAATGATAATGTTTGACAGATTTGTGATTGTTTTAACAGTTCATGGTTAGGGCCCAGTTGTGCCAATCTAACAACAGCAAAAAAATATAATTTTGAATTTGGAACCATAAACAAATCATCAATTCCCGAAACTTTTTTGACAGAATGAAGGTCCTTGGACTTTATGGGACCATCTTAAGCTGGTGGAAAAATACTCGTTTATATATAAATAAAATAAATAAGACATCAAATTGTATCTTTCGAAATCTTTATCGCTATTATAAGATTAGACGTGAGTTTAGTACGAAGGGAAAATTGTTTAGTGTGGGCAGGCCTCCTACTCAGTAGTCTGACGACCTAGTCAAGGTTTAAAAAGGCCGCTGGATGCAAACGGGCCAGAAGCCCTACTACGATTTTTTTGCGCTCGTTCGAACGTATAAACCCAAAAGCTTCAAATTACCACCTCCTTATATCAATCCTTTGTCAGAATATGACCAACTTATTATAGATTTTTAATGTGCTCTTTCCGAATTTCGACTTTGCCACCTCGTATATTTGCCGCTCGCACCGCCATATTAGAAAAATGGCGCAAAAAGCAGTTTTTTGGCAATATCTCCTTTCCGACTCATTTTACGATAAAAACAATTAGACAAAATGAAACTAGAGCCTTAATTTATGATTCACTCGGGCGTGATGATAGAGGTTGACTATTATGCACCTCTTTAATAAAGCGCAATTCACAGTTATAGTTTTTCCCAAAAAATATTAGAATTACTAATGTTGAACATGTAACTTACGCCCCAATCTGCAGCGGAAAAGACTTAACTAATTTTATGCATACCTCTAAAAATATCTTACTTTAATCTGTTTTTATATTGCTAACATGACTGACCTGATTATGATAAAGACAAGGAAAAAAAGCATTTTAGAAACTATTGTGCTAAACTAACCGTGCAGAAAAGTACGCATTACGTCTTAACGACTACCAAGCGGTCAACAGTGAAATTTATTGTATTGTACCCCATTCAATAAAATATAGGGCGGTAGAAGCACTTTAAATCAACGGCACATATTGCCCAGAATCTCTCACTCTGGCAGAAGTGACGCCACGCCAACTCAAGAGGGTAATAAATAAAATAGCTTCCCCCTTTCCCAATTTTACATAAAAACGCGTCCCATCCGCAATCTGCATGTTTATGAGGAAATATATTCTATGAACAAGTCGGTAGATACGGCTTGTATGCGTAGACGATAGAATTGTATGCAAATAAGATAACAGCAATAAATACAATTTTTGTCCCCAAGCATTTTGCTGCTCACAATTTCCTTAATGCTAAGAAGTTTTATGGGGTTGTTGAACCGACGTCCCTTAAAATTATGTAATTAAATTTCGTTTACATTTGAATGTGAGATTTGGGAAATTTGAAATGCTTCATAATGTAAGTTAACAAAACATCGCAAAATTAAACATAAATTGTTAAAATCACTTGTTATGTAGGTAACTTGTACATTTTTATAAGGGGACTATTCGCAAAGTGGGAATTAATAGATATTTATTGTCGTCTATCCCATAGCGTGGCTATCTTTAGATAAGTTATTTGAAGATATTGTGTAAAAGTGAAAATATTTTTTCGTTTCAAACGTCCATTTCAGTAAATTAATCTTTAAAGTGAACATTTTTGTAGAGTCAGGTGTTTGTTTTAGAAACTTAAAAATCAGGTAAGTACTACATTTAACGTAGTTAGAGAAAAAATATAACAGCAAGTTTGGCTTCACAACTTCACATGTTTACGAGTAATCGTTGACCAACTTTAAAACATACTTTCATAACTTGTACAAAATTCTCTATTCTACTTACGCATGACCTGACACGCAATTATCTAGTAAATCTATGGAAATGAAATTCATTTTCATAGGCTATGTATTTTTCCTAACGCATTACGCAAGTAAACCGTAGTTTATTATTCGCCTGTTGGTAAGTCACTAGGGAAGGATTACTCATTCGCGTTGTCCAAACGAAACGGCTCATTGACTCCCTGATTAATTGCAGCGAAAGCCGCGGCGACATTCTAATGCTAAACAATATTTAAGAAAACACCAAAAATGCTAAGCTTTATGCGACGACGTTTTTCACTCGAACTGACAGTTTGTGAAAAAGGTATTTATTTATGGGATGTACTATTTAAATTTAGACTGTCTTAAATGGTTTGCTGCTTGTTTGTTTCCGTAAAGTAATCTTTTAGAGTCGAATATTATATTTTATCTTACACTTAATTTTAGCTCAGTACGTACCTACCTATTGGTTAGTGGAAAATGTTACTGTAATGTCTTTTTCATTTTAAATTGTAAAGGATTAAAGGTTCGATTTCCGGTTGGGGTTTTATAGATGACGAACGTTTCTCAATTAGCTTGGGTCTAGTTGTACCGAAAAGAGGTTCATAAAAAGAGGTCCTTAATGACACATGTTAATTCCTTATTTCAAGACTATGTCAATTGGTCCAACACGTATTCGTACTATTAAAATCACCTTTAATCGCTCTCATTCTTGCTCCTACAAAAACTACCGAAAAATCATTACACACGGTCTATCATTCTTCCCCGCACGTAGTTGTCATTCCTACAACCGTGTCGTGTTCACATAAGTAGGGATTTAGAAAGGTGGTAATAAGGTATGCAAGCCCTCTTCCCTTTGTCGGCCACTCGGAGGCAACGTGAGAGGAATGATCGCGAGAGATTTCTTAACACGCAAGTGTTCCCTCTGAAATGTACACGACAATCGCGAAACTGTTTACTCATTCATGTGTCCGGATTACGTTTTATTGCTCGCGTGTTCCCGTTGTTATAGAGTTGAGTGTTTACTATTTGTAGAAAATGCTACTTGCGGTGTTATTTGCGACTTGTCGCTTCTGAGTTTTTGATCTTTGACGTTACGAGGGTTAGTTTTTGAGCTACATTTTACGACTTTGACATTTATTAGCATCATCATTAAGGGATTTTAAAGCATTTGGTAACTTTTAGCACTGTTAAATGTTAACTTACGAACATCATAGTTGATGTGCTATTCGTGCATTCATTCTAAGCTGATTAGCATATTTTTTTATGACAAGATGCATTTTCCGTGTTTCAGCCTAAAGCACCACGTAGATGAGCTGAAGCATTTGCTTAGCTTAGGTAGGAAGTAAGTTATTAAAGTAAAGTGAAAAATATCAATTATTCGTGTTTTATTATTTTTTTACTTGAATAAAATAAATGAATCTTTTACACATTCGAAAATTGACTGTACCTTAGATATCATCTAACCTCATTGTTATGTCACGTCAATTGTAAAAAGTTTTGGCACTTAGCCCTATTTGAAGACAGGAATATTAATAAATTCTTAGAAAACTTAGTTCTGTTGCATATTAAATAATAAACAGCTGCAAAACTAGGAAACTGATTGTTTCAAGTGTACTGCTGAGTCGATGCCAAATCTGACATGAACCTTGCTCACAGCTAATAGCCTAAGTTCTAATCATATAATTGTGCCATTATGCTTGTGCATCGTCCGAATAGATTCTGCAAATTAATTATTTATTATTATGATAATTAAATATGTAGTTACACGCAAGTGACACCGCTCAATCACACTGAATTGTTTAGAGATAAAATTTAAAAATAAAATAAAATTTTTTCGTATGGTATCATTCCTTCTACTGGTCACCCCGTCCTCTTGACAGGTACGTCATTCACGTTCTAGTGTTTTCCGCTCGACACAAATTCATTTTTGTCTATACTATTTTAGCCTCAAATTAAAGTAAATAATGCCTAAAAGAGGTCATTCAGACGATTTCGACGATATAAGTCGGAAAATCAAAAAGTTGGAACGCAAACTGAAACGGGCGCGTCATCGAAACCGGGATAGTATAGACGGTTCCCGTGGTTTTACACCAGGTATGCACATAGAATATTAAGTCGTGATTTTGCTTACGCGAGCTTTTTGCGGTGCGTTTTTTGTGTTTAACCGCCGTTGCAGCGAAAAATTTAAATCGCAAACGTGATACAAATTGATTTCTTCAAAATCATGACGTAATTATTTAGCGATCTAAAAATGAATATGCATATGAAACTTAAGCATTCAGGGCAATTTATGGGATTGACCCACGCTTATAAATACAGCCAATCAGAGCAGTTTTTGGGACTGTCTCGCGGCTCAAATAACATACTTAAAATCAGGGCAGTTTTTGGGACTGACCCGCATAAGTATTGGTCGTCAGAGTTATCTTTGACATTTACTTGTTACTCAAATCAGAATGATTTCCTCCGTACAATCCGGAACCCACGTAATGGAGATTTAGTTTCTCGTTATTTTGTTTTCAGTGAGTCAATTTTTGGATAGCCCATCGCATAGTCGTAGTGTGAATAAACACATTTTATTAGACCCTGTCGAAGCACCTGAGCAAATTGACCAAACTGAAATACTTCAGTTACAAACGCGGTCGCCTGACCTACAAATACTTACAACTGAATTTCCGCCTGTTGGAAATCCACCCATAATGACGGCTGAAACCGAAGTACAAATTCAGGGTGGGCAAACCCTCCAAGACAATGAATTAGACTCAGACGCTCTTGAAATACTTGGTATAGACCCCTCTGCATCAGTTCAGTATGGTAAAAATATACGTATCGAACTAGCTACTCGGCTTGAACATATTGCCACGACAGGGCTACCCAAGGAATTACGCAAAGAGCTGAACGAACGGTATTTAATTCCCGCTAACTGCATTAAAATCGGGGCTCCTGTAATGAACCCCGAAATAAAAGCTGCGGTTACTGATATTGTCATGAAACGAGACAAAGGGATCGAATCACGGCAGAAACAATTAGCTGCGGCAATATCTGGTTTGTCCGTGATACTTAACAGCGAGTTAGAGAAAAAGGACAAGAACAATATTATTTTAAAACAACTGATGGACGTTTCTCGCATATTATGCGACATTCAACATGCGGAGTCTATTACAAGACGAAACTTTGCTGGGTTCTCTATCAAAAAAGAGCTTAAGGATCACCTCCTTAACACAATGATAGATAAAACGCTTTTTGGTGAAAACTTAGCAGAGACGCTGAAATCTGCAAATGCAGTAAGAAAATCAGGCTCCGACCTTAAAACGAAACCGCAACCCAAACCAAAACCTTTAACTTCGTACACTCCATCTACTAATTTAAACTGGCGAAGCCCGGCTCCAGCACGCAGCAGATATCAAGCTCCAGATCGCAATCAGGGGAACAATCGCGCAGCGATGACGGCGCCGGGCTATCAACCTCGGTTCAATCGCAATCAGACGCACGCCAGCTCATCGAAGACATCGCAGCCTCCGTCCAAGCAAATCCGCCGTCGCTAGATCCGGTAAAGTACGCTGCACAAACATCTAAATTTCACTATCAATGGTCTCTTGTTACTAATGATCGGAACATACTCTCCTGGATCAACGGGTATAAACTTAATTTGTCAAGGCCTGCCATTCAACGTGGTCCTCCTAAAATTGTAAAGTATTCTAATACTGAAAAAGCCCATTTTCATAAAGCAATCCAACAGTTACTTACAATAGGGGCAATTTCCAAATGTGTACCTTGTGAAGGGCAGTTCTTGTCTAGTATTTTTATGCGACCAAAACCAAATGGTAAAATGCGACTCATATTGAACCTAAAAAACTTAAATAAATTTATAGATACAAGTCATTTCAAACTGGAAGACTTTCGCACTGCAATTAAGCTTGTTTCCAAAGATGATTATATGGCAAATATAGACCTTAAAGACGCTTACCTGCTTATTAAGATTCATGAGGACTCCAGAAGATATCTAAGGTTCATGTGGGAAGGTTCAATATTCGAATTTAACGTCTTACCATTCGGTTTAAACACGGCACCATATATTTTTACTAAGATTATGAAACCTGTTGTAAAACTACTGAGATCTGGTGGATACTTGTCCACAATATATTTAGATGACTTGCATTTGATTGGCCGGTCATATAGGGATTGTATGGAAAACCTTTATATCACCAAAAAACTCTTAGAAAGCCTAGGTTTCATTATTAATGTTGATAAAAGTAACTTAACACCATCAAAGTTATGCAAATTTCTCGGCCTGATTATAGATTCAAAAAACTTTCAAGTCATGTTGCCAAATGAAAAAAGAACTCACATAAGGCATGAACTCAATAAGATGATGGAACTGAAATGGTGCAGTATCAGGAAATTTGCACAGCTAGTAGGGTTTTTGGTCTCGGCTTGTCCAGCAATTGAGTATGGTATGCTGTACACAAAAGAATTTGAGCGTGTTAAGTTCCTTAATTTAAGAGTTCATGAGGACTATGACAAGCTTATGTACTTACCTGACTCACTCCAACCTGACTTCAAATGGTGGTCGCAAGCGATTGAAACTTCTGTTAGAAGTATAAAAATGGACTACTATCTCAAAGAAATTTTTACCGACGCCTCCACTACCGGATGGGGTGCCGCCTGCGGGAATGAAACGGTCTCCGGGATGTGGTCGCAAGAGGAGAGTGAAAGACACATCAACTCTTTAGAGCTGCTTGCAGCGTTTTTAGGCCTTAAAACATTTGCTAGAGATCTCCACCATTGCCAGATACTCATGCGTATCGATAACTCCACAGCAATTGCATACATTAACCGCATGGGCGGGATTCAGTTTCCGCACCTTACAAAAATCACAAGAGATATCTGGCAATGGTGTGAGATCCGGCATCTTTATATTTATGCCTCGTATATAAAATCGGAAGACAACGCAATAGCAGATGCAGAATCTCGTCGCCTACAGCCTGATACAGAATGGGAATTACAGCATACCGCCTTTCAAATTATCGTGGAAAAGTACGGCCAACCGCAAGCAGACCTTTTTGCCACTCGTATCAATACAAAATGTAAAATTTATGTATCGTGGCACCGAGATCCCGATGCTTTTGCTATTAATGCGTTTACTTTATCATGGTCACACACGTATTTCTATGCTTTCCCTCCTTTTGCGGTCATATTGAAAACCTTGAGAAAAATCATATCCGACAAGGGCAGGGGTATCATGGTTGTGCCGAAATGGCCGTCACAACCGTGGTACCCACTCTTCCTAAAACTTCTTGTCTCAGACATTACAGTCTTCAAACCTAACGAAGGTATTATCGCATCTCTTTACAGCAACCCGAACATTCATGGCAATCTTACCCTGGTTGCCGGTGTATTGTGCGGACAGCGCTACTGCGACGCCGAATTCCGCCATCGGCAATGGATATCATGATGGCATCTCTCGCGAATAATTCGCTAAAACAATATGATGTGGCGCTAAGAAAATGGTTTCTGTATTGCAAACAAATTAGCGTCAATATGTATGAAGCATCCATTCCCACTGTATTACACTTTCTTAGTAAGTCATATAACAAAGGAAGCCAATACGGCACTCTTAACTCATATCGAGACGCATTAGCTCTCATATTGGGGCCTTACATGTCCAAGGATGATAGGATCTCAAGATTCTTAAAAGGAGTATATCGGCTCCGACCTCCAAGGCCGAAATACAACGTTACATGGGATACTTCCTTAGTCTTAAGCTTTTTAGCTAATGAGTATCCAAATGAACACCTATCACTCGATGCCTTAACGAAAAAATGTGCCACTCTACTTGCATTGACAACTGCTCATCGCGTCCAGACACTGTCGAAGATCCAAGTTAACAACATTGAAATCCTATCAACCCAAATCAGAATTAAGATACCTGACCTCATAAAAACATCTAGATTAGGCGCAAAACAGCCAATTCTCGTTTTACCTTTTTTACAGAGAAGCCAGAAATATGCCCTTCTAAAACTGTGCTTTCATATCTAGAAATGACTAAAATTATCCGTCAGAATACAAGTTTCTTTATTAGCCATAAGAAACCGCATAACGCTGTAACATCCCAATCGTTAAGCCGTTGGATAAGGGATACATTAAAAGACAGTGGAATTGACACTTCCATCTTCACTGCTCACAGTACGCGTCATGCCTCCACTTCTAAAGCATATAAATGTGGAGTCTCAGTTGAATCAATCTTAAAAACGGCTAGCTGGAGTGGCAGTTCTACTGTCTTTGGTAGATTCTATAATCGTATGATTTCTGACAGTCACAATGAAACGGCACTAGCTACTGCAGTACTTAATGTTTCATAAACGCAATTATTATGTGTAGAATAGTTATTGTTGATTAGCTTCTCGTCCAGTACTTTCAAATATTTTGGTAACGTCGCCTATCTTAAATAGTATTGACTATTTACGCTTTAGTAGACTAAATTTTGCTTAATTAAGCAATTTACCTTTTGTTTGTTGTAATAAAAATATATAATTAAACTGTTTTATTGTGGTTTGGCATTCCTCAGGCCTCTCTAAAAGTCTACATATTTAATTATCATAATAATAAATAATTAATTTGCAGAATCTATTCGGACGATGCACAAGCATAATTAATGATTAAACGAACTTACCTGTATGTGAAGTTCTATCATAATTATGCGAAGTGCATCGTCCGAATAGATCAATCACCCTCCCTCCCTAAGCTTAGCACCCCAGGATAAGCCATCGAAATGCCAGCAACAAATACTAGCTTTGCACAACTCTGAACTTAATGACGTACCTGTCAGGAGGACGGGGTGACCAGTAGAAGGAATGATACCATACGAAAAAAATTTATTTTATTTTTAAATTTTATCTCTAAACAATTCAGTGTGATTGAGCGGTGTCACTTGCGTGTAACTACATATTTAATTATCATAATAATAAATAATTAATTTGCAGAATCTATTCGGACGATGCACTTCGCATAATTATGATAGAACTTCACATACAGGTAAGTTCGTTTAATCATTAAGTATATCCCAATAATTAAAAATCCAAATAATAACTATTGTTTAGTTTTATTTACATTTATTTTTACCAGAAACATAATAAGGATTATTAACTGTTACATTTTATAATAGTACATAAAACAGGAATATATCTGCAAAAGTATATACATACTTGGCCCCAGAGTATATAATGTAATGTATTGTGTCTACCTTAAAACACATGTTGGTTAGATACTCAAAGGTATCTATTACAATTTAATTGACATAGTTTATTTAGTATTAATTACCTAAATTAAGATTTGAGTATACCTTTAACTTTGGGGTTTCAGAGCCCTGAGAAAATTTTACCTTCTATAAAGGTCAATAGGGGCTATTTATATTTATTTTTGTTTGCTTGTAGGTAACGTTGATGACGTACGTCGTAGGTTCCCTTTACTATTATTTTAGTGCAATACGTGGTTACAATAGGATCAAAAACGCCTTTTTTGGGGGAAATCACTTGGGGTAATTATTTATTGTCAATTTATTACAATTTACGAACTGATGGCCAATGGGGCAGAAATGTTCTACAATATAGAGCCCACTTACCGGCAAGCGCAGCAAAGGACGTCCACAAGTTTGCAGCAAGCCGTTATATGCCGGTGTTGAGAACCGGTCAATCTAAATGACTTCGGGGAGGCCTATATCCAGCTTTGGACGTCCTATGGCCGAAATGACGATGGTCACAATTTGACCGAAAGAAAATTTTGGTAAGTTCCTGTGTGCTGTGAAATCAATAACATAAGTATTATTTAATACTATTAACTGTTGCCCGCGACTTCACTCGTGTGGTCTTTAGTTTATTCAATATATCCCACGCAGAAATATTTTACCGGTATAAAAAGTATCCTGTATGTTAATCTAGATCATATTCTATATGAGTGCAAAAAATCATCTATATCTATTTAGTAGTTTTTGCGTGAAAGAGAAACAAACATCTATAGACCCATACATCCATTATTTACAAAATTTCGCATTTATAATATACGAGTAGTAGGATTACACAATTTAAAGTCCAAAATCCGTTGAAGGGCTAGGTTATCATCATTTGTTATAGAATTTCGAATTTGTATGACGGCGCAAACGTAAAGCGGGGTATACACGGGGTCGGCGGCCCGGTCGCACAATGTGCGGGCGAGCCGCGGGCGCGATTACAATGCTCCACAGTGACATTTCGCTAATGGTTCCAGGGCTAGCACAATAAAACGACAATACGACACGAGATAAGGTAGCAACTGAAAATTTTACGCCGTGATTAATTTCATTCCGGCGGGTGCACGTGGGTTCTTAGCTTAAGTGCTTCTTAAGTGCTTCGGAACATAGTTGAAGCGATGTTAGATTAAAATTGGTATCTTATTTTTTTATTAAATAATAAATTTCTTTGATAAGTATTTCATATGAAATTTGGATTTTGTTTTGTCCAAAAAATACTTATGAGTAATTTGAAATGTCGAAGTAGGATTGAATATTTTAAAATCACTAAAGATATTCAATAAATATTCGTTACCTACTTAATCACGAGCTGATGAACGAATTTTAAATCAAATCAAATATTTATTTGCAAGAATACAGTTTTACACTAAGGTTGTATTTTTTAATGCTTAAAAATAATTATGTCCTGGATCCTTGAGGGACGCTTGTAATTTTTTCATATTGCAAAATGCTAGTCCTACAATTTTAAGTATATTATCCTACCAGCTGAGACAGTCTGCATTTTTATGATGGTAGGAGTTGAGGAGGGCGTAACGACAAGTAAAGTTAAAAAGTTTATATAAGTAACTAATCATAAGGTAATAATTACATGTTATTAACAAAACACTTACTTTGATTGCGCCGTACGTTATAAACAAACTTTGTGACAAGACGAGACTCCAGTTATTAAATTCCGATTTTCATTATTTTCCGGATCAGTCAGCTGACAAGGGCTGTCACAGTGCACATACGACATAACGACGCAATATGTCATGTTTGACGCAGCGCAATGTTGACGGCTGGCCTATTCGCGTTGATATGAATACTATCAATAAAAGTGTTTTATTTAATTCAACAATAACAACAGCAAGCTTTTAATTGTAGGTTTATAGCAGCAAAAGGTGATTTCTGATAGCGATTCGTAAAATGGGATTAAGTACATAATAATCTGATTCTGACAAATCTTAATCCTTCACCACCAAGCGGCAGCCGGCTGCCGCACGTCCATTGTTATTAAATTTTTATCTATTTTCCTGGGGGTTGAAGGGTTAAGTTTAATGGTTAAGTGTTTACTCGTTTTATGCCATTTTTATCAACTTGATAAAAATCGCACAAAACTCTTGATACTTGATAAATCCTATTTATAATCTTCCTACATGAACCTTTTCCGCCCAAATACCTGGGGTTGAAACTTGATTTAGAAAAAAAATTATAAGCTTCTTTAAAGCTTTCGTATATACAGTACTTACCTACACTTATTACAAATTATTATTCATTTATTTAGAAATACCTAATTTGATGCATCGCCATTATTCCCAGAAACCGATAAAATATTAAAATTTTGTTTCCTCGTTACGTTTTATTGTGATTTTAAAAGCTTTGTTTGCTAGTGCAGTTCCAATAAATCTGTAAGACACATTAACTGCATAATTTATGCGTCTACAGGCTACGCAGTTCGCTATCGAACGGCATTCAAGGGCAAGTTTTGTACCGAATTTATCAAGCTTCACTTATTTGCCATCCATAATTCTGCATTTTAAAATTATTTATTACCATATATTATTCTTAGGTAAGCTTATATTCTACCATATTTTATTGTTTAACAATTGGTTCTATTCTCGACTTGCGTCAATTCAGAAAATAAACTTTTCAAATTCCTCCTGTCTGGACGAGCCCAGGGCAAAATTCATCATGGTTTCTTTCATTATAAAAAAGTCAAGTTAGTTTTTGAAAAACAGAATTTCTTTTGTATCCTTTTTGGAGAAACAACGCTAAACATTATGTGTCTCATAAACAATAGTATTTAATTGTAAAAAACCTCTTTCGTATTTTTTTATAAACTTTGTTTTTCCCTTTGTTTACTTCATTCATTTTGCATACAACTAGCCGATTTTAACCCTCACAACTGAAGCTCCGTGCGTGTTTTACGCTACGCGGTGGCATTTTGACCCGTGGCCCGTTTTTCAATGAGGACACAGTCTCGCTTTGAGCACTGAAATGGTTATCCATGATACTCTTCGCTGTTTTATATTTTTATCAACATAGAATGAATCGTTTCGAATGCGACTACGGAAAATCCATTTGCAAATGTCTCTTTGGAGTTACCGTTGGCGGGTGAAGCTTTAATTCGTCTTCTATGATTACAATTTTATAAATAATATTATTGGATACTTAAATGTTTTGTTGATTTTGGAAATACTCACTGTAATGCTATGGGAAATCTATCAAAGCAAAAAGTTTTTATTAGGAAATGGCACTACGAAGATTAGTAATACGATACACTATGGTATGAAAATGTTGTAAGTAGTGAATGATGAAATTATTATTGCTCTGTTTGTTTTTGGACTAACATATTGCTTAAAGGGGATACAATATTAAGCATTAAATTAATATGGCGACACTAAATAGCAAGATCATAACGAAGTTTTTCTGCACGATGTCAACATTAATTAGTTATTTTTTTTATTTAAACTTTATTGCACAGCCAAAAAACATGTGGTACAAATGGCGGACTTGGTGCCAAAACCATTATCTACCAGTCAACCATAGGGCCAGACAGAGATGGTATGGGCGGTGCAACAAAATAAGCATTAATATCTATGAATACTCTGGCTGTTCATAGTTACTACTCTAACACAAACATCACAGCGTTCAAATAATGCGTACCATTAAAAAACTCGAATTAATATGGCTGCATTTATGTTTGCCAACACCGTAGACTACAGATAGTTTAGTGTCATGAAAAACGTCGTGCTCGTGCGGGCGTAGGAAAAGCTTGCACTTCATGAAATGAGAGCGACTGCAAAACAAAACAGGGTTGGCCAAATGTTTTGAATGTGCGGTTTGTTGTCCGCTGAGCGTACTTTCGTCCTAGTCAAACATTGGCGTCATACCCGTGTTACCTAATTTAGCTTTAACGGCCTACCGGCAATAAAATGAATTATCTGTTGTTTTGGATAATAATTGGATAATAACTCATATTATTATCACTGTTTAAAATTACTTACTTTGCTAAATTATTACCTAGATGCACATATTATCGGAGAAAGACTATATGGATATAATCATCACATGCAGTACCTATAAGGATTCTAAAAATATGAAGACCTAATTAACATTGATGCTTTTATGTTACCCGTTGTTAGTCGATTTTCTTGATGTAACTTAAAGGAGATGAACAATCTATAAATATTTGGTTTTATGACCGTTGTTAATTATTTACTATCTGGCATTGTACATGGACACGCTTGTTCTGCTGCTAAAATAGTAAGGGATTTTTTAAGTGTACGATAACCTATGCATGCATGCAACTAATGCAAATACATTGATTACATAATATTATATTGTTGACCGCAGAAAAAAAATATCGGTTGTCTATATTACCCTTTAAATACAGGGTTACTTTTGAAAAATGAAAAAAAAAAAGTTATAAAACAGTAGATTGTACGTACAATAAGTGCATAAAACGCAAGATGGTCAAGTTGAGGGTAAAATGGGTTTTATTTACGTGTTACACACTCTGCTTTTCACTTCAATTGTGAGGAAATTTAATATCAATAGCAATAAAAAAACATAAAATAAAACAATTTTAAATTGCAACACAAAGAAAATACAAGGACTTTTCAGTTCCCGCTAATATACTTTTTTTTATACGTGGCAGTGGTATTTAGCATCATAGGTCGTCGTCGTTAATGCTCTTGAAATACTTATTTCTTAGAAAACTCATTAATATTACTTAGTTTTATTAATCCAGTGTTGTAACATGTATTATGTATAAAAATTAAGAAACAGAATAAATTATTATGTTTATTTAACGAAGTTTAATTACGTGTTTTGCTGTTACGACCTACCTTACGTATACATTTGACGACCTTTGTCTTGGAGTCTGAGACTTATACTATATACTTTATATTATACTTTATGCACTAGAGCATGAAAAGCGATTTTATGCCACCTATACCCAGCTTACAGATGAACTTTACGAGCATGAGAAGTGAAAATGTTTTTTATTTCATAAATTTGATGTGCTGCTTTTACAGGTGACGTGAAAAAATATGGCGGGTAGTCCAAAAGTAACCTGTATAAACTAACTTGTCATAGTTATTTGTTTGAAAATCATATACTACAACCATAGATAGGAGCGTAGCGAATGCTAAGTCTATGACTACAACCAAAAAGCATCTTACCAATAAAATTGACGTGTAAAATAGCCAAGACGAGTAGCCGCGCGAGAGGTCCGCCTCCTCGCGGCTGCGCGCCCGCCGCCATCTTGTCTCAGCGCGTGACTGCTCTGTGCTGCCGTCTACTGCCGCTCTGCAGTTTTGAAACTCGCTTCGATCTTCTCATCTTGGGCTTTTGTGTTATCAGTATAACATCGCCTCTTGATGATCTGTGAGACAAATTAATAATACAGAGTTCGGTGTGTAATAAATGAAATATGTTGCAAAGTGTAGGCGGCTCCTACGGGGTGGACGAAGTCAGCCAGCAAGAGAAGATAAGTTTATGGCAGCTGAACCGTAACGTTTGGCCAAAGACCTTGGACAAAAATGTTCTGTCATCTTTGGCCATAGAAACACTTGAATCATGTTTAAGTGGGATCGACTAAATTAAACTGAAAAACAAGGCCTCCTTAGATTTTCGCTTCAACTCCTCTTCTTTGAGAGAATCCTTCCTAAAATTTTGGATTTATGTAATTTATATCTGTTTAATCATTTTTATTCCCATTAAGTTTGTAGGTTACGTGAATGGTTTTCTGATAAGCCAGTGATAAGCAGTACCTACCTAGATTTTTCCTTTGTCAACAACCGCAATGCTTTACACCGCACAAACAATAGTGCTTTGCACAATAAATTGTAGTATCTATCATGAGTGGTTACTGTAAAAATATTCGTATTTTTATTCACACTCCGTTTGCGGAGCGCAGGAACAGTCGAACGTTATCTAAAATATGAGTGAATGCGGGGTTGGCTACGTGCGGTCGGTTCTAAAAGAATTTGATATCAAAGATTCGCTCTCGGGATACGCAGAGCGCGGACTGCCCCGAGCGGTGAGCGCGAATACAATGAATTAAATTCGTGGAACAGACATTTAGATCTGACGCCCACTAGTACATATCTTACCTACACACGTTACAAGAATTCAATTTTACAATTATTGGCAAGTTAAGCTATAGGTGCCCTCAGATTATTTTAGGACATTTACATCGCCATACTTTACGATATGGAAAACCTGTACAATAAAGGCCAAAATAGAAATGGTTATATAATAGAGAGACAAGAAAAGAGCATAGATTAGGAACTAATATATCGAAAACCTAGTAAAACGTAAATATAATTCAATTCAAGCCCATGTCATTGTCTATTATAATATTTAAAAGGCAACCTGGGAAGAACATAAAGAATAACGTGAGCCTCATTAGAACAATAACATAAATATTTCACGTAAAAATTAAATTCATCATCATATCAGCCACAGAACGTCTACTGCTGAACATAGGCCTCCCCCGGTGACTTCCAGATCGGCCGGTTGGAAGCGAAAAAGTAAAATTCAGTAACCTTTTATTATACGTGTCAATTTCTACAGCTCGGAAAAAGAGCCAGAAATAAAAATGCAATTCAGTCTTCTGTAACAGTTGACACAGTAACAGTTGAATTCAGAAGTTCAATTTTTTTTGTGTATTTAAATTTGAGCCGTCTACATATTTTAAATTCTAGAAACCTACACAGATTCTTGTTTTTATATCATTTAAATAACTTCTTCCCCCATTTGTGCAAATGTATAATTTTAAATGAAATACCAATTAAAGTAACCATAAATAGGTATGCTCTACATAATGACTTTTATTATACCAAAAACCGAATAAGGTGTCATGGGTCAGATCATCAGATGTTTAAAAAACACACATATCCTACACTTCCCAGTAGCCGATTGCCGTAGAGAATGGGAAAATATACCGCCTTTATTAATGTTATCCCATACATGATAAGTTGTAACACTTGGTCGAATAAGTCCTGTGACTAAGTACTAAAACAAACTTTTTTTGATAAAATTATTATTTATGCATCAACATAGTCTCCTTCAACTGCAATACAGTCTCTCCAACTCTTTTATAACTTTTTTATTCCATGAATGTAGAAAGATTTATCATTGGCTTCAAAATAAGCCTCTAATGCATTTGAGTCAAATTTCTTGCCCTGGAGCATTTTTATTAAATCTGCAAACATTCAGTAATCACTAGGGGCCAGATCTGGAGAATACGGTGGATGAGGAAGTAATTCGAAACACAATTCGTTAAGTTTGGCCATCGATATCATGGCCTTGTGACACGGCGCATTGTCCTGATGAAAGATCACATTTTTTTCTTTATTTGTGCCGTTTTTTCCGCTATTTTGTACTTTTATCGCTGTAATAAGCCCATGTAGTATTTTATATTTATATGTTTCCCTCTATCAAGGTTGTCGATGAAGAATATTCCATACACATCCCAAAATATGAGGCCATAACCTTCCCGGCAGATTGCCGCTTCGGGCGGCTTTCACCGGCCGCTCTTCACTCTGCTGACATCTGTTTGGATTCCAGAGTAAAATGGTGAATCCATGCTTCATCCATTGTCACATACTGACGTAAAAAAGCATTTTTAATTTTATTAAATAGTCCTAAACAGCGCTCTAAATCATTAATACGTTGTCGCTTTTGATCAATTGTTAGCAGACGCGGCAACCATTTGGAAAAAAGCTTTTTCATGGCCAAAATTTGTTGTATAGGTAATAGTGAAAATACTACCAGTTGAAATGTTCGCTAGTTCAGCTATCTCGCGCACTTTTACCTTTCGATCTTCCTTCACGATTTTCAAGACTTGGTTAATGTTTTGTTGAGTTATTGCTTCATTTTGACGTCCAGAGCGTTCAGCGTCTTTCGTGTCCATACGACCGCGTTTGAAATCGGCATACCACCGACAAATGGTTGGTTTAGATGGATCAGATTCCGGATAACACTTTATAAGCCATTGCTCTGCTTGAACGGTGTTTTTTCCTATTAAAAAATCGTTTTTTTTTCCATTGTTTTCGGAATTAAAAAAGTAGCGTGACATAAATATCTGTAACTCAATATTTAAGTGAAGATAAATAACACTTGAAAAAAATCATCGACCTCAGGTGGGACACAAACCCACGTCCCATCGCATACCGGGCGAGTGCTTTGACCACTAAGCTACCGAGGACGTCACGTGACAAGATGAAATTCCTCAAGTGTTTTTCTCGCTGACAAAGCCAGCTGATTCTGATCAATGTTGTAGCTATATGTATAGCTAAGTAGTATACTACCTTCAACACCCTATAGAAATATTTTTACAAATATTTGACTATTGGTTAAGATCAGAAATGCTTAAACATTGTAAATTTTTGTTTTTAGCAATTCCATGCATTTTTTTTTCAAGTGTTATTTATCTTCAATAAAACCTTGCATGGAATTGCTAAAAACTAAAATTTACAATATTTAAGTATTTGGTTTTAAATTTCTTTAAACATATTATTTGATAGCCAGTACTTTCTAAAAATCAAAAGAGTTTTTAAATATGCGCCATCTCGTTAGTTACATAATCATACTTAGTTAGTCTCGGGACATATGGAACGATCTAGTACGAGTATTTTATATCAAGTTAGTTGTTGCATTTAAGCATTACTTTTAGATCTCCCAGAAGGCAGTTAATAATAGGTAAAATGTTTTGAATGATACTCGCTGATCATAATTTTACATGTCATGTCTAGTACGTCTCTATACCAGCTGAACGATAGCTACGTAACATATTATCACAAATGGAAACAGTGGTGTCTTTTGGCCTCTCGTTGCTTTGAAATATAATGTGCATAACGGATTTACGGCCCGCGTTTTGCTAATGGTCAACTTTTTTTATAAATACCGTGCGATTTTCTTTTACATTTTAGGGATGTGACGAAATGTTTGCAAGCCTTCGGGGTGCTTTCTGGGTAATTTTAACACATCATATAAATGTGTCAGAAAACAAAAAAAAACGTATACTTTTGTGGCCTGTTTAATTGAAATAAAAACTTAGGTAATTGCGAGTCAATCTCTAAAGGCCAAAGATGTGTAAAATAGTTTGATTATCATATTTCAACAGGATTATAAATATTAAAATATTAATAAGGAATATCAAGCCCTTTGCGGCATCTAGAACCAGGTAAGTCTATAAGTCTACAATCGCACGTTAGTTTGAATTTAATCGCGGAAACGCGATTACAATACGATTACCATCGGAAGTTGTAAATTAATCACTCGTACGCGCATGCATTTCCTTTTTAGCTCCAGGAAAATAGTGGTAGGTAATACTATACTTTCTTCTTGTTTGTATTTAATCATTTGAAATTGTAATTAAATTAGAGCATGTATTTAATAATCGGGCCGATTAATCTAGTTATAAATTGTACACTTTTAAATCATTATAATCTAGGTATCAAGATTTAGAACTATATATATATGTCGCAGTCGGATTGTATAATCCGCCGTATCACAAACCAACTAGCTGTTTTACAAAACGGAGGCGTTTTGCGATACAGCGGATCGACGATACGGCGGATTGTCATTACGATGTGTTCTCCGATATGACGTCTCACTTTTAGCCGCATTTTACAATGCGCATTTTGTAGGGTAACGGGTTATTTTTCATAACATACGTAACGTTATATTGTTATACTTGGTATATGGTACACACACACACACACACACACACACACACACACACACACGCGCGCGCGCGCGCGCGCGCGTGTGTGTGTGTGTGTGTGTGTGTGTGTGTGTGTGTGTGTGCGCGCGCGCGCGTGTGTGTGCGTGCGTGCGTGAAGCGGGTGTGTGTGGTGTGTTATGTACATGTGGGTGCGTGATGTGTAACTTTCATGAACTGTATTTTTGTTTGTTTGTTAGCCCTGCGACTGTGTCTTGGGATCGAAGGCTATTGACTTTGTTTGCCTTCACTAACTTGTTACAGTAAGTACTGTAATGTACCTAGTACAAAAAGAGTGGATCTAAGACAGGCATGATTATGAGTATGAGTGTTGAATGATATCTTCAACTTCATCGTAGCTTTTTGTTATCAGCCATTTTACAAAGACCCTTATTCACTTAAAAAGTGTGAGCGGATAAATATTTAGCTCTTTGTTTAATTTATTATATAAATAGGCAGATTGCCTTTTGTACTGCCTCTTAGCATATACGGATTTTACCTGTGGTTGAGGTGCGACGCTAGCTATCCTTCTGCCATTACATTTACTTGAGTCGTAGAAAAGGCATCTGTGCTTCTTTAGGACAAAAGACAATAAGTATAACTTTCTTACCCATAAAATATCGCTTGTCAAGTATAAGCTGTCAGTAGAAAATTTAAATGGTTTGAAGAACATTACCTTCAAGAGTGCTCTTTGCGCCCTCTCCAGTTCAAAAACCTAGTTTTGGTTGCCCCTCCCCAGACACTGTATACATGGTTGGCAAATAATTAGTATTTTGTAGTTATCTAGATATAATAGTGTAATTTTAATACATTGAACTAGTGACAGACAATATGATATTACTTTTAGACATAGTAGTACCTACAGTTTTATAGAGTTAAGAGTGTTAGTATACTTATTATGGCCATAACTAATGGGCTAAAAGTGGTTTCTAAATTGATAAAGATAAGAGAGTTTTACAAAAATAAGTATTAATAAATTTCCATATTATTTGGTAGCACAGCAGCATTTGATCCACCCCTTCACAACGTATATATAATTTATACGTCAACGTATATTTAAACTCCTATCTTAAATAAGACTTAAAAATCTCCTACTGAGACGGTATTATGCTCTGAATGTTAAAAATCTAACCAAATTCGGTTTATTCAAAGTTTTATCAAGCTGCCACATCTAGAGTGAATTTAAAACAACTCAGCCTTATTAAAATCTAAATAACGACTAAACTGCGCAAGAGTTATTTCGTTGTATTACTACAACTTAACAAAGCGCATTCTGCATTCCTTTTCGTTATTTGCAGTTCTTTACACTATGTGTACACTGACCACTTATAATTTACGCTTTAGAGTTATGCAGGGAGCCATGCTGAATTATTTCAATTTGCAAATAGCGGAAAATAGTTGGAATGAAGTTTTTAGGGTTGCCACGCATGACTAATTTTTGTACAGGGGAAATACTTCCCTCCAGATTAGTGCGACGCTTGCATGGGTTTCTTATTAAGATTCTGTTTATATTAAGACGATATTTAGATTCGCTACGGATGAATTAAATGAACTAAATTCTAATAACTCCATGGAATTGTGCAATGATTTTAATTTGCCTGGCTGAAAAAAAATGCTTTTATTAAGGCAACATTCAAATTGTTTCTAGCTTGTATTGTGTATTTTATGTATATAATTATACATTTTATGTACACATATTCATAAAGACTAGATTTAAAAAGTGCCTAAAAACTTGCTGTCTGTTTTTGTGTTTCTATCAGAGATAGTTAACGATAAATTTAGTCTAAAATATTGAAGTTTTATGTTACATTCAATGTTCCTTCTACTAAGTTTTATCGTAGTCAAGTCGGCGTAACAAAATATTGTGTCTCGTTTCCGTACCCTGGTAGGTTAGTAATATTTAAACTGGAATATTAAATGATATCTTCATACATATCATGAAGATATTCATTTCATATGCTTTGGAAACTACTGAGGACGTGGCCAGGGACCTTGATGGTGTGATTGGAGTCATACGCGAAGTGGGAAACAGGCACTTTAAGGGAAAGCGAGCGTGCCGAGACGCCAAACTTTCGGGCGGGACTTTGGAACTGATGAAACGTCGACGGAAAATGCCAGAGGAAGCTTTGTCTGGCACCAATAAAAAGATCCGGAGATTGGTAAGACGCGACCTCCGCAGCTACACTGAAAAAAATACACTCCAACTAAGTCGTATTTTCTCTTAGTTGGCGCTATAATAATTAGAATAACGCTTTTATTGATAACTCAAGACAAGAGTGGGTAATTGCAGCAAAACGTTAAATTTGCATGAAACAACGCAGAGGTAATTGTTTAGTGTAATTAAAGTTCTTTATAAAAATAACTAGTTCTTCTTTGACTTTATAAAGGCTCCTTATTATATTGATTATTTATGTTTGTTTAGATTATCAGAAACGACGTGTTAGCATTTACGATTTATGTTTAATAGATCAACGAGATGTAACGTTAAAATAAACAAACAACAAGTTACATTAAAAAAGCTTGAAAGTAGAATCAAATAGAATGAGAAATAAAATCTACAATGTTTCTTAATAGCATGAACGCCTTTAATTAGTTATAACGATACATCTATTATATTGCAGCAATTAAGTGAAACGTTACATTAAACATGTACTTTGTAGAATCAAACATGTTAAGTTGTTACTTCTATTAACTTATTCTATTAGCATCTACGAACGTAATACGTTGTCTTAATTCACATAAATAATAGTTGTAATCTACTAGTAAGTTGTACCAAACAAGCTTCTTAGTAGATTCTTAGCCTTATAAGGAGATCCAGACCGTTAAAGGCTCTAGAAACTTCTAGCCAATAGGCTTATTATATCGTTATCGGCCTTTCGCAGATGCTGACCAATCACATCGCCCCTAGGTAGGGCTGCCAGATGTACGATTGGCAACATATTTTATTTTATTTCATTAACAACCATGTATCAGGGAATTCTCTAACAACTTTTATTAGTTAATTACCCGACTGCGACAGAAGGAGGGTTATGTTTTTCGAGCGTATGTATGTATGTATGTCCCTTTCTTTGACACGCCCTACAGCCCAAACGGCTAAACGGATTTTGACATTTGAGTTGTTAAATTCGTCAAAACCGTGGTAGTGACATAAGGTATAGAAATTTTGAAAATGGCGGCCGGATATGTAAGTAATAGTCGTTTTTTTTACCATAGCAATATGGGTATCAAAAGAAAGCTAGTAAAAAGGCCATTTCAAAAATATATGTATGATATCTCGTTAATTTTATTCAAAAAATAGTGAAATAAAAAATATTAAAGAAAAAAAACCGACTGCCTAAAAAGTGAACTGAAAAGACAAAAACAAGTTTATTAGTCATGCCAACGTAGCGACTTTAACAGTCAGGATCCATTCAAATCTATTACCGATTGAAATCTTTCCTCTATGTAATGGGTCCTGACTGTTAAAGTCGCTTTGTTCCGCATGACTATTAAACTTGTTCTTGTCTTTTCAGTTCACTTTTTAGGCAGTCTTTTTTTTTTACTCAAGCACCTTAAGATCGGACACAATAGAAAATAATCAGTACACGCCAGCGGACGCGGTGGGGCTTGACTGGGAAGACCTTCTGGCCAATCATTTAATAGCTGTATTAATTTCTTTTCTGCGGAACTTATTTTTTTTTCTTTTAGTTATTGCTTAAAATAAAACTAAGAAACTGTTTATCTTATGAAACATTATGAGCCAAGCAATGTGCAGTTTTCTTTTAATACGAGTACTTAAAAGTATTTATAGCATTCTTTGTCTCTCGCTATATTATGGCGTTGGTGACAGAGTTTTCGTTTTATTGTTTATGAAAAAATAAATATGACTGTAGTTCAAAATGAGCAACTACAAGAGACGTTAAGTATTACATAATTTCACAGGATTGTGTATTAAGAACTTTTTTTTAACTGTACCACCCGTACTATTATCCTAATTGTATTCTTTGACTGAACTGACAATCCCTAAAAGAATTAAAAGTGTAACTTTAAACCAAAATTTCAGGAGAAATACTTAAAATGATGACCAGTGCAATTTATATAAGCGTTTTATATAATTTAGGCACATAAATTAACTAATTAAAACTTAGTAAAGTAATGTTTTAGTCGTAGGTACGTTCTTTTTACTGCACACTGGCATATGATTTTTATCTGACTGGCGTACGATCGCACCCTTTTTATTAGTTTTTATAAATGTGACAGCCCTGGCTAGCGGAGTTGCGACCGCGCGCGCGCCGCCTCGAGTGCCGAGTCAGTCAGTAGTCGTCAGTCAAGTCAGTAGTCAGTCATCAGTTGAGCCAAATACGGGCACATTCGAGAAACTACATAGTTGTAATTTGTTTCAACTAGTTGTACTAGTTCTGATTGGATTTTACCGCGAAGAAGAAAACAACCGCGAGGCGTGTTTTTAAAATCAGTGCCTTGCCTTTTAGTATGGACAGTGACGTCAGTGAACTTCTTGGAACATGGGAGCTCTCGGAACTTATACCTATATTTGCAGGTAAATAAACGGAATTTTTATGGAGATAGCACTTCTATTACCTTTTTTTTATCTCATTTTACTTAGTCCACCTTGTGTCGCAAATCTTCGTTTTTAAACGTCTAAAGGGGCCTAAATTAAATGCTTTTTATAGCTGTGACATTTTCTTTCTGACGAATATTTTTGCGTAAAAATGCGATGGTAGGTATATTGGGGCCGCCAGACACTTAGTATTTTTTTTATGAACTCAAATCGTTGTTTTTTAATATAACTAGAGGCCTAAATTAAATGCTTTTAATACCTGTGACTTTTTCTATACCTACCTAATCTACTTTCAGAACAGCGGATTACGGTCCAGGCTTTATCGGCTCTAAAGCAAGAAGATTTAAAGGAACTTATTCCTTTCACAGGGCCTAGAGTCCTATTTACAAGATGCTGGGAAACATGGAAAAACGAGTTTACGCGGTCGACACTTGATAATATATCTTTTTCGGTGAGTTTGACGTTATTTAGTTACAGTTTGGTTACTAACTTTGATTTCCTGTAATTGTTTTCCTTTTTTTCTCTGCGGCATCTCCGCGACTGACAACGTTTTAAAATATAAAATTTTAACCTTCCTCTTGAACCACTCTATCTATTAAAAACCGCATCAAAATCAGTTGTGTAGTTTTAAGCCGGCTCCACATGCTTGCTGTTTGTCGCAAACACCTCGACCGGCAAACAGAGTGGCAAACACTGATCACAAACACCGAACACAAACAGGCGTCCTCATGCTTGGCGAATATGCTAGTGTATTTCAGAAAGGCAAACATGGTGGACGTTGTGCTAGTCGCAGCGATATATTCTTTGGAGATAGCCGATTTCTATTTTAAAATAAAGCAAAATGAAATATACAACGAAGAAAAAACTATAACGATGTTGATAAATGCTTCTAAGAATAAAATAATTATTATGTTTTCAGGCCAATCAGTCATTTTTAACCGACTAAAAAAAAGGAGGTTGTCAGTTTGACCTGTGTGTTTGTATGTATGTTACAATGTATGTATGTATATTTCGTAGTGTATTAAGTAGACGTGGCGCTTACGATACAGTAATTTTATTTACTGGGGGCGTAAACCATTACACTCAGAAACAAGAAAAAAAATCTTAGATTGTTTTTTAAATGACTTAAGCAAGCATTGAACGGTTATACCATGGTTACGACACTTCCGTTGATAACGATATTTTATAATGATATATCCTCGATTGGACGAAAAAGTATTGATAAAGTCCTGGGTAACAAAAAAGGGTAAAATAAATAATAATAATAAATAAACAATACATTCTGGACAACATCACCTACATTGCTCTGATCCTTAGATAAGTAGCTCAAGCACTTGTGTTATAGAAACCAAAAACAACGACGGTACCACAACACCCAGACCCGAAACGAAAATTTCGTTTTCTACATTGACCCAACCGGGGATCGAACCTGGCTGGAAGGTTAGAAAAACTAGGAACCGACTTCAAAATGAACTAAAAGGCAAAAAATAATATTTTCTAAACTAAACATAGGTAATCATATATTTTTGGAGTCGGTGCGAATTATTGAAGTTTTTTTTTCGTTAAAATTCATCAACTAGCATCTACATCCGCCCACAGATTAATACGTCCGCCGCCTGCAAGCTCGTGCGCAATACTGATTGCTCCCAAGCGTGTTGATACATAGTAAACATGTTTGCCGAACATCCTTTGATCTGTGCCCAAAAACCGACACCGATGCCGAACAGTGGCGAACACAAACACGAACAGGCAGACATTCACAAACAGCTATCCACATGCTTGTGTTTGTTGTTTGCTGTTTGCTGTTTGTAGCTGTTTGCCAAGCGTGTGGAGCCGGCTTTAAAGATCAAAGCATACAAAGGGACAGACAGACAGAAAGAATCGACTTTGTTTTATTCACTGTGTAGTGAATTTATTGTGATATATTTTTTAGAACCTGGATTTATCAAATATTGAGTATGGACAAGAATTACCAAATAATAATTGCTCCACTAATGACAAAAATGACCCAAAAGATCCAGACTACATTGTTATATCACTAGAGGAAACTGAAAAAGGATACACTACACCTCCAAGTTTAAAAATAGACCAAAAAGCAGTGTCAGTGATCAGTCCAGAAACTCAGAGCATTCCAGGAACTCAGAGCAGAGGGGGGGTATGTTTTAAAATATTATTTATTGTAGTTAAACTATGTATTTGTATAATTCATTATTTTAACCATTTTTGTACATTGAGCCTTAGACGACCGTCTTGGCCAAGTGGTTCACGTTCCGGACTACGAAGCCAGCGGTGGCGGGTTTGAATACCGCGAGGGGCAAATGTTTGTGCGATGAGCACGAGCATTTGTACCTGAGTCATGGATGTTATATATGTATTTAAGTAATTATGGGAGACGACCCCGTTAAATTGTTGTCTAGTACTCGTAACACAAGGATGTCTATTCCTTACCTCGAGACCATGATGATTGGTGTGTTGTCTGGCCCATATTTATATTTATTTATATTTAATAAAGCAATTAAATAGGTATAAATTAAATTCATGTGAATATTTAAATATATATATATATATATATTTAAATATTCACATGAATTTTATTTAATTATGGGGTTTATATATATATATATATATATATATATATATAAATATATATATATATATATATATATATATATATATATATATATATAAACCCCATTATGTGTGACCATTGACAAATCACAGACTTTCTTCTATAGTAATAAAAATTAAATACGAATTGTCCTTTAAATTTTAACACACATGACCATGTTAGTAATGCAAATATTTTTTTTCAGTTACTTGAAAATATTTTAAAGAAGTCGTTAGAAACATCCTCACTCTTGATTTACAAAGGTGGCTCCTTAGATGGAGATGCCACCCGTAACTTGCTGGCTGCAGTGATTGCCAAAGAAATATTACAGGAAAACAAAAATTCGCCCATAGTTGGCCATATTTATTTCAAATGGGTAAAGTTAATTAATGAACTCTTTCCGGGCGAAAACACTACAACATATTATATTCCTGCTTGTACAACTGCATCTGGCGTAGTCCTAGCAAGGGGCAAACTCGTGCACCAAGTTTTGAATAAAAGGAGGCGATTACAACAGTTAGGGTCTCTGCCAACTAAAAAGAGATCCAGAGAGGCAAGTCCCAGTCTGTCTTCTTCATCCGTAAGACCATTGCCTGACAGCCTCAATACAAGAGATTTATTGGATGCAAACTTTGAAGAAGATGTATTATGGTTGAAAAACGCATCTGAACCTTGGATCCAAGTGGAAACAAAATGGAAAAAGACTCTTAAACAACGGATTGTTAACTTACATGATAAGGACAAAGGCCAAACAATTGAAGCTTACTGCAACAGCTACCCGGCTTTAAAAAAGCCCTGCGGTTATACCCTGGTTAGTAGTCATTTAATTTGATGTAAATCCCACTACTAAAGTGAACGTTTGTCAACCAATGTGTGTGTGTTTTTGGGTGTATTGTATGTTTGTTACTTCTTCACGTGAAAACGGCTGAAGAGATTTTGATGTTACCTCCTGACAGTAATATATATATATATTACTGTCAAGGAGGTAACATCAAAATCTCAACCATATATATGGTGTTACAAAAATACCCCTAAATACTGCAAAGGGTGATTCAGTATTGATACTCAACTCAGCAAGGAACATAATGTACTGATTTTTTTTTTAAATATACACATTTGTGATGCTAATTTAATAATAAAATAATACTTGCGGAAACTCATATTCCTTCAGTACTTTTAAACATATGCTCACTTTTACAGCTCCTCATGGACTTTGATGAAATCTATGCAGACAAGAATGACAAGTTATTTACTCATTTTCCGGTAGCTAAATTAAAAATTTTGGATCTACTGAAGAAAAGAAAATCAAAAGACGACTTTTGTCAAGAACTTATTAGTCTGGCTGATTGTAAGTATTTAAAAGTGTATATTCAATACTAGCGCTCTGCTCACTTCTCGCGTAGAATTCATAATTGGTTCTTTCTTTGTATTTCTGGTACTTATTTGACTCCATAGCTAGAACTAGTATTTTGCAAAAGCAGATTATTTTCTTCTCATCTTAGTTAACTTTATATACTCAATGTATAATTTAAGAAAGCCTGTTTTCTACTTTTAATCGCCGTCAAGTGTCCGCTTAACAATAAATTCAGTTACCGAACCGAGAAATCTGTCAGTATTTTTTTTAAAGCTTGCAACTGATTATTTAGCTGCATTTTCTACTTAAAATGATCCTTCCCTGTAGCTGTCAACCGACTAATTCCATGTTTCGTCCCATTAGCGTTCGTCCCATTCAGACTAAACACAGATTTTGAAAATTGCGATTCTTCCTATTGAATTTATTATTATAATTTATAGTAATTTAGTACAGTCAGCAGCACAATTTGAGCTAACGAATAATAATGATAAATAAAAAACAAAACATCGATTTGTAAACAATTTTATAATTTTTAGACATTTACTAAATCAGTAATAGTAAATTAGACACCACAAAAACTTGTAGAGTTAGAAAAAAGTTTTTATTTTAAATCAGTTTTTATTAATTTAGACTTAAAATTGATTGTTTTTTGTAATTTTTGAAAAGCAAACTATTTTATTTTCTACAGTAAGTTATGACTTAGGTAAAACTAGTAAGTAATGAAAATGTAAGCAGTTAAATGTGGTATATTTTAGGTTTTTCTTTCACACAGCTTTAAAATTATATTTATTACTTTATCTTTTGTTCTGTAATAATTTTAGCTTATTTGTATAAAGTTCAATTACTCAAGCACCTTAAAACCAGACACAAGAGAAAAGTAATGTCAGTGGACGCCGGCGGCCGCGGGTGGGGCTTGTCTGGTTAAAGTTTTTTTTTTTAAATTATTGTACATATTATTTACGATTCTGTGATAACCTTTTTTTTAACTCAAGAAGTTTTTATGGTGTCAAATTTACTATTACTTTATGTGTGTTCATTTAACTACCTTCTTTTTACAAGTTATGTGTATTTATTTATTTTTCTTTTATTCCAGCTTCCAAAGAAGAAGACAAAAACCTTGCTGCGTTTTTGTCAATTCCATACTTACTAAATACAACACCTATCAAACAAAATCAAAAGAAAAAAAAACTGGACACATCCACATGCAGCTGGAAGCCATATAAGGCAGAAACACGAGATGCATTTATAAAGCATGTCAGATCTGATAGTGAAATTGTTCAAGGAATAGAACTTCGCCTTAGAACATTAAATAATAAAGAAGTGGCGGCACAACCTTATGTGATGATAATTGGTGAGTCACTGGCAAAAATAAAATCATTTATGGTTATTATAAATCCATCGGTCATATACCAAAGAAACAACATTTTGCAAGCTGTTGACACATGTTATAAGGCTATTTGGGCATTAAATGCGGAGTATGGGAGTGACTCATACGCCATTTGGTACTTTTTACAGCGTGGTCTATATAAAATGACTTCCAAATTTGACAGGGGTTCAACTACGGCCGAATCTCTCTTGACCGATTGTAACTTTTGAGTGCCCTTATTATTGATATTTCTTTATAATATTGTTTAAATTCAATTAAATAAACACTATTTGATGCTAAGTTTTCATTCGAAAGTGTTAATTTTAAAATATCTGAATATTCCGATTTACTTCATTAATTTATTAATAATTATCATAAGACTGAATAACAAAGTTCTCCTTTGAGTCTTGTTTGCAATTAGATCAAAATAAGTCTCACACAAGTAACTTGGGCCACTGTTTCTACTACACGTTATGTAAAAGGTACAGTTTTAATTTATGATACATGTTCTAATGATTTATTATTGCCTGTGTTCTTCAAAGTGCAAAATGTGTACTTGTATGATTCAATTAATTTGATTGTTACGGGAATATTAATACAAACTATCGCTTTTGATGATCATTTTTTTGCTTATGAGGTTGCAGAAACAGAGGCACAAAATGTTGTTAAATATCACAAAAATTTGGTGTCTCCTATACCATGTAACATTAATGTTCTCAGTAACGAAAAAAAATTTGTAACTTTGCGATGTACATTATAAGAAAATTAAATCAATATTTTTGGTATTTTTGTAACACCATTGTCTCAATGAGTGCTTTGGCCAATTCAAGCAATTAACAGGTATACATATGTAAAATATTGAATTTCTTCATACATACATACCTACTTTTAAATTTTGTGATTATACTAAGTTTATCACGCCTCGCGGTATCATCTAGGTATGTAACTTATAAATATGACATCTGTGATGGTGTTACGTCTATCTCGCGGTAAGGACTCTACTCAACTTAAGTCTCTCTAAAGTCCCTGCGCTGACTTTATTTGTAACAATTTATAAAAGTCTAGTTAAATAATGTATTAAATATAAAAAAATATAATATTTTTGTTTTAAATTTTGTTATTAAACTAATCACATCCTTCCTAAACTTATTAAAGATAGACAAGAGATTAATTTACGATCCTTATTAATGTATATATTTTTAGTTGTCATATATAATGAGTGTTCTTGCCAATTCAAGAAATTTACATATGTGTCTCAATTTAAATAGTTTAGTAAATTAACAACGATACATTTGACTGTATGGTCGAGTTCATTAAAGGAATCGCATCGCGTTGCAATTACTGCAATACGGGTCGTCTATGACTCCACTATTGAACGCGACTGTACATTTAAATGCATGGTTGTTAATTTACCAAAGTATTTATATAGGTATACATATGTAAATTGCCTAGTTTGGCCAAAACACTTACTAATCATTACAATGATATATCGACACCAACAATGTAGACTACGCTATCTTGAAAAAGCCAACTTTACAGTAGAATGCAATTTATGAAAATTTGTGATTAAAAAAAAAGTACATTTACATATCGTAGTGTTTTTAATTTATAACTTTTTTATTTTTGGGAATTGCGATATGAATTTATTGTTATAGTTTCTAGTACATATGTTAAGCCAAATGCCGTAAAAAACGCTAATTGCCTAAAATTTAAGTAAGCGTAGTCTAAGTTGCTGGTGTCGATATGTATACATTAGTAAGGATCTTAAATGATTTGTTTGTCTATCTATTATAAGTTTGTATTTGAAGGATTTGGTTTGTATAATTAAAATTATTTGGCGTGTCATATATCATTTAACATAAATGTTTCAGATGCGGTAAAATTTGTAACTGCGTTGTAAATTTTGAAAAAAATAAATTGATTCATTTATGCCTACTTTTTAATTTTGTTATTTCACTGGGGCCATTCACATATTACGTAAGACTTAGAAGAAAGGGTCTTACTTTTGCTTACAAGGAGTCATGATAGTTCTGATTTTTCACTAGAGGGGTCAAAAATCTTCTTACGTAATAAATGAATGGCCCTTAAAACCTCAGCATTCATATACTTTAAAGAATCATTGATACTGTAGTTATGACATTTAATAGATTTAATTTAGGTCCTTATATTAATGTATACATGTTTCATAGTAATGTGTTATTAATGTTTTAGCCAATCCAAGCAATTAACATTAATGTGTCCCTATGAAAGTACTTTTGTAAATTAAAAACGATACAATATTTGACTGTACGGTCGAGTTCATAAGTTAAGTCATAGACAACGCGTATTGCAATAATTGCAACGCACTATGACTCCACGTATGAACTACTGTCACCGTACAGTCAAATGTATCATTGTTAATTTACAAAAGTACTTACATAGGGAATATAAATGTTAATTGCTTGGATTGGCCAAAACATTAATAACACATGACTTAAAAACATGTATACATTAATAAGGACCTAAATTAAATCTATTAAATGTCTTAACTACATTAACAATGATTCTTAGTTGCTGGATTAAAGGATATGATTAAAACAAAAATGAATCTTAGTTGTTTTTATTAACTAATTTAATTACATAACACAATCATCTTGGTTGTCTTCTAATTACTTATTTGATTGTATGGCACAACCATCTTGGTTGTTTTAATAACTAATTTGATTGGATGACACATTCATCTTAGTTGTTCTCATTACTAATTTGATTGTATGGCACAATTATCTTGGTTGTTTTAATAACTAATTTGATTGCATGACACAATCATCTTAGTTGTATAAATAACTAATTTGATTGGATGACACATTCTTCTTGGTTATTTTAATAACTAATTTGATTGCATGACACAAGCATCTTGGATGTTCTAACAACTAACTTGATTGCATGACACAAGCATCTCAATTGTTCTAATAACTAATTTGATTGCAACATGCAGTCATCTTAGTTGTTCTAATAACTTATTTATTTAGTACAACAAATTATCTTATTTGAATTAACTATCTAGCCTTTATAAGGCTAAACTAGAACTTAACAGAACAAACTACCATAATTTAACAAAGTTATCTTAGTCACAGAGATCATGATCTTGAAAGGCTCATATGGAATCAAGATGCGTGAATAGATTTAACAAGATCGTAGTTGATGTAACATATTTTTTTTTTCAGTGTACAATACTCGCCTCATAGAGAAGGCGATTGAGCAGAATCGTGTCATCGGTTCCGGAGATTCTGGCCGAAATCGATGGCTTTTACGGCCGATTGTACGCATTGCATTCCCTACAGCCGCAGCCTGACGCGAATGATCCAAGAGCCAAGCTTACCCGCCACTTCACTGAAGATCTCCCAGCCGTGGAGGAGGATGAGATTGAGGCGGCCCTTGGATAGCTTAGTATTGGGAAGGCTCCCGCCGAAGACGGAATCACATCTGAGCTCTTAAAAGCTGCAGGCCCACCTGTGCTTGGCGAACTTAAGAGGCTCTTCAACTCCGTCATAGCGTATGGGACAACTCAGGGGGCGTGGTGGCATTGTTTTTCAAGAAAGGAGACAAAAGTCTCCTGAAAAACTATAGACCAATCACGCTCCTGAGTCACGTTTACAAGCTATTCTCGAGGGTAATCAAAAACCGTCTTTCCGCAAGATTTGACGCTTTCCACCCACTGGAACAGGCTGGGTTTCGCAAAGGTTACAGTACCATAGACCACATTCAAACGGTGCGGCCGGTTATACAGAAGTCCGAAGAGTATAACCAGCCCCTGTGCCTGGCCTTTGTGGACTATGAGAAAGCCTTCGACTCGGTCGAAACCTGGGCTGTTCTGGACTCCTTGCAGCGATGCCAAGTCGATTGGCGGTACGTGAAGGTGCTAAGAAGCCTGTACAGTATGGCATCAATGTCTGTCCAAGTACAAAACCACCGAACAAAACCCATCCAGCTGCTCCGAGGTGTTAGACAGGAAAATGTTATATCTCCGAAACTGTTCACCAACGCACTGGAGGATGTTTTCAAGACGCTGGATTGGAACGGACTGGGCATCAATGTAAATGGTGAATATCTTACGCATCTTCGCTTTGCCGATGACATAGTTATTATGGCAGAATCGCTGCAAGATTTGCAAGAAATGCTGCACTGCCTTAATGCTGCCTCGAGACGTGTGGGTCTTGGGATGAATTTGGACAAGACTAAGGTAATGTTCAACGAACATGTCATCCCGGAACCAATTACCATCGAGGGCACTACGCTCCACGAGGTCGCTCTACGCGAGGTTGTCCAAGAGTACGTCTACCTTGGACAAGTACTACAGCTCGGTAGTGACAACTTCAAGCGGGAAATCGCCAGAAGAGTGCAGCTTGTCTGGGCAGCATTTGGGAAATTGCGTCATATCTTCACGTCGACACTGCCGCAGAGCCTGAAAAGCCGGGTCTTTAACCAATGCGTCCTACCAGTTTTTTTTTTATTTATTTCAGATGGGTCCACTCTTGACCCCAATCTTGCTCTAGAGCATAGATGGGATCTACGATGGAGCGAGCTTGCCCAGAAGATGTCTATTCACTCTGGACTTTAAGAGAGTCAGGTTATATGCACTCGGAAATACAGACGCAGGCAGGGAATTCCAATCTTTAGCTGTGCGCATTATAAAAGATGATGAGAAGCGCTTAGTGCGGATTATGGGTATATCAACTAAGAACGGATGGTAGCCGGCCGTGCGTCTGGATGTCCGATGGAAGAAAGGTGACGGTGGTATGAGCTCATGCAGCTCATGAGCACACTCTCCGAAGTACAATCTATAGAAGACCGATAGGCAAGCAACCTTGCGGCGGTGAGCCAGGCCGTGCAGCTTGGACGCCATCAGTTTTTTATCGCCTATTATTCTCTTGGCTCTGCGTTCCACCGAGTCAAGTGAAGCAAGTTGGTATTTCGCCGAGCCGTCCCAAAGGTGGCAGCAGTACTCCATGCAAGAACGGACTTGGGCTTTGTAAAGAGTTAAAAGCTGTCCAGGCGTGAAGTACCGCTTGACTTTATTCAGGACGCCCAACTTTCTAGCTGCAGTTTGATCCTTAGACTCGATGGTGGTGCCAAAGTTTTAACCTACGGAGTCGAAACGTGGAACATGACAGTCAAGTTGGCCTACCGACTACACGCCACTCAGCGTGCTATGGAAATGTCTATGTTAAGGATCTGTTTAAGGCATAAGATCCGGAACGAGGTCATACGATTTAAGACTAAGGTGACTGATATTGTCCAAAAATGTAGCAAGCTGAAGTGGCAGTGGGCTGGCCATGTCTGTCGCAGAACTGACGAGAGGTGGAGCAGGAAGGTTCTCGAATGGAGACCACGCTTAGGCAAACGTAGTGTAGGACGCCCCCCAGCTAGATGGACCGATGACCTGAAGAAGGCAGCTGGCAGCGACTGGATGCAAAGGGCGGGAGATCGTGCGCTGTGGCGCTCTTTGGGGGAGGCCTATGTCCAGCAGTGGACTGCAACAGG
The DNA here is from genome assembly GCA_950371115.1 of Anania fuscalis. Taxonomy (NCBI): domain Eukaryota; kingdom Metazoa; phylum Arthropoda; class Insecta; order Lepidoptera; family Crambidae; genus Anania; species Anania fuscalis. Next base: position 14,493,046 of record OX493328.1, read on the forward strand.
CTGATATGATGATGATGATGATGATTAAATGATATTTAAAATCTGAAATACCTACAGAACAATATTATATAGACATCATCAAAATCACTACCATTACGCAAAACGAAACTGCACTTACTGCAGACAAAGCAGATGAACTCCGATTTAATCAGGGAAATGTCGAAACTGACACAATATACTCAAATTAATGAACGATCAACTGAAAACATCGACGAATTGGCAGTTGGCTCATTTGTAAGGGCAGCAATTATAAACCAGTGTAATCAGGCTGCGACCGAGTGTGGTCGCCGGTCTGATGCGGCGCAATCAAGTGATTAGTATTTCAGTGGCTTTAGTGATTCATATTAGGAGAGTGCATGGTTTTAGACAATTGCCATTGTAGCTTAGTTTCAACTGAAACAAGAAGGACTATGTCTGTGTATGAATGACGGTGATTATGTAGAACAATAATTCAATGATAAAGGCAAGAAGATACTCAACCTAATGATCATGTCTAACGGGCATAATAGGCCCTAACTCTTAATATAATAGGTACTAAAACTAGCAAATATAACAATTAAAATTCTATTAAACACACTCTGTTGTCTTTTATTTACGCGAACACGATGGAATCCGGATCATACTCTTAGTCATACAGTTTTTCGTAAAGCCACCCATACAGATAAATACCTCAATGGTGCCTCTCACCATCATCCTCGACAGTTGGCTACCGTAGGCAAATCATTGTTTCAGAGAGCAAGGGGTATCTGTGACGACCAACACCTGGCTGGCGAGCTCCAGCATGTCAGGAAGGTACTACGGGAAAACCAGTTGCCGGTACCACGTCGTTCCAGACCCCGGGTCAAGCATTCCACCGTCGAACGCCAACCTGCTGTACTACCTTATATGAAGGGTGTCACTGACAAGATTGGAAACATTTTGAAGCGCGCTTCAATCAAAATCTACTTCAAGCCGCCGAAAAAGATTAACCAATTTTTACCAGCTGTCAAGTGCAACATACCTCTTCAAGATGCGGGGGTGTACAGACTGGAATGTGACTGTGGGCTCTCCTATATCGGTCAAACAAAACGAAGTATAGGCGTGCGGGTAAAAGAACATATAGCCGATATCAAACATAGACGGAATACTAAGCCTGCAGTGTGTGAACATGCCTTAGATACACCCAACCATTTCATACGATTTGACCAGCCTAAAGTCCTTGCAAGAGAACGACGATTTGTTCCTCGCATGTTACGGGAGGCAATTGAAATTAGAAGACACCCGAATTTCAACAGAGAAGATGGTTGGAAAATACCACCAGCATGGGATCCTGTTTTAACGAAATCCCATGCTAGGCCCCGCACTGCAAGACCTCTAGATACAGTTAGCTCTTTTTGCGTAGATAGGAACACAAATTAATATTAACTGAGTGACGGTAGTTTATATTTTTTCAAAATATTGTAAAGACGAATAACACCTTAGTCTACCTGTGACTACGAACGCTGTAAAGTGTTCGAAACGTCAGGTTACATAAAATGTTAATAAATCGCGAAATAATCCGTAAAAGTAGTTTCATTTAAATCTATTAAACACCTTAACATGACCACTAAAACATAAAAATAGTCAGTATCTTGAAAGTATATTATTTTAATTTACAATCCTTAGTTTTCGACGTGAGTAGTGTGTACACAATACAGTTTGGAAGGATGTTTGTCACTGACGATGTGCTTTATTAGCACAGTGTAAACAAGGATACTTTTTCAAACACGATTCGAACTTTTCAGTCCTGCAACAAGAGTTATGAATCTGCGTGTACGGGTTGTCCAGTGTTTGTGCGTCCGTCAGGGACATCCTGTAATTAATACGGGCATGTACAGTGGCGACGGCTAATGAATAGGGTGTACCGTGCTCGCAAAAACTGGACGGTCATATAACGCGAGGCGAATATCGCAGATAGCCCTGCTTGGGTAAGGCTTGGTGTACACAACACTACACACAATACAAGAAACTTTCAGTAACTCTAACATGACCTTAACAGCGTGACTCTAACTTTAAATAAGCAATTATCTGTAAATAAATAAGCAAATAAGATGTAAAGTGAATGACTCCACGTAGGTACTGTAGAGGTTTATAGCCGAGCGAATAAAACCTCTACGTCTACCAAGGTATGTTCGAAATATGAAACTTGCTTTTGAATATTTTTCTTTGACGTAGAAAGAACTTTTGTTTTCGGGATTCATTAGAAAATCTGGAGTCGAAGAAAAATAGTTAAAAGATATATAAAAGTAAAAACGTGATCTTTAAAATTGTGCAAAACGATTCAAAAGTTAAGTATTTTCTGCATCCCTCATGTAAAGAACCTTTTAATAAATATAATTCATTAAGTGAAATAATTTGTTCTCGATCAATTCCCAATAGTCTATCCCAGCTTCGGCCATTGGCCCGTTACAGTACGTTACAGTACGTTATAGTGGAGGCGCCGCCCGTATCCCGTAAATGCTCCGTAATTAACATTATTTCACCAAGTTTTCAGAGACGAAGAATCAAACATTAGATGACACGCAGAGACGGAGCCATATGGAAGTGAACCATTGAATGCAAGCATAAAAGGGAGGATATAATATACAACGGAAGAAGACTACAGTTTTTTAAAAGATAAGTAACGTAGATAGTTTATTAATTATAATGGCGGAAAAATATAATGGGCATCCTGGCAGTTGTGCCGAATTTTTTAAACAATTTTTATATATATCTGACCTCAATGGTTGGGACGATGCTGCAAAAATAGCAGTATTGCCGGCTTATTTGACGGGGGCAGCGTATTATTTCTATAGAAAAACCACTATTTACGAAACGACGTTTAAAGATATTCAAGAGGCGTTCATGGCAGAGTTTGCGGATGTTGAAAGTGAGCCCGTTGCTAATCATTATTATGGCCACATTGAACAAAGTAACAAGTTATTGGCAAAAGAAGTTGAGGCTCTAAAAATAGAAGTAGGTAAACTGCAGAAAATTATTCAACAAAAAAACGAATCAATAGAAGGAATGAGTTTGTGCTTACAAGAAGTAAACCTGACCAATCAAAAACTAAAACAAGAATGTGAAAACTTAAATGAAATAAACATCAAGCTATCTGAAGACATGGTTTCTAAAAATGATGAAATAAATGCGATAAGAAATGAACTTGCTGGTGCGAGAAAGACTTTTGCGAAAGAGCTTCTTATTAAAGAGGATTACATTAAGTCAGCCAACAAAGAAGTTTTATTTGTATTGGAAGAGAAAAGAGATTTGGAAATTAAATTTGAGCATATTTGCAAAAAAAAGAGAGTCTATGTCTATTGAGTTGAGTAATAAAGACGAAGAATTATTGAACCTCCAAGAGAAAAATAATGCTTTGGAAAAAATAATGCAAAACAATGAGATATCTTCCCAAGCATTGAATTTAGAATTAAAACAAGAGAAACAGACAAGAATTGAACTTATAGCAAAACACAAAGACGAATGTAAAAAAATGAATAAGAAACTGTTAGAAAGTGAAAATGAAAGAAAACTTAGATGTAGAGAAATTGCGAATCTGAACGAAAGACTGAATGACAACGTTAAGTCCAACAAAAAGTTGCGTCAAGAAGTAGAAGAGCTTAAAGATTCTTTGTCTAAGCAAAGTCAGAATTGTAAGATTTTGGAAAGAACAAATGTCACAATGTTAGAAGTTTTACAAATAAAAAGAAAGCAAATGCAAGAATTTCAGAAATGTTTGAAAACCATGGAAAACGCTAACAGTAAGGAAAAAGATCAAAGTGAGGAAAAAATTAGCTACGTTGTAACAAAAGGCACAGACAGGCTTATGAGGAATTTAGAGGACATGGAGGAACGCGTTATGAACACTCAGATGCAGCCGGACGACGTGCAGTACGAGAGAGACTCTTATGAAGCCTGGATCAACGAACTGAATTTACAAAAACAAATATTAGTTGATAATTTTCAGAACGACTTTATTGAACAATTTGCTTTCTCTTCCGATCTGTTAGGTTGTATTATAAAGACAGACGACACGCTTGCTCTAAAAGCACCTTATAAAGACAATATTTTCATTACTAGGGCATTAAGAAATATACGCAAAGCCCAAATAAAACAAAAATTAATTTTAATTAAAAAACCAAGCCCTGCTAGCCCATACAGAGGCCCTTAAGTCTTTTAACTTTCATGGCAGTGGTTTGTTATAGATATTTTATTTAATAGGTAGGAGAAAACACATCGTTTTGTACATGTTTAATTTAATAAAAACTTTTTTTAAATGAGAATAGAATAATAACAGTTAGTTTTTTTTGAAGTCGGTTAAATAAAATGAAAAAAGTATTGTGTAAAAAGTCTTTGGCATAGTTTAACTTTCTTTAAACTTTTACTTTTTAAAGTATACTATATAGTCCTTGAGTGACAGATCCAATACTTGACGTACTATATAATCCTTGAATGACAGATCCGGTGCTTGACGTCTTATATGATCCTTGAATGACAGATCCGATGGTTGACGTCTATGTATCAATTATTTAATTGTGTAATGTAAATATTTGTTGATAAAAAATGAAAAAAAGTTAACAAATTTATTTTATTAATTAACAATAATAGTATTTTGCTGGTTAGGTAAAGTTAGGTATGGAAATAAAAAAAGTTTAATAAAAAACTAAAAACCGACTTCAAAATGAAACTAAAAAGCGAAAAATAATATTGACTAAAACATACCTAATCAGTTCTTTTTGGAGTCGGTGCCAGCCATCGAGAGTTAAAATGTGTTCATTCGCACCGACTCCAAAAAGAACTGATTAGGTATGTTTTAGTCAATATTATTTTTCGCTTTTTAGTTTCATTTTGAAGTCGGTTTTTAGTTTTTTATTTAACTTTTTTTATTTTACAATTTTAAGTGTTAAGTCGTCTATTTTTCCCTCCTAACTTCGCCAAAAATTACTTTACAGCAAAGTAACCTTAACTAATATTGGTTGGTGATAAAAATAAGGTGTTATATAGGGTCAATTTTTCGACGAAAATTTTTAAGTCTTAAGAAAAGGGTTTACCTACACTCCAACCAGAACGGCGGCTATTTTGGTGTCGTAACCATAGGATAAGGTCTCGCGTTAAATAACAGGTTAAATTAGGAAAGGAACTTTCAAATTTTTTTTCGTTACTGGGTGTGCGGGTACGCCCCCAGTAATTAAAAATTGGTGGTCTGGTACCTCATAAGCTCCACGTCTGCTCAACACACTGCGAAATACGTTCTGTCGACAAATTGCAGTATTATCTTCTAACTCCTATCCGTTAAGGAGTTCTGTGGCTTCCATCATCAGGTCAGCAACATGACATGATGATTACCAGACCCAAAAATCAGCATCGAGTCAGAAAATATATGCAAAACATTATGGGTGCCTATAAAAATTGAGGGTTGCCCTCGATTTCCCAGGGATCCCATCATCAGAATCTGACTTGGTGGAAATGGGACCACCTCGGGAGTATGCCCTTTCAAACTAAAAAATAAATTTTGAAATCGGTCTATAATTGACGGCGTAATCGCGTAACATACATACAAAAAAAAAAAAAAAAACAACATTCAGACGAATTGAGAACCTCCTCCTTTTTTTTGAAGTCGGTTAAAAAGTAGGTTATAGTTTTATGAAATAAGATAGGATGTGACTGTAATTTGTTTTGGATTGTGGACTAATACGTTTTTCTTTCTAGGGAAATTCAATGGATCTGGTTTCCTCATGATATAACAATGAAAGCTGGGTATCGAGCACTGTGATCAAGCACAACCACTTCTTTTGAAAATACACCCATGCGAAATTTTAAAATGAGAGTGATCTGTTTTGGGGTAATTTTATATTCATTAAGGGGTTTAGGATTTATAGTTAGATGATTAGGTAGCTGTTAATTGGTTATCGTGTGCCTCATCAAGCGCATAGCGTTTGAGGGATGTCTTAAGTTGGACATCATACATGATAAGGAATTACAGATATGGGAGTTTGGTTAGGACAGAAGGCAAGGGTGTATTGTAATTTCAGGTTGTGTCTCGCGAAGGGGGAAGTGCATAGTTAAGCAAAATTAGATATGGAAACCAGATTCACAAATGAGCGTCATAGTAAGGTCTTTGATGGCATTACTTGTTTATGTTGTTAATAGTCAAGACGGTCAATTGTTTATTTATTTCCATTAGGATAGGAAACATAGTTACTTTTCTAAATTGATAAAAATTGTTTTCCTGGACTAATTTTGCAGTGAACAATGGTGTCGATTCTGTGGATGAATTTTTATCGGGTGTTTTTTTTATCCAAAGTTGGAACGATCATAAGTTTACTGTAGTATAATTATAATAGTTTTATGTTAATGTGTATCATGTTGTTGTTGTTGTTGTTGTTGCGATGTGATTAAAATCATTCCAGCTTACTGTTACATTCAGTCTTTATTGGCATCATTGAATATATTGATTTGATTTCACCCGTAGGTAGGCTGTTTTAAGAGAGTTAGGAAATTTTTCAGATGAACTGTGAAATTTTTTTCTTACCGGGGGGGATGTAGAGGTTTATAGCCGAGCGAATAAAACCTCTACGTCTACCAAGGTATGTTCGAAATATGAAACTTGCTTTTGAATATTTTTCTTTGACGTAGAAAGAACTTTTGTTTTCGGGATTCATTAGAAAATCTGGAGTCGAAGAAAAATAGTAAAAGATATATAAAAGTAAAAACGTGATCTTTAAAATTGTGCAAAACGATTCAAAAGTTAAGTATTTTCTGCATCCCTCATGTAAAGAACCTTTTAATAAATATAATTCATTAAGTGAAATAATTTGTTCTCGATCAATTCCCAATAGTCTATCCCAGCTTCGGCCATTGGCCCGTTACAGTACGTTACAGTACGTTATAGTACACATAAAATATTATCATGGGCTTAGCATGACCACTTCGCTATTCAAATATAATATCATAATAATTTAAATAAAAAAAGACAACTTCACACCCTAATAGAACGGAAAAAGATAAATATTTATACCACAAAAAATTCACAGACAGCCTACAAAAACCCACACTCTACTAACCGATGCCGTTTGTGCAATTAAAAAAACGCCTTTCACTTTTAAAGGAGAGGTACCCTAAAATATATATCAATTTTATTTTATACCTTAGCGTTACAGACATCAATATCCGTACTGAATGCTAACTTTGTAGTAGGTAACTATTATTTTACAAATACGCTAACCGTATTTGTACAGATGGACTAGTTTTTTTTTTACAAATGTGGTAGGAGTTAGGTTATGGTTTTTTTTAAGTTACACTCAAGTTCCAAAACATAGTGTCTCCCTACTACAGCTGCATTGGATGACGATGAGAATTTTTTACTAAACGTGTTCAATACTTCAGTTTCCTAACATCAAATACTCGGGTATGCTCGTGTGTGCCCGGCCTAACCCGCGGACCAAACTCTAGATGTCAAAATGATAGGCACATACATATTGGCCAGCTATTGATTTTCACCCGACAGGCTGACGCTGCAAATTTATTTTCGGTGAGTCAACTATAAAGGCAAGTGGATGTTTTAATTTTAAATTGTACGGGCTTAAATGTTGGCCTTTTGATATTAATTTGTTGACAAAATGTTGGGTGTTAAAGATTTTGTCAATAAAACAACATCTGTATCGTACAATTCTGTTGGATCTTTACTGGCAATTGTTTTGGTAAAGAATACAAGCAAATGTATTAATTAATTCGTTTAAGGAATCAGGATAAATTAAAAAGCCTGTAATGGTTTTAATATTATAACTAAAATAGTTTTATTTAAAACAGAAATATCAAAAGAATGGCATTGCACAGCATAGACAGCGAATTAAAAAAAATAATAAAAATTAAACTTACTTAAATGGAAATATACAATAACTTAAATGTATTTAGAATCAAAATATTGTCCGTTACACACATCCGGTTGTTAACATAATTATACTTTCGAAAGTATAATTTTGTAACAATATTTCTTAAATTAAGTAAGTTATTCGTAGAGTGACTAAGGAAAAAATCCTGACTAACTTAATCTCTTATGGTTCGCACTTCAGGACTACAGACCATACTTTTTAGTATTTAGTTAAGAAACAAAACATATATAACCTACTAATAAATAATTATAATTTGCCGTTGACACAAATAAAACGAGAAGACTCTACCTGCAGAAACGTATTATATCTAGATTGAACCTAAACCTAAATTAAATCATAATTCTACAACTATCATCGTTAAGAAAATCTCAGTTTTAATTTACAAAGTTTTCGCAAGTATTCAAAAATAAGGAAGTTACGAGCTAAAATGAGAATACATTTTATTTTTGGATAATCTCAGACAATCTTTGCATCGAAAACTTTGAATACCAAATTGAGTCTATCTATAGCATTGTTAAAATTAGCGCAAAGCCATCGTCGGAATTATTCACGAGCGCGGGTGCTTCATACGCAATCGAAAATTTACAGCTCAATATAAATCAGCGAATAAGTATTCCGCTAATAATTTATGGTACACTTCTAACCCGTTGTAGAGTAATGAATGCGTCCACAGATATCACTCGTCTTTAAATTAACCCTAAGGAAATAGTGCTGGGTTCTTTACTTACTCGATTTTCACAAGCATTCGTGTTGCTCGAGTATTATAGTTTTCGAATTGGAATCTAAAACGAATCCGGTTAAATCCGGTATCGATTTCTTATAAAAACCATATGAATACTTTTCGAAGCTGAGTGGAAGTGGCTTTCAGAGCGCCTGAGAGCTGCTGAGAATTTACATTGTACAGAGAATCGATTTTGCGGTATGCCGATTTAAAACACTCCTTTCTTTCTTTATCCTTAGTTGTACTACTACGACTACAAGTTTTGCCTAATCCAAGACTCTAAAACTCAATATATTTTGTTGTAATAAACTTCCATTTGCGGAATTAATTATAGGCAAATAAGAAAGTTTTTCACCACTTTTGATGACTTAGCACAGTATAATAATATATCGCTAGGGCTTATTGTAAGACGTAGTACGTAATTGGTTAATAGAAAAGGTTTTATAAATCCAATCAAGAACTGGCTTGTTCTTGTAATAAAAGAGGTTTATGCACAAACCATTTTTAACTCTAAAAAATAGTAAGCTTTAAATTTATGATCTGCCATTTATGGACTACTCAAATCATCAATTCTCGCAAAGCTCAGTTATCACTTCCTAGTCCAAATAATCACAAATGACACAACTGATAAAGGAAAGCAAAATAAACCTAGTACCTAGTTTTCAATGAGCAAGTGATATTCAACCTTAGGTCTGTAAACCAATTTCGTTGTCGACTATTATCTAGTTTCTTCAATAAACATAACACGACCCAAATACTACTTTCACTCAAGCTTAGGAAAGTATTTTTAAAAGAATCGATTCTAATCGATTTTAATTTATACTCGACACATCTCTAACGGAAGCAAGCCCTTCACTTAAACCGCGAATCCACTTACTATTTCTCACACTATTAAGATAAGGCCTCCGCATAAAAATCACCTTCATCACGTTTAAAGGTGTAATTGGTTTTTATCACTTCCGACTCGTGTTAAGTTAGGTCTAGGGTCGTGAAAAATGCCGGTCAAGATGCAATAACTATATCTCACTAGTTTTCCGGCCTACAATGTTTTTGTTCAAAAAGTTTGATATATTTTATTGGGTCCTCTAATCCGAGCACGAGAGGTATAGAATTGCCTATATTAGTGTGATTTTCCAACGATGTAGTTCAGCAAATAATTTCATTGTTACATAGATGTACGCTATCCCATCCCACAAATACCTATGTTTAAATAGAATTGAATAAGGATCTATTTGCAATTTGTTTGGTAAGATATGAAAAATATTTCTTGCCAATGATTAATTATTTCATTGGCAAGAAGTCTCTAGTCTCGGCACGGAAAACTGATATGTTATAAAAACATAATAAATTTCAAATAAGGCAAAAAGTAATAAGAGGCACGCGGATTTTTATCTAAGCTCTTAAAAAAATTCCGTACACAGAAATTCATACAGAAAATGAATAGAATATTAAATTATGTTGGCCCGCATTTTGTAAAACTGACGAAGCTTGTTGTTAAGCTTTCAAGGAGCTTTTAAGTTAATGAACAACTTATAAAAATATCTATTGACATTACGCCGAATCTTTCGTTCAATGTTATGATTAGGGAAACAAAGTAAGTAATAATTATTGAGACTTCGTCATTGGCAGATTTTATTCTAATTTGTAATTTTTGGTCTTAACTATGATTTTAGCTCTTAAATCTTCTTACCTGGATAGTAATTTATGTATTCTTTTATTTATAATTAGCTTAAGCTATGTGTAAAATATACTAGTCACATACTTCCAACATCTTTGGGTATTAATAAATGCTAACTGCTTATTACTGTTTTGTTTAAATAAATAAAAAAAACACATTTTTAAATCGCCTTGTACCTACTTGTTACATTGTATACGAATTAAATATTAAATTATGACTTTTAGGGCCTGTTTCACAATATAAGCATAAAGTTATGTAAAAGATAAAAATATTTGAGATATTTTTATCTTTTGAATGTCGTGTCAAAATCGTGTTTATCCTTGAGATAATAGCTTATCAGTACATTGTGAAATAGGCCCATAAAGTAGTAAAATAAAACGTGCCAGAAACCTTTACTTTTTCATCCTATAATGCACTTGGTTTTTTTTAATCCTGGATAAAACCTTTGTCTAATGCCATAACCAAAATTAGTTTTGAAAGTGCCTCTACAGCATGGAAGGGTTAAAAACTATTTTTATTACGGTACTGGACGGACGGAGATCGCGTCAATTATGCTAACCAATGCAGTCGGCTCTTACTGGATTTTTATCCAGTTTATTAAACTGTCTCAACCCTGAGATTGGCATGATAGGAAATTGCTAGGGTAATTTCTTAACCGTCTCACAGCCGTGTTTCCTTAACCGAATGACTTGGGGTTTTAAAGGATTCAGGGGAACTTCAGATTTTCATTTTATGAGTGCCTTTGTAAAGTAATGACTCGCTTTGATCCCCATGAAGATGGATCAAGCTACATTTTCGTTATAACCTGAACTAATGTACATGAGATTTAGTTACAAAGCGACGGTGGCCTGTAGTTTTTTACCTTTTGGCCAGATTACCTCATACAGGAAGGTGTCTATCTTCCTTGTCAATACTAACAACGACATAACAGGGGTTAAACTAGTGTCGTGTTGAGCCTCGACTCAAATAGAACCACAAGTTTTGATCTATAAGCACCATGATGATGTATTTTTAATAAGGAAACAAACAGCAATACGTTGTACTAAACGAAATAAAAAATAAACAGGTCAAGTGCGCGTCGTGCCACGCGCGGTGTATGGTTCTGTAGTTGTCCGTCGTTACTACATTATTTCAGATGGAGACTTAATTGTATTTATTTATTTTCATCCAAGTCACTTTTAATGTTTTTATCTAAGGATTTTTCATTAGGTAAGATTTTTTTCTAATACATAAGTTGAAAGACTATTACTCTTAAACTAACTGATCTATCTTAATTGTTATAATTTTTCTTAAAAGTTTATAAAGGTACCTTTATCATGAATTTTTCACAATTTTTCAAGCTAATAGTTAATCATTCAGAGGGGATGACGACGAAAAAAAAAAACATCCTCACGTTAGCCTAAAAATATATTAAAACATTAGCATAATTAGTTTCCACACGTAAGTTTAAAAAGTAAGTACCCGAGAGATATTTGATCAAGAGGTCTTAAAAGGCACAAATAATAATGCAATTATTGCACGGTAAAGAAAAGGAAACATAAAATACAGAATGAAAACATTAGGGAATACAAGCCTAAAATAGGTAGCATGCCTAAAACGGCATTAGTTTCGATGTATCCTTCAACATGTTCAAGTGTATGTGTATTTCAAAGCTCGCGATCTCACTAAACGCATACATTGAAACTCATGTGGAGTGGAAGGCACGAAATTTAAACGTTTACTCGTTTCGGGCGGTCTACCCGTTCTGGGCTTGTCTCCCTTATTCAGGTTTAGATAATGATTATGATGTGTAGGTGAGACTGTGACAGAACCGTGAGAGGTCATCTCGTAACGGCTTGGAAGTTGGTTCTCTAGACCCAACTCTTTTTGCTTTCTAGCAATAGAGTGAAGACTTTAGTGAGAGTTCAACATAATACACCTAGAATTTTGTTGGTTATATAGAGGTGCAACAGTCGGATTCTGCTGTTCAAATAAAACATTTTTTTTATACAGGGTGTTAGGTAAATGGTATATCAAGCCGAAACTAGCCCATTTTACATACTACTGAGTCAAGAAAGTACCGGGAAAAAATTAATAATACACAAAATGTTAGTTATTCATCCAAATTTATTTTATCACCTTTAAAGTGTGCTCCTTCAGAAGCGATAAACTTACGCCAATGAATAATCTAATCATCAAAACATTTTTAAACGCTTTTTCCGGAACCGAGTTCAGTACTCGCCGCGAATTCTCCTTTATGTCTTCTACCGAATGAAACCGGGTGCCACGAAGTGGTAATTTGAGTTTAAAAAAAAGATAGAAGTCGGCTGGAGCCATATCTGGTGAATAAGGTGGCTGCTCGATGGTATTTGTCGAGTTTTTGGTCAAAAATTCGTTCACAATGATGGCCTTGTGGGTAGGCGCATTATCGTGGTGCAAAATCCAAGAATTTTCATTCCACAAATCTGGCCTTTTTCGTCTAATTCATTTAAATAATACTCTTTTTTGTCGTTTGACCTTCTGGCAAGAATTCAGAGTGTACAACACCGCGACAGTTAAAGAAAACAGTCAACATGACTTTGACTTTCAATCGAGTTTGGCGCGGTTTCTTCGGTTTCGGTTCAGTTGGAAGGCGCCTCTCCGAAGCTTGTTTACTAGTTTGCATGTCAAACTCGTAAACCCACGTCTCGTCACCAGTACGTATAATGCGTTTTATGAATGTTGGGTCGGAATTGACTCGTTCTAGCATGTCCTCAGCGACTCTTTTGCGATTGAGTTTTTGGAAATTCAGGTCTTTTGGGACTAGCCGAGCGGCAACATGTTTCATACCCAATTGATTATTTAAAATACACAGAAAGTTCGACGGCTAGCTCTCTCAAACTTGAATGAGGATTTTCAGTCACTATTTCCTTCACTTTTGCGATGTTATCTTCAGTAGCAGACGTTGATGGCCTACCAGAGCGAGGCAAATCTTCCATCACATCTCGACCGCTTTTGAACGCTTTGTAACACTCATAAACACGTGTTTTTGATAAAGTCGATTCACCGTAAGCCTTCTGTAACATTTTCAGAGACTCCGAACACGAAAACCCATTGGCGATGCAAAATTTAAGACAAACTCTTTGTTCGAAGTTTTTGTCCATTATGAAATTCACAATACACACTAGATATGGTATAACTAAAAACAATACTGTATTCAATATAATTATCAGATGTAACTTAAACTCCGCGCCAAAATGGAAAACAGTTGTGCCAATCTAACAACAACAAAAAACAAATATAATTTTGAATTTGGAACCATAAACAAATCATCAATTCCCGAAACTTTTTTGACATAATGTATTATTATTATGTTCATAAGAAGGTAGGGTATATGGTGAAGAATTTTGATATTATAATTTTTGAAAAAAAAAAACATAAATCGGATTTTAAAAACTGTTTTGTGTGAAAATTAAAAAAAAAAATGATGATATCAATTTCTGACTTCACCATACTATTTAATTATGTTAGGCTAGTTTCGGTTTAATATACCCTTTACCAAACATCTTGTATAAAAAAAAAACCTTTTCCATTTAAATCGTAGGTAAACGCATATCTTTGTTTGTCGAATAGGTTTGTTTTTTTAAATTTGGCGTGTAACTTGACATGAGTGCATTACATTCACAATGCCTATATTAACGTGATATGATAGTGAAAGGAATACATTTCTTATGTGTCAAATTGTTTGAAAATTAGAGAGGAAGAATAGTAATATAGTGGAATCGCCTCTGGTATAGGGATTTTTGTACGGTATCACACACAAGTATGTTACTTCGAGACTATGACAAAAGGTGAGCTAGGTGGCGCTTTTTAAATTTAATCTAGATTAAGATTTAATAAAAAAAATTGAAAGCTGTGCAAGTGTACCGTATTTTAATTTACTATTTGTATCAACTATTACAGTAATTATGACTATAATCATCAGAAATCAGTATTGTTCTTACCGAATATCTGCCTGTGACGTGGGTTACAACACAGCTACAATATCAAGGTATTACCATTTTTCTTTTGCCTAAAAATACATCTTAAAGGCACTGAACAATATTTTTTTATTATAAAACATTAAGATTATAGTATGTTGTATTTTTTTTTGTGTTTTTAGCAATTCCATGCAAGGTTTTAATTGAAGATAAATAACACTTGAAAAAAATCATCGACCTCAGGTGGGACTCGAACCCACGTCCCATCGCAAGCCAAAAAGCACTCGCCCGGCTTGCGATGGGACGTGGGTTTGAGTCCCACCTGAGGATCTATGATTTTTTTAAGTGTTATTTATCTTCAATTATAGTATCTAATAAATAACCTTTTAAAAAGGAAAAGACGTGATCACGTTTCAATAACAATTTATTCTGTTCGAAAAAGTCTTTGATATAACTTTGACGATTCGTAGAAACATGTAAGACGATTTAATTTAAAGGCAAAGTTTCTAAAAGCTAGAGTCTATAATCAATATCTCTTGAGACGACAGGATATCAATAAACTTTTAAAATTGAAATTCCTTATGTCACAGGTACATATTATACTCGTATAGAGTGGAAACGTTAAGTGATCGATCATATTTAATTATTTCTAAGATATATTAAAAATTGTAAAACCAATTACTAAATTCAGGGTTTTTTTTCTACTCTAAAATATTTATTGCGTAGTGGGAGACAAACTCAATACGGGTAGCCCACACAAAATAATATATATACATAAACGTTTTAAATATTTATTTATGTTCCGTTTGCTCATCTCTAACTATCATTTAGATTTCTCTGTTTAAAGAATATATTTTATAGTGTAAAAATAATAAAAAGGCATTCTAACGTCAAAACATAAAAAAAATAAGTTATTCATAAAGGTAGATTGCATTTGCTTGAAAGTATTTGTTTGCCAGATAGTTATTTTCTGTATTCAAATTAAAAATAACGGGAAAACTTCTGTAAGTATATTTGTTTTGATTTTCAGTGGTACAAGATCTCAACAAACATTTCAAATATACAAAAAGAAAAGGCGTTGACAAAGTTTTTATTTTTCCGCGCAAAGAAAAGATGTTAAGTAAATGTAAACCCACGTTCAACCAGGATAAGGCTAAGCAGAGATATAAATAAAACACAGAAAAGACAGTTGTGACTCTCACAACGTTCGATACTATTTGACTTTCAAACAAGATCCGGAGGAAGTTAAGTATTACTAAAGTCTAGGTTTGGGCTATCTCCCGCACACGGTTTACTGTTCCGATTAATTTCTAGTTGATTGTTTGATTTTAAATCGAGAACTCGAAATTCACTTATTAGCTACAAAATCAGCACTTAGAATCATTAAACATATTTTGTAAAGCTTATTTATCTATATAACACACCAAAAATAACATCTTTTTGTACTGAACGAACATTGAAATAACAAAAAATAATCTCTTCCTTTTACAAATTATATGTAATTTTGATAAGAGTATACCAAATCGATGTAATTGCCATCGATTTGTTACATAATGAGTTCAGTTCGTGTACATCACTAATAGACGTATTATAGATGCTGAAACTGCAGTTCCTCCACCTGATCCGTTTTTAGAGTGATATTGCCTAGAACAAACTGTTTGTAGGAAATACAGGCATGAGCCATCTGTCGGAAATAGTACTAATTCGATTCTAGAGTAACGTGACTTTTAAAAATAACAGATTCTTAGAAAACTTCCACCAGGGGTGATAACGATTACTCGTAACTTTGACTATGCCTAAATTAACTTCCCAAACTTATTTTCAAGTCGCCTACCAATTAATATCTTAGAATATTATACATTTTCTAAAAAATATATTTTATTATTAATTTATATTTTATTTATTTATCACTCTCCGTTTTGGTCAATAAGTAAAATCAATTGGTGCTACAAAAAGAGATAAATTAGTTTGTTAAGTAAATACTGGGTTATTGCATAAATAACTAAAATTGAATCTTACATTTACAAATTGGGATATTATACAATGCTGAATATAAAAAAAAAAACTTAATAGTAACATTAAAACGTACTTGAAGAGCTTATCAATTAAAATTAATAGATCAGTTTGTGAAAAAAGTTACTAAAATACATGATAAAGTTTTAGAACTAGGATAATATCTGCTTTTGAGACTAGGGGCCACATACATTTTATAATAACTGTGTAACATTCCTCTAAAATAACTATTCCAATTCCATTGAATAGATGATGATACAAATAACACTATCGTGAAATAAAAGAATATATTTATTTATAACATTATAAATAAACTAACCCAATACTAACTTAGGGGTTCGCGACTTTTGGCGTTAGGACTTTGAGACAGTGTGGGGCGCGAGCAAAATTTTTTTTTTTTTAAATAACTTCATATTCAATTTCATTTCGAAAAATAAAAATGCTGACTTGTTCCTCATTCAAAGCTTTAGTTTAGCCATTCAGCGAGGAAACGCTGCAAGCTTTCTCACCTCCTGGCTCCTTGCCTTACGAACACGCTTTTTATTTATTTTACGCAATATAAAGGCAAATAAAGAATTTGATTTTTGAGTAGGTAGTTTTTAATTTTAGGTTAGTTTCAAATGTATTAGAATTTTAATTGTAATTAAAATAAAATAAAATTTTCACCCATACCTAAAAAACAAACATTACATTATTTAAAAACAAATTAGAGTATTGTCTCATCGATGAATGCGATACCTAGTTGTTTTTTTCTAACAAATGTGGGCTACAAAGATTTTATTGAGTCGTTATATCTTTTTGAGCATTAAGTCACTAAATTAGTCATACAATAATACATAATTTTCATGACATACCTACTCATATTTAGATACAGATAAACATAGGTGTAAGTAAAGGAATCGGTGCTATTTAAAAGGTAGGTAGGTAATGCAATTCATAGTTTATTTCAAGTTTAATAACACTATTTTAGTTTCTTACAATAATAGCGCGCCGCTCACAAAAAAGGTAAGCCTAGCGGCCGACTGGCAAAGAATACACATGGACATTAAATAAACCTTAAGTTTACTATTATTAGATAAATAATAATGTAAGAACCCTGAAAAAAGGTTACTGAATTCTGCATAACTTGTTTATTCTATTGGTTATAATATTAGTCTTTACATTAGCTTAATTTCTATTATAAAACTGTTTTCAGGAATTTAATAATTAATTTATTTTTGCATTCCTAGTTTTACGATAAAATATTATTTTATTAAAAGTTTATTTGTTGTTTATGATTAAATGGCTTCTGTTTGCGACTTAGTCTACATAGACTTTAGAGAGGAATAAAAAAATCATCCCACGGGAAAACACAAATACGATATAAAATCTCTATGGGTAAAATTTTATTTACTATATATTTTTCTGCTTTTTCTGTTCTGTATTAAAACGTGATTGAATAACAGACATCGAAACGAAAAAAAAAAATATTAGTAAGATTTAAGTAAACAGTCATCGGCTCCTCTATTATTAAATATAATAATAATATGTTAATAAACATAGTTTTCAAGTTTTGACACAACTTACCATTAACCATTGAATTCCTAATTTTAGTTAATATTAAAATAAAAACTGAAATCATCTCTCAGCATTAAATGAAGTAATTAAGTCCAACTTACTAGTACAAACTGTTAATTAAGTCTACTATTATTGAATTTGAATTGAATTTATTTATTTTCAGAAAGTTAATACATAATTTTGGTTAATAGTATCCAAAAGCCTATGCTAGACTGTCTAGGCAATAATTTTTTTTCTCTTAACAAAATGAATTAAAGCATCCAATTTTATGCACACATGTAAATAAATTATACATACATTAGAAATATGATCAGATTGTTTTCTGTTTAAATCTGCGGACTAAGAAGGTCATTGTAATTATTTTCGTAGATTACTTTGGTATCATAATTTTCATCTTATAATGAAAGCGAAATGAGATTTTCATTTCGTTGCCTGTGTGGTTTTTAATATTTTCAGACGCTAAATTAAGTGTGATGTCGGAGTTTCTTATTTTCATTTGTTTAGGTATTCGTTGTTTATAATATTTTTGATTGAATATAACATCTATTATGTCTTGATTTTCTATTTCAAAAGAAAGAAGAACTTCTAAATTCGACAATTCAACATGCTTTTTATTGAAAAATCAAATAATATTGAAATTGGTTCCATTTCAATTAATTTGAACAAGGTGTATCTTAGTATTATTATTTATAATTTTTTCGATCGACTACATTCATATTGAAAACCATAAAATGATGACAATGAAGTCAGAGAAGCTAGTACAAAAAGTTCAAATGAAGTTTAGTTGCAGTCTTTTTTTTTTAAAGCTGCTGTCAAATTACTTTACAGACAATTGAGAAAGGTATGCCATAATATTAATCTTGTAATTATTTACTAACGTTTATATTTTAAAAAAGAATGTCTGACGACAACCGCCTAACTTGTAAATTTTCAGATAAAATGTAAAACTTACCTTCAACAACAAAAAAATCACCTAGAAGTCATAATTGCATTGTTTTAAACAATAAACAGATCCGCTTTACACATCCCCACAAACACTGAACAAGTTTTTCACTTAAAACTCCTTCGGCGCGCGAATATCTTCAGCTAACGTTATTATTGGTTCCCATATTGCATCTGCGAAGTGTTATTCAGTGGTTGAAAAGTCACAAAGTTCTAAAACGTGAGTCGATGTCATGGACCTGAAAGTTACGCGGGCTGCGGACACAGATCCAATGCACGGTTTGCTTCGCACTGACTAGTCTATGGCACGCCGCTGGCTCGGGGCTAAGCGCGAGCGATGACTTCGCGATCCATGCGCGAATCGCTCTGTAGGAGGAGTCTTGGACCCAAACCACGCCTACTAAGAAGCTACACATTTCTTTTTCAATATGTGTAATTCAATTTCGCTTATGTCTTCGCTGGGAAAGTTGAGCCCCGTTGTCGTTCAACACGATGTTTTTATGTAAACTGTAATGTAGTTCGCGAACCGAGTCGGCCCGTGTTACTGCGCCGAGCGATTTTCTTCTCTCTTTTTGTTTGCAATTTCACGTGCTGTTGCCCATTTTTGTTTAGTGTATCACTAGAATCGCAACTACTTTAGAACTTTGTTTAAGAATGAGTTAGGCGAAATTTATTGTTGTCGTTTGTGTTAATAAAAAAGAAACATGACGTACCTTACCGTAAATTGTTAAAACTTTGCTTTAATAAAAATATTCTTGATATTTTGTATGATTTATTGATAGTTTCTGAAATTGCTAATGTAGGTATGTCTAATATACCAAGACTATTTCCCAAATTAATAATATTTACATTTACAAAGTTTATGTTTAATTTATTAACTAACTACAAAGGTGTCTCATTACTCATAAGTAAGCTAAACCTCAATGATCGATAGCAATTGTATGAAAAGCAGCCACTGCGGACCCACCGCGACACAGTGTGGACTAAAGGAATTCGCTAAATTATCACAGTAAATTAAGCACAGTTTCATTTGCGTTACCAAGTGAATTATGTGTTGGTGTCTTAGTTCTGTCACCGCCTAAGTTACTACGGTTCAAAATTAATACAGTGCCATAAGCCAGCGTTAATACCCTGCTCCCGTAGACTTGTATTTACCGTATCAAATTTTCCAAAATTCCACACTCTAATTTCAACTTTATACCTAAAACATAGAGTCAAAAATTACTTATTCAACTTGAAGGTAGTAAAGCCGTTTTACGGACATTCAATCATTATTTAATGAACACCTATTTGTTTGGTGTCGTATGTAACAAGATCGTAATGATGACTGACATCAATTCTATAAATTAAATACATGTGCTGCGTAGCTTTGTCAGTAAATAATCTAACCCTCAAAAGTCGAGAAGACAGGTGACTAGGCTTACTTTTGAAGTCGGAAAGTGGACTGCCACCTTTTAAATCTGTACTATTTTACCCTCTGTCATACCTAAATGGAGAGAGGGACTTAGGAATTATCAGATTATTCTTAGTTTAGGGGTTTGTTAAGTATCAATTTTATTTATAATATTTTTTTTTATCTTGGTTATAGCAAGGGAGCACACTAATTGAAATAAAATGATATCTGTTGGTATTTTAAAAAAATACTTAAAATGCTTGATCCTGACAACATGAGGTTCTTTTATGAGTTTTAAAATTGATTTATTTGTGCAGAAGCTCAAAAAAAACAAATGTTACTAAGCTACAAATCTATTTGCTTTCTGCTACAAATGTATACAAAAAAAACTTATACAAACAAAAACATATTTGAAAGCAGATAAACAATAACGTTCCTGTAGTAAAAATGTATTTGGCAAGTCTCCAAGTTCCGAATGGTACCAAATTAGGTAATCAATTTTAATTTTTAATTACGTAAACCTGTTTCTAGTGAAATATTTCCAACGAAACAAAAGAAGGTCTTATTCCATTATAACGGAGGACGAGATTTAATTTCCACTACACTGCAAAGTCAGCCAATAGCTTGTTTTGAACTGGGGCGCAACAAATTCCAGCCAGTTTCCAGCTTAAAAAATTCAACAGTATGTAAACTATTGGACAACATCACATACATTGCTCTGATCGTAAGGTAAGTAGCTAAAGCACTTGTGTTATAGAAATCAGAAACAACGACGGTACCACAACACCCAGACCCGAGACAATATAGAAAAGTTCGTTTTCTACATTGACCCGACCGGGGATCGAACCCGGAACCTCAGAGATGGCAGCGCCATATATAGTCCGGCGTGCTCGCCTCTCGGCTACGGAGGTCGTCGATATTCGAAGTTTTTACGTGGCCATTATAGATTTTAGCGAAAGGTATGCAAACCTGCTTATCTGTCGCTGAGATACAACATCTACACTGGTTATGGAAGTTATAGTTAGGTTATTTTAGCTTTAAGTAAAATTCTCAATTTATTGATTTACCCTAGATCCAAACATTAATATTGACCACTGAATACTCGTAGAACTTTTTAATCCTTCGTAATGAAGTGTCATATGTTATCGTCTATCAGATACCAGTAGTTATTTGTGTTAAGATTTCAAATGACTTTATTGGTTTAATAGCCTTGTTAGAGGTTTCGTAAAAGTAATCGAAGGAACAGACAATCGCTTGGACACAAATCTATGAGTCAGACTAGGGATTGAGTGCCGTATAATCCATTAACCTACCATGTGTGCAGATTTAGGTAAAAAAAGATAACAATTGAATAACAATGGACCAGCGCACACATGTGTACGCGGACCAAGATTACAGGTTCAGGTGGTCAGAGTTCTTTTCAGAGCATTTGACAGAGGACAACATAAGCATAATTAATACTTCTATGTTCGCAACCTTGTTAAAATTTAGAAACCAAGGACCAACTTCAGATTATTTTAAGTTAATGAGACTGAATGATGTTAAAGCCTAGATTTTGGCTAAATCTAGATTTAATTTAGACATTAAGTAAATCTACAATTTTATACAAAAAAACTTTTAAATAACCAATACAAGTTAATAATTTGATTGATGACAGCCAAACGCGTGCAGTATTAATTGTATCTTATATTTTACCTATTTAATCATAGAACACATTGTTCATATCGCAGTGTATCGTAAATCCTACGTCTAGGTTTCGTTTGGGCGATGGAAAAACGAGCAAAGGAACTAAAATGGAGCCGATCGCTCGGTCGGTCCCCCGGGCCTCGTTGGCGCGAACTATATTCGCAGCCCGTTCTTATGATTAAGCCAACTCTTGCGGGACTGGCTGCGGTGTCGAGACAATTTTTAGCAACCGTGGATAATAATTGCTTTATCGATAGTTTATTGGTTTCAGTCATCAATCGTTTTGCTTGAGTATTTGTTGGATTGCGCATATAGCTACATTCTCATTATTATAAGTTTTCATGTAATTTCAACATACGGTTACAAGCACTGCGATGATCAGACTCATAACTTATGCAAGATGCACATGCTGAATGGATACCATGATATGGTTCCATAGCACAAACGTTCACATTATTGCCTACAATCATATTATGTAGGTAGTACCTACTAGGATCGTTTATTTGACTTGACTTTTATTTTATTTCCGCCCGCACTTCGTTTGCGTGGTCTACAGGATGTTTGGTATGTTATGTACCAAAAAACGTTCAAACAAAGAACATTAAACAGAAAAATATCCCACAGCAACATTTAACCGGGATAAAAATTTACCTATATGGTAATTCAGAAATCATAATCCGTTCCGTAGTTTTTGCGTGAAAGAGTAACATACCATACAAACTTTCGCGTTTATAATATTAGTATGGATGTAACAGCCCTTTAAATTCAAATACGAGAAGATTGTTTCCAGATTTTCCATATCTTTCTGTTAATAGGGCAAATACGACAAATTTTATTCTTCACTATATCGTACGGCGCGGCGCGTTAAATGAAGAATAATATACGAGTATGTTTAAAAAATCTGCATGCATAAAAATAACTTACCCCACTGTTAAGCTTAAAATTGCAGACGCCGTAGGTACCTCTGTGGTTCGACCGCGGCGTTTTGCGGCCTTGTGGCTTCTTTCGTTTTTTAAATCAAGCTTACCTAGTGTTGACAAAAGCCGTGCCTGGTGACTGGTAAACCGCTACTGCGGTTTGGGATTCCCGTGAGTTCTTACACCAAATAATTCATACGTAATTTAACTCATGTGTAGGCGTGTGTGGCTTGAGTTAACACTTTGAATAGGTAAAAGGATTTCTTTGTAGTAATACAAATAAATAAATTTAATAATAAAAAAAAAGTTATTGAGACAGAAGTCCTTACAGCGGCCTCAATAGATACCTGCATGGTGGTGGCACCGAGGACAAGGCGGTTAACTAGCGCGCTTTGCTGAAGTTAAGTTTTAATAATACAATAAAAACAATACTACACAAGCATGGAGATACTTTTCTTTGCTATTGAGAAACTTACATTTAATTTAGTTTCATGTAAATTAAGATTGTACTGATCTCTATGGTTGAGCAAGGCAATAATATTGCAACCCTATCTAAGTATAAGTACTTAGAACTTATCAAGAAAGGTGCGGGTCCATCTTATTAGACAAAAGAGGAAGGCACAAGGCCCTTTTGAAAAATATAATAATCTTAATATAAAAACAAAGTCGGGTTTGTTACAACACTTATAATTCGAGAACGGCTGGCCGATTTTCATGGTTTATAATTTGTTGGATTTGTCTCCGCCTCGCATAGCAAAATAAATAATAAAACATTGGAAAAGCTGACGAAAAAAAAGTTGTTAGGCGGTACGAAGTTCGCCAGGTCAGCTAGTTTACAATAAAACTAAAAATATAAAAAAAAAGTATCGCATAAAGTATTTCTTTTGGTATTTCAAGGTTAAGAAAAAAAAACAAAAAAAAGGTAAATACATGAGGGTCATACAGGTAATTTTAAGGGTGCTCTATATCTGGGCATCAACTTGGCACACATTTATCATATGGTAAAATATTATGAAGAATCTAAATTAAACTTTAATGTTATATTTAACAAGATCTAAATATAGTCACCTAAAACTAGATCTTCAGTTCATCGATATAGGTACACACGCAGCAATTTTAGCTGACGCAACTACAAAAAAAAAAATAAGCTGTCGCGGTTGCGGTGATTATATCTAGCAATCAAAGTCTAATTTACGGTTGCGGCAAATTTTAAATCAATTTTCGAAATGTGTGCTCAGTAGGGAGCACTACGGAGGAAGCAACTCCTGTTGTACTTATTTTATTTTTCCGTATGATACTCGTTGCCAGTTGCGGAACTCGGCAACTCATCTTATCTGATACAAATTGGTTTGTTGCTAGTTGGGCAATTTAAATCTTATTTAAATCTTATCATAACTCCTTTTTGTTGCTGCATTCGATCAGCAACAAAAAGCAGTTATAATTGAACAGTTGCTCAAATTTTTATGGGAATTGAAAAAATAGCTCTATTTGCTAATTGCCGCAACAAAAAGTGTCTTTTAATAAGCATAAGTGTATGTGCACAGTGCACACTAAGAAATAATGCTATTAATCAATTTATGACAAAGGTTCTAGGTTATCCCGTGCCTAAGTTGCAGTGTGTAAGTTTAACATTGTATAAATATTTGCAACCGTAAAAGTTAAATTATAATTGAAATCACTCAACCACAACATAATTAAAGTTTATTGTTATTTTTTTAAATGAAAATCCCAAATGCACAAGACACATGTATGAGTTAATTGATAACCATGTCACTGATATCGCGCCTGGCTGTTTTTATGCGCGCTGAAATTAATTCAGTTTAATGGCCAATAAAATATTGAAACGGAAACCTTATTGGAATTTCTTTGTGATTAATTTGCTACTTTGGAGTTTGAGATACTTCAGTGATATTATTGGGAGTGAACTTTATAATTGGGTTAACTAACATTGATTCGTATAAGGTGCTTGCAGAACCTTCTAAAATAAATATTTTTAAAAGGTTTTTACACAATTATCTCTGTCACGTGACAGCCCTGCGTACTCGTTGTGGCTAGGTTACTAGATAATAATATGTAAGCTAAAAATAGTTAATAAGTCATTTTACTAACAAAAATGTGGACTTGTGGTCGGAAATAAAGATATTTTATTTTATTTTTTTATTATAGATAAAATAAGTTTATAAAAAAAGTGAAAGATAAAATAGATAACTTTAGTTACCTAATAAAAACTTAATGATTATTTTATGCAGATGGATTCAGCGGAAATTAAAAGCAAAATCCTTGTATGTGTTGTGGTTACAGTACCAGTTATCTTCTTCTGTATATAATTAGCAAATAAATGGGTCTTGCGCTACTTACGTACGACTATAATAATGGCCTGTGACGCCACTGTGCTGTATGGTTGTGCTCTTAATAATACATGAATTTATTCATTTTTATTTCCATTTAGATAAAATTTTAATTTTATTACATTTAATAAATTATTAAAATTTAATTACATATATATACAATTTCTATTTTTTTTTATTTATACCTCCGTCTCCGTTCGGTTGGTCTTCAATTTATGCCAGGAACCTTTTTTAGTACTACTCATCACGAGCGTTTAAGTTTTGAAATATCTGATGATAAAAACATATTTATACTGGATTTACAAAAGAATAGGACTCTTCTTAAAAGTTACAACTTGTACTATATGGGAACCACATTAAAATCGTTATTTTAGATACCCCATGCTATATCATCGAGTTATGTGAATAAGTTTGTATAGATTTTTTTTATTTATTAGGTTTTTGTCCTATTGATAAAGTTATGGTTTTAAGGAGTGTCTTATATTTCTGTACATTTTGTATAAGATTTTTTAATGTTGTTTCCCATAAACCTAACTCACCGCACGTAGATAATGCGTTGTTTAACAGAAAGTACAAACAGAATGAATTCACCCCAGCCCATTACCTCCGTCGCGTTTAAGTGAGCCCAGAAACAATGGGAGGGTCGCCTTAACGTCTGATCTTATTGTTGAAGGAATACGCGGTCGCGGCGCTGTTATCTATCCCGCGACCTTAACAGCCACAATAGACGTAGTTGCAGTACGCTTAGTACAAATAATAATTGAAATAACGCAAAACTTTTGGAAGTTTTTTTTTCTATGAAGTCAAAATTGAACACCGTGAAAACAAATTTTCCCATACTAAACCGCGACCAAGTGTCATCAGTTTGTTAGAAAAAGTAATAAAAATAATAATTACATTATGGTTTGTTTCTATAGAAAAAGTTGTTGTAGGTATCAGCCCATAACAGGTTTGCGATATTACAATTACACCTTGTACATATGTCACCGTAAAATTGTAAAAACATTTTGATTATAATCTAACTCGCGAGATTGTAAACTATCGAAATATTGTGTAGATTATAATCTATCGAAGTGAAAAAGTTAGATTACAACCTGTCGCGCGTTGAATTGTGAACTCTCCGAAGGATGTCCGTGCTTGGTCGGTCTTACAGAAGGTTGTTCTGTGTCCATAGGTTTTAAAAAGTCTGTCCACTTTATATCGTTTGATATCGCTTAAGATCAACTTCAAGCCGCAAGTTTGCATGCTTAATAAGGAGTGAGCCCTCTATATTTCCATTTTCCATTGTGACTTCCATTGTGATTTCTTCCCAGGGCTGCCCCTGGGAAGAAATTAAATTAATAATGCAGTCTACAAACACTATCTCTGTCCAATGCAAAGTACTGTGTCGCACGTTATATACGTGACAGGTACAATTAATTAATTCGACAGTAATGTTACACTGCCAGACAGATAATAATCACTGATCAGTTAATCACTACATTTTGTAATATAAAATAATAGTGTAATTTTTCTGTCTAAGGGACATGAAGGTCTGATGGCAGTGGATTTAAAAATAATAGGATGATGGTCAATTTACGGCAGGCAACCTTTAAAAAAGAACCTTATTTCCAGTACAAGGCATAAGTGGTGCCGATTAGTGAATGACTTTGCCAAGGTCCACCCTGCCCAACCAACCGCGGTGACGGTTGGTAGAAATTAATGTGGAACCATACCTCTTTTTCAGAATTGGTTTTCTTACATAAATTATTTTTCATTGATGTGTATAGAAACCGTATAGAAGTTTGTGTAAAGACTTTTTGCTACCGTGAATTATGGTAAGAAGTGGAAACAAAAAGCTATTCTTGCTGTCACGTCCCCGCGGATAGGATATTCATGGTCAATTTGCCGCTGTGTGCGCTTCAAACTTAATTATTGAACCATATTTACGACGGCCCGTTGGTTCTCGCTTAATTTCGCGGTTTCCACATCGATATAGGTAATTAAACGATTGTTTGCAATTTTGAGATAATTGATGTTGTGTGTGTTTGATTAGCACTAATTATCTTGTATACGCATAAAATTATTAATTTAGTTGCAAGTTGTTACATTCCATTTAACCGTTACGGATGCTGGTTGACTTCCTGATTTTGTTGATTTAGTAGTTAAAATGAATGTAATAATTCATAATTTTACTTAGTTCTTATTAGTACGTATATCGGAAGCGTATCGTATAGATCGACGCATACGTGACGTAACATGACCTTTGGTACACGTACAAATTACATGACGTATATGCATCGACCTAGATATGTATGCGTAGGTACACGAAGCTATAAGTTTAAATGTATAGTTTTATATACCATTTTTATTTTTAAACGAATATCATAAAAACAACCTTTTTTATATTACAGTACCGACCTTTATTATGTCACACAAACAACCTTTATTTTATCTCAGTTCCGTTTGTAAAGATTTAGTAAGGTACCGACAAAAATTTTAATTTACCGAGATCACAATCATTTGCCCCTTGGTGAATTCGAACCCGTCACCACCTAACTTTAGCTTATATATTTGTATTTGAGCAGCAGAATTAGGCCCTTAATTTAACAGTTTTTTATGTCAGTCGACTTACACACCAAACCTATACCTTGTTTTCAAATAGGCCTCGTAACGTACTAAAGACTATTTGTTATGCTTACCGTTATTATACAAAATATGCAAAACGACGTTGATCGAATACACTGTCCGCTAAAAGTGAAATCCGAAACTGTCATCGCACCGGTGTTTAGATTAAATGAATTGGCCCAATAGATCATAGGGTGTCATGCAGCTGTAATAAATATCGCGAATTTCTGTATAACGACGGTCGTAAAAACACTCCACGAGAGTTAGAAATTACGAGCGTGAAATAAAATATAGAAGATTAAAGAAGTACTGTGCGTTAAGTGCCCATAAAGTGAGTACATAAATACCTTTTTAGCTATCAAGTCGCCAGATGAACATATCGAAGCAAAAAAATTATAGATATATTTTACAGTATTCAAATATATTTTGATGAGTTATTTTATAATAAACTACAATTCATAGAAAGATTAACGGTCATAGGACGTCATTGAACGAATACGGAATATGCATTCGGTACCTCTATAATACGCTTGTTCTTAATGTTCATCTTTACAATGATTGTAGCAATGATTACATAACCAACATTAAGTCCAAAATATATATAATACACGTTAAAATTAACACTAATTGTTAAACATCTATAAGTAGTAAATTAAAATTGTTAAAGCACAGCTACCTATTATTTTTCTTCTTCTTCTTCTTCTTCTCGAGTCAATGGCAATTAAATTCTCTGCACCCAAAAAGCTACCTATTAGCATACTCCGAGTCAATTTAGGAAAAAAACCGAACTGGTAATCAAACCCGGGACCCTTTGCGTTCAAGACGGATTACCGTGCCACTATGCCAATCGGGCCGGCAAAAAATGTATGTAGCAATATATTGCTTTGCTCCTGTATGTAATTTCAGGCTTCGGGGAGCGTGCCAGCATTTTAAAACGGCAGGATTGCTATCCTCGCGAACACATACATTAAAATCAACTTGCGTTTTGTTCTCATTCGTCTCATAATTTTATTTTATTTACTGCTGTGCAACTCGGTTGTTAGGAGTGTTCTTTTAGGCATACTGTTTTGTGTTGAACTTTAGCTTTTGGTTATTTCCAACGCAATATTTGTGGCTTTGATTATTCTAAAACGACAATGGTCTAAAACCACGTTTTGGTGATTGAAGCAGAAATAAATAAATTTAGGTATTTCCAGCCAGAAGAAGCCACGTATACCGATGCTACTATGCTGCGATTTTCACTTTGACGATCGGCATTTAATTGACTAGCAGATGTCATTATAAAGTCACTAAAACTTATGTAAAAATCTGGTGAAGTACGAGTCGGACTCGCGCACGAAGGGTTCCGTACCATTATCTATAAAAACGGCAAAAATGGGGCTCCCATATAACAAACGTGATTTTTGCCGTTTTTGCCCTTAAGTATTTGTTGTTATAGCGGCAACAGAAATACACCATCTGTGAAAATTTCAACTGTCTAACTATCACGGTTTATGAGATACAGCCTGGTAACAGATGGATAGACAGACAGACAGACAGACGGACAGCAGAGTCTTAGTAATAGGGTCCCACTTTACCCTTTGGGTATGGAACCATAAAAACTAAACTACAAAAACGCAGTATCGCCTTTGCCGATCGTTATCATTCGCTATCGAACGCAGAGTCGCCAGTCGCTATACATCGTCGATGCAGACATAAAATCTGCGAACAAGGATGAGCGATCAAGCTACGAATATGTTTTTAGTATATTCCACAAGTTGAACTTCCTTGCGTGTTGCGAATGCAGAACTTTTTATAGAGTAGTCAGAGTTTGATAATTATTTTTTTATTAGAAAGGGTATAGCCTGAAGTTGGTTCTATATAAATTTGGAAAAACCAAACCAACCCTAAGGGTAGGAAAACAGAGAATGATTGATTGTTCACTCACTGATTTATTTTATTTACTAAGGTTAAATGAAAAAAAGTTTATTATTTTTTGAAAAAAATCTTTTTAACAAAAAAACAAATAAACCGCCGCAAAACTGCATAGCAAAAAATAATAAACTTTTTTCATTTAACCCTAATGACTAAGTTCTTTAACTAATGTAAGTAATACTTAATCAGCTCTTTTTGGAATCGGTGCCCGCCATTGAGAGTGAAAATAGGTTCATTTGCACCGACTTCAAAAATAAATGATTAGGTAGCCCGACGGATTGGGAAGCTAAAGAAGCAGTGGCCGGGGCACGTAGAACTGACGGCCGATGGGGCATAAAGGTTCTGAAATGAAGGCCACGTACTGGCAGGTGCAGCGTGGGACGTCCACCGGTCCACCCACAAGGTAGACGACCTAGTAAAGGTTTCAGAAAACCGCTGGATGCAGGCCGTTTCCAACCGGCCAATCTGAAAATCAGGAGGCCCATATTAAGCAGTCCACTACATCATCAGATGAAGAAAAATAAATACATTTCAATTTGGCACGCAGTTTCTTTGCGTAAGCAAGTAGTCTTTAAGGTTTGTGGATAGAACGCAAAGAGTCGCCATTGAAACACGTTGCAACATTGCCGTAGTCGCGTAATCGCCGTTCGCGGATCCTATTAAATGCACCTGGTGTGGCTAGGCTTTTACTATCTAATCAACGTTTATTGATATTGACGTCTAAAATTCAACGGACATCAACTGATTGCGGCCGGCCACAAACATGGATGTTGCAGATTTTATGTTGTCGATCAGTGCTGAAAGCGGTTGTGTCAATTATCAAAATCAGACTCTGTTTAGATTGACAGAATAAATCATTAGTGCCTATTTGCCTGAATGAAGAATGTATAAGTACTAGGTACTGATAATTTTTGTTACTTTTTTATTCTTTACACAAGTAAACGCGTCTTTTGATATAAATATAATATTATAATATAATAATGTATTTTTTAAGAGAATAATATTTGTAAATCATCATAAATACGTGTGATAATTACTTTTAAATTTTTACGTTGCATAATTTTAAACTTAATGAAACGGGAATTAACGCGATCATAATTTAGGTACAAAATGTTACCTCTTTTGCCTGACGTTTCGATCGGGTTACGCCGACCGACGAGCGCCGCCGAGCGACGAATGGTATTCATTCAGCCTGTGACCACCACAGGCTGAATGAATACCATTCGTCGCTCGGTAGTGATGGCTCACGATCTGATCGAGTATCAAGAGAGCACCTGCAAGACTCATTTGAAAAAAACTTTTTGGAAATTTCACTGTTAGTCATTTTGATCAAAGTACGGTATATTTTGTAACATAGATAAATACTTTGCTGGGTTAAAAGCCCTAATTAATGACTGTATCACACTATCTGCTAATTACTGCCTTAGAGGTATATTTATTATCTTTCCATCTCCATATTTAAAAACAAATAGTCAACTTGAATGAAATCTATAACTAAATGTTAAATCAGCTAAAGGTACTTTCTGCTTCGAATACAACTTCAAGATGTATCGTGAATTGTTAAAACCAGTCCTCATGTGAAATTGTTATTTATGTGTCATTCATGTTTGGTCTATCCCATTAAAATTATGACATAAATCTATTTTCTCATAAAGCTGAAATTTCTGGCGTCCAATATCATTCGTCTTCACAAAGGAATGCAGTCCGCCGTAGTTTCAGGCGGGAACAGTTTTTGTTCCCGACTCCAAGCTGTTTAGTTGTTATAAGTTACATTATTAGTTTTCAACTTCACAAGTTTAGGATTTTCGGCTCCGCTCACTTTAGGATAGTGGTGCGCCATGTTTCTAATTTGTCGAAACATGACGAGAGAATCGAGATATTTCGAATACTCGTTATAATCGTGAATTTATTGAACGGCTATTACTCTTAAACTAACTAATCTATCGTAACCGTAATGATTTTCCTTGAAAGTTCATGAAAAGCACTATAATCATGTTTTTTTTTTCAGATTATAAAGTCAATAGTTTAGCTTTTAGAGGGGGGGGGGGAGGGGTCCAAAAACTCAATCGCAAAAGAGTCGCTAAGGACATGCTAGAACGAGTCAATTCCGACCCAACATTCATGAAACGCATTGTTACTGGTGACGAGACGTGGGTTTACGAGTTTGACATGCAAACTAGTCAACAAGCTTCGGAGTGGCGCCTTCCAACTGAACCGAAACCGATGAAACCGCGCCAAACTCGATCGAAAGTCAAAGTCATGTTGACTGTTTTCTATGACTGTCGCGGTGTTGTGCACTCAGAATTCTTGCCAGAAGATCAAACGACAAAAAAGAGTATTATTTAAGCGAATTAGACGAAAAAGGCCAGATTTGTGAAATGAAAATTCTGGGATATTGCACCACGATAATGCGCCTTCCCACAAGGCCATCATTGTGAACGAATTTTTGACCAAAAACTCAACAAATACCATCGAGCAGCCACCTTATTCACCAGATATGGCTCCAGCCGACTTCTTTCTTTTTCCTAAACTCAAATTACTACTTCGTGGCACCCGGTTTCATTTTCAGTTCGGTTTCGGTTTCAGTTCGGTAGAAGACATAAAGGAGAATTTGCAGCGAGAACTGAACTCGATTCCGGAAAGAGCGTTTAAAAAATGTTTTGATGATTAGATTATTCGTTGGCGTAAGCGAGTCGCTTCTGAAGGAGCATACTTTGAAGGTGACAGACAGACGGACAGACGGACAGACGGACAGACGGACAGACGGACAGACGGACAGACGGACAGACGGACAGACGGACAGACGGACAGACGGACAGACGGACAGACGGACAGACGGACAGACGGACAGACGGACAGACGGACAGACGGACAGACGGACAGACGGACAGACGGACAGACGGACAGACGGACATAACCAAACTATAAGGGTTCCTTGTCAGGATTACGGAACCCTAAAAATCGAGTCAACAATCGAACTGGATAATCGGCTCGTCGCTATTCGTTTAAATTTGGCATATCGATGTTGTAGTTATACAGGCTTTTATAAGGACTTCGGTTTGCGGCTAATTTAAACTTTTAATCACTGTTCAGTTGTTGTAATTTATTCCGCAAGAGTTTTTTGGTGTTTTGCTACGGCGCGTTGACCTTCAAAGTACCTTCACAACAGATTTCTGAAATATTTTGTTTATTTTTAACTGCTTCGAAAAAGGCAAGCTTTGTTTGTTTTAAGTAGGTATGTTATTACCTATTTATTATGATATTTAAATAATATTTTTTGGAATAGTAAAGCATTCATTGATATCATTCTCATGCATGATTATCATCATCATTAAATTTCAGTCAGACGGAGTAAGTAGTTTTGATATATCCTGCCCTCTCGTGATACCAGTACATCGAAAGCCATTTACTTTTTTACACTGCATAATTTATTGTAATTACAAACACTAGATTACGATTATCATTGTTACTAACACATGGATTTTTAAAGTCCGATATAAATGGATTTATATTTATATGATTAAACAACATAAATATTGATACAAAATAAATAAAAGTAAAACGATCACAATTATTCATCTTGAAAATCGAGTTTCATGATTGTAAATATCAGGTCAAACGTGGTAAAAAAATGTTTACCACGAGTGCTCCTTGAACTCTCGTTTTCATTCATCGAACATTAAGGAAAGTTCAGACACAAAGAACGTGCCGTTCGTCCAAAGAAGGCTCAAGATAGAGAGTTTCCGGAAGCGCGATACAACTCTTCCATCGAACTGAGGGCTGCTGGCTCATACAAGGAGGTGCTCCAGCGCAATTAACTTGATTTATATACGGCGTTTACTTATTCAGTGCTACAGTTAACTACGCCACGCGGGCACGCAACCGTTCCATGCCTTAAAAATACCGTACCATGTAACAACATTCAACACACGAGTTAAAACCTTATCGACGACGACTTAAGGTAATTAATAAAAGACACAGCACATTTTTAAGACTAAAACCATGAAAGCAGGAGTCGTGTAAACTATCTCGATGGATAGTCTATGGAGCATCTTTAAACATGCGAACGCTCTTAATATTTTATTTTAGAACAAAGGCTCCGCTGAGTTATGGCCGATCCAAAATTGCATAAGGGTATGAATATGTTAATACTGTCTGTTAGATATGGTATATTAAGCAGTTGCCCGAGTGCTTGTAATACGACGGCGTCGCTATTGTCTCAAGTTTAGTTTGAATTCTTGGTTAGTTTGGGTATTGAAATGATCATGGAATGTAAACCCATGAAGTTTTACTTTTTGCAAAATAGTTTGAATGGCAATAACTATTGAACATAGGTTCGGGAGAGACCTTATCCTAAGGTAGGACAAAAACGGCTGAGTAAAAAGTGTCTACTTAAGTTATATGATACAAGACCGTCACAGGATATAATCCAGGTAATAATAATGTAAAAATAGAACTTAGTTCAGTTGTGTAACAGCAGGTCATGAGAGTTACACGCTTAAATGTCTAGTGTTTAGTTTATAACCTTAGCGTCCAAAGATTGACTGCATACCTACCTACCCTAAAATATACTAACTAGTAGGCTCTCTGTGATGTGCCTTAGCCATTCATGATTTTAAAAACTTGCACCATCTCAAAGTATGTAATTCGGCCAATTGACTTCGTACCTTGATGTTTTATAGATTCATTACATTTTTAGTGTGTAAACGTTATTGTTACTGTGTTAGTACATCATAATATGGCGGTGGGCGTCAAGGCAGCGATTTCAACTGATTGTCTGAGTCTGGGCGCCAACTCGAGGGCCATTAAAAACGTGTAAGCGTACCCCTCCGGCGAATTTGTCAGGCAAGTCGCGAAATTAACACTACGGACATAAGTTACGGCAGACAGTGCTGTAACGCCCATGGGACGTTATCGGTGTTTTGGTCGTAATTTTTATCGATTGGGATAGTGATTCGGAGAGTCTAATGGCTAATGGTTTCCTTTTTGTTTGTTTTTACCAGATATTTCTATTAGTGACTAGGTCTAAGGGCTGGGATTTAGAAAATGTAGTATTGAGCTGTGTTTGAAATCTTATTTAATTAGGTATTTATTGCAAAGCAAAGTACCTACACTCGTAGTGTTCCTTTACCAATACGCCTTTTGCAATTATTGTGTCAGAAAGCAAGATCCGCCATCTCTGAGGTTCCGGGTTCGATCCCCGGTCGGGTCAATGTGGAAAACGAACTTTTCTATATTGGCTCGGGTCTGGGTGTTGTAATACCGTCATTGTTTCTGATTTCTATAACACAAGTGCTTTAGCTACTTACCTTAGGATCAGAGCAATGTATGTGATGTTGTCCAATATTTATTTATTATTATTTATTTATTTATTAAGATGTCATTTTTCCATTAATTTTAAAATGCTACCAAAAGCAGTGAACCGCAAAAGAATTCTCGGAATTCCGTCCCACAGATAACACGAATAACTGGGGATAGAAAAGTGGCAACTATAATAGTCCAGTGCAATTAAATGTAACGCACATTTAGCGCGACACTAAACCCGTTTATAGGATGTAGCAATAATTGCAGTTACATCCAGCACAGTGCTACGATGTTATTAACTTGAACAGCTAAGAGATCAAACACAGGCGGTAGCGAGTGTGAGCGCGGAATATAAGTGGAGTAAAAGTTTATTCTGAATGCAAACTTATGCTACTTGCAATGATTTATATATTTTTTATGCAATACATTAAACAAAAAAGTACTGATAACATTATAAGATATTTTTGCTTTCGCTCTACTTACTCAAATTCTGAAGTTATCTTTCTTTCGGTAAAGTTGTAGTGGTGTTGACAACGATGATTTTATACTTTTTGACATTATGCCTCTTACGAATACCTTCATAGGTTTCCTGTCCGATGTATTACATATAGCGAGGTCTTGCTTCCTTTGTTATTGGACAAATCAGTTTTTCCACACTTTCCACTAATCAACAAAATTTTAAAAAAAGGATTATGCGTTGAATGCCTTTGATAGGTTTAAAAATTATAGTTAAATAATAAAGGCGAACACATCAATTATGTTTTTCATAGATTTTATTAATATCCGACTAAATATGTGGACGGCGGACATATCTAACGCCTGCAATAAAAAGAGAGGCATTTTCAAGTCAACCTGAGTACAATGTTAAACAAAAATTTACCTTAGTGTAGCGTTTCGTGTATGTTCTTTTCACATCAGATTCTGAACTCTCGACCTCTTCCGTTAGTTGCAGTGTTTCGCCGTTTCTCGTCGCTTAAAGAGTCAGCACTGTGGTACCCGGAAAACTTCGCCACTCCAAGGAATTTTTAAAGTATCTTATTGTGACAAAATGGAACTTTATGAAAATAAAACCCCGCTCATCTCGTTTTTATACTCAAAAAATTTCCGCTAAGCTAAAATCTAAGCTTAAAAACAGGCGATATTATGTCTTATTTACGGACAAAGAGAATAATAAGGAGGAACAAACTGAAAAAAATAAACCTAATCAGAAGTAAGTTCAGTAGGTGGTCTTGTTCTCGGCGAGGTTCCTTCACCCAATAACAAAAGTGGCATGGCGCGGGTTTAAAAATGTAATTGTTAATATTAATAGTCTGACTTGATAGTTTAATGGTATTATTTTGTGACTATAAATCGTCTAGCCTAAAACTAAGCTGTAAGAGTGTTCGAGTTTCTTTTACAGTGCAATATATTCGCCTATTAGAAATAACATTGAAATAACTAGCCTTTAAT
This sequence comes from Anania fuscalis, assembly GCA_950371115.1. Classification (NCBI taxonomy): domain Eukaryota; kingdom Metazoa; phylum Arthropoda; class Insecta; order Lepidoptera; family Crambidae; genus Anania; species Anania fuscalis. Next base: position 14,529,402 of record OX493328.1, read on the forward strand.
AAATAAATACTAAAGCTAAGTTGAAGTATACGAGTTTAATAAATGTACGAGTAGATAGCTGATCGATAAATTACCATAAACCGGATGTGATATAAAATTATGTCGACTCCACACCCCTCCGATTCAGAGACCTGTAAAAACTTGGTTCATTTGGTCGAATGCATCGAGAATTTTAATACTTTTCTTTATCTTGAACTTTACTTGTTAGCGTCTTATCGTGTCCCAGTTCATTGACAGACCACAAGTTTCTTATATTATTATCATTTTTACGCTGTCTGACTAAGTAATCTGAGGAGACGTTGATTGTGAGGATTATTCAATTAAATTGTTTATGAAACTCATAAAATTTGAGTCGTAATCTTTTAAAGTTTCAAGGATTTGAATTTGAATTAATCTGCAACGTTGTTTTGTTGTAGTACAGTCGGTTACTAGTGTAGTACGATAAAACACTTTATTGTCCTTGGAAAAAATATTCTAGTAATAGTGTTGCGTATTAAAACTACAATAAAATTTGAAGCTGCATTGCATTTCTCCATACCAAAATTTTAACATTGTTTTTACAACTCTTGTCAAGATGAATGAATAACAACCACCTTTTTCTAATCCTATTCTTTAGCACACCCTGTATATAGCTCAGTTACCTACGTGTTATGTAGTTGGTGACAAACATAAGATTTTGTATTGCTACACATAATCAATTGGAGATATTAAACCTGGCTTATACCTATAAAAATAAAATTAAACAAACTGCATTATACCCTGCGTTATAAACGGCTGGGATTATGTTATTTCAGCACATTTTAACCTTATAACAATGTAATTTACCCACGGCTATTGACTTTGTTCGCAAAGGTTAATTCAAATATGTTTAAATGAAATTGAAATTAAATTTGTTTCGCTTTTATGTGGACTTTTGATAATTTACAAACAAACCTCGGTTTGGGCATGTACTATATATAGAACAAATCCGGCATTGCAATATTAAATTTGCTAGCATTTTATTGCATTACGCGGAATCTTTAGATATTTTTTGTTTTGTTTCTCTTTTTGAAGAGGGCTCGTTACGAGAATTGTTTATAAAGTTAAGTAATGTTGCTCGCATGAGATGAAAAGTGATTTTGATTCTAAGTAAGTTCAATAACGCATTTCCGACTATTTTAACGCATAAGTATTTAGTATCATAATCTTTGTTCCATTCTTTTCCTAGTTTAACTGGAAACTTAAGCTAGTCTATTGTCTAAATAGTTCTTCTTAAATTGTACGTACATGCATCATAAAACCTAATTTAGATTGTCTGATAAGGGAAATACGAGTTCTGCCTCTATTTTTTGGTTCATCAGGTACCATGTTAGTCATTAACAATTATTAACATTTGGTTATTTGTAAATACAAATAACCCTAGAACCTTGACCTTTTGCATTCATTATAATAGTTTTTTTATCACTTAACCAAAGTAATGACTACCACATATTTTTTACGTTGTACGTAAAAGTTATCGTAGTATAGAGTGAAAATACCATTTCATGACTTATAAAACAGTCGATTAGTAATAAAAATCACGTTCTAGTTTGAAACAAACTCTCCAAGCTACTACTAGTAAGTTTTATACGTAAAACTACTAATAATCCACTGCTACGGCCACTGATCAAATAAGCTACGGCTACGAGCTACGATGACTACGAAATATTCACGCTCAATTTTGTGCTGCCATCTAGTCTGTGGAACTGAAACGACATACATTGTGACGCGACGGCCACGTTTCAAAGTCCGAGGAAAACTCAACTTTTTAGTTTTGGCTGAAATTCAGAGATGGCGCTGCAGTGCGCTGAAGGAAAATCTAGCAGTTTGAAAACTCGGATCCGAAGTATTTGACTGTTATGTGAGATGGCGGTATACAGTTAATGCCTATAGATTTAATTCAATAGATTTAAACTAGGTGTCGCGATAAATATTTATGCTGTGCCATAATTGTAGTTTACATAAAGTGTTATTTTTCCTATTAAAGTTTTGTTTGAATGAATGAAATTCGTGTATTCTTACGTGTAATGTTATTAAGGGAAAGACGAAATCACCTACATTTTAATCATCATCATCATCATATCAGTCAGTTGCAGTCCACTGCCGGACATAGGTCTCCCTAAAGGAGCGCCACAGCGCATGATCTATCGCCCTTTGCATCCAGTCGCTGCCAGCTGCCTTCTTCAGGTCATCGGTCCATCAAGCCGGGGGGCGTCCTACACTACGTTCGACAGACATGGCCAGCCCACTGCCACTTCAGCTTGCTACATTTTTGGACAATATTAGTCACCTTAGTCTTATGTCGTATGACCTCATTCCGGATCTTGTCCCTTAATGAGATCCCCAACATAGACCTTTCCATAGCACGCTGAGTGACGTGTAGTCGGTGGGCCAACTTGAATGTCATAAAAACTGTTTTACCTACGGAGCTGAAACTTGTAACATACCAGTGTAGGACGCATTGGTTAAACACCCGGCTTATCAGGCACTGCGGCAGTGTCGACGTGAAGATATGACGTAATTTCCCAAATGCTGCCTAGCCAAGCTGCACTCTTCTGGTTTGAAGTTGGCTCTACTGAGCTGTAGTACTTGCCCAAAGTAGACGTACTCTTGGAGAACCTCGAGCGTAGTGTCCTCGACAGAAATTGGTTCCGAGATGACGTCATGTTCGCTGAACATTACTCTTGTCTTGTCCAAATTCATCCCAAGCCCCACACGTCTCGAGGCAGCATTAAGACTGTGCAGCATTTTTTGCAAATCCTGCAGCGATTCTGCCATAATAACTATGTCATCGGCAAAGCAAAGATGCGTAAGATATTCGCCATTTACATTAATGCCTAGTCCGTTCCAATCCAGCGTCTTGAACACATCTTCCAGTGCGTTGGTGAACAGTTTCGGAGATAGATATAACACCTCCCTGTCTAACACCTCGGAGCAGCTGGATGGGTTTTGTTCGGTGGTTTTGTACTCGGACGGACATTGATGCCATACTGCACAGGCTTCTTAGCACCTTCACGTACCGCCAATCGACTTGGCATCGCTGCAAGGATTCCAGAACAGCCTAGGTTTCGACCGAGTCGAAGGCTTTCTCATAGTCCACAAAAGCCAGGCACAGGGGCTGGTTATACTCTTCGGTCTTCTGTATAACCGGCCGCACCGTGTGAATGTGGTCTATGGTACTGTAACCTTTGCAAAACCCAGCCTGTTCCGGTGGCTGGAAAGCGTCAAATCGTGCAGAAACACGGTTTGTGATTACCCTCGTGAACAGCTTGAAAACGTGACTCAGGAGCGTGATTGGTCTATAGTTTTTCAGGAGACTTTTGTCTCCTTTCTTTAAAAACAATGCCACCACGCCCCCACTCCACGCTTCCGGAGTTGTGCTATTGGCTATGACGGAATTGAAGAGCCTCTTAAGTTCGCCAAGCACAGGTTGGCCTGCAGCTTTTAAGAGCTCAGATGTGATTACGTCTTCGCCGGAAGCCTTCCCATTACTAGACTGTCCGAGGGCCGCCTCAATCTCATCCTCCTCCACGTCTGGGAGATCTTCAGTGAAGTGGCGGGTAAGCTTGGCTCTTGGATTGTTCACGTTGGGCTGCGGCTGTAGGGAATGTAATGCGTACAATCGGCCGTAAAAGCCTTCGATTTCGGCTAGAATCTCCGAAACCGATGAGACGATTCTGCCATCCGAGGTTTTCAGCTTTGTCAGGTGACATTTTCCCAGTCTTTTAATAAAGACCTTCGACCCCCGATTATGCTCAATCGCCTCCTCTATGAGGCGAGTATTGTAGCTGCGAAGGTCGCGTCTCACCAATCTCCGGATCTTTTTATGAGTGCCAGACAAAGCTTCCTCTGGCATTTCCCGTCGACGTTTCATCAGTTCCAAAGTCCCGCCCGAAAGTTTGGCCTCTCGGCACGCTCGCTTTTCTTTAAAGTGCCTGTTACCCACTTCGCGTATGACTCCAATTACACCATCAAGGTCCCTGTCGTCCACGTCCTCAGTAGTTTCCAAAGCCGCGAATCGGTTTCTGGAATGTTTTGGAGTCTTGGCCGGCCTGGACCAGTGTCGGACGAAGAGTCGACCTCATCATGCGGATTTTTTCCAGCTTAATGTTGATATTTAGGGTGCCTCTTACAAATCGGTGGTCGCTACCGGTGTATAACCTATTGACCACAGAGACATCTCTAAATATATGCTTCTTGTCCGTCATGATGAAGTCTATCTCATTCTTCGTCTTACCATCGGGGCTTAGCCAGATCCACTTTTTCTGGGGCTTCTTCTGGAAAAAGGTGTTCATGCAGAAGAACCCCTACATACTCAGAAAGTTTACCAGCATTCGCTCCCTGTGGTCCTGGTTTCATAGCCGTGTTTTCCTACACACGATTCTTTGGCGTTGAAGTCGCCCATGACAACGGTGAAGTGGGGCTTGGTTGTATGGTGTATGGCCTTAGATATATCTTCATACATGGCCTCCATCACATCATCCGAATGCCCTGTCAACGTCGGCGCATATACCTGTGTGACTTTGAGGTAGTACCTCTCGGTCAGTTTTAGTACAAGGTACGCTACCTGGGTCGATACGCTGGATATCTCAAACACGTTGTCACGGAGATCTTTGTTGACAAGAAAACCTACGCCACCTTGGGAGAGTTAGTCTCTCTCTTGGAAGAAGAAAATGTGGTCAGATTCCAGGGTCATTGTGTCCTCCCCTTGTCTTCGAACTTCTGACAACCCTAGAATATGCCATTTGATGTGTTTAAGCTCTTCCTCGCGTTCGACCAGGCCTTCATCCAGCCGTAGACTGCGTCCGTTGTACGTTGCCAAGGCCAGTGGTTTGTGGCAGCCGTCCGTAGCCCGGGGATTCTTCGCACCCCCGCCCTACCGTAACCGAGGCCGCTGCCGTGACCCAGAATAGTAGGGCGGCCGGGAACTAGGGGCCATGGTTTTTGTTCGCTATTCATGGAGGGTATATGCCCGTACTCACCACGCCGGGCAAGCGAGCGAGTTGGTGAGCGCACCAGTGACGCTGCTGCCCGCCACTGGCCAGAGATATTTGGCTCTGCGTTTAGTCGGTTATACCACCAACGGTTCGGTCGCCAGAGCCTCGTTCGTTGTCCAGCATGGTGCACCACGGGCAAGTGAGGTTAGCACTTGGGACAGAAGATGTGCGTGTGCCCCCTTACACCCTTACACCATTTTAATAATTTCTCATATTATAAATACAAAATTTTCGAATCATAATATTATGTAAATTATTAAAATAATAGGTACAAAGTTTACGACAAAACTGATAATGATTCAAACTGAATTTTGGAAAAACCAGTATAAACTATATAGTTTATATGAATTTGGTAGAGTGTATACGAATGGGCATTGTGCATCGACCTATTTTGGTTTGAGTGGAGTAGTGGCAGTTATTGCTTCTTATCCAATACCTTTAAAAAACCGGCCAAGTGCGAGTCGGACTCGGCACGAAGGGTTCCGTATCGTAAAATCTTAATGCAGTTCACAGAAAACTTCTACTTACCAAGTTTCAACAGTATAGTTCTTATAGTTTCGGAAAAAAGTGGCTGTGACATACGGATGGACAGACAGATAGACATGATGAATCCATAAGGGTTCCGTTTTTTACCATTTGGCTACGGAACCCTAAAAAGGCTAGTTACGGCTTGATATACCATTTACCTAACACCCTGTATATAAATATATCTTTAATATCTGAATCTCGGAAACATCTCCAACGATTTTCAAGAAATTTAGAATGCCGGAGTTTCGGGGCGATAAATTTATCGATCTAGCAGTATATTACTTACACTGTGGAATTAGGCTAGGTTTCATTTTAAGAAAAAAAAACTGTCATCCAGGTATTGAAAGATAAGACAAATAACGTATAATTGACGTTCCAAAAAAACGACCTGTTTTATAAAGGGGAAAAAAATTGTCTGAATCGAATTGCTCCAAACCTAATAGAGCGTAGCGAATGCTAAGTCTATGGACCTAATTGCGTTAGATACTATTTAGCAAAAGTGTAGATGCCTAGGTTTTTAAAAATTATAAGCGTTATTCGAAAAACCAACCTATTGTTACTTAGTAAAGTTTTTCGATATTTCTTCAATCATCCCATCCACTTTTATGCAGTAAGTATAAAATTTTATAAATACCGTATTTGTTACGTAATTATAGTTGAATATGATTTTTTTTCTATGTGTATCAGCACAAATTTTGCAACATTGCTCTAAATTCGCCAGTCCCAGAAGGAAGGGACTCGGTTCATCAGCTTGCGCTATAATTGCGACCCAAACAAGCTGCACATTGTTTGCTTAAATCTGACAGCTGCACGTAATTCCAACGATTTGAGCGCTAAATAGTTTCTCGTCGCAACACTTAATACTGAAATATAGCACACATGTGCACGCACGTAGTCTATATTTTATTATTTTAATAAACTGGTTATTTAACTATTGGCCTGTTAGAAACAGTTATTAAACTGGATATTTGACTATTGGCCTGTTAGAAACAGTTATTTACATTCGTAATTATAGAATAATCAAGGTGCAAATCTGTCATAAATAAGAATATAACAAGTTCCACAAATAGTCAGCTTAGTTCGTACGAGTAGGTATACTGTGTACAGTATAAGTTTACTAGTCTCAGAAGCAAGAGGCTCGGTTCATCGGATCGCACTAATGCGAGTAGCAGAGCGTGCGAGTTCCGACCCGAACGACCTGCACAGTGTTTGCCTAAATCTGACAGCTGCACCTAATTCTGAACCGAGCGCTAAATAGTTTCCAGCCGTAACATAACTTGGAGTAATTGCTTAACCTAAGCCTAAGTTAAATGTGAAATGGATAGCGATGTGAAATAATAGTAGCCCAATTTATGTTTTGGTATAATATTTCAATGAATAATAATGTAAATTTTCATACCAATTAAGAAATAATAATACTTGAAAAATCGGCTCTTTCGATGGGTTAACGATACAAAAGTACGGTAGTTAGATGAAGATAAATAACAGTTGCCCAATTAGCAAAGATACTTGAGTTTAGTTACTGAAGTTCTCTAATTGTTGGATTGTATCTATTAAGCAAATGAGACGATAATAAATATTCTACATTCAAACTTTGTTTAAAAAACCTTTACTTTTTTATGAGTGATTTATTTTAAAGACAAACGCCAACTATAGACTCAAACTTATATTGCTTTAAAAAAGCGTCTATTTTTTAACGCAATAAACCACCGTACACATAGAGCTCACAGCGGCACGCGGTGCGGTCATTTAACGGGCAGCGTGGACGCGTCAAGCACAGAAAACAATTTTCGGAAAACATTCTCGACAACTGCGCAGTAACTCAATCTGTGACGGTGCACCGAAACGTGCCGAAAAGCCAAAGAGAGCATCCATCGGCCGCAACCATCTGATATTCCCTGACAATATTTTATACAGCTGCGAAAATTGCAACCGCTCCCAACTTTAACAATTTACACTCCCGCGATGGCGTCGCATGCATATTGCTCCTCAACGCAACTACTTTATTCATTTCAGACTTTATAGCAAAGGAATAAAAGCGAGATTTTTTACGCGCAATTACTGCTAACAAACAGCTTTCCAAGATTAGTTTATATTCATCTGTTTATTATTTATACGTGAATTGCGTAGGTAGGTCCCAGGTACTGTCGCACTCTAAAAAGCTATGGCTAAACTTGTGACAGTGACTGAGATATTTTTCCATAATATAGCAACACTAAATACAACATGGCGTACAGTAAAACTTTGTAAAGGTATTTAAAACCAGTCAAGTGTGCGTCGGGCTTGATCAAAGAATCTTGTAGAAAGAAATTATACTAAAAAAAATGGAAAATGGATGTATGACACTTACGGTGCGAGATCCTTGCTCTATCGATTAGATTTTTTTAATTATCAGACTAACCGGCTTAGTTTAAAATACATAGCACTGTGGCCTATGTCCAGCTGACTGACTGACTCGGGCTAAATGTTGATAATTTATAACTTCTCAAAAAATCGTGTCTAGTGGAAGTCTAGAGATAGAACTCACGCTCACGCAATTTTTTCACGACTTTTTGCATTATTGAAAACTTACAACAACGTGACGTAACGTAAGTAGTTGTTGTAGGTAACTACGACATATTATTGGTCACAGAAACATGTAACTAAATAAAATACAAGCTTATTTTTTTAGAAGTAAGTGAATAATATGCCTCGCGATCCTATTGCGACCTAACTAAGTTTTAAATCCTAATATTTAGTTAAAATGAAATAATAATAAAGAAAATTGAAAACTGCGAAAAACATACACGCTGATAAGATACTGAATCTTTCAACTTTCTGTATTTTTGAGAATAAGGACAAACAAGTAGGCTGAAATGAAAACAGCTTGCAGATACATGCCGTTCTATTCCAGATCCAGTATCAACCAAAGAATACGTGTGCGGTGTGATTAGTATTATTACCCATCGACTGGCGAGCGAATGCAATTTTTTTCTTATCGGGTATCGGGACTTAACCAAAGCGTCACAGTCGCACGTACCATATTAGCATGCGGGAAAACAAATCCAATCTGCCAAACACGGCAACGGTAACAAGACGCGGGAACTTTCCGGGCTCGTCACGTATACAGCGCACAGTGGTTCTCAAAGGGTTGAGGACATAACTAAGAATTTTGCACGGTAGCAGCAAGTTAGCAACCATACAAGCGATTTTAAATGGTAATAGATTTTTCAGTATACCTATTATGTTACGCTCAAATACCGATAACGCTCATTGAGCGAAAAAAAGTAGCTCACAACGCGTTGCGGTCACAGTAACTTACGAAGATTCTAAAATAGTATAATACTTTAAGAAAACTAGCCAAAAAAATGGGAACTATTTTCAACAATAACCAAGTTTATTTAAATTGAAGTAATCACTTTTACTATGTGCTTAAAATAGGGTTTTTGTAATTGAAAAAATGTTTTTCGTGATTCGTGATCAGCATAAGGTATAGAATCACTTCTGTAAGTACTGCTTATATTTAAATCTGCATCCTATATATACGCGATAGTACGAGTTTGTCTTTTGTTAATACTAAATACACTTAGAAATAAAAAATAGTTAACAGCCAGTCGTCGACGCAAAAACCTCTGACTAAGAGCTAACTATGGTGCTCAAATCCTTTTTTTTTTGTATTCTGCTATCATAATCTTAAACAAAATAAAACTTTATGACCTAGCCGCTGTTACGATATTTATAGGAAAAGATCTACGAGTATTTCCTGTTTTGGCTTCAATATTCTCCATGAAGTCAATTGCAAAAATTTTGAGAACCGTTGGTATACATGACACAGCTCCACGTATGATATGTGTACACAAACTTGCACGAATTCACATAGCCTTTATCTCCACACAATAAGAGCCGAAATCGAATAAAAAAGTCGACGATATAACATGAAAAGAGATGCGGCGTTTCGGCCCAACTATTCCTATTCTGTGCAGACATGAATCACTTGTGCGTTGCATGGTCGATGCAGTTGTCACTTATTCAATTTGTTTGTTCGTGTACTTTCTAAATGAAAGGACATTGCACTAATTTCATTAAATAAGTCCTTTGATTTGCACTTTATTTTACGTAACGTAGGAGTTTATGAGATGTCAAAACAGCAATAAATTTCAATAAGCATTTAGTTTGTTCATATTTTTTCTTGACTTTAATATTTTTCTTATTAAGTTATTTATTTAATTGAGTAAAATACATGAGTACTAAAGGTTTAAACATAGAAGAAAGAGAAAAAAGAATAGAAGGGTTCACGACTGCGATGCGATGTAACGTGTTAATTTAACAGCATAGCATAAAGTTTTATTATATCATGGGCGTAATTTGGAAGAACTACTATACTTTTAATACAATCTTCAGCAATAAAGCCATTGATGTAAAAAGTAAAGATACGGCTGACAGAACAAATCGCCTTGGATTTTCTCCGTATATGACACACTAACCCCATCTGTTAAGACTTGATGTCAACTGTCAAATAGCATCATAGAGTATCCACAAAATTTCTCCTAAGTAACCTTGTAAGAGCGGCTTATAACGAAAGAGGAACTAAGAAAAAAGTTTTTATTTCACAGATGTTATATTTAAAGTAGTATCAGAGTAAGTATAACTTTTTGCCTTTTCAAATTAAATACGCCAACATAAATTAAGGTAAAATAAAAAAATCTTTATTTGCTTAAACACGGTATGCATAGGTGTTTTAAAATGAACGCATGTTTAGCCAACACGAGGCATGCAAATTAAATATAAAATTGAACTAAAATTAAAAATAAAATTGAGTCTAACATTGCATTAAATTAAATTAGGTACATAGATGTCAGTCATATCATAATTATGTTGAAATTAATATTTATTATTAAAAAACTCATTTATGGTATGTGAGATTAGCAACTTATTCAGTTTTGTTTTAAATTGATTATTATTCAATGTTTTGATTTCATTAGGTATATTATTGAATATTTTTTTATACTCATTGTCATACAGCTTTTTTTATACTGCCTTGGTATTGAAGTTTTTAGTAGTACCAGGATATTTTGATTTCTTGTGTTCCGTGGATAAATGTCAAATGCCCTATTAAAAATATGCATAATTTGCATTACAAATACACATGTTTCAAATATATACAGGGACGTCAATGTTAGTAATTGCAACTGTGCAAATAGAGGACGACATGATGTTCGCGGAGGGACACCGCATATTGCTCTTATGCATCTTTTTTGGGCAATAAAAGCTCAATTTATATTAGTTAGAGCATCACATCAGTAAACTGTAGCGTAATTTAGAACCTACAATGCATGATAGGTAGCAATCGCAGTTTTTGTTACAGATCTAACCTGCTTTAAATCATAAATAAACTTATTGACTCTATAAGGATAGGTCTAAATCTGGCGAACGCGCCGCGAATGCGCAGGTCGCGCGCGAGTTGCACGCGCGCGGCACGCGATCCGTTACTGGAACCGATTGGTGTGCCTCTTTAGCGCAACTCAAGGCAAGGCAAGGCTTGTACAGTGCGCGCGATCTGCGCGCGTGCAGTTCTGGTTTACGTTCGAGGCAGCTTAAAGGTCGCGTTCGCGCGGCTCGCGCGCAGCTCTCGCGTCTGCTGTACAAACATTACCTATATGAGTTTTCCAATTCACGTCTTGTTCTATAGTTAAACCTAGGAACTTTGTTTGTTTTACTTCGTTAATTTTCGTATCTTTATAATGAATATCAATATTAATATTTTTGTTTCTGTTTAATTGTATGTAATTAGTAAATACTTTAACATCAACATTACATTTAAATAAAACTTTACTTTTTTATAAGTTGTAATGATGACTAATCTATACATATAATTGAAGCTATAAAAAAACAATTTCTCTCTCTATCTCTCGAAATGAAACAAAAGGTATGATTCCGAATTCAGCAGCACGCAGTAGTGCTGGTCCCCATATTTTCTCTAAGAATTTATATGAGATTACATTGACAACCGTCTGGTGTAGTAGTTCGCGCTCCAGACTACAATGCCTGGTGGTTGCGGGTTCAAATCCCGCGAGGGGCAAATGTTAGTGTGATGAGTACACATATATATATATATATCTATATATATGTATATTTTTATTAATTACATTTCACTGGCTTTCGATTTTTTTTAACTTTTGCCTTTTGTTATTTTTGACATGTTTTCAATTTTTGACTCACAGTGCTTTATCACGTAAACTTAAAATAAGTATTTAATAAATCATCATAAAATACAATATTTATATTACATCGCATGTACTGGACTGCACTTCGTGCACTGTGAGCACTATTATGACTATATTATAACCATACAACTAATGCACGCCGCTACCAAGTTATATCGGTTTTGCATGGTAAATATGGCGTTGCTACGTAAAATTGACAAAGAAGTTAGAAAATTGTTAAAGTAATATAAATAAGTTTAGTGTTTATCAAATATGCGGCTTATTGGTGAGAAGTAATATTAGAATTTGTTTTAATGATCTTTGTGTCGTAATTTAAGCAAACTTTCAGTGAACATCTAGGCATTTTTATTTTTTCATACAAATGTCAGATCCAGATGACCGCCGACCGCCGACTACGTCACATCGGCCTCGGTCGGGTCATTTTCGGGTCTTTTTAGGTCCAACACCCAGACGTGTGGTCCGCCCTGTCCTTACGAAGTAATATATAAGTCAATGAATAAAGCACAAACAAATATAAGATAGCAAAATAATACCACTTTCATAAAATTTGGTTAGTAAGGAAGCAGATTGTAGTCATTTATCTTTAGATCATTACCAATAGGTACCTTCTCATCAAATATTCTATTAACGCCCAACATCCAGTAATATTACCCACACAAAGACTCATAAAAAGGGACGCGAAACAAATTACCTAATTTCTCTTTATGCATACAAAATGAGCTTGAACTTGCTCAAATTGGCCGTTAAACACACTAAAACAATTTGCTATGGAGGCGGGAATATTATTAAAAGGTTTCTTAAAGGCGACTGACTACATTTCATTTAATTTTTGAATCAATCTTCACTAACCTTCTTGGTATGGAGATTGGATAAAATGACTAAGAGTTACTCTTACCAGGCTTCTTACACCTCTTTTATCCTTATTAGAATATTGAATAGTACTGATTTCTGACGTTACTATACAATACAGTCATGAACAATATTTTTTTTATGGTAGTAAATTTTGAAGTTCATATTTATGTTTGAAAATAACTCTGAGTAATACAATTGTAAAAATTTATGCAAATAACAACAAAATTTGTTTATGTCGATGATTGACACACAGTCAAAGTTTACGAACGCAAATGGAACAAAATTACAGTTAAATGTAAATTTTCTATAAATTGTTAATGATAAAAGAAGCTGTGTTATTTGCTTTAGATAATTATTATGAAGTTACTCAATAGCTAGACGGTTGGAGTAGGTATGTCGCCCGGGGCCTTAGGTGGGCTTTTAACACGTAATTGCATTAATATGTACCAACGCATGACACCTTCAAAATTAAATAATACATTGTATCAGGATTTCAGTCATTTCCTTACGTCGAAACGTGATACGACATAGCAGAAACGAAAATATTATAACACTGTTAATGTTATATAACGAAAATATGTTTAGCAAACGGGCAAATTATATATATTTTTATTATATTATAAACTAGTACATACTACAAGTTAAAAAAGAAAATATAAGGGAAAACATGGTGAGTTACTTAAATTTGATTCTACTTACAGGACTATCCAGTAATAAAATGCTCAAGCGATAGCTAAGCTGAAAATGAAAAGTTACTAGATCAGAAAAATGACATCGGTAAAGTATGACCCAACCAAACACCTTTTTCAAAGCCTATAAATTGTGCATTTTAGAATATTTTATATGGAACATAATTTCGGGAACCTTCACTAAAAGCTAATACGCTGAACAGCAAGTCTTTATACATACGTACAAGGCCTTTTTTTTTCAGTTTTTATATTGCAAGCTCTACTATGCCAGATGCAGAAAAACACATAATACTCAGTTACAGATCTGTAATTGTTAAATCGGGTGCTTCGGCCGCGTGGCTACCCAACATGGCTGTCTCGAACACTGGCTGGCTGTGATGCGGCTTGAACCGACAGATTCATTCCTACTGCATCTTAGAGGCAGAAAACAGTTAATATCTAACTACTAGCGAATGTATATTTAAGTTATTCGTAGACCAATTACTTCTATACTCACAATTTTGCAAATGTTGCTGAAAAAGTCAAGATATTTAAATGAACAGGTCTAAAAGATTCGTTTATTGAATGCGTTGACATCGGGCTCTTTCTGAAACTCATTTAGTAAATCCCTTAGTGAAATAGCAATTTGAAAAATAATCCTATCAAATGAACTGGGCTCTTATTACCATGACCTCAAATAGCAGTAGGGGTAAGTATAACTTTGATCTTGTTTCACTCCTTGTTTTACAAGTAAGTTTGACGAAAAAGTAGCACTGTTTTGGTAATGCTTAGATTATTGTGTTAAAATGTTGAGCCCTTGGGAATCTGAAGCTACGTTTTTGGGATCATTTTCAAATTTGATGCATATTTTACCTTTTGCAAGTAATCTGGAGCTAGAAACTAAGAATGTTATAAGCGCTTTATATTTTTTTCTGATAAAAACTCTTTTATGCGAGACGAACTTCGTAGCCTGAACCTCAGAGGCCTGCAACGACAGTTCATTCCGACTGCGTCTTAGAGATAGCACTAGTAATTGAGCCGTCTTTGATCTATCGACTCTTTTATCGGATTGGACGGACGCAATAACAGACCGCTGATTGCTTCCATATGGACTCGGGAGATTGATTATTTTCTCGTTACCCGCCCCCGTGTCGTGTATTGTTTTCTCTAATACGTTGTCGCCTATTGGCTCTATGTTTCATTTATATAGTAGATATAGCTGACGTTTGTCGTGTTCGAAATTTACTGTGTTTAATATTAACGTTTGAAATTTAAGGTTGTAAACGGCTACCTACAACAACAACAACACAAAGAAAATAAAATATTGACCCAGTGCGAGCCCGTCTCACGATTTACGAGTTAAAAGGTACTTGTAGATAATTAGGTAGATACGTAAATAGTCCATCCCAGGTTTTTGAAGTTGGATTTTTCCACAGCTCTAAGAGATTGCAGACAAAAAATGTCAGAATTAATAGATTGACAAAGAAGTGACTCTTTTATAAAAAATCCTTTATTCAGTTTTAACGAGACCCTTAAATGAGCAGGATACAATAATTTTATTTAAGGAATGCCTGATACGTTGTTTTTAGTGACAATATTGTTAGCTCACCACATCTTGTTGTATTATTTTTAAAACTCGGTGTTTAAATAAAAGGCGTCAGACCACAAATTTCAAAAAGGTTTATAAAACAATGGTTATCCGAGGGTTGTGTATATTTTTGTGTCTAAATCGGCATTGCGTAAAAAAGAGCCTTTAATGTGAAAATATTGTTGGTCAAGCCGTCCGTCCGCCGTACCGAAAGCTCATAAATAAACAGAAAACTGGATGCTCTGTCGAAAAGTTTCGTAAAAAACTCGCGAACGCAAAATTTACAACCGGGAATTCAGATGAGTTTTAATTAACCATACTGGAACCTACCTCCAAACAATGCTTGTCGATCGTAATCATATTATTATTGTAATCAAAATATCACTATGGTAATGCTATTATTACGCTGAATGTTTATTGTGGCATATGCTTCACGTTATTGTTGTTCTTTAAATTAAATTTTAATTGTATTAAATACATTGTGGTTTAAATTTCCTGGACACATGATTAATTTAATATTTATGGCTAATAATCTGTCATGTAACTGTCCATATTATGTCCAATATACAGAATGATGTGGATAAAGCATATAAAACGAATTCTTGTTTAATTAAGTATTTTCAGTACCTTCTTGTCTTGTAAATTAACGATAATTTTAAAACGAAAATTCATTTGTCAGGTTTTGGGTAAATTTTTTCATGCTACGTTCATACACATCGTAAAATGACACACTGTTACAAGATGGACATGTCTTTTTTCGCCCTTAAGGACAGAAGGAGACTGTAAAGGGGCACTGGCTAATTATCTTACAATAAGAATCACGACAATACCATTGAAAAATATTTTAATATAGAAATCACGATGTAACTAGAGGTCAGCACTGGGCGCTTTCTATGAAAGGTGGTCTCTTGATTCGTTTATGTATATGGTCTCTATCTCTAACTTTCTGTCTATTTCGAAATCTTTACTGGACTCCTGTTAGAAAGAGCATTAATCCTAACCTAACCCGGTGATTGGTAAAAAATAAGCCTAAGGTGGACTTGCGCACCACCGGATTAATTTTGTAGAGATTAAGACATAATAACCTCGCTCTACACCTGCAGTCTGTGGGCTCGATATACACAGAAGAGCTATAGCGACCTCCGCGTTCTCTATAATAACGCGTTTAGGATTGTGGTGGGGCTGCGCCGATTCTGCAGCGCCTCGGGCATGTTCGCAGATGCGCGTGTCGCTTGTTTCCACACTACAATGCGCAGACGGAGCGCTTCTCTAGTGTGCAGGGTTTGGGCCAGCTCTAACGCAGTCCTGGCGATGATTGCGAATAGACTTGACTGCCCTTACGTGCGGCATTGCTGTAATAGACATATTCCAGCGGTGCCGTTTGTGAGGTGCTTTTAATTGTCTGTGTATGTTGACTGCATCTTAACTTATAACTTATTCTAATTTATTTTATTTTTATCTACATATTTGATTTTAATTTGATTTGATTTGAATTTATTTGATTTTAATTTATTTCATTATTGTTTCTTGTTTGTCTTGATTACTATTATGAGCCATGTGTCGCTTGAAATAAATGATTTGAATTGAATTGAATAATTCTGTCTTTGTCATTGTCATACAAACTAAGAGTTTGAAAATGATTTTTAATACCGTGTTAATGTATAGTTCGGGATTAAATTCGCTAATCCTGAGATGCGCAAGTGGGCCTGAGTAAGTATAAGAAGTAAACATATTTACATAACATTCATGTTCTTAGATTTTTGTTTGAATGTAGTACTTTTTAGCACTTAACCTTACTTAACTTTGAATGTCTATGCTCTAAGTTGAATGTTGTATATTGGTACTGGTAGGTATAATCGGTTAATCTTTAACCCGTTTTGTAACTGACAGTCAGATTATAGAAGGCAAACGTGTGCAGCAGAGAATCTTTAACAGAAATATCATAAGCAGTCTAACCCATTAGGTAGTAGGTACTGTAGAGGTTTATAGCCAAGCGAGTAAAACCTCTACGTCTACCAAGGTATGTTCGAAATATGAAAGTTGCTTTTAAATATTTTTCTTTGACGTAGAAAGAACTTTTGTTTTCGGGATTCATTAGAAAATCTGGAGTCGAAGTGTCATAAAGAAAGATATCTAAAAGTAAAAACTTAATCTAAAAATTTGTACACAACGATTCAAAAGTTAAGTATTTTCTGCATTCCTCATGTAAAGAACCTTTTAATAAATATAATTCATTAAGTGAAACAATTTGTTCTCGATCAATTCCCAATAGTCTATCCTAGCTTCGGCCATTGGCACATTGGCCATTGGCATTGGGAGAAAACACATTGTTCATCATAATAAGTTAAAACCGTTTTTTTTAAAGAGTATCACAATAATAGTTAGTTCTAATATCTTGGTTAAGTTATTTATCTAAAAAAAAAGTAACAACATTTAGTCGAATTTATTATTATAATTATTTCCTTTTTTTTTAAGTCGGTTAAATAAATTGAAAAAAGTATTGTGTAAAAAGTCTTTGTCATAGTCTAACTTTCTTTAAACTTTAACTTTTTAAAGTCTACTATATAGTCCTTGAATGACAGATCCGATGCTTGACGTATTATATGATCCGTAAATGACAGATCTGATGCTTGACGTCTTATATGATCCTTGAATGACAGATCAGATGGTTGACGTCTATCTATCAATTGTAATTGTGTAAATATTTGTTGATAAAAAATGCTCGAAAATGATTTCTCTACGAAAGGAAGCTGAGAAGAAATATAACTCATCCATGTCCATGGAAAACTATTTAAATTACCAACAGATAGCTGCTCGTACGAAAAGGACTTTGTCCAAGAAAAAAAAGAAAGGCTGGATTAATTTCTGTGAAGCTCTTTCCCCAAGAGCGCCTATCTCGGCAGTCTGGAAAAACATACGTAGATTCCGCGGCTCCCTTACTGGAGCATCCCCGACATCCAATGACCCCTCTGTCTGGCTTAATGATTTCGCAAACAAATTATCTCCTCCCTCTGCCCCAGATTTAGATTGTTTTCCCTCTTCTTATCCTAATCTAGAAGACAGTAGGTTCGACCAACCTTTTTCTTTGGAGGAATATTATTGTGCTATCCGAGGACTGAAAGACTCCGCACCTGGCGAGGACGGTATTCCCTACTCTTTTATCACTCACTTGGGTCCAGTGGGGGAACGATTTTTTCTGGATATTCTAAATTTAATCTTTACAACAGGGCAAACCCCACGTTCATGGAAATCCCAGATCGTTATTCCTTTGCCGAAGCCAGGTAAGGATCCTTCCACAGCCTCTTCTTACAGACCTATAGCATTATCTTCCACCTTATGCAAATCTTTTGAGCATATGCTAAAATATAGGCTAGAA
Source organism: Anania fuscalis (assembly GCA_950371115.1). Classification (NCBI taxonomy): domain Eukaryota; kingdom Metazoa; phylum Arthropoda; class Insecta; order Lepidoptera; family Crambidae; genus Anania; species Anania fuscalis. The sequence continues at coordinate 14,547,632 of OX493328.1, forward strand.
TGGATCGTAGAAAATAAAGGTATCCTTGCTAATACACAATTTGGTTTCCGAAAATCTAGAGGAACTATGGATAGTCTGGGCGTGTTAACGTCTGACATTAGCACTGACTAAAGGTGAATACCTTGTGGGTATCTTTTTGGACATCGCGGCTGCCTACGATAGTGTTCTACTTCCGGTGCTCAGAGAGTAGATGCTTCGATTGAGTAGTCCTGCGAGGCTAGTCCACTGCGTAACAAGCTTACTAATGGGCAGAATACTCAAAATTCGTTGTTTTGATCAAATGCTACCACCTAGAAACGTTTGGCTGGGTCTCCCACAAGGTTCAGTTCTGAGCCCTATTCTTTATAGCATTTACACTTACGACCTGGATCAATGTGTGTCATGCTTTTGTAATGTCCTACAATATGCTGATGATCTTTGCTTATATTCATCGGGAGGATCTATCGAGGACATAAGTTACCGTATAAACTCAGCCATGTATTATCTCAATGACTGGCTTAACGATCATGGTCTATCTTTATCAGTTCCGAAGTGAAATGCTGTGGTGTTTACAAGAAAAAGATATGTTCCTGACTTTGACGTTTCCTGCAATGGTGAATCTATTCCTATCGTTGACGAAATTAAATTTCTAGGTTTAATTCTCGATTCCAAAATGTCTGGGTCTCCACATTTAAATTATGTGGCTCAAAAATGTGAAAAAGGTTTGAATATCCTAAGGTCTCTCTCTGGTGTCTGGTGGGGTTCTCATCCTTACTGCCAGAAGCTGCTTTATAACGCCATTGTCCGCAGTCACTTAGACTATGGCTCTTTTCTTCTCGAGCCCTGCAACAAGGATTAAACACCTTAGACAAAATTCAAGCCAAGGGTCTGAGGATCATTTTAGGTGCTATGAAATCCTCACCTAAGAATGCTTTGCAGGTAGAGGCAGTTGATCCACCACTAGATTTTCGTCGTCAATATCTATCAGATATATTCAAAGTTAGCCAATGTCTTAATCATCCTCTTTTATCTCGCCTTCAAAATTTATCTGACTTGATCTCTGATTCTTCCAACAAATATTGGACCCATAAGGAAACTCCTAAAATAATTCAAAGTTTTAGAAAACTCTCTTCCTTGTCTCACCCGGTACTCAGGATTTTGTTGGAATTGTACAATTCCAACAAAATCCTGTTTTCAAAGTCCCTTATGATGCCCTTACGTATGAGCCTAAAATTATCTTGGACTTTGGTATCTCACGGAATGACCCTACAGCTGACTTTGATTTCTCCTACCGTCTTGGTAGAGACTGGTCGAACTGGTTACCCGTTTTTACGGATGCCTCGAAGACTTTAGATAATGATGCTGTTGGTAGTGCAGTGTGGATTCCGAAGTTTCAGGTTTTATTAAGTTCAAGATTGCCTCAGGAATCGACCGTGTTCACTGGAGAGGCCGTAGCTATTTTGGAGGCCATTTCATTTGCCTTGTCTCACAAATTGAATAAAACAATTATTTTCACTGATTCCAAAAGCGCATTAAATGCAGTTGCGTCAATTTTTTTTAAAGTTAAATTTATTCATCCTACTATTTTAGAAATCAAAGAACACTTATTTGAATGTTCATGTCAGGGGATTGAAATAGTTTTGATTTGGATCCCGGGCCATAGTGGAATTCGAGGAAATGAACAGGCAGACTTTTGGGCAAGAGAGGCCATTCGGTCCGGTTCCCCACGGGAAGCTTATTATGCATCTGACATCTTGCCTATTGCGTCTAAGGATTTGTATAATAGCTGGCAAATACGGTGGGATCAATCTTCGGCGATCAAAGGTCGCCACTATCGAAGCCTCCAATGTGAAATACCCAGTAGACCTTGGTTTTTTAAGCACAGATTTACAGATAAACATGCCATATCGGTAATTTGTAGATTACGTCTTGGTCACACTTGCACGCCTGTGTTTCTACATAAAATACACATTAAAGACAATTCTGTATGCGAGTGTGGCCTGGATGAAGGTTCTCCGGATCATATCTTTTTTAGCTGTAATAGGTTCTCTGTTTCTTTATATGATACCCTTCCTTCCAAAATTCCTCGTCCTATTAACTTTAATTATTTATTAACTCTTACTTCCTCTCCCTTTATCAAGTATCTACTTAAGTATATTGTAAAATTTGTATTAAACTGTAATTAAAACTTTCTATTACATCTTACTAAGAATCTCAATTTATTAAGTATTACATTAGTTTACCGGGCAATTGTTTATTTTTTGTAATAATTTCTAAATCGTGTCTCTGCAACACTTGACTCGACACTGGCGGAATGTGTGTGCTCGCTTTCACACACTATTGGAGGCCATTATTAAAAAAAAAAAAAAATGGAAAAAGTTAACGAATTTATTTTAATAATAGTATTTTGCTGGTTAGGTAAAGTTAGGTATAGGAAAAAAGTAGGTTATAGTTTTATGCAATAAGATAGGATGTGACTGTAATTTGTTTTGGATTGTGGACTAATACGTTTTTCTTTCTAGGAGGGAAATTCAATGGATCTGGTTTCCTCATGATATAACAATGAAAGCTGAGTATCGAGCACTGTGATCGAGCACAACCACTTCTTTTGAAAATACACCCATGTGAAATGTTAAAATGGGATAGTGATCTGTTTTGGGGTAATTTTATATTCATTAAGGGGTTTAGGATTTATAGTTAGATGATTAGGTAGCTGTTAATTGGTTATCGTGTGCCTCATCAAGCGCATAGCGTTTGGGGGATGTCTTAAGTTGGACATCATACATGATAAGGAATTGCAGATATGGGAGTTTGGTTAGGACAGAAGGCAAGGGTTGATTGTAATTTCAGGTTGTGTCTCGCGATGGAGAAAGTGCATAGTTAAGCAAAATTAGATATGGAAACCAGATTCACAAATGAGCGTCATAGTAAGGTCTTTGATGGCATTACTTGTTTATGTTGTTAATAGTCAAGACGGTCAATTGTTTGTTTATTTCCATTAGGATAGGAAACATAGTTACCTTTCGAAATTGATAAAAATTGTTCTCCTGGACTAATTTTGCAGTGAACAATGGTGTTGATTCTGTGGATAAATTTTTATTGAGCGTTTTTTTTTATCCAAAGTTGGAACGATTGTCAGTTTGTGGTAGTATAATTTTAATGTTTTTTATGTTAATGTGTATCATGTTGTTGTTGTTGTTGCGATGTGATTAAAATCATTCCAGCTTACTGTTATATTCAGTCTTTATTGGCATCATTGAATGTATTAATTTGATTTCGCTCATAGGTAGGCTGTTTTAAGAGAGAGTTAGGAAAATTTCTCAGATGAACTGTGAAATTTTTTTTCTTACCGGGAGCGATGTAGGTAGAGGTTTATAGCCAAGCGAGTAAAACCTCTACGTCTACCAAGGTATGTTCGAAATATGAAAGTTGCTTTTAAATATTTTTCTTTGACGTAGAAAGAACTTTTGTTTTCGGGATTCATTAGAAAATCTGGAGTCGAAGTGTCATAAAGAAAGATATCTAAAAGTAAAAACTTGATCCAAAAATTTGTACACAACGATTCAAAAGTTAAGTATTTTCTGCATTCCTCATGTAAAGAACCTTTTAATAAATATAATTCATTAAGTGAAACAATTTGTTCTCGATCAATTCCCAATAGTCTATCCTAGCTTCGGCCATAGTACATAGACCACAGATGGTGGATTATATGTCTGGTTAGTTGAGTAAAACGACTGTTTGCTAGGTAGGTATCTCCTTTTTCACTAGACATTCAGAAGAGAAAAAGGTGCATTTAATTAAATAATTACAGGAAAAAGTCATGGAATTTAATCCATTACTTATTTTATATTTACGTTTAAGTTAATATTTTTTTTCTACTTGCCTAGTACTAAAGCTATTTAAAAACAGTTTATTATTTAAATTCAAAAGACTTTGAAGTGAAGAAAAACCAACACCCCGCAATCCGATGCGACCCAAAAGTCGTGTATTTGTTTGCAACTCGAGGCGGCTCATTTACATACATAGAACGAAACAAGCCGCGAACGTAAGCCGGGGTGTGAAAACAGCGCTTGTCTGTATAATGAAGACGGTTGGTGATCTGGGAAACTTAACAGTGGTTCCCAAATTTAGGTTGTCAACCGTCTGGCACGGGACACATAAAAGCGCGCGGCGCGGTTGTAGCGCGTGCGTGACGTGGACGTGACGCCGCTCTTTTCGCGCCGCTGGGATTACTCGCACCCAGTCCCTTCTATATATTTTTTATAAATAAGAAATGAGTGTCGACGCGATAGCGTCACATCCATGCTATACTTGGCGTCACGTAAAAAGAGCGGTGGACAAAATAGGAACTAACATTTTCAGTACTGCTATAAGTGTTCGGTGGAGACAAGTAGCGCCACCCTCCAGCGTTCTTTTTATTTAACGAAAATTATACGCTGACTTCTGACGCCTCCTCTTGTGTATTTCCCGCGCTTATGAAACAAGGCGCCTACGATCTCGTAAAGCAGCATAATTTTTTTGTTGAGATTACCAATGAAATAGCCTAAAATGAAATGCAAGATTCAGAGATTCATGGCCTTAAGAGCTTGGTCTAGTAGTACATAGTATTTTTTGAGAAAAAGACAGTCACTTTTAAATACTTGTGTTTTGCAATTCTTTGCAGACTATAACGTTCACTTAATTTTATTCGAGCTTGCTTAACCTTTGATGAATTGAGGCAGATAAATCATGTTGCTTACAAGAGTCCCAAGGTTAACAAATATAGAGATTACTACATGATTGTGATATTAAGTTATTTAATACTACTTTTTCATAAATCATATTTTAAATGTTTTCAAGAACTAATTTAGATGATTTACTTTATCCGTCTACTTACATAGTCACAAATCATGATATGATCACAATCATTACTCTACTAAATCTTTCAGTTATTGTGATGTGAAAATAAAGTTATTTTTAATGTCAGTGGCCTGTTAGTAAAATAATACCTTATTAATTGACACTTCCATAGTTTGAGAAACTACAGCATGAAAGAAACCGCCACTGTGGCTCGCGAACTTCATTGGTTGCCTTCTCGACTTATGCCCTGTGTTTTAATCTTTATTCCAAACAAAGTTACTGTATAAAAACATACTAAGCCTCAGGTTATTTTGTACTGAGAGGTATTTTATAAATGTATTGGCTTATATTATCAAAAATTAATTAAATGTAGAGTGAGATTAAATCCACCACCTTGTCTTTGATAGCACTATTTAAAGTAGGTTAGTTTTTAAATGAAAAGTAATGTTTGTATTAAACAAATAGAATGTTGTTTGTAGATTTGAACATGGAGTAAAATTAAGAAGCCTTTAGATAGTTGTGATAATAATACTTAGACGTATACGTTTGCGTTCTAGACTCACACGTGTTAGTTTTGTATGTTTCTTTTGCTAGAAACTTTTCTTATAATTTGTATATTTAGTATGTACCAATATTTCTCTCCGAATCCGGTACCTAAGAACTTATAGTCTCCGAGGGGCCTGCTGACCTTTAACCTGTAATATGGATTGCATTATTCTACCTCAGGCTCTAGACTCTCATCAAGTTACAACAAGTCTAATTTATTCGTAGTGTTTCCCCTCAGTCTAGGCTTGCATGACCCATGACGCCATTCAGATAGCAGCGAGTCACTACTTGCCATTTTTTTCAGTCTAAGACTGGCAGGTAACCATTAGTCTCCAGCAATAGCCCACTGCCCAGTCCATCATGTTCCTTTCCATAGAGCCGGTTTAGTTTCCATCTTATCTGCAATAGTCCTTCCACCTGACGGGTGCTGTCTTTGGCTGTATCTTCTCAATAGTACAGGCAGTATCGTATCTTAAAGGGGCCTATTCGTGTGGGATCTGTATTCCCACGAACGCTTTCCTAAAGGACCGGCCTGCCGTGATGTCCGTAGGAGAGATACAAATAAAAATAATTTATTTGGAAATAAAACCACACATTACCTACAGCATATACAAGTGCCCGCTCAGCATCGTGGGTCGATCATGACACAGATTAGCTAATAAACAGCTGCCGTGACACTGTTATTCTGCTGTATTCTATTTGTGTTATATGGTATAGAGAAATAACAACAGTATTTTATCATATTTATTTTATTTTTAGGATATTTTTTGTTATCACTATCGAAGATACAATCAACCGAGAAAAGGGAATGTCAAACATTCACATTGCAATTACCAGAAGATATTGTTATAGTTCATATTGTTAATGATTGAAATTATGAAGTAGGTATTTGGATAAATTTATATTTAGAGCTAATTGGATATAACATTACTTCTATGTAATTATGTAACGCGTATTGATCCAAGCAATAAAATTAATTACAAAAAAAATAATTAGCACATTCATTTATTGAATTCTTTTAATGCGAAACATGTGAAATCTATTTTAAGTACGTACTTTTTATAAATATAGCTAAATGGGCCAAAAATTGTTAAAGATGTTTTACCCACCAGAAAAAAATAAGGTAAAAAAATAATATATATTGTGATTGTATTTTAACTACTTCCTTAAAAATACTAAAGAATCTTTGATGAGTTTTTACATTTAAGTAGTTTAGCTTAAGGTTCTTGTTATTTTTGGTATATTAAAAGGATATTATCCTTTATTTATCCAGATTATCCTTTGGTACTGAGTTGTGGCCGCGGATTTTATTAAAACTTCAACAAGAACTTAAATGCCATTCGATTACTATTATTGCCATAATTCAGTCAATTTATATATTTTATTTATGAATATCACAATTTATTTATAATTACAAAACATTTATCTAGCATACAATAACTTACATCTTACATACAACAAATGTACAACTAGACATGCTAAATAAATTGCTACTTTGTTGATTTTAATAATGTAAAAATATTGATATTTATTTTGGTTAACAGTTTTTTCTTAATGTACAATTTATCTAAGTAACAGCTGTATCATTTATAAGTTGAAATTATTTTTGCAAACAACACCATAATGGCTGCAAGATAGCAATCTTGTATAATGGTATTAATTTTCGTAACCTCGGAACTCCTTCATCAATATCAATTTCCAGTTTACTTGAAAATATTAAATTAATAAATAATAGGTAAGTCCGTTATACTTCGTCATGATAATTAATTTAGGCCTTCTACGAAAATGTTATGCGTATAGTGTCGATTCTTCTGTGGCTCCTTCAATGGGTTTATGTTGGACCTATCTCAGATTTAACTTAAGTCTAGGTAAGCTGGATCAGTTTTTTCTTAATTAATACATGTCCACAACAAATAGGCAATCTAAGTTAACTCTAGTCTTACAATCAAATTATATAAAAATGGGACTATTATTATTAAAACGATTTTGGTTTGGAGTGATGAGCATTTTGTACATGTGTTGGATACCTCGATTTCATCTATGTCGAATATTTTTCTTATTTTATTGCTAAGTTTCTGTTCGTTTAACGTGTTGGTTGAGAGGTAACTGTGGGATTTGTTCTTTGTTATATTCCCAATTTTTGATATGTGGGGTATTCTGGATGATACATCGTCAACAGTTTGTTCGTCTTCATCATCTGATCTATCAGCTGATCCGAACTGATTGTCAGGACCTTCGATGGGCGTGGAATATTTAAAATCTTCTTTCTTGTTCGCAGGACTTGTATTTCTGATGGTCGGTCCGGGAATTTCTGCGAACATATTTTAAAATTGTTATGTTAATTAGGGGTGTTACTAGTACATTTATAGTTTCTATAAAATACTTTTATAGAATTTGTTATGTTTAGTGGCAATCAATAATTAATGAAAATATATGAAAAAGTAAATCACATCGACGTATTTACGTAACTATCTCTTACTCATGATGTGCAACGGCACATAATGTAATAATTAATGTAGGCACCAACTTTAGAGAACTTCAATTTTATTGTGCGCAAAGGAGAAGTAGGTAAGTAAATATAAATCCCAACCACTAGGTCAAAACTGGTGGTTTTTGAATTCGCGTCTTTACGAATGAAAAATCAAAACCCGACCACAGGCTAGTGTTTGCCTTGTAACGTCCACAATTTATGGTGAATGGTAAATTGCTTTTCCGGCCACCTCGATCTAACGATTGTCAGGAAAAGTTGGAAGTGAGAAATGAAAAGCTAGCTAGCTTAAAATGTATTCTGAAAAATCAACCCAATTTTCATATTATATGAGGATTTTGATTTGAGAGAAAATTTAATTTTCAAGAGTGTTAAAGGTATTCATCAAATATTGGTTACTATTGCCCAAGTCCGATTTAAATTTGAGTTTTAAACAAAACATTTTAACAAGAATTTTTGAAGAGTAATTAAAAATTTATTCTTAAACACTTTTTTGAATCTTATATTTATAGATTTAAAACACTATGCTTTATTTACTTATATTTTACTTCATTTGTCCAATTATTTCAAATACAAATTTAGAATCTCAATATTTAACAACACTTTATTACTAGCATAGAGAAAGAATAATACTACGTAAAACAGAGGGAGTCTCTGTACTTTGAAAATTTCCACCTTAACTCGCGCGAAAGACAGCGAAGGTGGTGAGTAAATGGAACTAAAATATAACTAAACCATCGTTTGTTTCCCTCTCTGACTAGATGGCACTATCTGCGCAATGATGGATAACCATGCCCATAATTCATAAAACCATAGAGAAAGAATTATACTACGTCAAAATAGAACATTAATTTACATTAATTTCTGTTTTGGTCCGTCAGAGAATGCCAAACCACCATAAGGTTTACAATTGTTTGCACACTCTGTCAAAAAATATAAACTAACACTTGACAAATTTCGAAAATCGTTCTAACGTCCTCGTAGCTTAGTTGAAAAGGCACTCGCTCGTAGTTTCTATGAGGTATGGGTTCCAATCCCACATGATGCGGTCTTTTTTTTTCAAGTTGTTATATTATCATCCATAATATAGCATCCATAACTTTTTTAAGATATTAAGTACTATATTTTATCTTCATTTTAGTCGGTTGCTGATTTCACTATAGTATGATCCTAATTTTTATGAAAACTGATGACGGTGAGCTGGGACCCATTTTCTATTTGTTATTTATTTTGTGAATATTATGTAAAAAAATATAATCAAAAGTTCAGTACTGAGTTTAGTTATTAAAAACAACATTCAGACGAATTGAGAACCTCCTCCTTTTATTGAATTCGGATAAAAATGGTTTTAAATGTGAATAAACAATTTTCATCAAACTATTTTAATACAAGTCTGGATTTTGACAAAATATTGTCGCCGACTAAGATTCGAAGTCGCGCCCATGGAATATTAGCCCGAATTCTTAGCACTTTGGGCATCGATACTTGACAATACATAACGAAATTACTAATTAGGTTATAGCTTGAAACGACCGTTTACGTCATTTAGACGTGACCTTTGGACGTGCGTGACACACAAATGCCTTTAAATAAAATTCATTGTTTATCAAAGTTGATAAAAAAAATGGAACAGGGTTACCAAATTGTCTTTTTTTAGATTAACCTTAAAAATTTATTCCAAAAATTATTGCTTTGGGATCAAAGAAAAATCGCTTAAAGCCATTTTAGCCATTTTAACAATTTTATTACCTTATGTAAAACAAACGTCGATGCAGCATGATATTTTCTAAGTTAGAGAGTAAGCTTGTAAATCGTATGCCATGCAATATTGTGCAAAGAGAAAGTTATGCCAAATGAAACATTTGATTAAATGAAACATGACAAACAATTATTTGTTAAACATTAATATCCCAAAAAGTTTTGCTAACTAAAAAATTGCAATGAGTTGTTTTGACAAATGTTTTTTTGCCAAATGAAAATTTGTGTAAGATAGTTGGGTTGTGATATTTTGGGAAACGTTTTTGGCTAAACATTAGTAATCCATATTTTTCTCCTAAAAATTGATTTTAAAAATCACTTCCCAAATATTAAAACAAATCCCCATATTATAAAACTACAACACTCACACTGGTAGCCCTACAAACAAATATTTGACAGTTGTCGAAAAGCTACATTATTTTGAAACTTCTTGCTTTTGACCGTTAATTACCAGAGAGCATATAATTACTCATTTATAAAATATACTTACATTTTAAAATTTGGTTATCCTTTATTTATTTTTTCAAATTATTTGATTAAAGAATACGAAATGCATATTACCGCTATAATCAACATAAATGCCGTGTTTGATTTTTTTCAATCCAATAGCTGACGTTGCGTTTACATAAAAGATAGTTTAAGTTAAAACCGGTAGATGGCATTATACCGAAATTGTTTTAAATTTTAGTTAAAATGATTTGTTTTGAAATAAATGTAAAAATTCTATTAAAATTTCATTTAAAAAAAACAAAAGTGTTAAAAAAGTGTTTTGATAACGTTTTTATCAAGAGTTATAGTTCATTGATATCAAGCCCAATCCTAATGAGCCTTGTAGTGACACCTATTCGTTTTTAATATGTACTAATCCTACGATATATGGCGTTGACCAGACATGTTACTAGTTAGTAAAATAATACTAATGTATTGATGTGATTTATCAATGAAACTTAATCAATTCGACTAGAGTCGGTTCGAGTTAAGACTCGAGCGTTAATATAAAAGTTAGCGTAATCTCTCCGTAATTTACAGTGAGAGACACTATATCTACTGGCTTCATTGAACTAACAATGAACAATAGCTATGTTAAACAATAGAAAGTACTCAGAACAAGTTATTGCAAGATGTCAATCGATTAAAACGAAGGCAGTTTTGTGATCCAGTTAAAGTAAAATTGTGTTAAGATTAAAAATAAAAACAAAGAACATACGAAGATCCTTCCACTCCTCTCAAGAAGCGACAAAGGAGTACAATTTTAATCAATTTTCTTAACTAAACAACTGTGATATCTTGAAAAATAAAATTGTCAAATACAAGGATCAGTGTTTACATTTCGATATTAGTTTTTTTGCGCTTTCCCCCTCCAATCAACCTTTATATTTAGAACCTAATTAGGTATTCACTTTAAAGTCTCCTTTTTTATCGCGCCGAAACGAATGCGCGTGTAGTCCTCATGTGTTAGCGCATTTTCTTGGTCGGCCGGACACGGTAGCTTAGTTGCTGATGCCTCAGAGTCCCTGACACACGCCATTTTGTCCTAATCGTACTTTTAACACAATCTTGTCTTGTGCTTAGCTCTGGTATTCAACGAAGTACTAAAATAGATAACTTACCATAAAGCCTAATGATGCTGTCCACTTCTCCAAGAGAGTTTTTGGCAACACAACGGTATCCGCCCACATCGGTTGCAGTCAGTTTCCTCACAGTCAGCGCCATACGACTTTCAAAAGAGCTGATCACTGTATTTACCACCTCGTACTTGCTCGAAGATATCACCATTTCATCTGAGGGTAAAGATTTTTATGTTACAAATATTGTTGCTTCATGATAGTTTAATAGCTATTATATCCATAGTATCAAAACTACTTAAACTATCGAGCCTAGGCCTAACGAGTATAATTGCACCAATAGTATTATTGAGCCCAATAATATATTCAAATGACTAAAAAAAGGATAATAAAAATATTTATTAATACGCTATTTTGATTGACGCTACCACTTGCGATTTTTATGTGCGTGCAATAAACAGTGTGTGTGGGTACACACATACTGACAATATTACCTACATTGGTTAGAGGCGGTAACAGTAAGTACGTGACATGGTTCTCGCGCATTAAAGAGAAGCCAAACTTTATCCTACTGACAATATTGTTATGTTTATTAATGTATTAGAGGGTAGCATTGATTGTCAGCAAGCCACTTGTAATAAACTACTAGCCGCATCAGACGTGTTTCATTTTAGCAGTGGCGACGAGGATGGGATTGTCTTTATTATTTTTTTATTTGGCACATAAGATGGTAATAATTGTGGTAAATGGTTCGTTTGATAGTAAATTACCTACCACTGTTGCTGTAAGACACCTGTGACAGGATGATATGCGTCGCCAACCGAGTACGGATATAATAACTAATGATATATGGCCTATCTTAGCAGCTGTGAAATTATAGGTTACTTTACCCATTTATCTTTAATCTAATTTAAAATAAGGGTTATCTCACTAGCCCCTCATAGTAGGTGAAAAGCATGTCGTCGGAGAATTCCTTATGGTATAAGTATCGTTTAGATTTTGCACTTCACTTGTGCAAGAAAAAGAAAAAGAAAAACACTGAATTGTAGATTTGTGATGCTGTTTTCATTGTTTTCCTGTAGGTAATTGATTTTATTTAATTTTCCTGTAGGTAATTGATTTTATTTAAAAAGTTTTTTTGCTTGTCCAATATTGTAAACAATCGTGTCATGTCTTTTTACAAAATCAGTGTATGAAATCAGCAAAATATAAAAATAAAAATAAATATTTTGTATGAAATGATTAATTACAATAGTAGGTATGTTATGATTTTTGTGTCTACCTTACATTTAAATACATAAATTCGTTACAAAATTTTTTTGGACATTTTTATTGGACAAGAAAAGAAAAACAGACTATATTTTTTAAAGAGTATCACGTATGTACGTAGGAGTACTCTAAACTGGTAAGTATGTAAACTGCGCTAGGAATATCAACCTGTCCTTTACCAGACTTGTAAAATGAACGATATTTTTCAAGAAGCCCCCGAGCGCTGACATTTTCTGCACCTTTTCAGCGGAGCCCAAACAATCCTTCTATTGGTAACTAAGTATGTCGTTCGCCGTCTTCGAGCCGGTAAGCCTTGAGCGCCTGTTGTCCGCAAATGATAAAGCGAGTGGCTTTCTTATGAAAACACTGTTGCACCGCACTGCCGTGTAAATAGTCTCCCGCCTCCCGCCCGCCCGAGTTATTGGAGGCAATAAAACAAGCCGCAAGATATTAAATTTTTCATCGCAAAAACCCTAAATTTAAACTCAGGAAGTTACAGCGATAACGCTTACGCCTTTTTAATCTCCAATCGAAACTTTGTTTACCCCGGTGTATTCCTTTGCGACGACAAAGATGACCTTCAAACAAAATTATTCGACAACCCGAGCCTGCCCGTTTCATTATAACAAGAAATTTCATTCCAATTAATGTCTAAAATAACACTGTAACACTCTTAATTACGCTCGAGTGAGGCCTGCTTAATTAACACTTACGTGTCAGCGGAGCTAACATAGATTGATGACAAACGAAAATGACGAACCAGTGCTGTGCCCTTTTGGTTGGTTTTCGTTATGTACTTGCGCAAGAAAACGCCAGTCATTGAAGGCAAGTTCGTGGGCGAACAAAGCCTGCGAAACACACCACGGATCATAACACTGAGTGAACAAGCTGGCTCTTAATGCGTTTTAACAATTAGCGCTAGACCCGACGAGAATGGCTCGAGCCGACGTTTTTATCATGCCGCTGCACGGAGAGAATTTTTCATTAGAATTTAACAGATAATAATTGTTGTTACTGTATTTTACTTGAAATGTTGCTTTTAAACTTATTCATTCAGCAAAGATCATTTTTAACCGACTTCAAAAACGGAGAAAGATTTTCAATTGGTCATCTTTTTAACTTATTATTTTATACATACTACAGTACGGTTTTTTTTTACTTCGTTATAAACTATAAACTGTCGTGAATTTTGTGTCATTTCTCAAAAAAACCAGAGGCAGAAGTTTCTTAAACACACTGGACTAACAAAAACTAGCACTTTAAAGATTAGTATAACACAACAAACATAATCGAAAAATGGTTTCAATACACCTACAATATTCTTGGACGACCTATCCAACGATATCCCACCCACATTATGGGATAGACGAGAGAAAAAAACATCGCCATTTTACGTGTCCCCTACACCTATGCCTACACGTTGCTATCCTTAAAAATCCTTATCTAGTGGGATTATATTTTACCTGATTGCCCTTGCCAAATAACAGTTTTGTAGAACATGAGTTAGTCTCTGGGCTAAGCCGCAGACAAACAGGCAGATAGACGTAAATGATTGAACTATTCTGTGTTGTCTTAGGGATCCTAAAATGCTCTAACCTACGGAACCGTTTTTTAACCGCCGAAAAACGGAAAATTCGGCGGTTTAATATTTTTGTTCAAGTTTTTTTAAAACATGTTGCTTGGTTATCCTTCTTTAGTCCATTTAAATTTATTTTATCTATTATCCTCATATTAATAATATATTATAATATTTGCTTAATTTCTGATGAGCTGAAATTCAGGGAATATGTGGACTGAGTAAGAAATCACTAGAATACATACATTGTTGAACTACTTGTGAAAGAAAGGTCTTATTGAGTATTAATAAATATAGTTATCAGTAGTAAAAATATTATAACAAATAAGTTGTAACATAAAGTTTCTTTAATATTTATTTTGCTTTGTAAGTATATATGCATGTATGGTATTTTTTTGGCTAGTGTTGTGTAGATACTAAGCAAGGATTGTACATTGCACTGTTTGTGTTCCATGAATAAATAAAATAAAAATTCAATTACTAGCCATAAATACTCGTAGTTAGGGGCCTGAATTGTGGTAACAGTGTATTTAATTTTATCAGCTAGATAGCAATGTTTTAGATTAAAAAGTCACTAAAGACCTATAAATATTTGTTTATTAATAAAAACTAATCTAGAAACATGAAAAAATCAGTCAAATGTGACACAACTCTTTAAACAATTTTCCCTGTCTCTTGACTTCTTTTCTAGATAAGGTCGGTCGCCTGATACAATATTAAAGACGATATTTTTGCATGGGCTTCAGATTAGGAACCCAAACAAGTTTACATTTTCATCATTGTGGCGTAAGATTTCCTATTATCGCTATAATTAAAAAGCAGAAACAGCCAATCTAGATATTTTTTCACAGACTGTTATTCTCTTTCGCTAACTAGATAATAAAGCAGCGAGATAATGTTACGGCAGTGCTAAGGCTGATGCGGTGTATCGGCTATTCCACAGAAGTTATTATGACCGTTACGGCCCCTCCCTTAGGTTTTCAGCGGCTGTAAAGTCGCCAGTGAAATACAGAAGCAAACTCTGATAGTTTCTGAAACGGGGTCATCGTCTATTGATATTGAGTTAAGAATTTAGTGCATAGAACACATGCGATGCGTTTTAGTGTTAGTATTGGATGTGGAAACGTTCACGTTTATGCGTAGAACTGTCGCAGTGATAAGGACTTTACAACAAAAACGTATGCTTCTGGTTATCTTATATATCGTCATCATCATCGTTTTAGTTGTAGGACTGATGAATATACCAGATGAATTACCTGATAATTTATCTTTCTACTTCTACCGGTGAACTTAGTGTGAGACTATTAAATAGACGCCAAAGTATATGATAGCAGTAGGAGTTGAGCAGAACTATTCTGCTTCACTTGGCCTTGATAATAATGATGATAAAGTACAATCATGTGTCCTAAATTTAAAGAATGTGTTACATACTAGCTATGATTTCTATATGTTATTTTTGTAATTATCTTAAAAATTAGTATGTAAAGAGCCTACTGTACAACACGTCTACCTACTGTACAACAAGTGTTAAATTAATGTGTCAAATCAGTGAACATAAAATTTCACATCACATGTAGGTATGTATTTTACCTCCAGTGTTTTATGGCGTCACGTATTCCCCATTTCGGATGAGCGCCAAGCATAATGTGGAACTTAAATTTTCCAGAAGCTCAAAACTCGGTCCCATTGAAAATTAACCCGTAAATTTCACGCGACAACTGCCGAGTAGAGAACTTTGCGAAACCGCCGTCGGCTGCGGGGCGAAGTAACACCTAGTATCGTATCCAGCTCATTACTGCTTACTTTTCTGGTATGAAAGGAGCAGTTGCGCGGCGAAAATGTTACGTTATAATCTGCGACGGTGATTCAGAAGCCGTGTTATAACTATAGGTAGTAGCGTTATTATTAAACGCTATCTTTTATTAAGAGTTTCATTAATTTTAACTTTGATATTTTCAAATCTTATTACTATATTAATAAACATGTTAAATATTTTAGAGAAAATAAAATCTTAAAAAAAAAACGCTATCTGGACCTCAGTTTAAACTTCTGTAAACTATTTTGACATATTTATACAATTTAAATAACAATATGCCAACATATTTCTAGACTCGCAAAGCATACAGCCCCTCTTCTCATATTTCTAGAACGAAACGACTTGTGAATTGTGATATGCTCGTCTCCATTGAATACGTAAGAACGATCGGCTGGTACGTTTCGGTCGGGGAAAGATTCTCTTGACACATAACATCTAATGATGCGGCGAAGTAAGTACCTACCACAAACACGTGTTTTATTACGCAACTTTTAGCTTTATATTAGCTGTATGTCACTAATGGATTTTTCACTGAGACACGTATACTTTTATTATGATTCCCCAACCGTAATGTTTCTACTTTTCAATGTTATTGGAGCATTCGGTTTTATACGGCGCAGATATACGAGCGCAACTCTCCGTGACGAGCTCGATTATTAAAACTGAATATGCACTTACAAACAGATCAGAAATTAAGTTAACACTTCATATTTTCATATTGCTTGTAAGTGCGAAAACGATTTATGTGAATATCTCGTGTCTGTAAAGAATTTTATATGAATCCGGGAAAGCAGAGGAAGATGGGATCTCTCATCTCTTACGTGGCAATATGAATAAAATATGGATTCATCAGTTGAATAAACGAACATTTCTTGCTCGAATAACGTTGTGTTCATGCAAGGTGTATAATGATCGGGCTTTATTTGACTATTTTGTTAGGGCTGAAATGTAAAATGATGATTTATGATTGTGAGACAAAGCTAGACATAAAGAAAATATTTGAATCGCTTAGTGCAGAGAATCGGTAGAATGACTTTGGTCTAAGAGTGTATTTTAAGCAAAACATAAAAAAATACTTTTCGACATATGAAGTTAGGACATAGCACCAACAAATATTTTGTTTTTTACTTAGGTCTCACATTCCCAACACTCATAGGATTATTAAAAATGTATAACCAAATACCAGGTGGTCGTACACGGGTAATTCTGTGAAATTATTTCGTGTTCAACTCTGTGTTAGTTAGTTTATTTACAGTGGTCCGGCGAGGGATATCCGAAATTACAACATTGTCAATGTTGTCAAGTGGAACGCAAATGCCTATAAATGTATATTATTAGCTTTGCCGGAGTGGTCAATTATTACGGGAAGTCAGATAAGTTTGACACTAATGTATCAGTCAGTACCTAAGTCTAGTCTGCGATACCGATATACAAGTAACGTATTCATTTCGATTTAAGTAGGAGTTTTTGCGATATAATATTTACACATCGAAGATATTATTACCGAAAATTAAAAATAAATGAAACTTTCAAATATTTGGCTGTTTTCCATAAAAACTGTGATATGTAATTTTTTATCAAGGAAATTCAGCAGGCATTACTTACCTATATAAAAAATTCTTTACGGTAATTGAAGTCTCAAAAACGCACTCAATTATTTTTTTGTGAGGGAACCCTCTGAAGAGTGTTTACGGGAATAAAACTTTTTTATCACGTAACAGGCGGAGTAAGAGTGTCGTTATGTCGGCAAGCGTCTTGTGTTTAGTTTAGTATCCCACGGGGAAGCTGTCCGTCAGTTATATTTTTCATACTCTCGTTGACGCATCTTTCTCAAAGTACATTATTTTTATCTAAAAGTATAGAAAAGTCAATATACTAAGTCAACACCTGATGTGGAAACGTTCGTAATTTATAGAAGTAATAAAACTAAACTATAAAAAGTTATTAAACTAAAGTTTTGTGCTAGTTAAAACCCTATAATAGACATGATGAAATTACTGGCCAAGTACGAGTCCATCATATCAAATAAAGATGATTTCACGTTATGAAGCGGTAGATCCTAAAAACGAATAATCTTAAAAAGGCCTCAAAGGCTAACCTTAAATAATTATATCTGATTAAGCTCCAAAGTGTTCATCAAAAAATATTTTAATTGTTGACGGTAAACATTGAGGCTTTTGCTGGTTACGTAACTTTATTAATTTTGTTATGTTGTAGGTATTTAGTTACTCCGAGGCTTTGCTAAACTCGCTTTTGGTAAAAATTAAGACAGCTCTGACGGAAAAAAAGGTTCAAGCCTAGAGGGTTTTTTAAGTTTGTCGAAAGCGTTACAGACAGATGACAGCCTTAGTTCGTTACTGCTGGCTGTAAAAGCACATTAAACATTATACTTGCTCTATGTCTAGCATGAAAGACTAAGAATTCGCGCATATCTTTCCGTACAGGTACCTACTCCACACTTTTGATCGGCTTATAGTTAAATCGGTATGTAAATTACTACGAATATCGGTAGATTAGAAACTTTTTAGCACGGTAATATTATCTTTTAATATTATCGTGATTTTAGTGCATGGCCCTTCTTTATTAAAAGACTTATTATACTCTTAGTACCAGACGATAGAAAGTGTGTGTGCGTAGGCTCTAATCTAAAGTAACTAAATGTAATTTCGAGATTTGTCTTCTTTAATTTTTTTAACGATATTTCTTACGTTATTTTCAAAATTAACTCAAAATACATTCTTAAATACAATTTAATCACTTTAACACCATATTACAACACAAAAAAAACTACCAATCCTTATTCTTGTTAATAAATATTTTTACATGGCAGCTCTTCGTTGAGTACATGAATTCCATTATAATAATGCCTCAAATGTGTTCAAAAGTTTGTAGTTATGGCATAGGTACGCACAATGGTGCATGTTCGCAGTCCCCAACAAGAAATACTATCGTTCCTAATTATCTTAAACTGACAAAATATTTGTAAGCCTCACAATAAAACCCTATTTATTTAATAACTATCGAGATATGATAACTTGCCATCATTTTAAAAAATCAAGGTGAGTTATTTCCAGATATACCTAAAGTTATTTAAAAATTTCCTTTAAAAATCTTTCTTTTTCCTCATCAAAAAGTGTAATCATAGATATTTTATTTTACGATTATTTAGGTTTGAGACCATAGACGTTAAAAGCAAAGAATAGAGAGCCAACGACGTGGATATTATAATTATGAGAATTTTTTCCTCAACTCATTCCCACTTTTGCAAATTGTTCGAGTTTTTTGGCAACTGGGAATGGGCGGGTGACGCTTGCAAGTAATGAGATATTAAGTTTTAATTTACGGGTGCGTCTGATTCAAATCGAGGATTGAACTATTGTGGGAGTAAGACAATGGCGGTTAGTTCCGCGTCAGTGGGCCCGGCACTTACTGAGAGCGGCTGCCCAACAATGCTTTTATAATTTATCTACTGCGGACGTGCGGTATTGCTTGCTACTCTCATAGTATCTGAAGAAAATACTTTGTATAATAAGTTAATAAACGTTTTGTATTTCTTGCATTTTACTACCAGGGTTTTTCCCGCATTTAGTATGTCACAGACAGACGCAATCCGTATCGACGGTAACATTGAACTATAATGAAATCTTTTCGTCAGTTACTTACCTTTTAATTTTACTGGTATTAATATAATTAAAATATTTTTCCAAATACAACTACCACCATACGCGTGACTTCACGTGAATGTCACCTACAATCATCATTATCATTTTCGCCATAAGACGTCCGAGGTTGGCCATACACTGCTTCGGGATGATTCGATATCCATTTACTTGTTCTAACTAGTAAAAAATAAATAAACTGAAACTTGCAACGTAAAAGACGGCTAGGGCATAAATGAACTCTAAACAGTACGAGTTAATGTGATCGTGATAAACCACCTTATTTTAATTATAAACTAAACAACAACAACAAAAATAAGCAAACATTGACATTTTGAAACTTGTAATATTAGTAGATAAACAATGTAACATAGCCTTATTATTGTGCTATTCTTTTATAAAATTTATGGGATAGCACAGCATGTCATTTTTCTCTTATATTTTTCAAATATAATCCTATTTTCTGGGCACTGTCTAAGTATGATGCGCGGAAAATAAGAAAAAATCTCATTTTTATCAAGTTGTTGATAATAATAAATCACTGTCAAGTCTTAGCCAGGTGATAAATCGGTCATCTATAACATTCTACAGTACAGAGTTTACTTATACAAGTAAAATATCACAAAATAGTTTAGCCTAATCCTTTAACGTAGGCAAGTTAGCAATCGTAGTTGGTACAGTCGGTCCAGTTGTTAAGCGGAAACTTGGCGAATCAAAAGCTTGATTAGACTTGTTGGAATGTTTGTTTTGACTGCACTCGCCTTGTTACTAGATCTGTGTATCGTACAGAGCTAGCGATGTCCAAAGATTACCAAGATATATTTGGATGTAACTGCGTAATAAGCGCGCCGTTAAATGAAGAGTAAGATTTAATTCTGCTTGAATACATTATTAAATTGTATGTCATAATGCACTTATTCAACAACAAGATTTTATTTTGAAGAATTTTTTAAGTTTGTACTTTGGCACTTATTGTTCAACAAGAAACTGTGGTATTTTATAAATGAAATAACAGTTTTTCCCAAGAACAATTACCAATTTTGTGTAGTAATAACTTGTTGAAAATATATGTTCATTAATTTTAATTTATTACATAATTACATACTGTTTCATGTAACATTTTAAACTTTCTTCTTATATTTTGTTAAACTTGTATATATATAGTAATAAATAATGTTTCATCCACTTCAATGCGTCCGAAATGATTTATCATTTCATTTTAAATTAAAACTCCAGTTGAGCAAAGATAGAAATAAATTTTCGGTATACAAAAATAATGTTAATTCATTACGTCATTTCTTACAATGAAAAAAAAAACAGACAAGTGGAAAAGGACTTATAAACCAAGCCTCTCTTTTCGTGGTCTCATGAATAAGACAAGGCGAGCTACCGTTTTAAGAACCAAATCGAGATTGCCGTTCGATTCCCGAGGGAAACCTCAAGAAGTAGTTTGTTTAGATATGTACAAGGAAAGTTCTTAAAGTGCCAATGTAGGGCGGTAATGTTAATATGGCCACTAGAGCAAATCGAAGGAATATCAAAGGAAGCAAAATAGTTTTTCATTGTTGAAAGTTTTTGTTTTATCGTAATATATTTACAAAATAAAAGGAACTAACTATTTTGACGACTACATAAATATGAATCATATTACCGTTAGACAATTGCATCAATTTAAGAACATTAAGATTCAAAAGATAAAATTGACTGAGATAAACTAATACATGTTTTAAATGCCGTTAAACTTATACAGAAACAGTATTTGTGTAACGGATGTTTAGTTTTGTAAAATAATAAGATTTACCCTAAATGTGATTTAGCTCTTATGACATTATGAAGATCGCAAAAAAATACCTACATGTACATAAAATGTGTTGTACAATCTCTAAATATTAATTCTGCTATGTTCTTAAGAAGTTAATGCA
The DNA here is from genome assembly GCA_950371115.1 of Anania fuscalis. Classification (NCBI taxonomy): domain Eukaryota; kingdom Metazoa; phylum Arthropoda; class Insecta; order Lepidoptera; family Crambidae; genus Anania; species Anania fuscalis. The sequence goes on from OX493328.1 coordinate 14,569,049, forward strand.
GCCCTCGACAGTTTATTTTAAATATTTGACATCACATACATTGCTCTGATTGCGAAATAATAAAAAAACTGCGCTCGCCAACCCGCCTGCCAAGCGTGGCGAGTATGGCAAAACCCCCCCCGATGACAGAAGTCACTGGGGGAGGCCTACGTTCAGCAGTGGATGTCCTGTGGCTGAAATGATGATGATGATGATGATGACATTGCTTTGATCCAAAAGTAGTAACTAAATCACTTGTGTTATAGAAATGAGAAACAACGACGGTACCACAATACCCAGATCCGAGACAATATAGAATTCACAATACTGAGAATCGAACCCGGAACCTCAGCGATGACGACGCCATATTAATAGTCCCGCGTGCTCGCCTCTAGGCAACGGATCGACGCCAATCCTACCGTCTACCAAAGTATCATCTTAATAATAATAAATCATTTCTATACTAACTTGAATCTCTGACCCAGTAATTGATGGATTTCGGCGATGATTCGACGTAGCACTCTAGGGTGACATCGGTGCTAAGGGGAGCACCCACCAGCTGATTCGGCACTTGTATCACTGGGTGAACTAAAGAAAACACAATTTTCATTAGTAACCTATTGATATTCAGGCTAAAAAAATAACCTGAAAATACTGGCATGATATATTTAACCTACAACTACCAGCAAAAATAGATAATAATTGAATAACAAGGCTTGGGGGTTGAAGGATTAAAGTTGTTAAAGAATAAAAATAAATTCTTGGTCATTTTCTTAAATGCCATAGCAAAACAAGGAAGAGTTTAACACTTCATCACTAATAAAATGGAAAGTAGAACACTAATAATAAAGTTAAATCTAGCTTGAAAGCAAAATGTCCGCTTGAGTTGACGCGAAGACATAAACAGGTTCCTAACAGGCTGAAAATAATTAAAAGCTACTACTTGCCGACATTAAATAACACCATTAATAACAAGAAACCCCCGAAAGTTGCCGAGATAAACAACAATTACCAAGAATCCGCCGAGAACCTATTTCGTCTTCTGAATGATTCAGGAAAAGGACTATTCCATCCAAAAAATGTTTTCCCAAGCAAGGTTCATCGCCAATCGCGAGTGATAAATCTTAGGTGAGTTATTAATAAAGAAAACAGTTGTCTGTGTATGATAGATATGTGTAATAATGAAACAAATCATGTCATTGGAAGATCTGATGGAACTCGTCCGTTTTCTTATTATTTCCATATGTGTCCATTATTCATCTCATCTATTTGCTACAGAAGAAAGAATACGAATATTTTGGTAATAGATCAACGTTAAAAGGAAGAAATCTTACAATAAATTACCTAATACTATTAAAAATAAAATAGATAAACTTTTTTTTTCACTTTAGTTTTTTTTTGTAATAATGGCGTTTACTGAATTTGACATTCTTTAGCAAGTCATAAAGTAAGTGATAGGTAAATTTCGTATGAGGATACACTGGGAAACTGCACAAATTACTTATCTAAAACTTTTGTTTTTTGTATGAAAAAAAAATAAAATCTTTATATCACAATGGGTTTTTTTTTATTGTGTTCATTTTCATTTATGTTGGTAAAGCAATAGTTCGATTATTGAATATTCTTAATAGTTCAAGGGCCTGTTTTACAATGTACGGATAAGTTCTGCATTAGTTCTGATTAAGCAATATTTTACTTAACTGAAGGACACGATTTTTGACACGATTTTCAAGCACTTTTATCCTCGACATATTTATATCTTTTACTTTACTTTATCCGTACATTGTGAAACCCTTAGGCAATTATGTAGGCTATCTTCACCTTAATATTGATCCATTAATTATGGACCGTCCTATATGGACTAATTGTTTTAGTTACAAATTTTTGAAAATGAATATAATCTAAAATCAAATCATAAAGGCTTTTCTGATTTATTTAACTACTAGGTAAGCCCTCAAATTAGTTATCGCGAGTACAGGATATTTGGTATTGATACATAATGCGAAACGTTCAAATAAAGTACAATAGATAGAAAAATATCCCACAGGAAAATTTTAATGGGATAAAAAGTATTATATATGTTTATTCAGTTCGTATTCTATATGTGGGATAAAATTTCATCCGAATCTGTTGTGCCGTTTACGCAATATTGAGTCACAAACATTTAAATATCCAAACATCCAAACCACCATAATTCATTGATACGAGTATTATGACTATCGTTTGACTATTCATTTGAAGACTTACAGTGAACTTTGATCTGAATCCTCTTGCTTACAGAAGGTGGCACCCCATTGCTGGCGATGCACAAATAAGCACCCATGTCTGAACGCGATATCTTTGTCAGTACCAACACCTCTTCTTCATACACCTGGACTGGTAATAAATTGTATTTTAGTATTATACAAAGCAGTTAGTTATAAGTAGTAAAATTTTAGAGAGCTCAAAGCTACTTGAGTGGGGTTCAAAATTTACATCGAATTTGAAATAAATTTTATTTCTTCGGAAAAACGATAAAATGCTTGTTCATGTTTATTGAATGATTACTTTTCTGTTAACGAAGAATTTATGAAATTTAGGTTCAACGATTGAATGCCTAAAATAGAGATGTTAATAGAAGTTAGTGCATGAGTACATCAGCTGTTTCTATAAGACCGATGGTTCCTGACGGACCCGTTATAAATTAAAATATTCCTTGCCAAGAAAGTACATTAATACCGCTTAGCCCGAAACTAAAAAAACTATTACTTGCCTCTCCGGAAAGGATAGTAAGAATGTAGAGATTAAATGTTACCTTTATTTTTCCCTCCATGGGGGTCTCTAATGACAATATCAGCTCCATCTTCTCTTCTCCACATAATCCTAGGCTCCGGCATACCCCGGGCATGACATGACACCTTAGCCGTACCACCCTCGGGAACCATCACGTCTCCCGATGTCTCTTCAGGAATGAAGTCAGGAGGTATCACTACTTCCAGAAACCCCATCTAGGAAGAAAAAGGTACAGGTCTTACACGCTTGCAACATTGATTGAAATATATCATTGGAAATATATCTTTTTTATACTAAAATATGGTAGGTAATTGTAAAAAACGAAGTTGCAAAATAATGTATACATTTTTTGTAAGGGTATAACTACATCGTTTTCAATTTAATGAAGTAAGAGTATTATTATTAAAATATAAAGCAAAGAACATACTTGGCTAAACTTTTGAATGACTATTTTGTTACGTTTAGGTATATTATTGTAAAGATGTGCATCAAATAAAATGAAAAATGTTTGTTACAAACTTTAGAGTAAATATTATATTCCATCTCGAAAATGTTTTTTGTAACATTGCAGCAGGGCGTCATGCCGCGTCGACGCGCGACGTCTACGTCAACGCAGCGCTGTCGCGGCGCTGTCGCCGCGCAATTTATGCCGTTATCAGGCCCGCATATAAATTACACCGAAGCGCAATAATTTAGGAGCACCACGCACGAATCATTACCCGCTGCGTTCCCTGCTGCACTTTAATTCACTTTATCTCACAAACGTTCAACGTAATTGCATTCGTTAATATCACCTACGAATGCTGGCGATTAATCCCCCACTGAGTCACAAAAAATATCTGATGTCAATGACCTTTAGATAGAAAAATCTATATGGCTTCAACATTTCGTAGTCTTATCATTAAAATTTGAAGTTTACATCGTAGTTTAGTTATAACTTATAATGTTGGAAGCAAAAAAGAGTGCCACAGAAGCAAAGTGTATTACAGACACGGAGTGTAGATGGAAGAGTTACAACAATTACAGACTGATTTTATGGGCTTGGATGGTAAACGAAGTCGGCGTCATGTTAGCAGCGACAGAAATTTCCCACAATGGTTTTTACATACATGCCTGTTTACATACAATTGCAGTAATATTTATCGGAATACCACTAATCTACTCAGAAGTTTGTTTATCCCAATACACAAATAACGGAGCTATATCAATATGGAATTACCTACCGATTCTCCGTCCTGTCGGTTATGGCACTGTATTTTTAGTTTTTGTAAAAACAATATACGTTTTGGCTTTGGCATCATGGTATCTGCAATACACATTCTACGCTGCACTGGATCCTCCGCCATGGTTTTCGTGCGACGATTTCAACACTACAAATTGTATGATAAAAAAACTCAACGTATCAATTTTCCAGCACTGTCTAGAAGCTCAAATAATATTTAATGATGACTGTGGTGTCAGAACGGCAAGTAGCTGGTTTTTTGATCGCGAGATTGGAAATAATAACACAAAGAACTCGCTTCACTGCATCCTTGCGTGGAAAGGAATTATAGCCAGTGTATCAATATGTTCCATCTTGTTCATTTTATCACTGCGAGTAGAGAAGTTTATACAAATAGCCGTGAAGATATTGGCTATGTACGTGTCTATTGTGATTCTTGCGTTGTTGTGTGTCTCGCTCTCTACCAGTGGTGCTTGGTACTCAACCAAAATAACAATATATTGGGAAAGATACACATTTGATAGCTGCTGTATAACTCTTACAAGAGGTTTTCTTTCTCTGGGAACTGGTTATGGGATAATTGGGTTCTTATCGCGTGACGCTCCCTTCCGCAGCCCTGCTACTATGAGTTCCATCATAACACCATTATTTTCGGGTTTTGTCACTGTAATGTACGCGATGATTATCTTCAGCGGCATCAAAACCATGTCTTACTATCATGGCGAGGAGGAAAATGTAATAGAAGTGGGTATTACTAGTTTTTTTTTAGATTTTGCGTCAATATCAGAGATTCTGACCTATTTTGATGAAACACCTCTATGGGGGTTCGCTTGGTTTTCTTCTGTATTTTTGTGTCTTTTTATAAATTTATGGATACTTTACTTTTTTTTAAGAGATTTAATGAAACATAACGTAAATTTTGCTTGGCGACATACAACTTTATGTAATACTTTGATTACTATGTTATTATGTGTTCTGTCTTGGCCTCTTTTATGTTCGGATATTATGGGTACTTTTACAGATGCTATAGAGATCATTCAAATCATAAGTAGCTTTTTATTTTCTATTTCTTTGTATTGGATATATGGGGTCTATAATCACAACGTTGATATTATTTTCATGATAGGTATCAAAGCTAGTTATTTTTGGAAAATTATGTGGTTACTAAACCCTTTACTACTTTTAATTTTACTCTACACAAAATTTATTAATCTAGAAACAGATGATTATGACGATTCTCATTACTTAGAGACTGTAAACAGTAATTGCGATACATTTATGTCTTACGTTTTGATTATAATTTACGGTTGTATTATTGTTATTGGCGTTTTGGCTGAATTAGTTATATTTTATCGTCATGGTTATATTCGAGATGCATTCGTTCCATCTGCAGATTGGGGTCCAAGAGACAAAATTTTGTTCAAAAGTAGAAATATGTTTATGCCTGAAATAATGACTAGAGAATTCCTGTATAGGCAGGTCCGAATACATGGGTATGTTAAGAGACAAAAGGTTGAAGTTAAGGAAAGACAAACACATGATGTGGTTACAGAGTCTTCAAGTGAAGGGACCGAGTGGAGTGCTTTGACGTCAAATTAATGGTTTGATTAATGGATTGTTACCTGGCTCTTCATCGGGTCTGTGTTTATCTGACACATGTATTGACCGCGGTCTTCCTCTTGAACGTTTCGTATGTGAAGGTTCCACACAGTCTGTCCGTTGTGGGATACACCGACTCGGTGATTATTTGTTATAACGTGAACGTGAATTGCTTGTATAGCTTTAGTGTCTGCTTTAACCCATCCTACCTGTAAAATATTATTAAATTAAAATATTTTAGTTTTCGTCAAATTATGTATTGGCTCTTTTATTTAACATACCCTGTACCCCCCTAGGTTTTGAACTAGGCATTTGAAAGTAGCATCACGGCCTACTGGCACAGTTAAGTTTGTGATTGGTTCTGAAAACTCCGGTTGAAATGCTTCACCTGTAGAACAATATTAATATTAATATTATTTCATTTTATTTCAGTTTTTGTTTCCTAACTTAATTGTATGATTGATGCACGATTTGTTGGTTGCTCTTACTATCCTTCATTAATAAATCATGGATAGCATCACAGGAATTGCTCTAATCCTAAAGTGTGCACTTATGTGACAGAAATCTGAAACAATAACGATACCACATTACCCAGACCCGAGACTATATAAACAAGTTCGTTTTCTACTCTGACTCAATCTGAAATTGAGCCCCAGACCTCAAAAATTAGCTCTCGGCAGCGAAGGTTGGCAATTACCTAAGACAGAATGAAATGTCAATGGTTCTATGTTGTAATTGTACCCGATTTATTTTCAGTTAAGGTAATACAAAATAAATACAAATTATTTTTAACACCTAAAAAACTCACCAACGAGTTTCGAATCGAGTCCCAGCATGAAAACAGCCAGCAAGCATAACGACCACCAAGGCTGCTGCATATTTTTAGCCGCTGATCCTCTACTCGGCCCCAAAGCCAGGGATATCCATGAGACTGTAACAAAAGCAAATTATTAACATATTTCACGGCTTATATTGCTTACAGCCGAAACCGTATAAAATGAAAATTATGTAGCTAAGTAATACATTATTTTTTTATTATTTCTTTTAACATTGCTCTTGCAAAAGAATGCCGCGTATTTGTGATTGGTAAAAGTGCTAACCCTTTAACTCTCAGGACAATAGATAACAATTGAATAATAATGGACGTAGAGGAAGAATTAAATATGTTTGTGGAATGAAGGTAATGGAATTAATTATATTTGATGCCTCCGACTGCAAATTGATTCTTTAAATCTTGTTTTCATCTTTTAAGTTCACTTTTTACGCAGTCGGGTTTTTTGATTTTTTAATTAATTAATTTTTTTTTTGACATTTCAGTTTGTAGTGTTCTACTACTACTTTTCAATGAACTATAAGGCCTTATTTGTAACTTTTCATTGAATGAAAAATAAAAGGTTTTATCTCGAGTAAGTAAATCGGTTTTTCCCGTTTAATTCATGTACCAATAGGAATTCCGGATAATTACATAGCCTATGTCACTCCCAGAACTGAGACAAATCTAATGACATATCATATGTTGAAATCCATTAAACGGTTTTTCCTCCATATTTTTTCAGTTTAAAAATAGCATAAGATAATTGAATAAATATGCCTTTCCTGAGGTAAAATAAATAATGTTTGGTGGGTAGGTGCGAAACCTGGGGTGCGCGAGTCGGACTCGCACTTGTCCATTTTTTACTGTCTAAGTACCTACATTAATTTCAATTTTCGCTCTATCATAATCCTATTGCGTTGTAGAAAAAAATAATGTAAGAGTTTTTTCTTTTGCGTATGGATGATTAGATAGATAATATTACAAGAGATCTCAAGGTTTAGAAAGAGAAAACAAAGTAATTTATATTTATATATATATAAATATAAATATTAATACATGAATACAAACGTGATATTAATAAAAGTCATGTATTTTACTGTAAAGTAAACAAATCATTTAAAAAAGTCACACAAACATCACGTACCGACCCGCCACTCGCACTTCACGTAATTAGGAGTTCACATGTCGTACGATACGAGAGATTGGTATTCGAGTCCCTTCCGCGCGTCATTTTTGCGATTTCATCAGTCAATAATGATTTGATGTCGGGTTGTCTGCGAGGCCTTCTAAATCGAACCGTACCGCTTTGTGAGCGAGCGAAACGAGTACGGATGCGATCGCGCACCGGTAACTACTTTTCCGTAAAAGTGCGATAATGCTTGAGAAAAATTTGAGGCACATCGGTGCGGCCATTGCGATACGGCCGACATATTGGAGTTAGCGTTTGGCCACGCAGATAACTTTTACTCGACACTGATATCGGGAAGTAAGAAAATATTTTTAGCACAAAAAACAAAACTAAATCACAAAGTGGAGTTTATCAGAATAAATCATGTTAAATGTAACTACAAATAAATTGAATACTGATCAGATGAAAGAGGTGTTAAACAAATAAACAACACATTACTGAGCAATTATTTTGTATTTTCCTTGGTTAGTTTTCGACTACCGGTTTTGGGATCATTTTAGTATGTTTGAAGAAAAATAATGACACAAAATTTCTTAACTCTCTCAACTTAACCTTAAGAACTAAAGATTTAAAACATCGTATTATTTTAGTCAATTTTAAACAAGTTGTCTGCCAAGTTAGGGTAAAACATCGATAATAAAAATCGATAAAAAAAGTAATAACGCGCCTATCTGCAACACTTACTCACTGTTGTACCTACCAGGGTCTTTAAGGATTTTATTGTAACTAGGTATTTTAGCACTCAGGCAAATAATTTATTGAATTTAATTTCAAAGTAAAAATGATATTAAACTATTAATAAGCATCAAATCAATCGAAAGGTAAGTAATGATTGTTTTTACTATTTATTTACCTCATAGCAATAGTAAATAAAGTCTTAACCGAATGGAGAAAATGAGCAGCATTTATTTATTCGAAGGGTTCCGTACTTCAAAAGTAAAAACGGAACTCATAAAAATCACTATTTTGTCCGAATGATTTCGAAGTGCCAACGTGTAATTTATTTAAAATGTTTATTTTCAGCCTGTCAACGTTTTTATTTGAAACCCAAAAAAGCATTAATTGTGCAGTACAAATGGCATTCAATCCAAATTGAACCTTTAAGTCCATTAGAGGGGGTGTATAACAATATTGTGCGCAGCCCCAGGCGCCTGCAGCAGACGAATCCGCTCTAACTTGGCCATGAGAACTAAGTTTACTAACGCTGTCGGAAATTTCATACCGGCCGGTAACTCGTTCGTACCTAAACAAAACTTGCAGTTGAGTTTTGTGATATTGCTGATACTGTGACATTGCAGTTTCTGAGACAGTAAAGACTAAAAACAAATTATTGTTTACTTATAAGTAATGCTAAGAGATCTGAGATTGCTTTTCAACAGAATAAAAATAAAAAAGGAGGTTTTTTGTTTTATCAGTGTTGGTTTTCTTTTCGAATGCTTAAAACAATTTTACGAAGCATTTATAAAGCTTTTTCATCCTTTGTACAAATCCAGCTTAATTAACTTAGCATTTTATTGTACTCCAACTGCGTAAAGATAATATAATATAATAATAAATTAAATCTTCAACTGTAACTTCTTTGCTTGGTGTGTAATAAAGAGTATCTATCTATCTCATTTTATCAAGAACAACAACTACAAAATCATTTTGCTATAAAAATTAAATCTTTCTAAACGAAGCTTGTCGTAAACCAGCTAATTGAGTACAATGATTAGGTAGTAAAATCTATTATTCATCAACGCTTCATCCAATCGAGTGTAGCGGACGGACGCCAATTAGCGGCCAACGCGTTAACTGACGGTTAATTTAAAGTGCTACAAATGTTTGCCATTTACTTAAAAATTTACTCGGAGAATCTTGGACGGTAATGCTAACAGGTTTTGATGCCAGTAAGGTTGGAATGTTTTAAATGTTTGTTTTTGAATTATTTTTATCGTTTTATCATTTATGGAGGAATATTTTACTAGTATGTACGATGTCGAAAAAAAGTAAAGTAAAGTAAAGGTGGGATGGTGACAGGTCGACCCAAGATTATATTTGTGAATATTAACTTGTATGGCATATAATTCACCTATTTAAAAAAAAAGCATTTATTTCAATAATTTAGATCACTGTTACCAATTATGTCTGTTTAGTCATGTCAAGGTTTTTTTTAACATAAAACAAAAAAAAAAGAAATTAAAAAAACGCGGAACAAAATGACTCTTGTGCCACGAGGTTTCTCAGGACTTTGCTTGGCACTATTTATGACACGCCTTATGTAACATACTAATATGAACAAAATATTTGATAACTTTTATTAGCTATTGTTAAATAAGTATATAAATTAAAATATGAAAGAGAAAACTATTTACATAGATACCTACTTTCTACAAATATATTATTACCTTCATTTTAAGTACTTTTTTTATAAAATTCTGAACATTAAAATAATAAATCACGTTTAAAACTAGTAAATACAATTACTGCTACTAAAAAAATCTTAACTAAGCTCTCTAATCCATTAATTGATTTGAAATTAGACCCAATTTAATTAAGTAAGTAACTACAAACCTTCTTAAGTAGGTAAATTAAATGAAAATACTCTATTTCTGAAACTGACAATAGCAAAATAACTAAGAAAAACAAGCAGTGAGACGAAGCGGAAAAGTTTATATCAAAAAGAAATAAGCACTCTTATTTTACACGTGAAAGCGCTCAGAAATTTTTAGTAGGTACCGCAAAAGGGACAGAAAGTAAAGAAAATTGCTTACCTTTATTGTCAATCAAGGGTTAATCAAAGTTGCTGAGAACATGCGAGGAGTTTTATTTTTCGCGCGGCATTACTTCCGTGAAGGAGTTGGTAAGTTGAGCGGACTTGAGCGAGCGAAGTTTGGGCGGCCTCGCGGGAGCAATGACGCGGCGGGCGGACTGTGGCACTGAGAGGCACACACTGAGCCTGCCGATTGTTCATTCAGTCCTTCGCTCCGCAGTTATTCTTACACAGATGTCCGTATGATGGAGGCAGATATGAAGTATGAATTGGGTTGGCAAGTTTGCTTCATGTTGTTAACTTGCCGCAGAATTAATAAATTGTTGCATGAGTTTAGATAAAATAAAATAAAGTTAAACTTATCACAATATAAGTGCGTTTTTATTGTAAAGAAATTATTATTTTGTTTCGCGTACATTATTTTGTATGTATCTTAGAAAAATATTGACATTGAATATTTAAATAAGTATCTGTACTATAGTCGTTACACATATCTACAGTATTTTACTTATAAACAATAATATTTATTTTCTTCCTATATACTATACCAAATATACCTACAGATAGTAATCGCAGTGCATAATTTTCATTTCACAATATCAACTTATCCAGTACAATACCCAGTTAGATAATTAAGTAAAAACTTTGATTGAAAGAGTTACGAGTCAATCAAAATACAGCTTCTAAAATACTTTTTGTATAATGAGTCCCAATCCCGCTGACCCACGCTCGCAAAGCAACTAACTTAATGAAATGGAGATAGAATAATTAGCCACTCGCGCTAATTTCGAAAGTTATTAATTGAGGCGTTAGAAAGGACCGTCATCTGCTCGCTGGGGGAAGGCGGCCATCTTATATGTATATGTAGAAGGGTGGATTCACACACACGATTAGCGTGAATTCGCCGTAAGCTACAAACAGCGCTCAAGTGAAGAAAAATTATTGAACAAAACATTCTTTAAAACTTGCTTATCATTAGTAGAAAAAAATATGATTTAAGTAGGTACCTCTTACCGTGGACTTACACACGGTGCAAAATTAAAATAAAAAAACTAATTTGGCCCAACTAAAAATTGTCAATCTTGTAATAATTAAAACTTTAATTATCTATGTAAATACTATACTTTAAATTAGTAAAGATATTTTTTTATAATTATGAATATTAACTCTTAGTAATAAAACTTCATCTCGGCCTATTGCAGTCCACTGCTGGACGTAAGCCTCCCCCAAAGAGCGCCAAAGAGCACAATCTCCAGCTTTTTTCATCCATCCACTGCCAGCCATCTTCCTAAGGTCTATCGATAAAACTTACCTTATTTGAATTATTAGTGATATATGCGCTGAAAGCTCCTAATGTTGTGTAAGCGAACGGCCGGCAAGCTATTTTATTCTGAAATTAACACCTTATATACATAAAAGTATTATTATGCACTTGATGTATCGAAACTTGAATGAATGAATAAATAAAGTTTATTTTAATAAAGTTTTCTTTCTTAATTGTGACATACAAGAATAAAAAAGAATGTAAAATTTTATTTATTTTATTTAATACAATAGCAATAATTCTTAAGATTTATTTTTTATTTGCGAGAAATTGGAACCTGCGTTAAGTGTCTGGATTCGGACAAAGTAACTGTGGTAAATAATATATACATACATACCACAATAATAAATGCACATTTAATTTATACCAAAGCAGTGGTGGGTAATGGAAGATGGGTTAAGAATTAGATGTGCAAATGTGAATAATGAGGCATTTTAGGAAAAAATAATATTGATATATTTGAACGAAGAAGATATTTAGTACAAAAAGCCGCTCTGTTGTCTCAACAAGTTTTGGGTTTTCATAGGAAAATTATCTAATAAAATAAGATTTTAAAAATAATTTCAACTCTTATATTTATGTAATATCAAAACAAAACATACAATAATTAGTCTAAATAAAAAAGCGTTTATGTTTTTCTCCTCCTATGTGCACTCCTTTGTGGCGTGTTTGCGCATGTAAATGTACCCTAATATGCGCTCACTAAATGACGAGCCATTGTGTCAACACAAAAGCTCATTAGCGTACAAGATTTAATTCAAGTTATAGTCGTTGGCGCATTCAACTTTGTCGCTATTGAGAGTATTTTTCGAGGAGCATGTATGCCTGGGAAAAGCTGTTAAAAGTTTGAAGGAGTAAAATAGATTTTTATTTCGTTATTATTAAATTTTAACGCATAGTAGTGTGGTGTATAATAAATTATGAAATTTGATTTTTAATTCAAATGACAACGAAACCCGGGCCACAATTCAGCACCGTTCGATAGAAAATGGTCGACCGAAAAACCAAATGACACTATACGATTCAGTTTTATGATTTATTGGCTGACAAATCGTAATCAAAGGGTTTTGAAACGGAGGCCGGAGTTATTTCATGCATAAAGGTCAGATGATGACTCTTTAAATGTTTATTGGTGTTAAGATGAATGTAAAAAATGTTACATAAGTTTAAAGTTATAATCAAGATGGTTATTTTATAAATATCTATAGGTTTCACCAAAAAACACCACTATATTAATCCAGATTAGTCACGAAACGGCCCCTAATATATCTATCTCTAACTCACTATCTAAAACCAACTACTTTTTCTTAGGCGGTGGCGGGGGTAGATCATTGTAGCCCTCATGGAAATTCTTTAAATAATTCCACGGGGATTCCAACTGGTAACGACGGCACTCTTGTGCGAACTCAACCGGTTCGTACACGATTTTCTTCAATTCATCGTCGTACCGAAGCTCTGTGTAGCCGACCAGAGGGAAGTCCTTCCGCAAGGGATGTCCATTAAACCCGTAATCTGTGAGAATCCTCCTCAAATCCGGGTGGTGCGTGAATATGACACCGAACATATCGTATACTTCTCTCTCCCAGATATTGCAAACTTTCCATAGAGAATATGCTGAATGCAGAGGTGTGAGCTCATCTGTATAAGTCTTAACTCGAAGGCTCTCCCCAAATCTCAAGCTGCGCAGATTGTATACCACTTCGAATCTGTACTCTCTGCTAGGGACGTCTATAGCCGTTACTTCACAACAAACGTTGAAGCAAGCGTGCTGGTGATGGCACAAGAAACTTAGTACAGGGAATGCCCCTTCAGGAGCTACCATTATTTCCAATTCATCACAATGCTGCATTTGGACATGTTGGACGTATTTAGGAATACACGCAGCGACGTACAGCCCAAATTCATACAACTTTTGCCGCCTTGGATTGTTATGTTTCCTCAAAGTGTAACTTTTAGTCTCCATCGGCTTCAAACAAAGCGGATTATCAACATTCACGTTACTTGTTTTATCACTTGATGAATGACTTGTAAAGAATTTTCTCTTGATTATAGTAGGGAGGTGCTGTTTGATAGTGGAATTGAATATTCTGTACATCATTTCGTTTATTAGAAAAATGCAATACGCTGTAGTGTTTGACAGTTGATTGTAAATATGTCATAATAAAGGTGACAATTTGTAGTTTTAATGCATTATTACAAAACCCAACGGTATCAATTAAAAAGGTTTTTTATACAAATCTAATTCGTCAAAATAATTTATCTATATGTCAACAAATACAAACAAGTATAACACTTGGCTAATAAATATAAGAAGAAAGGTAACTTTTCTAAAACAGGAAAATAAAGTGAGTTCCATCTTCTGTTAGCAAAAGATTCAATCGCTCGCAATAAATGCTAAACGCAAGTAGGTAGCTAGCAAAATAAAAAAAATAAAAAACCTAATAAAACAGACCCAAATCCTGGTGTTCAAATTAGAATTGAGATACAATGTCACTCAAGAGAGCTTTATCAAATCTGTGTATGTCACAACGAACTGACAAGCAGTCCCTAAATTTTGATTAAATTTTTACAACCCGTTTTATAACGGATAAAGCGAAGCATGTTGGTTTGAGCACATACTACAAGAAAAATTTAAATGTGACGTTGGTCTTAATTAAAACATTACAATCGCTCGACTTGTTCGAATCTGTGTTAAACATTGCCTATTTATTTCAACCATGGATTTCAATATAGTGAGTTCTCGAAGTTATCTTTTCTAAATACCGATGTCAAATGCTGAAATAAAGATTTAAAATAAAAAGAATTAAGAAAAAGTTTGAATAAAAGAATATATCAAACAATAATAAAACAAACTAAACAATGATTTAATTTTATTTCTTTTATTATAAAACTGCTGAAAAATTATACTGCGATTTTATGGTTTTACAAAAAACAAAAGTCAAGTTAACTAACAATTACTCGTTCACGAATTTTGCTGCATTTATTTATTGTTCTGGCAAGTAGCTTATTCAGACAGACACTTAGGTGCAGCGCAGACGACAGACTATCTGTGACGCACTTTTTATATAATATGACCTAAGGTGCAGCGCAGACGGCACACTTTTTGTGTGATCGAATCTGCGGCGCACAAAAAGTCGGCAAGGCGCGCAAAAATTCGGTCCCGGATTTTTCACAGACTCAACATACACGACGCACATCTTCGATCATTCTTTCGGCAGAACTGAAGAGACGCAGATTGCAGACTAAAGTGTGCGCCGTCTGCGTTAGCGCGCGTTGAAGCAAACGTTCAATTGTTATCGCACACTTTTTGTGCGGAGCTGCGCGGCGCGGCGCGGCGCGGCGCGGCGCGGTCTGCCCGAATACCACGATTTTTTTGTGCGCCGGACTTTTTGCGCGTCGTGTGCCTTAATGCATACAATTACAAAGGTTCTATTTTCACAGACTAAAAAGTGCGTCACAGGTAGCGTGCGTCGTAGGTACTGGGTGGAAATCATCACTTAAGAAATGTTTGTGACTTTTATCTGTTCGTGTATCATACCATAATAAATTAATTTTTGTTTAAACTTTTCGATTGCTTAAATTGAAGGATCATAAGTTAATCAAACATATAAATTATGAAGCAGCATAATATACGAAATTAAACTTATTTCACATGAGAAGAACTTAGTTAATCTATGTACCTATATTTGATTTATAGCAATAATTATGTGTAGTATATTCAAAACGCTTTAGAACAAGTTTCGTTAAGATAAACAAAACAAGCCTTGTTAGAAGTTCACATCCAAAATTTCTAAGAATAATATACAAACATCAAGCTAACATAAACATTTGACGGCATTTAATCGATTTCAAATATATTTTCATTAACAATTTAGAGTCTACATATTATTATTTCAATATCGTGATTTTTTAAATAATATACTGCTCCGTCAGAACGAAATGGTTATTTACCTACATGATATAGTTATTTGCTTTAAGTTATTACTTATAAACTCGCTAATAGTTTGTTAGTATTTTGACGTTATTGTACATTGCTAAATGAAGCCTTATGATAAGCCTCAAATTATGACAAGTTCAACAGGTTTTACTAAAACATATTTCAGGCACCAGTCTTTTGCAAATTGAGGATAACATTGTAAAGATTATAAATACGACCTAGCCTGAACCTGATTTGTGATAATTTTTTTTTTTTAATATAAGTTTACGATTTTATTTAATAATCCATTAAATAACACACAATATTTACATGATTATACAAATCATATCATCATCATCATCATCATCATCAGCCCACACTAGTCCACGGCTGGACATAGGCCTCTCCATTTGCACGCCACTCTGCACGATCCACGGCTACTCGCATCCAGCTCCTGCCAGCAACCTTGCGAAGATCGTTGCTCCATCTAGTCTGAGTGCGTCCCACACTACGCTTGCCGACACGCGGTCTCCACTCAAGAACTCGTTTACCCCAGCGGTTATCGGTTCTGCGACAAATATGGCCGGCCCACTGCCACTTCAGCTTGCTTATTCGATGGGCTATGTCGATGACTTTAGTTTTCTGTCGGATTATCTGATTTCGGATCCGATCCCTCAGAGAAACTCCGAGCATAGCCCTTTCCATAGCTCGCTGAGCGACTTTAAATCTGTGGACCAGCTCTATCGTGAGTGTCCACGTTTCGTCCACAAATCATATATTTTTTATTAATTCTCATTTAAGTATAAATAGGGTATTTTTTCAATCTTATACTATAATTTTTGTGCATATTTGTAATATTTTTTTATTTATGAAATGAAATGAAATGAAATGAAATGAAATGAAATGAAATGAAATTCTTTATTCTGTATATAGGCCCTCTTCCGGGCACTTATACACGTCCCAACATATAACTTAGCCCTACCACCGCTTCGGGACAACATATCGGCTGGTGATGAGAAGAAACGGCGCAAGAAACTCAGTCACCTTTGTCAGCCTGATTTTATTACAGGAAATACAATTACAAGATAGTGTAAGTGCGAGCTAGGCAGGCTATTAAGTCCATGCACTCTTGTCGTTCAAGTAATCTTCAACTTTGTAGTATCCTTTTTCCATAAGAATTTTTTTAATGTGGTTTTTGA
Organism: Anania fuscalis; assembly: GCA_950371115.1. Classification (NCBI taxonomy): domain Eukaryota; kingdom Metazoa; phylum Arthropoda; class Insecta; order Lepidoptera; family Crambidae; genus Anania; species Anania fuscalis. The sequence goes on from OX493328.1 coordinate 14,585,815, forward strand.
ACTCATAAACAGGTAAGTCAACAAGAGTTTGTGGTACTTTATTGAAGATTTTTATACATTTCCCCAAAAATGAATTACCCACTTTCTTTAATCTGAAGCTCGGAACGGCAAGTTTATGTTTATTTCTAGTATTATAATGATGTGAATCACATTTAAGGCTAAACGAACTTAGGTTTTTTCTAACATACATAATATTGTCAAAAATGTATTGTGACGCTACTGTTAATATTTTAATATCTTTAAAGACCTCCCTCAGAGAGTCGCGAGGCCCAAGACAGTATATTGCACGTACAGCTCTTTTTTGCAACACAAAGATTGACTCAATATCAGCAGCTGAGCCCCATAGCAATAGACCATACGACAACAAGCTATGAAAATAACTAAAGTATACTAGTCTTGCCGTTTCGACATCAGTTATAAGCCTTATTTTCCTCACAGCATAAGCCGCCGAACTGAGCCTTCCTGACAAGGCAATTATATGGGGACCCCATTGCAGTCGGGAGTCTATTGTAATTCCCAAAAAGGTTGTTGCATCGACTGCATCTATATGATCGTCTGACATATTAATATGCGTACTGACCTGCCTCACATTGGGCATAGTAAATTTGATAAGCTTGGTTTTTTTTGCATTAAGTAACAGATTGTTAGCAGTAAACCATCGTACTACTTGAGAGAGAGCATCATTCACATCGTCAAAGGCAGCTTTACCTCTGTCAATTTTAAAAATCAATGATGTATCATCTGCTAACAATACTATCTCACAAAGGTCTTTAGTAAAGTAAGGAAGGTCATTTATATATATCAGGAATAATAAAGGTCCCAATATAGAGCCCTGGGGCACACCCATGCATAATGGGGCCCCGGAAGAGTCAGTTCCATTGACATTAACTGTTTGCGTTCTATCCGTGAGGTATGACTCTAACAATTTTTCTGATTCATTTGAGACACCATAATGCCGTAATTTCATTAATAACGTTTTGTGATCTACACAATCGAAAGCCTTAGACAAATCACAAAAAACCCCTAGAGCATCTTGCTTATTTTCAAACGCATCGAAGATATGCTTAATGAGTGCAACTCCCGCATCAGTTGTGCTTCTACCCTTGGTAAAACCAAACTGATTCTCATGCAATAAATTGTTCATTCTAAAGTGTGATAAGAGTTGATTAAACACTATTTTTTCAAATATTTTACTAAGAGCTGGTAGTATTGATATCGGTCTATAGTTAGAGGGATCACTTTTATCTCCGGATTTAAATATGGGTATGATTTTGCTGTATTTCATTAAATTAGGAAATGAGCCTTCATCAATACACTGATTAAATATACAAGCAAGATGCGTTGCTATACTATCAATTATATGGTTGATTATATTAATTGAAATGCCCCATAAATCTTCTGTTTTTTTTAAATTTAGCTCTCTAAAAGTTTTAACAATAACTTCGGGATTTATATGCCTGAAATTTAGAATAGAACTGCATTCCTCGACATTTGATTTCAAAAAAGTTTCTGCAAGACCTTGTGAAGAGTTTAATTTACTAGTTGTGGCAATAGGTATAGTAGAAAAAAAATCCTTAAACGCGTTTGCTACTTCGTTGTCGGATTTAATAATTTTATTATCAACAATAAGGCTAAATGTGCGATCTAATTGTTTAGTTTTGCACGTTTCTCTATTAATAATGTTCCAAGTGGCTTTTATTTTATTTTTGGAGCTAGCAATAGTATCACGAATGTAATTTGATTTGGCCACTGAACATACTTTTTTAAAGATTTTAGAGTATTTTTTGACATGTTCAATAATTTTAGGGTCTTGAGTTTGCGCTTTTAGGTCATACAATTCATATAAGTTTCTCCTACTTTTATGAATTCCAGTCGTAGCCCAGTCACTGAATTTACATTTATTTGTATTTATTTTAAGGTGTTTTTGCTTAAATATATTGTTAAACTCATCTTTAATCAATCCAAATAAATTTTCATACGACACATCCGTAGTGTCACTGTTGAATGGTAATACATTTATTCTATAATCAATATTTTTCTTAAATCTATCTAATTGATTGGCAGCGACTGGCCTACAAATAATATCTACCATAGGTGAAACATGATGGTGCTCAAATGTGGCTATTTGTCCACTATGATCTGATCTTAGGCAGTTTATAATTGATTTGTGCCTAACTTCACAATTACAGAAAATATTATCTAAGCAAGTAGCTGTTGTAGGAGTGATACGAGTAGGTTCATTAAAAAGGTTAATTAAACTATAGGATTTAAAAAGATTTAAGAACCTTACAGAGTTTTGAGTTACTTCTAATAAATCAATGTTAAAGTCTCCACATACAACTATTTTCTTATTAGATTTTGATAATATATTTAATACCTGTTCCATGGTGGACTCAAAAGGAAGGTAATCTGCCGATGGGGGTTTATATACACTAACAATGATATACCGCTCTAGCTCAGCACATGCTAGTTCAATAGTTTGCTCTATAGAGAGTGCCACGATGTCTGTGCGTTCTTTGGACTTAATATTGTTTTTAATAAGAATTAGTGATCCCCTCGCTGAGCTGACTCTCTACTGAACAAACTAATGACTTTCCAATTTTAGTCATCTCTATCCCACTCCTGGGTTAGACGTTTTTGCCCAGTCAAAACGCCATTATTTACATTTAAAATTAAAGCCCTAACTCTACATTTTAACCTTTAATAATGAATATTTCAAGAATATGATCAAAATGAGCAGCATTGAAACTTTTGTACTATCCAAGTGTAATAATTACAGAATCATAAGTACACCTATTTAAAGCGTTTGCCTTTCCTCTTCTCAATTTTTCAATTTAAGTTGTACCTTTTAGAACTTTTGACTTTTATGTCTCTATTATTTAACCTTAAATACTAATTATCAAATAATGTTTACGTATAATCGAGACAGCACACATTTTACACAAGAAACAAGACTTTACACTTCGCTCGAAACTTTTCTAGTGGAAGTTCCAACATATGTCCCGCAGGACTAGCGCGGCGCGCTACATACAAACGAAACAAAGATCTTCATAATTTATGGAAGAGTCAAGAACACAGGAAAATGACCCGGAGGTAGTCGCTTCATCTTAAAAGGCCTATTTCAAAATTTTGACAGTTTTGCGGTTGTTTGATGATTACTGGTCATTCAAAAGATAAATCGAAAATCGGTGGCCGCTAAGTACTGTAAAATAACGAAAGCTAATAATTATTAATACATCATAACTGCAAAATTGGTATAAATTTATAGGAACGTGCAACGAATATAGGGAAATAACTTTTTTGCTTTGTCCCTAAAGGTTATGATAAATTAATAAAAAATACATAATGCTACTTGTAGGTTTCTCTTTTTTAATGTTTTAGATGAGGTATTAGGTACCTAGCGGCCTCCTATTTTCAATTTATTTTTTAATGACAATTAATCACCAAAAAACCTCAAAATTGTCAAAATTTTGTGATAGGCCTCTTAACTACTATGTGGAACCCTATATTTGAATTTTAATAGGCAATGTGAAATTGAAAAACAGCATAGTTTGTAAACTTTATTATAATTCTCACTTACATAATGTAATAAGTTTGTTTGATTAAACTGCAAGGGACTGAAGTGTGACGTTAATTCAGATATTATAGACCAAGACAATTAATTACCTAATAGTCTAAGAGGATTATTTGTTTGCATTTAAAAAGGTACTTATTTGAAACTCTAGTTTAATCTGACTGTCCATTGGTCTGGTTCCCTTGCGAGTATCGAAAATGGAGTATAAATAGCTTTTTCTTCTGATTGCGTTGAATTCGAAGGTTTTTTTTAATAGGGTCAAGCGATTGTCAGTTTTGAGTAGGTAATTGACATTCATTTCAACATACATAACAAGGATCTCGGCCAATGGTGTTAAAATTTAATACCGTTGATTGAAGATAAATAACACTTGAAAAAAAAATCATTGACCTCAGGTGGGACGATGATTTTTTTCAAGTGTTATTTATCTTCAATTAAAACCTTGCATGGAATTGCTAAATAAACAAAATTTTCAATAATACCGTTGATCTCGGCAGACTGATATGACAGACAGATATACAGAAAAACCAAAACAAACACATAGACGTACAACAATTAACACTTTGAGCCACGAAACCCTAAAAAAAGAAGTTTTTAAATATATAAATCTTTAATTGTTGTTTTTTTTCTCTCTAGTCTGCTCAATAAAATACCGCATCTAGAACTGTATTATCAAGGGCGTAAAACAAAAAGCCTGCGCGGAAGGTGTTCCGATTCTTTGTAAGGCGCCGTTGTTTTAATTACAAATGTTTTATGGTTTTAGTTCTGTTGCTTCCTGTTTGTTGAATTAACCGGCGCCAGTTCCTCGTGGCTGGCATAAGACTGTTTGATTTATTCATGTTCAGTTATTTGAGTTAAAATGTAACGTAAATTTTTCTACGCAGACACACACTATGAGCTCGTACTGCATATTTTTTATGATCATATTTTATGCAAAGTACCATCTAACAGCAAATAAACAATTTAAATATCAAAATTTAGAGTTTTGCGGCCTTAATTATAAAAATCGACTAATCAACATCTTAGTAACTGATTAACTATTCACTGCTTAACTTCTAAAGTAGTGCGTAACTATTTTTCACTCATAATCGCTACTTAGGCATTAGTTAGTTAATTACCACAATTTTTATTTTACTCTGCCAACACCGGACTCTAGTCATTATAAAAGACTCAAAATGAAGCAAAAATTCAAAAAAAGAATGTTCAAAGCAATGCCTCTTGTCAATCAATCTTGATACCAAAGAGTAGTACTTGTATTTATCTACGAAGAGAAAGGTAATGGCTAGAGCCATACAGCCATTATATAAGAAATCATTTATGTCATTTAAGAGTGTTTAACACATCACTGTATGTGGGACCCCCTAGATGACAGCTAGCTAGACAGAAAACAGGTGTTGGCGACGCCATTTCGGTAATTAATACTTTATAAAAGGGTACGTAGCTGTTTATCTTGACAGTAGGTTACGAACTCACTAAGACATACTTTCTCTGTGCTAAGACGATGATTCACTTTAAATTAGAGTTTATGAGTAAAGATATTTTTTAATAAGCTGCTTATGTATAAATATGACGTAAATGAACAATGTACAAGGTGTACCAAAAAAGGTGCAGTAAATCTTTAAGTAGTGATTCTACTGTTCAATGAAAAAAACTTTTCTATTGTCCAAAATTAAGACCTAATAAAGTATATTTCTTCCGATTCTAGGTAATCTGGTCGGTTTAGCATAAGAAAGTTTTTTTTTTAGATTTAGTACTCCCAAAAGTAAAAATAAGGCAGCAGATTATAAAGCCAAACCGAAACACATCTGAAATTGTACCCAAACCGACTTGTTTCGCATTTAGCCATTTGAAATCGCGCTCATTTATCTTTCACATGCTCGTACATAAAACAGAGAGGGAAGGCTGCACTTGATTCAGTGCGGTCCGACTCCAGATTGCGCCGCAACACCGCAGCTTCCGTTTCCGGTGCCACGAGCGCCTGCGCGGTGCGTCGGCCCACGTGACGTCACACTATCACTTCCGCTGCTGCATTTAAAATGACAACTACATTATTTTGGTACTGTGAAATGTTTGTGTGGAACATACGAGGTAATATTTTTTCATTAATTTTGATTGGAATAATGCGGTAAGTTGACAACTATTAGTGTTGCCGATCGATAGTTCACTATCGATAGTCTATCGATAGACTATCGATAGTCTATCGATAGACTATCGATAGTTGGACAAAAACGAGTTCAATCGATACTAATTTACGATTCGAATTTAATGCGATAAGTTGACAACTATTAGTGTTGCCGATCGATAGTTCACTATCGATAGTCTATCGATAGACTATCGATACTATCGATAGTATCGACAATATCGACACTATCGATAGGCCTATCGATATTATAGATGATTTCCGAGGTCAACTATCGATAGTAAAACTATCGATAGTACGGCAACACTAACAACTATGTTTCTTTTTCATTTGTAACTTGTATTAGTTTTTAAGCTCTTGATGTAAGATAATAAAAATAGTTATTGATCTATAACTGGTCGACTCCATGCTTTGGCTAAAACTTTTTTTTTAATTGTTTCCACAGTCACACCAATTATCTAGCCCCAAACTAAGCAAAACTTGTGCTATGGCGACATACAAAAATACGTTCATAAACTTCCATGACTTAGGTGCAAATGCTTGTGCTCATCACACTAACATTTGCCCATCGCGGGATTCGAACCCGCAACCGCCAGGCATCGTAGTCCGGAGCGCAAACCACTACACCAGACGGTCGTCAATTGTTAGTGAAGTGTGTAATTAAATATATATAAAATATGTTCATTTATATTAATATTACCAATTAAGGCTTTAGAGAGACCATAGTTGATTTCTAAGGCTAAGTACTTGTCTTATTATTTTATTCTGTGGATAAGGCAAGGTTATATGCCATCAATGTGATGGAAGGAAGTCACTAGGGGAGGCCTATGCCTATGTTCAGAAGCGGACGTCCGATGGCTGAAACGATTAGTTGGGGGTTTTAAATTTTATTTAATCCTTTTAATATAATAACCTCCATAGGCGAGAGCACGCCGGACTTGGCTTCGCCATCTTTGAGATCCCGGGTTCAATTTCCGATCGGGTCAATGTAGAAAACGAACTTTTCTACATTGTCTCGGGTCTGGGTGTAGCCATCAACCACGGTATCAACGACGGTACCATTACCGTCGTTGTTTCTAATTTCTATAACATAAGTGACTAGCTTAGAATCAGAGCAATGCATGTATGTGATGTTTTCTAATATTTCTTTATTATTATTTATTTAAACACAAAAATTGCTCGACTGACTATTGTAAAAACTAAATCAAATTTCTTTTTGTAAGGGTACTGTACTGATAGGTACCAACTTTTGCAGATTAGAATTAGAAGACTGACCGATATGAAGTGATAAAATTATTGTCCATTTATTCAATGATTTGAAAAATAATTTCACCATTAGTATCCTACATTATTTCTGATGAACATAGACTACTTTAAATCTCGAAAAATGCACCATTCCTTAGGGATACGAGAAATTTCACTAAAGATGGCGCTGATTAGCATGAGATGTATTATCCGAAACGAGCCACCGCTATTATATTATTTTATGAATAAATTAAATACCACGCGAACGAAGTCGCCAGCAACAGCTAGTCTTACATATTTGCAATTCCATCCATTTCTATAAAAAAGATACCTTATTTAAGCACATACAGTTAATAGTTAGATTATTCCAAAAAAACTTTATTCTTTCTAAACTAACCATAGGAAAATATTAAATCAGATTTGCAAGGATGGTCAGTATTCATATCATAGGGTTTTCTTCTTCTTTTCTCAGAACTCGCAAATTCAATATATATAATAATAATAATTGTATAATGTACCTAAAATTGTTGTACATGTGCGCAGTAACCATGCCGGCATTTATCATTTGCACCTCTGACGTTATTTAGTTACCGTGTACTGTTGGAAGTAAAAGCGTTAATAGTTATGTAGATTTGTATTTATTCAAATAGGTAAATAAAATTTTGTTCATATATATTTATTCCTATAGTCAGGGCAAAGAAAATTAAAAAGGACAGGGTTACGATTTGCTTCTATGTAGTGTTCATGATTCGTTCAATTTCATTCGTTAACCCTTTAAACACAGCGAAAAATGCCTGTATTGCTATGGTAATACCCATGTAGCTCCAGCGACATAAAGCGATTAGACAAACTTTTGTCATGTAGCTGTGGTTACATGTAGCAAGTAAGTGGTATAATGTGATATGAAACGATTGCCCCAGACCTCTTTTGGCCTTAAACAGGGAAACCAGAACATTTTGCAAACCAAGTGGTGGCAGCGCTTTGTTATCGATAAAAATAAAGTTGTGATGTGAGTGAATGGGTGACCATTTCGACAATACCCACCTCAAGCTAAATATTACATTCGTCGTTTATCAAAAGAATGTCCGTGATTTGGAAGGCACGTTTAAACGTAAGTTCCTACTAATGTCGTCTGATATTAGTCGTTAAGTCGTCAACTTGATTGTTTGATGTAGTTAGGTATAGTGTACTGACTTGTCTACAGCACACTTGACACTGAGATCTTATGGTGGAGTATGGCTTCCGCGTCCCGAGTGCCGAATGCTGACCAAGATGTGAATTGCAATTTGATGTATAGTGATAATTTAGAATAAAACTATTACCCAAGTTTTGGATTATTTTGTTCTGTACTGTACTCAACCCCATAAATATTCAAAAAGGTTGTAGCTCAGACTTGGGTAAATCTTCCTTTCCGGCCGCAGAAGCTGGCCTCTAATCTGAACGGACGCTCTTTAAAAATATTCATGCTCCGCCCAGCGCTAGTGGTTGACTCGCAGTGAGATATTAATCCTTTATAATTGCACCACTTAGAGGTCATTCTAGGGAGGGCCGCGGTTTTTAATTGTGGTTAAAGAGTAATGTTTAGTTGGTTGGTAAAATATGATTGCCGCTCTTATTATCCCGGTGATATGAAACATATTATTTGACAAAATTTTTCCTCCTAGTGATTTGCCTTGAATACAAAGAATCTCGGACGCAAAAAAAAAAAAAGGATTCGAATGACATAAAAGTATAATGTGTATTATTGATGAAAAAGTAGACATTTAACTTTCTTAATCCTAAGCGTATGTTATAGTCAGGACCTATGATTTAAGATCGATTTTATTATTAAGTACTTAAATTTTTATGGAGATCCATATCATCATCATTGTCAACCCCTGCGAGTCTACTACTGGAAAATGATCTCCCCTGTAGACTTGCTCGAAATATCACTTATGCGATACAAACAAACATAGTCTCCATTCCGCTATGAAGTAGGTTCACATAAGGCTCGATTTTGTTACAAGGTTGGGTAACAATCAAATCGATTAGTGTAGTGAAGTAAAAGTGATCGAGGTTTTGTTTAGAGAATCGACAGGCTGCTTAGCTCCCGTACTCTTTCAGTTCGTGGTCTCTTTTTTAAACTACAAGTACTAATAATTCTTCGCGCACTTGAGCTTTAGTTTTATAGGTCCCAATTTAGTAGTTAACTTCTTAACAGGTCTGCTCAAATACAGCATCTTTTCTTTTGGGGCCAACGTTAAAACAGTTTCCCATTCTAGACCGCTGACATCGGTTAATTTAAAAGGTTTTTTTACATATTTATTTTTATTTTAAAAATATAATAATGTAAAGTATTTTATAGAGCAAGACATAAATTAGATTAAAATATATTTTTATTGCCACCCTCGGAAACAAGTAGGGTCCGAGCACGAGACTGTAAATTTTTCTCACCCTTGCCATTGTTCATCTTACGAAATGATTTGTAGTTAAATAAAACAATCCGAGGTAAGTTCTCTTCATATTTAAATATATTCTCACATTTAAAAGTATTTTGCAGATTGATACCAAAGATCTACGAAAATCGTCACGGGTTCTAGAATAAATTAGGGTAATTCTTATAGAATAAAACACGCCAGTCTTGAACCATGAGAAGATTATAGCTTATGTAATAAGCATCCTCTATCTAACGTAAAAACGTTTGGAAACTATGTAATGGTAAAATGGAAATCGTGAAATTACGTCTTATTCCATCTGAGCCTTTGCTTGATCTCCTATCATTGATAAGTCATAAGTCTTTTAACATATTGGCTGCCAAGCGGTTGCATAAGATTACGTCAATAAAATTATATCGTGCCACAACTTGCAGGGCTGCCGTCTATAAGCTTAAAGCCGCTAAATGACATTTGGTCATTTTTCACTTTTTAAATGTTATAGTATATAGAAAAAAATCTCTATCGATCTGTCTAAGAACGGTTATTCTATCTTTTACCGTTTTCGAGATATTTTTTTTTAAAAAGGCAGCTAAATCTAAAAAATATATACTTCACATCGCATAAAGGCCGCTAAACAGCCCAACTAGATAAAAAGGCAGCTATACTACTTTAACGTTTGGATCGATCAAACATTTTTACCATCAATGCTAAACTAAAAAACCGTTATTATTTAACAATAAGCTAAAAGGCAGCAAAAGTATTTTAGCGGCCTTTTAGCTTGGTTACGTTGGAGTATAATACCTTGCATAGACTTAACTAAATGGCGAAAATTACGCTCTTACCTTACTAAAAAGCAGTTAGAATCATTTACGCCTACCACGCCTTTAAGCGTTGTATTGTTACTACTTATAAAATTTATAAACTATTATAGAAAGCCATGCTTGTCCGTACCTAAGGTAAAATAAATATTTTTTTCTATGTCTCGCATAGCAAAAAAGACGTTAAATAGCGATACATCGCTAAAAAGCGGCAAACTACGCAAGCTTCTGCGCAAGTCAAGTTGTCAGCGCACTAGGATAGTGCGACGAACCAAAATTTTAATATCACCGATGAAAGGGGCGTTTGCGTATACTGACTGATAACGCCTTGCATTGGTAGGTACCGTTTTAAACATGACTCTTTGTTTTCATGGAACTAACTTTGCGAAGTATTAATTATAGACTTTAGCAGTTTTGGCTATGATTTAATTATTAGAAGCTATTAATAGGCGAATTTAGGGCAAAAATGAACCTATCGTTATTTTTGTTTCTATTCTGACTGGTATGTTTTCCAGACTTACAGAAAATCTAACGGAAACTAAAAAAACTCAAAATTATTATTCGTAACATCCGACCTTTTTATTCACCTTACATCGCGAATTATGATATTAATTCTCTTGGGTTTCGCGCCAAAACCATCAGTCATCCCATGATGGCATAAATGGTGGCGTGAAGGTTTCTGGGGTAAGTATTTTATTCACGTAGTTATTTAAAACCAATAAGATTATCATTATCAGTAGACCATCGAGAGGCAGCCGGCTTATGTTCAGTTCTTGAGTCAACCTACCCGCAAAATCCGCTAATAGAAACTGAGTGATGTTGGTTGAGCAGTGTCTTTAGTTCGTCTGTCAGCTTGTAAGATTGTATGTGTGGACTGAGGGACCACATGATATTTAGTAGTTGTGCAGTGTTGTAGTTTTTTCTGTGGAAGTTGTAGTAAAATTAACAAGCATTTTGTAAAACGAATAGTACACTTATACAAAAATACACAAAAATAATAAAAAATTCTATGCTTAAATACTAAAGTGTAGTCCTTCAGTCTTCTGTACACTGTACTTTCCACTGCAAGACAATTACTCAGTTGGCAGGAATGTTTTGTTATTAGATATTTAGTATGACATTTTTAAACGTTACCAGAATGATAAAACGTGATCTGTTAATAATTTTATGCAATATTAAAATGTGGTCCCTCGAGGACCATAGAAAGATCACTTGAATAATATATAATCATTACACATACACAACGTACGCACGCTAAGGACTGATGAGAAGATTGTTGAGCTTGAATAAGACTTAAGTAGGATGCACTGGAGTATCATTGGAATATCAGAAGTCGGACAAAAGGGCGAGGAGGACACGATAACCCTGAAATCTGGCAACCTACACTATCACCGGAAGGGCAAACAACTGTCTCAAAGTGGTGTCGAGTTTCTCGTCCACAAGTCCCTCATCGGAAGTGTGTCGAGCTGGGTTGCATACCTGATACTTTAGAGTATGGAATAGATACTCGCTGAAGGCTATACAGCTATATACACCGACCTCTACACTAGATACTCTGATGAGGAAGTGGAGGCTATTATGTATTAGGATATCAGTAAGGCCATGAAAACCACTAAAACTTACTTCAATGTTGTGATGGGGGTTTCAACGCGAAACTGGGCAAGCGAAGCGATAATGAGCTGAGAGCGGGGCAATTTGGGTATGGGCAACGGAACCCCAGGGGAAAAAGGCTGGCCAAATTTTTGGAAAAGGAGGACCTCTTTTCGATGAATTCCTTTTCTCAGAAGAAGTTGACCTGGATGAGTCCCAATGGGTCCACGAAAATGAGATTGATTTTATCATGACTACAAAGCGACGAGTGTTCAATGATGTTTTCGTGATCAACAGGGTGAAAACCGGAAGCGATCACCAAATGGTTAGAGGCACATTAAACATTAATTGACATTAATGCTAGAAAGGTCTCATGTCTACGCTCCGACCTGTTAATGCCTTCAGCTTGGGTTGTCAAATCGCTTTGAACGCCTAGAGAACTGCGAGTTAGTGAACGAGATTTACAATAGGTTTGTATAAACTGTCCAGGCGGTCGGGTCGAAATTTTTCAAACCCCGTGGTAGAAACAGGTCGCAAAATATACCGACCATACACTCAAACTCATGGCAGAGCGACGTTCAATGGCATTGCAGACCTCCGTTGACGCTAAGGCATATCGGTGGCTCAATAGACAGATATGGAATTCCTTGCGACAGGATATCCACAATTTTAATACAAACTTTATTTGATAATATTTTTTTAATGAATTTTGACACGAATAAATACGGACTGTTTTACAATAACAGAGTGAAACTAAAATTAAAATAGAAATTTTAGTGCATGCTAAAACTGTTAGGTACTGCGGGTTGTATAAGTATGATTATGTTACATAGATTGCAATTAATGTAAACATCGATAATGATGAATGATTATTATTATTATTACTAAGTGAGACTTCCTATCTAATACGTGAAATTTCAATTTCTGAAATACTTTTGATTAGCCATGCTATTTTTGGTTCTTAGTTCTTAAAAAGTATTATTTCAAATTTAAGTTGTTTAGAAGAGGTCACATTTATTTTATTTTATAATGTCTTATGCCTATTAGTTTTGTGGAAAGCACATGTCTTTGAAAAAACTTTGCTGGATTTTAAAAGTTAACGTATAATTTTGCAGGATTCAAAACACAAATGCTAGGATAATGCTAGCCTAAAAAGCAGTTATATGAAAAGGTTTAGTAATTAACTGCTTTTAAGATATGCACAGGCTGTAATAAAAGTTGTTAATACATTATGGAAGAGAAGTTAAGCGATATCTACTTGGCTAAAAGGCGGCTATGTGTAATTAGCCGCTTTATAGTTATGGATAAGATCGATAACTTCCTGTCCCAAAAAACTCTTTTGGCAGTTATCAATAAATCCATAACTATAAAGCAGCTATAAACCTTTAGCCGCTATATAGTTATGCACACTTGAAACGATCTTAAAAATTTTACAAGATTAGAAAGAAAAATATGTATTTATTTACATAAATATTAATATTTATCAAAATTAACCAATTTTATGTGAAGGTTAAAAGAAAACCTTTCTTTTGGTATATGGCAACATGACTAAATGTTTATAGAAACTGAGTAGCATCGGTTTGAAAATTTTGCCCCTTTTTTTGGCTCTAGCTTAAAATTCGTTTTTGTCATTTAGCGGCCTTTTAGCTTATAGACGGCAGAGGGTTGAGACTATACAATACCTTTGCCTCTTTTTCGGTATTATTAGTAGCGGCTTATCGTAGAATTCAGTTTAAATTAGACTTTTTTGTTTAAGGATTAATTTAATTTCAGTCAGCATAACCACAAAGGAAAGTGATGCCTTACAAATTCAACCCTTGATTAAACATATTATTCTAGTAAGATGATTATTATTTTAGTAATTATTTACTATAATGTTACTTAGTTTATTTAAAAGTATAAGACCCATTAAGAATGATAAGTATAAAGACAAATCCAACTAAACAAGAGCATATAATTAATTTAATCTTTTGTTTTCTGTTTATTATGTTTGACAAAAAAGTAGTTTTTTTTTTTCCAGTAAACTGCAAGACGGCAACCTAATTAAAAGGTGAAATATTTGTTAAACGTTATCATGATGTGAGTACCAAGATAGTAGATGTTTAATGCTTTTATTTAAAAGGTCGCGATAGCACGCGACTGTGTATGCAGGACTTGCATTATCTACCATAAATGAAGAAGCCACACATTTCTTCTAAAGGACGGTTTAAAGGGGTAATTTGTTAATGGAGAGGCCGCAAATCTCCCTTATCTAGATGCCACAACGACCCGCCTTTTCGAAACAAGCAAAGTTGGCGTGGTTTCCTTTTTTTCTAAATAATGTTCGCAACTCGCCTTGTTTAGTAGCCCTTTCGCGATAAGAACTCTTAAAAAGATATTAAGGGCTTTTAAAGAAATTGTCTCGTTGCTTCACTAAAGACCGCTAAGTTAATTCAGGTTTTATCCAACTGTGGAAACTTTAGTGTTTGGAACTTCTTAATGTTACTTATTTTGAGGCCTGTAGATATAATTCAGGGTTGTTTTCCTTATATTCTTAGTGTAATTTACGTTTTTAATTTTTTTTTTTACGTTATTATTATTTTTTAATTACTTTTTTAAATATATAAGGTGTAAGTGAATTAGTGTCAGATATTTTTAGGAGTAACTTAGACTATCACATGGATCACATATAAGATAAATTTAAAACTCAATGAAACGGGAATTAACGCGATCATAATTTCTCAACAATCTCGTTTTGTTTCGCGATCGAGTTCTCATCTGAATACGGACGCGGCGGTTAGTTTGCAGAATAGGGACACAGTGAGTGTAGTGTGTGACGGTACTTGGCGTGAAAATAATATTATGAGGGTAGATGAAGAATCTGCCTCTCATACGGAGTGAAGACATCGCTGTTCCAGTCAGCCTGTGACCACGGTCGGTGTAACCCGATCGAAACGTCAGGCAAAAGAGGTAACATTTTGTACCTAAATTATGATCGCGGTAATTCCCGTTTCATTGAGTTTTAAATTATGCAGCGCGAAAGTTTAAAAGTAATTATCACATATAAGATAAATTTAAAATTATAGAACAAACTTTAATTCACGCACCAAGTAATATGATATTATGATGAACAGTGTAATATGATTATTTGAGTACATGAATGTGATTCTGGAGAGATTATGAATCGGCTAGCGTTGTGTGAGTAGTCTACTTGTGGTGTTTGGGTACATGGACAGGATGATGTAGATTCTTTATTTTAAAACTTTTTATTTTTTTCGATTTTTTAAAGTTTGTTCTATAATTTTAAATTTATCTTATATGTGATACATGTGATAGTCTAAGTTACTCCTAAAAATATCTGACACTAATTAACTTACACCTTATATTATGCTATTAAGTACCTACTCATTTACTAATGTATCTACGTAATGTTAGTAATAAAAAATGTACTCTTATTTCATACTTTTATGTTTACGACGTGAGTTTGTGAGGTAAGTACTTCATTAATGAATAAAAAGTTCTTAGTTGTTTTTTATTCTGTTTGATCGCGAACTGGATGCTGTAAATTACATTCGGAGCCATTGTCATCAGACTTGCTTTACTCTTAGGGTGCGTTCAGATCTGGCGAATGCGTAGCTCGTGAGCCGCCCGCGAGCCGCTCGCGAGCTGCACGCGCGCTGCACGCGCGCAGCACGCGTTCCGTTACTGCAACCGTTTGGTGAGCCTCTTTAGCGCAACTTATGCAAGGCTTATACGTATTATATAAAGATAAGCAAAGTATTTAAAGAATTTATTTAGGTAAATGGTTAATCAAGCCGAAACTAGCCTATGTTAACACATGCGTCTAAATACTGTGCTGAAGTCAGACATTGGATATCATCATTTGAGGAAACAAATTTTTATTACAAATCGGATTCTAAAAATTACGATTTGTATGAAAAAAAAGGCAATTCTCAATTTCTGACTTCGCCATAGTAATAATAGTACTATACATTTTAGTCGACTGTACGGTTAAAATATATTTGCCATATATGGGTAGAACATATAGACAGATAAACAGTCCGACAAGGTAAGCTTAGTAATAGAGCTCTGTTAAGCCTTATTGGATTTATTGAATTATTGTTTACTGGTGTTGGATGTCATTATATTTATATGCATTAAACATGGGCTACTTTCAGCTCGATATACCATTTACCTAACATCCTGTAGTAATACATTGAAGCAATTGCTAACGGAGAAACTTAATAATTACTGTTTGGGACTATAATTATGGCTACACATTCAGTATTAGGCCAGCCGCTTACAACCGGCCGATCTGGATGTCACTGTGGGAGGCCTGTGTTCAGTAGTGGACGTCCTGTGGCTGAAATGATGACGAAAGATGATTCAGTATTATCTGAAATTGCAATATTCTTGAAAGTAGGTATTCTCCAACGCGCACTATGTGATAGGAAAGAAGAAGATAAAATCGTTTCTTTTAAAACTTAATTCGAATACACAGACGCAATATTGTTGTAACTTCACACGCATCTTCGTGTAACATGTCATCGCCTCATAAAAAGGGGTACACCGTTCACGAATTTTGTTTACATGATAGCGGCTAACAGTGATAAAAACAAACAAACTTACTCGCGGTCCCGGCTTTGTTTACATTAAGCCACTTGTTGGACGAACGAAAATAAACACTGTGTATGAATTATTGTGAATCCCAACGCTATTTTTGTAGCCAGGGAAGGGTTGAATGGAAGGATGAAAAAAAGTGTTTATTTGTATGGAATTAATCTGTGGTTTTTAGAATCCTTACTTGGCTCTACGTTTAAATATATATTAATGTTTTTAAATAATACTTAATTCAACTTTCATTTTTTCAGCTTAGACCTAATATTAATAAAACTGACGATCTGATTAGTGTAGTAGCGTGGTGATTCGCCTTTGATTTCTAGTTAGGGTAAAATCAGAATAATATCTTTTCTAATATTGTGTCAGCTTAATTACCTCTGGCCTAACTAATTGTATGCTACTTCGAAACCAAATTAAGTTAATTTCTTACTTTGAGACTATGACAATTAGTATGTGGTCTGATACTCAATAAAAAGCAATAAAAAATAATAATAACCGTTTTCACGTTTAAATTATTGGCCCTTTTGAAATCGATGTTATCGGTCAATTAATAAAAAGGAAATCTTAGTTCCTTTTTATACTTTCTTTTATAAGCTACAATACAATAATATTAACACATTCTTCCATAGCGATAACTTATATCTTAAATTTAAAATATATTGCCCTTCGCCGTTAATAGGACTACAATATATTTCACTTTAGTCGAAGCCTCAGTCCATTTATAAGATTGATATTATGACTTTCTTTATGAGATCACATAGCTCATCTCACTGTGAAATACCTAAGCATTTCCTAGAACTTATAGCAAAATAAGTGTAGGTAGAAGTGGGAATGCTATTAAGTTGTCTCTTATAATATACAATCTATTTCTGTGGAATTTCTAAACAAGGTAATGAAATCTTGGAAAAGCAACGCTCGAGAAAAGGCATTTGAAAGTGAATAGAATATTTTTACCTAATAATTTTATATCACGATTAATTCGTTTGAACTGGTAAGCTCTGGCACTAGTCTGCAAGCAGCAAAAAGAAATATCTTTATAGAAAGATAGAAGAAAGGCTTTGACCAACATTATATTTAAAAGGACTTTATATATCAGTTCACCTTTTCTAAGATTGATTCGACTTTTCAAATACAGAAACTTCTGAACCAACATTGAAATCGAAAATAAAACATTGACCCATCAAAAAAATGTTGCTGATTTATATTTATTTAAAGAAGTGATATAAGTCCGCGATATTGACGTTTGTCCCATGAAAAGGATATTGTTTTTAAACAGTAGATCCATAACCTAGAAGGAAAGAACTAATTTAGAGCTTAATTTAATTAAAGGATAATAAAGTTGTGAGTTAACAATATTTATTTTTTGTGTTCATTCTCTTTAAAAGCTTATATCTTTACTTGATTCATCCATTAGAAGTTTAGCCTGGCAAAAACTAATTCTAGCATTAGTGTACTTTTTGAAATTCAGAGCAATAACAAAATGTTTACCTATCATTAAAATAATCTAAGCTAACTTTATGGACCTAGCGTAAACACTATTAATTCCACAACCTAATAAAAAATATGAAATATAAAAATAAAACAATATTTTTTAAAATTATTAAATTACAACTGGTGCTTTCATAGCTCTGTATCATTCGAAATTTAGCCGTAATTTTTTAGTCAATTTGCATCCCAATTTCCGCGCTGCATTGTACCATGAGATGCATGCAACAGTATTTAGCGATCACAACAGGAAAAATCTTGCGAAGCACTCAATCTATTTCAGAAAAGTTAAACTGGGTTAAAAAAGTCCCAGTTTGCGATCGCAAAAAAACAACGACTGGAATAACGGGCGACGGAGCTGGCTCTGAAGCAGCCATGAATAATACTCCCGTCAGCACCATGCGAGCTCACTGCCCAATTAAAAACGTACTCTTTCCACGATTTTTAGCTTAGAATATTGTATAATAAGCCAATAAAATACCCCACTTAACGCCTGCCCGGCCCGCGGCTATGAAATATGCACTTTTCGCCCTCATTACTGTGAATTGAAATTAAAGTCGAGAACTCAGAGTTTGCGTAGTGATAACGTGCCTTGACTGTACTATTACATTGGGGTCTAACCATGAGCTGCTATAGCTATATATTAGCTTATTTTGTTAAGGTTCCGTCCCTACTAAGGAAAACGAGAAATCTTATAGGATTTCCTCGTTGTCCGTCTTTCTGAATCCTTTTTCATCAAGAACGCGTCGAGCTATCAAGTTAAAATTAATATATTTTTTTTAGGTCAGCGACAGCTCCATGATAATGGAGCTGTGTAATCATAATTCCTATTCAATGTAATCAAAAGATACGGGTGGTTCTGTAAACTTCCCGTTGATCTAGAATTATAAAAGTGGGAAAAATGGAATCCCACTAATATTATAAATGCGAATGTTTGTAAGGATGTTTGGATGTTTAGATATTTATGACTCAATGCTGAACGGATTTACATGAAATTTTGCACACATATCTGGATCACAAGATCTGAATCAACTTAAAGTATAATATTTATCCTGGTTTAATGTTTCTGTGGTATATTATGTACGTGATTTACCAAACATCCTCTAATTCACGCAAACGAAGTTGCGGGCACAACTAGTGGATATTATAAACATCATAAGTCCTACCTTTGTCCTAAAATCTAAAATTTGTAGTTTATTACAAAAAAAAATGGTTTGAACTAATTTTGTAAAAGCGGATAAAATCTTGAGACTCGAATCCCGCTATGGACAAACTATTAACATAGACACAATTTTGTATGGAACCCTAGGCGATGCACAAGTCTGATTTGCACTTGGTTGGTTTTGTTTTTGTATTCAGTTTTGATGTAAAAATAATACTGTGAAGTACGGTTTAGCGCTCGTGGTTAGACCTCTGACTGCAATCAGGTTTTGCTGTTGTTTTGTGACCCGAAAATGATGCGGTTTTTGAAAATGTGGTTTGCGGTTTATATAAATCAACGCAATAATATGTTTTATAATAGCAAGATATTAAGATAACTATTTTACCTTGTAAACGAATAGTAATCTTTACTATAATAAATCTGTAACGGGTCGATGTCTGTACATTGAAGATATTTTGAAAATTGTTTTTGGGGAGCACTTTATAATCGATACTAAAGCCAAAAATGCAATTCTTTTAATTCTTGTCTGTCTGTCAGTCTGTCTATCTGTCTGCCGCGATGTATATGTATATACGCTAATCTTCAAAGATACTGCACGGATTTCTTTGCGGTTTTTATAAATAGATTAAGGTCACCCGTGCGCTTATATTAGGCTTTGTTTCATTAAATTCTGATGCCGGTAAAAACAAGATTTCAGAAGAAACATTTTCAATTCGCCGCGCCTGCTAAAAATCTCATGGCAAAATGACACAATGGAAGGATTGATTCCAATATGGAATAAGAAGGAACCAAAAATCTATTACTTTATAAAACCTTATTACATTTAATATATTTTTAACCGACTTCAAAAAAGGAGGAGGTTCTCAATTCGTCTAAATGATTTTTTTGTATGTTTGTTACGCGATTACTCCGTCAATTATGAACAGATATCAAAATTCCTTTTTTTTTTTGTTTAAAAGAGTATACTCCCGAGGTTGTTTCACTTTTACCAAGTTAGGATCTGATGGAGGAATTACACGGAAATAAAAGAAAATTCTCAAAAAATGTAGGCACATAGAGTATGTATGTCAACTTTAAATAACTTATTCAAATGTTTGCGTCTGTCAGTTATCATATGATACTGCTGAGCTGAAGATGAAAGTCACAAAAATTCTTAAAAGACGTCGACAGATAATATTTTTCAGTGTATTGGGCAGACGTGGCGCTTACGAGGTATTGAAAGCAATTTTATTTATTGGGGGTGTAAACCAACACACCCAGAAACGAGAAAAAAAATATAAGTTTATTTGTTGAAGTGACTTAATTTTGAACGAAAGATCTTAAACTGTGGTTACGTACGACACAAGAATCGCAGGCTTACTTTTAACTGGGCCTCACTTCTGTTAAACATCTTTTAGCGACCTCTATCTAACCGACCTAATGATTATAATAGCTTCTTAATTGTATTTTTAATAGTTTCATTAAAACTTAAAACCGACTTCAAAATTAAACTAAAACACAAGCAAATTGTATTGACTAAAACATATTAATTAGTTCTATTTGGAGTCGGTGCGAATAATACATTTTAACACTCCATTGCTGGCACTGACTCATAAAATAACTGATTAGTTAATTTATGCACTATTAGAAAATGCACTATTTATTTAGAAAAGAGCCTTTTACTAAGGTAAAAGAATAATGCTTCACGCAGTCCAACCAAGGCAATAGTATGGCAATCATCCTGTAGTCGACGCAAACGAAGTTGCGGGCACAGCTAGTTAATAAATAAATGTGATGGTCCCGATTAAGTCAGTTTAGGAAACAAACATTTATCTGTCGAACTAGAAATGGGTATACTGGGTGTTGCTTTTGCCAAAATAATAAAGTAGCTCTGTAAAAAAATATCATTTACCTACTTACTAAAATACTTAATTGCCGATGAGTTGTCTTGCGATCATACCTATTATTCGTGTTGATAAAAATACTAGCTAGTCCTCAACTTCGTTCGCGTGGTCATCATCAATTTAATTCTGGAACCTTCTCCGACTCACCAAAGTATCAACGCAATCGGATCATTGATTTAGGAACCCACAGAGGACTAATATATTACATATTTATATTGATTGATGGTATTGTATAATAATCATAAAATACAAAAAATCCCAAGTGCTACTTGTATGGCGCATTAGACAACGATTACTGGTAGACGACATCATTTTGTTGCAAACAGCTTAAGTCTCATTCTGTGCCGTCATTTTCTGTTTTAATTCAAATAAAATACCTGTTTCGATACACCTATAAACACAGTTTAGTTATTTATCCCCCTATCATACGTTTTTTTATGTTGCTGATGTAACAACCTGCAACGTAGTTGGTACTAATCTGCTACTGTAATACCTCAGTACAACGATGCAGTAATACTTAAGCAGTTCCTCCAACTTAGTGAAGTAACTTGACACAGTCAACGTAATCCTGTTGCGACATTTACAACGTTATCGCAGTATGCACCGGGTTTAAACGAGGTCAAATGCAATTAAGTACATTTGGAATAAAAAGGTTGAAAAGACCCATTATACGCGGTACCCGGCCTGCGCTTTGTTGTAATTTTAAGGCAAATATTACGGTATTTTACGGCTGGCTGTTTTAATTTGCGAGTTGAGCCTACCGATGGAGTTGCAATGAACTACTTTAAGGCCCAATTTTTTTTGGCTTATCTAGATATTAATTAAGAAATAGCATACTTTTAATGGACGACTATCCTAATCAAATACTTAGTTTACCACATGTCAGATGATTTTTTTTTGTATAAAGCATAGGTATTAGGCCCTTTATAAGATAACAGTCTTTTTATATTTCGCAATGTCCGTTTGCGCTTAGTTAAAATTATCAGGGATCGATTATTCAGCCTGACAAAGTAATAAAATTAAATATTTTAATTACGAAAGTTTTTTTTATTTGGGAAAGTGATATTCCTTATGAGATTTCAATGTTATCTCTTAAAAAAGTGGTTGTTTTCAAGCAATAGAATAACATACACATCACAGCACCTTTCTGTTAAATACTGTATAATAGTAGGTACTTGTTTGATACGACATTCAATAATGTCACAGAAACTTGAACTTTTAAAATACAAGAACCTACGTTTGATAGGTATAATTATGTCCAACATTTAACCATAAAATAGACAAAACCGCCGCTATACGGAATTTGTGATTTAACTCTGTGCTTTATATTCGACGACAAAAATATTGCTAAGCGATTTTTCGCTTGTGGCGACTTACAAGCCTAAATTTCTAATTTATCGTGATACAAATGTCGTAGCCCGATCTTAAAATTAATCACTTCATGATGTGGCCGACCATTTCATAAAATTGTCGTATTTCATAAAACAGCCAACTAAAACTGGTTATATCGTTTTAACGTCAACGTTTGATGATATGTTAATCAACGTTTGGCCATATCATTAAAATAGGTTAAAATACGTTTACAAGTTACTGGAATTTGTTTAATGTGAGTTTTGGGCGATAGATAAATATAACATTATAAATATTTGTAATTTTGAAAGTAAACTTATAAATAAAAGGGATTGAAATAGTTAAATAACCTAACTAACCTCCAAAATTACATGCCGAAATCCATAATTTTTTGACGTTACAACCGTTTTTCGACTGATTTTTATAAAAATCGCCTAGCACAATGTTTTAACGATAATTCACTGCACTTTCAACTTCACTTTACACATTATTATTCACTTTAAGAACAGAATAATTATCATAGTGTTGTGTTAACAGCCGCCATGATGTACCACAATAACAAAACGACATCAGCGCCTCTACCGGTGGATAATATAACAATTTCACGATATGACCACCAACGTTTGGCCATTTCATGAAGTACTCGGTCATATCATCAAACGCTGGCTGATTCATTGATCTGGTCTAACCACATCATGATGTGGGCAGCGGGTACAGTGCCGCATCATGAAAAACGTCAATTTTATGAAATAGTTGGCCACATCATGAAAAGATTAATTCTAAGATCGGGCTACGACACAAACATCATATATAGAGTCACAGTTTACAGATATTTGTACTTTCGCTTGACGCTTTTGTTGGGACACACTTAAGTGTTCAATAGAACATAAGCCATGTGCATTTTATTTATAGTTGACAAAATGAAAAGGACTTTTATTATGTGCGCTAGTCAATTAATACAAGCTCCATCCAACGCGGCATTCAATTCGGTGCGGTTTCACACATTCCCGTATTGCTTTCGCCGATTAAATTTTGCCATTGTTATAGATATTCGATGTCCATTTTAACTTTATTTTCCGATCTGAATGTTTTGGCTGAATTGTAACGTCAAATTGGTGCTTAAGCCTTTAAAAGTCCAGCCCGAAATAGGCCTCGCCCATAGAATAAATAAATTAAATAAATAAATATTGGATAGCATCACATAGGTACATTGCTCGGATCCTAAAGGTATAGGGTACTTAGCTACTTAGTTAAATCACTTGTGTTGTGTTATAGAAATCAGAAACAACGAAGGTTCGATTGCCACATTAACCTGACCGGAGATAGAACTCCATAGCGAGCGGCTTTTTGCTCCTTTAATCAAGTCGTCTGTCCACTGGGTTTAGCTTGCTTCTTCTAGTCTATAGTCACCCCACAAAAAACGTTATTCGCCGATGGTTGTCAGCTAAGAGCTCTGGTTGACCGCCTTTTGGCGCTTAAGCTTTGCAAATCGTATTAATTAATTGCCATTGCAAACTGTTTATAAAAAATATATAACTTGATTTGACATCGATGCTAATTTTCATATTTTCATTATGTTATTCATTAACATACTCTTAGTCATGTTCATCCATAAAATAGTACCACATACATACTTTGAGAATTATTTATTAAACATGAATATTTTGGCATTTAAAAATGTACACCTTACCGCACGTACACGTACCTTTCTGCAAAGTAAAGCTAAAATAATGGTTTTGACATTTCTTTGGTTATGAATTCAATTAAAATTTTACAATAGAATCCAAAATGCAAAAAACTTTAGTTAAATCCTTCCAGGAAAGTTAATTTATTTGCAAAGGAAAAACATTCTATTTGCAGTTTAATGTATTTGCTTGCAAATAAATTAAATTGGAGAAGAAAAGCCTTAAATAAAAAAAATACCAAGACAATAAGCAAATGCATGCCCATCCTATCGTAGCGTCTCCACTCCGTACCATACATTCATATAGATAATACAACAACATACGATTATAGGTTAAAGCCGATCTATAAAAATAAGGTACAAATCGGGTTAAATAAATACATTTAAGCCTAGACTTAAAACAAAAATAAAAGGTATCTAACTCATCCTGTTTATAAACTTTATTTCTTGTCTAGAACAGAATATAAATATAAACTGTTTTTCGAAAATTAGATTATTATTGATGAAATTTTATAATATAAATGTAAACTACATTAAATTAAATAGTAAAAAAATGTCACCAGTTAAAATATTCTTTTAGTTTTATATGACAATCCTCGTATTAATGCATTACTTTTATATCCCTGCGACAGGAAGGTTGATTCATTAAGTTGATATATTGCTGTTTTAATTGTTTTGTAGTATTATAGCTAGAAAGTAAAAGTTAAAATATTCAAGTGTAGAACTAAGGCAACCTTTTATCAAGTGCGGCGTTTTGAGTTAGCGGGCAAACCGCACTGATTCCACACGTTTCTCCTAGCCGCCGAGAGAGGGCGCGTGAATCTATTTCACGCGCATTACGCGGCTGACTTATGACTTATTACAGCTGTAAAACTCAGCACATATCACTCCATTTACCAGCGTTTTTGATAATTTACCCAGAAACCTTTTGGTAGCTTGCTTTGCTTCACGAGAAAACAAACGAGATCGAAAAAGATCACAAGGATTTTCTTAGCGAATCGTGTTTATAAGTGGTTCGAAGATAAAATTTTAAATAATATTGATTTCTCTTTAGCAAACAATAAAGTAGGTAGCTATTATTATTACATCCAATACCCGATTTTCATGTTATTGTTTAATTATTTGTAGCCTTCAACATTTATTTTAAACGCTAATATCACTTTTATTTACACCGTCTTTGGCACCAGTTTGTATTTAGAATCACTTATACTATCGGAGTACTGACTCTACATCGACACTTAGAAAAAAAAAGTGCACACTAACCAAAATAGACATGTCAACAACCCAGAAAAGACTCGTGAAACTAATTTTAATGACGATGTAAAATAAAAGCAAATATATTGATGTAGAAAATTTCATTGAAAGTAGCATTACGTACATTCAAAAATATTCGAGTGATGTGATGTAGAGACTGGACGATAGTAAAATCTTATACCATCGCGACATTAACTGTCAAGTTTATAGTTTCTGCTCTAAAATATATATCATAAGCCCCAAATCTAACGCTGTTACAAGTTCATCTGCATCGACAATTCTAGACTCCAAAATGTCTCTTCCGTGCCATTAAATAGGGTTTACTTTCGAAACTAAGGGCGGGGGGGGAGGGGGGGTTATTCTTGCAAACACGCATCGTTCGAGCTATCGAGCTTTGTCATGTGATTACCTTAGCACATTCGAGTGTGATATTATTATTTCGAGTCGAGACGAGGCGGCGCCAATACGGAGGAACGACCACTCGATGGTGGCAGCTACACTAGTAATTCTGGTCGGTACACACTAGGTGATCATTTTAAGATATTTTTTGATAATTAATATTGAGTAACTAAAACTAGGTTGCACTACCAAAGGCCCAATCTTGAGCTCTTCGAATGTTATTACTTAAACCTTGTTTTGTTTTGGTGAAGAGTTAGACGAAAAAACAAAACACTGCTTCAACTAAATCAACATCAATAGTAGCTTTGTCTGATTTTTCCAAAAGTAAATAATGTTTTTTATTACTTAAGTTATGTATGTTTAAGCCCAGTATTAGACCTATAGTGCCATTAAGTTGTGAATCTCTCTTTGCCAACGTTAAATTGTTGCATTATGTAGTGGGCTTATTAAAATGAATAAAAATAGCAATTTGAATACACTAATAACTCTATCATCTTTATCGTTAAGTCTTACTAACTACTATTACTATTAATTACAAGTATTAAGCTAGTAGAAAATAAAGGATATTAAAATTTTCATCCAGTGTGCAAAGCCCTCATCTACTGAACCTTAACTAACAGGTCAGACTAAAGGAAGTGCGCTCTAGACGGGAAATACCAACTGTTACACAAAAACACGATATGACAGTGACTAATTCCTTCCAGACATCTCGCTCGATCTCTTTAAAACTCGTGTCGCCATTTTTCTTATAACGAATGAATTATTCACGAAGTCATTATATTCAAACATCTTGTAAACCTTTTGAAGAATTAAACGATATTATAGTAATGCTGAAATATAATTCGCATGAAAACGGTGATTAAGCCACATAGACCTTTAGTTAAGAAAGAGTACCTAAGTGATACACTTTTTATTTAAAATTAAATATTTAAACATATGTGTACCAAATAATCCTGGTGTAAACACGTATAAACACAACCTACATACAGTGATTTTTGTGTAAAAAAAGAAGTTTTAAAATAATTGTTCAAGTGACCACAAAATGATTGTAATGATTAGGTAATATAAAATATTATGAATCCCGCCTTACAGCAGAATAAGTCTCTGTAAGGCTTCAAAGAGCTATCGAATAATGTTACTCTATTATAAGTAGTGTGTCATATCAAGCCGAGTGTTCATACTCGATGTTCCAATAAAGTTTTGTCAGGGGATCTTTGCCGGCACATAATAAAGTATTACAAAAGCCAAAGACCGTCATTGTTGCTGGTACTTCAATCCCGAGAGCCCGGTGAGCGTTGAGAAAGGCAAGTGCACTTGCTTTAATTGAGTTTTAACTTGAGCAAGTCAAAAGACAAACAACTTTAAAATATTTTATTAAGATGCGTCAATTTTAGCCGACCGGAGAATGTTAGGGGGTTGGTGGTTTTGGGTGTTTGATTGTTTTGGGATAAGCATTTTTTTTCATGTTACCTTATAACTTTAGGATGGGTTATGTTTATGTAAGAAATGTTTTAAGATCTTTATTATATAACAATTGGATAACATCACATACATTGATCTGATCCTATGGTAAGTAGCAAAAGCAATTGTGTTATCAGAAACAACGACGGTACCCAGACCCGAGTCAATTAGAAAAGTTCTTTTCCTACTTATGTAGGAAAAGAGCTTTTCTAATTGACTTGGGACCGACCGGGGATCGAACCCGGAACCTCAGAGATGGCGACGCCATGTAGTATTGTCCGGCGTACTCGCCTCTCAGCTACGGAGGTCGTCAATATTAGGTTATTATTTTCTAGTAAAAAAATCATTTTTAAAAGCTTTTTTAATTAATCTACAGTTGCCGGTTCTTACCAAACAGGTAAGAACATAACCGGCATTATGGTCCCAATAATAATAAATATTAAAAATATTTATATTGGCACTACTTAGACTATGTCTATTTATCGAAAGAGTTAAGGAAGTTCATGCGCATGCGCCAGAGAGACAGCACGTTTTCCCCCATGAGAGCTGCGTACAATTTGCTTTACGGAGCAGTGTTCCTATGCGCTCTCCCGTAAGGACCTAAAATGACACGGGACGTAAAAGGAAGATATTTAAATTTTAAAATAGGCATTTGCAAACTTAAAACATCTACGATCATTCAAAACGCGCCCAAACTAGAAAGACGTCGCTTGCCCAAGACAAACGTCTAATGCAGCTACTTTTGAAAAATCTTCGTTAATTTTTGCGTTCGGGTCTAAATAAAAGTATGTACAACAGAAAAGTATTATAACACTTTTAGCTACATAACGATTTTCTGTTTTATTTTTTAATCTAACTAACCTAATGAATTATTTTTCTTTATTATTTGTGATTGATTTATATTTGTGATTGTTTGAAGGGTTGGCTGTTAATGGCTTGGCTAATTAAGCTAAATAGCTGCGACATTGGTAGAATTAAGGTTGTTTACCTTAAAATAACCAAATCTGTTAGGTAAATTTGATAAGGTTAGTCACAAGATAAATACCCTATGAAGCCTCAAATCATGGACTACCTTCTAGCTTGACCTGTGTACAAAATAACCTGAACATTTTTTTAACGATGAACTTATTATATTGAATTTCAGGCATTGTTATTCAATTCAGAGCAAAGGCAAAGGCAAAAACAGAATTTTATAGACCAACTTTAACCTGTCAGGCCAAGGTCAAGAGACACAATAAAAAATCTATTATTCGCGGCCACCGGTGGGTAATTGAAGCTTGATAGGTTAATAAGTCTACATCTCAGCTACATTACCGTGGAAATCCACTGCTGAACATATATGTCTCCCCTACAGAATGCCACAGCGGCTCTGGGCGGTTTGCATCTAGCGTCTGTCCGCAGTATTCATATAAATGTTTCAAATTTTGTTCTAGATTTTTAAGCACTATCCAAACTTGTACGATTAGAATCGTTGAGTCGATTTGCTATCTTTTTTTATAAAGTAAATAAAATTAAAAACCATTTTAAATTAGTTAAGGCCCTCCTATTGACATAAAGAAGATAAATGTTAATCGTTATCATTATTGACACATAAAATTAACAAATAAAAAGTGCCTGTTATGGCGTTATAGAGGGAAAATTGCTGTGAAGTCTGTATAAAATACCCATAGTAGTTTAAATTTTGATGTTGATACTCAGAATAATCGCATGAAGTTGTAAGTTTTTATAATCTTACTAATCTAGTTTTTTAAATGTAATAGCTTGTTTACATTTTTTTTTTATAAAATCAAATTTCTCATATCAAAAAATATATAAATAAATTTAATTAAAGCAATCACATGATAGATGATAAAAATTTACATCTTTTGTAAGTATTAGTCACACAGTAGATCGATTTAAATTGATTTTGTTATCCAAATTTGTTGAAATATATTTATGTGGACTATGCGAAGTGAGCAATTCAGGCAAGTAAAGAATTAGATTCAAACGCTCCCGCAAGGGGACAGATAAGGTTTTATGAGTCCGCCACGTCGTTTATGTGGACTGAACAGCAAATGTGCACAGCATAGTTTGTACAGAAAACCAATTACACTCTCTTTTGTTTAGCACTGAATCACTCTTGACGAGTTACTTTTTAAATAAACTGCCAATTTCGGTAAATTACCAATTAGTTGTATTACTTTGTCCAAGCGACGCTTTGATTTTCCTTTAGCTGTTGTTCAGGTATTGGATTTTTTTGAAAATACACGATGAACTTTTACAGCAATCTGTTAATTAGTTTACTATTTTTGTAAAGCAATTAATGTTTTTGTCGAAATTTTATGTAGCAGGGTTCGTGGCTTTGTGGGCAAGTAAAACATTTTAATTGGAAAAAACCCATATTTTAGTTATTATTAAAATGACATGAACTAGGTCTAATTAAAACTTTATCGCACATATAATACTATATATGTGGATACCTACCATTCACATTCAAATATTAGCGTCGGTTATGCCTATATTATGTCATTCAGATAATGGTCCAACAGTTTGACGTCATCTGTCCGTGAATATCTCGCCAATAGGTGGCGGTTTTTGGGCGAACACAAAGGGGAGCGCGATTCGCATCCAGTTTCAGGAGCGGGGAGCGCAAGACGTTCGCGAACATAGTGGATACAAGGCTTTAGAGTTCACGATGAGGTCTCTGACACGTGATTCTGAATAGAATACCGTGCTTTGAAGCTGACTGTGTAGCAACTGTTTCATATTACGCAGTACTACAATGAAACACATTTAGCATTTCAATTAATTTAGCCACGACTCATAATGACATAGAGCATAAAGCATTTCGCTCGGCACGTCACGGGCAGGTAGCTCCGCGACGTGTTTGCGCTTCGGACAGGACGGCACTTGTACTGTGAATACTGATTTAAGCTTCTGTTTAACAGTTCTCAGTGATAAAATACGCTAGTTTCCCACTATTTCTATGTGCTCATTGCAGTGAGCGTTGACAGTTAGGATGTTGGATACAATTGGAACATATTTATTTGACCTTTTTTATTCTATTACGAGTTGAACGTACTGTACAGACGTTGGATAGTTTTGCCTAAATTGGCTTCATTCACAATTTGATAATAAGCTGACAAACAGTATTCAGGTATGCATTAGTTCTGAATCACCTTCAAAAAATACTTGCAGTTTTTCCAAAATAGGTAATTTTACGAACAACTTTTTCAAGGTTTAACAAAAGAACCTTACCTATTAAAAACATGTACACAATTGCCAAATCGGTCTAGCCGTTCTCAAGGACCTAGTTCTACAGAAATCAGCCATATGAGGAAAAGTACGAACGGAGTTATGAGCGTTTTTCTGTCAAATGTTGCCCTTCAGTTATTTATGACTTTTCTGTTTATTTTATATTTGAGAATTATTAGGAAAAGTGTATCAATTTTTTATATCCTATCCAGTATTTCGTATCGTTTAGCATAATACCAATAATAGCGTTTTTGACGTGGCAGTTTTAGGCAAAATAGCTTATTTCATCGAAATTACAATAAAGAATAAACCAGCCACATGAGTTGGCTGTGTTCTGCATTAATTAAAAATGGAATAACAGTACATAAAAGACAGACAAGAAAATAAAAATATCATAATGATAATATATCAGATTGTGAAATTTTTGATTCAAGATATAATGTTTTTAGACGAGATAGATTTACTTTAACCAATGTTAAAAAGGACAGTGGTGGGGTTGCTTTAGCTATTAAAAAGGATTACAATGTAACCCGAAGATTATCCTGGGAGACTGATCTTGAAGTCATTTGGATTACGTTTTCCAATATCGATGGAAAAGGCAGTATAAATATACTTTTATGCTACATTCCCTCATATATAACGAAAGATAACCTATAACTTAATATTATTATAAACATTATTCTTGAACACAACGATGATGACGAGTTCATTTGTATCGGCGACTTCAACACGCCTAAAATACAGTGGTCTAAATCTCCTGATTCATCTTGTTTAATTCCTTCTTCGGAAACGGACAAACGTTCTGTCCTATTGTTGGATACGATGGCACTGTGTGGCCTGAATCAATTTAATGCGGTACCTAATGGAAATAACAGACAGCTCGACCACGCACTGAGTACCCTTAACGGTGTGCTGGTGGACGCCCTCTCCACCCTGCAATAGTTGTCACGTTACAAACTTATCCTAAAACCATAAAACCTAAGCCTTGCAAGCGTCTTAATTTCAGGAAAAGCAACTTTGATTTAACAAAATTTGACCTTAAAGGCATAGACTGGTTGGCCGTACTAACCTCATCGGACATTAACGTAAACACGGCTGCTTTTGGTGATATTGATACGCATAATTACAAAAAATACTACGATCTCATCTAAGAATGTTAAAAGGTATCCTCACTGGTTTAGTAACTCTTTAATAAGGTGTCTAGCTGAAAAACATAAATATCTTAGACTCTACAAAATATATCACAATCCTTGTGACTACGATGTTTTCTCTATGCTTCGTACTAGCTGTAAAAGTTTGATTGATCAGTGCTATAGAAAATACTTGAGCTCAGTTGAGAATGGAACAACAACAAACATAAAATATTTCTGGTCATACGTAAATAGTAAACGGATGTCAAGGAATACGATTCCTACAGTCATGAAATACGGCAGCAACGAGGCATCTGACTGCAGCAGAACTAGGTCCGTTTAGCGTGTAGTGCATTTGTTGATAAAAAAAAAACATTGTTAAAACTTTTTAAATATACTGAAAAACTGAAAACCTG
Source organism: Anania fuscalis (assembly GCA_950371115.1). Lineage (NCBI taxonomy): Eukaryota > Metazoa > Arthropoda > Insecta > Lepidoptera > Crambidae > Anania > Anania fuscalis. The sequence goes on from OX493328.1 coordinate 14,617,653, forward strand.
GACAGATACAAACAATATCCGTCGTTATCGGGAAAAAGGTTCCAATGGTTACAATTGAATATTTGCTTTATTTACAAAAATGTTTCGTTATTCATGCTTTTGTCATTCTCATATTCTGATGCTTGAAGAGAATTCCCGCTTGCCAAATGATTTATGTAGGCGTGAATCGTGATAATGTGCAATGATGCATTAAATCGTCGGTGATAGTCGCAATAATTGGAATGTGCGTGCAGTCAAACTTTTAACATTCTGGAAGATAAGTTTTGTGTGACCTTTTATAATTCAACTGCTCAATTACAACAAATTTAACTATGAATATAAATAACAATAAATAGATAAATAGAATTCCCCCTAAAACGAAGCCGACAGCGACAAAAAAGGACCTCGTATGTATTATGTAGACATGTAAATTAGGTATTGTATTTAAATGTATTTATAGTGTACAATGCAAACATTTTAAAATTGTTTATACTAGGAAAAGGATAGCATTTGGAACTAAAAAACTCACAAATATATTTTTTTAAAGGCCTTAAAATCAAAAACCTAAACTTAAACTGAATTAGTTCTTTGGTGTTACAGTTATAAAAAAAGTTTTTCTGTTTTCATTCACAGAAGAGCCAAACGAAAAAGTTTAGACGTGGTAGGTACCTTGCCCTACTAAAATTCCACCCGTAATAAACAAATGGCTGCAGGTGATCCAAACAAATCCGTTTGTTAGAGCACGGTCTTGCAGGGCACCGCTCCGCATCGCACCGCGACGTGTCACTTCAGCACCAGTAATGGAATTCTCATGCTCGCCCGTTGACGGTTTGCGGCGTTATAGTTCAGGAGCCAGGGGGCTTAGACACGTGGCAATCGCTCAGTAGCGATAAGATATCTAAAGTCGTCCTGAGATAACTTTAACGATTTACCACGTGATTTCACGATGGCATTATTATGGCAATCTCATACATTTTATCAATTTTGAACTTCGCTATCATTTTACAATAAATTCTTTGGCTAAGCCATCTACACACATCAACAGAATCTAGGGATACTGTAATCCAAAATTATTTACGACTTTATAGTTTAAAATCTTTTGTTTCCATAAAAAGTTTATATACAGATTGAAACCTCTTTTATCATATTTTCAAAATTTGAAATGTAATAAAAAAAACAGAAGAAAAAACAAAATACGGCGTCATAATTGATAGTAATTACTTCCGTCAAGAAAAATAAAAAATGTTTTATTGATATTAATTAATGAAAGGGATTAGATCGTCTTTCTTTTTTAATTTAACGTACCATGTGAGCTTTAAGAGACATTTCACGTCGTCATTTGAGTCGAGATGAAATGTTACGAGCCGTGGGTATGTTGGAGAATGGTGCTATTCAACGCGTCGTTGCTGAGGCCCTACACACCAGCCAGAACGTGATATCAAGATTGTGGGCACGTTATCGCACTACTGTGGATGTGGCTGAACGGCAAACAGGCAGATATCGTGTTACTACGCAGAGACAGGATCGCTTTGACCGCCAGAAGACAACCCAATATCACAGCGATGCAACTAGTCCAAAGGCTCCAGGAGGACCACCAGCTGCTGGTGAGCGACCAAACCGTGCGAAGGAGGTTGCATGAAGTTATTCTTCATGCTCGAAGACCACAACGTGTTCCAGCATTGCGGCATCGGCGGCTTTCGTGGGCTCGAGAGCATTAACAATGGAGTGATCAACAATGGTCTTGGGTGCTGTTCACCGATGAGTCCCGGTTTGGGTTTCATCCGGATTCACGAAGAACACGCGTTTGGAGAACTTCACGGAGAGTTAGCTGTCTACGGCACCCTCAGGAGGTCCACTCTTACCAAGGCGGGACAATCATGGTGTGGACAGAAATTCGTCTTGGCGGACGAACTCAGCTCGTTTGGATCCAAGGCAGCATGACTGCTCAAAAATACCACGAGGAGGTAGTAGAGCCTGTTATTGTAATACACAGAATGCAAATGGGCCAGTAATTTCTACTCATGCACGATAATCCTCCTTCCCATACGACGCGGCTGGTGTCGGCCGCTCTCCGAGACCACGATATTCGAGTTTTGGATTGGCCTGCACAGACCCGACTTAAAGCTTTGAGAGAATTCTCGCCAAATTTGACGATGGAACAACAACTTTACGAACACTTGCAAAGAACATGGGACTTCATACCGCAACAAGACATTGACAATTTAATTTTGAGTATGAACAAGATTGGGGTCAAGAGTAAGCCCATCTCAAATAAAAAAAAAGAAAAAAGAACAATCAATGTCGATGTGTAATTAATGTAAGAGATGGCAACACCGATTATTAATAATCAGATTTCATAAGATTTGTATATTTTTTTTATAAATTATAGTTTTTAAGAAGAAATAATAAAAAAAAAATAAAAAGTTTTTACGGCGTTATTAAAACTTCACATTTTTAACTTAAAACAAAAAATATACGAAATTATTTTTATTTTTCATTAAAGACCTAAAAATAAGCTAAGTATTAATCTCCCATTTAATATATCAGAAAATTCTTCATAGATTTTTAGATATTTGATAAAATATTAAATATCCCTAGATTATGTTGATGTGTCTATATTAGGAATAGACATGTACGCAAAAAATTACAGCAGTTTTGTGTTTACGTCAAAATAAGGACTAAGTTAAACTGATTTTAGTAAATCGTGGTGATTCCCCAGTTAACAGTAATATGGGTTTGATATATTTTGGACCTTGTTTCTTATATATTTTCTAAGTTATTAGATTTAGATAGTTGCTTCAGTTATTGTAATATTACAGTATGATGAAGTATTTCTTTAACTAATAAATAAACAAAACCTCAAAAATTTTGGGTGATGCTATTTAAATATGTTCGTAAGTTTATTCTGGTAGTAGCATGTGTTATCTATAAGTGCTATTTCAAATAAGATGTTTTGAGCCGGACGTAAGCCTGCATTTGTAGGACCGCACACTAAACTGTTGATATTGGTCATATTTCTACCAATGCAGTTGTCATACAATTTTCCGTTGGGCAAACGCACGTTAGCAGTCCGTCTCAAAGCTTTTAAATTGAACGAACCTTAATATTGAATTGCAGTAAATTGGAATGAATGAATGAATGTTAGCCCTAAGACTAATAGTAATACATACTTTAAATTTGCACCGGTGACGCCCGCGAGCGTTCCGAGAAGAAACTTTTCAGAAGTTTTAAAGGGATCTAAATGGCCCTTATTTCAGAGTTTGTCCTTATGTCTGAATTATTTTCTCAAAATGATCGCGTAATCAAATAACGTTGCACTTAGAGTCCTCTCATTATGAACAACTGTAAAATGGAAGACTTTTTATGGGCCATACTTTAGTATTCACTGACCTTAAATAAATCTGGATTGGTTGTCCCACACAAGTGACAGCAAGTTGTGTGTACCCATTTAAAGTACCTTAAGTGAGAGTTCTGAGAACAAAATTTTATGTATACTACCTAAATTGCCTACTGTAATTGCCTGCCTAGTACCGCCCTATATACCTATACAGTGGCCTATATTAATAGGCCATCGTCATTTAAACGTTGTAGGCCCTATACTATAGTCTATATACCATTGTCATTTTAGCGCTAACACTACACACAGTTTTCTACCTCGCGAATATCGGTTTTGGGTTATAGATCTATGTTCTGCGCACATCTGCTGCAAAGACAGTACCTACATAATACGATTGCTGTTTCAGTGTTATTTGCTCTTCAATTATTATTTGATATCGTTTCTCTGATTAGCAATAAAATTGTTTAGAACCAGCGTCTCGTTATCACAGCAGCCATAAATTAAATTGCTGCGGCACGTGTCAAACTTATTGGTGCAATGCCAAGGCGTTATAACACACACTTCAATCAACAGCAAACATACGAAGAAATTTAAAACGTAACAAACTTTCGCTCTAAATGTTTGAGGCTGATTGGATTTGTTTCGTTTTCCATTTAGACCGAGCTGCAACTAGTGATGTTCCTATGATTATGTGACTATCGATAGGAACATTAAGCTATAACGTATAATTCACAAATCTTAAGAACAAAAATATCATGTACCTACATGCATTTTTGTAACCTATGTAAACTTAGACAATCGCTCATAGATAAAAAAAATTAGAGATTTACTTTTCTTTCTCGGGTCTGGGTGTTGTAGTACCAACGCTGCTTCTGATTTCTATAATACAAGTACTTTAAATACTAACTTTAGAAATAGAGCAATGTTTGTGATGTTGTCTATTTTTTTATTTATTTCCTGAAAACAATAATTTATTTTGACTTTTAATTAAATGAGACCGAGTCCAGGCCATTTCGGCTATTTCTATGAAATAACGACATGGTGTTGGTAAAACAACACTAAAACATGTAATGATTTCTAGAAATAGACAGGCAGTGCTTTTACGACAATAGTTATGGAATTGTTAGGGTTTCATTACCGTGCTTACTTTACCTACTATATAAGTAGATTCTTAAAAGAATTAAATGGAGACGTTGTTACGTGATTTTAGCTTCATCTTTGGTTTTTACTTTGCCGATTAATGCCAGCCCAAAGATTTGTGTAGCAACTCTTACTCTCGAGGTCGTCTGTCAAGAGACTACCTACATCGATATGTTATGCCGATACATCACTAGCACCAACTGCGGATACTGGTTCTTAGCGAAACACCACAGTTAACCATTGAATGTGAGCGTTCCACAATAATGCACTGCTCTTTATTTCTCCTTTATTTGTTTCTCGACTAAGCACTTATTTATTGGGAAGAGCTGGATTCCCACCCTGCAATACTTTTCTAATCAGTCTGATTCAAATATTGAATTGTTTAACTGAATTAACTTATAGGTCATATTGTAATTAATTTATCAAATAAGTTTAAAGTACAATGTTATGTTTGTATAATTATGTTCCATAATCTCGTCCTCGTTTTTTACTATGTAGTAGGCACCTTTGTGTAACTACGCGATCTACAATGTTTAAAGTATAGCGCCTTAGAGCGCTATTTATACTGAAAAAAATAAAAAACACAACCAATGGCATCCTGTCCCTGGTGTCACGTTTGACATCTGTCAATCTTAATGTCATTGTACTTTTTTGTACGCTGCGCGATCGTACGTAAATTTTTTCACACGCGTTTATTTTAATTATTTTACTGGATTAGTAACGTGTTTAGACTATAAAATATTGGCCAGTAAGGTTGACGAAGTCTCAAGAAAGAAAGAGTGCCAATTGGAGATGTTTTATAACTATTTGTGATTCAAAACGACGTCGACACCGCCTATCTATTGCAGTCCCGCTTCTGCTTGGCATACAGTTTCTTTTTCAGCCGTGTTTCTGAAGTCGTCGGTCCGTGGAGTTAAGAGAAGTCCTACACTACGTTTACCAAAACATGACCTCCATAACCTGCAAGAATTTAATCAAGAAAACAAGGGAGTGCTGCTATGCTGACTTGACATCGGGGCTTTTACGAGGATTTCCTCGTAATCGACAGCCACAACCAATCGGCCGTGATGATAGTATGATCATTTTAGCTGTTCACCCCACATTCAACATAGCCCGTGAGAAATTAATCAAGAAAACAACGGATGTCAACTCAAAACCAATGATCAATGACGACCCGGAGCCTTCAAGGGAGGTTGGCCGTGGTGATCGCATGTTCATTCTAGCCGCTGCGTTGTCTCAGAATGACTACAAAACAGAGCCTTGATGGTGGATTGGGCTATTCATTCTAAAGTGTCGTCACAAGATATTGACCTGAGACTTAACATGACATTTGCTCTAGTAGTCTTCATGAAGGGTTGACTATGAGACCAAAGCCTGTGAGAAATTAATCAAGAAAACAACGGAAGTCAACTCAGAACCAATGATCAATGACGACCCGGAGCCTTCACGGGAGGTTGGCCGTGGTGATCACATGTTCATTCTAGCTGCTGCGTTGTCTCAGAATGACTACAAAACAGAGCCTTGATGGTGGAATGGGCTATTCATTCTAAAGTGTCATCACAAGATATTGACCTGAGACAACATGACATCGGCCCTAGTAGTCTTGATGAAGGGTTGACCGTGAAACTAATAAATGTCTTGCACCACAAATATACTACAAAGGATTAATAATATCAGCAGGTAAGCTCTAAACATCACACATTTGTTCCAGCTTATTTGATGTCGCATAAATAATTACCAAAAGAACAGTATAATTACCTTTTCTATCTCGCAGCAGAATTTTACCACTTCCACTTGCTTTCACGAGGGGTCAGCTTGTGGCTTAACATTATTAATTAACATATTGTGGATCTGCAATTCATTATATAAAGCAATCATAGACTGACTTCATCAATTGAAATTTAATATATATTTGAATACAAAATGTCAAGGTGACACTGTTCCTTGAGCACCACTGAAGCTGAAGAAAAAGAGGAGGGGGTAAATATTGGTACTGAGACACCAAGACAGTGTCCACCCTCGATCTTAGCAGTTTTTTCTACCCAACATTTTGACTCAAGAGAAATCACAGAAAGAAGCTCCTTTATCAGCTGATATTAAAGGCTAAAAGACTTCTGAGTAACCAAGTCACAGACTCATACCTAGACAATTTCAATTAGATTTTAAATTTTTGACATTTCATATGTTTCTAATATATTTACTAATTTAGAATTGGGCCTTCCACATATATAAGGCTACCAAGTCTCAGATACACTTGGCCTTTTTTGCTGCATTCACATACATACAAGACAATAAAATAGCACTTATACCAATTGTGACTTCTTGCAGTGTGGATTTCCATCTCAAGCATTTAATATTATTGATGTACATCTTGATGTTGGCCCAAGAGGAAGAACATTATAAAGCATAGCCAGTTTATAATAGTTGGCATACACATACTTAAAATCTAAACCACAGTTTTGTGTTTTTTAATATATATATATATTTTTTTTTCCTTTCATAAAATTGTAAGTTTGAATAAATAAATAAACATAACTTGCAATCACTAAATAATATCTGTAATCAAAGGATATTCTAATACCAGATTGGTGTAGTGGTTTAACATTGGAAGTTACAGGGTTTGATTCCCAATCGGGTTGGGCATACTGCCCTTGGTTATATGCATAATCTTGTACCTTGTAACATGGGAATGCTAGGTCCTTGCTTGAAGACCATTACAATTGGTCTGTTAACTAGTGCATATTTGTGTTATTGTTTCCTATGTTTCATAAGTTATGTTAAATCCCTTTTTTAGACTTACATTAAATCTAATACATTAAGTCCTAAACAAAATTCTAAGTTTTCATAATAACCTATAAATGCACTTAATAATACCTATTCTAATAGTCTGGCTGAAAGTCAAGGCTAGGCTACTTGCCTTCATCAAGTGTGAACAATTCAAGAGAAAGGCACAGTCATCTTATTGGTTACAAATAAAAGGTTTATTTACTTTTTGGCAATAATATAATGTAACCATTGTAAAAAGCATTTTATAAACACTAATCACTGTATTCCAAAATTTTTAGAGTCAGTCAAAAATCCATGGCAAGATTTATGAAGCCTTATTAATAGGCATTTACAAAAATGATACACAATTATATGACCCTTTACACTTGTTATATGGTTTTGTAACAAATAATTTTATTTTACAGTTAAATAGACCATGGAAGACTAAGAAACATTTTTAAATCAGTTCAGTTTTTGTAATACCATAATATGACCCTTATACACTTGTCATATGATTTTGTAACAAATAATTTTATTTTACAGTTGAGTAGACCATGGAAGACTAAGAAACATTTTTAGATCAGTTCAGATTTTGTAAATAGAACATAAAACATCCCAAACAAGTTAAAATTGTCTTAATATAATAACTACTAGGTAATTATGTTTCATAAAAACTACAAGCTATTATTAAGCTCCAAACTTAGGAGTACCTACCTGTATGACATGTTATTTTATCAAAGTAGCAAGTATATGGAGATGATTAATATAAAATGAAAATTTCAACTGAAAATTTGAAAATAAACCGAATACAATTGGCAATCAAGGCATTGGTGACAGCTGGCAGTAGTTGACAAATATGTTCACACTCCTCGTTATTGGATTGAGGCTGTCAGGGACTGTCCAGACTGATGTCTGGACCACAGAAAAATTCAAGTTTGAATATTTTTTCTATCTTATTAGATGAGACTTATTGGTAAGTTTTTATTTTTTATTTTATCAGTTGAACAAGCATTGATCAGTTAAGTGTTGAATCTTTCTCTTATTAGGTTTCAGAAACTGTGTTGTTTCAGTAACCTATTATTTCCCCCCTGGAGATCCACATACAGTGCAGGAGTTTCACACTGATTTCCAGTTGTATATTATTAATTTGTTTTCTATCAATGGTTTTCTAACAAGATTAATCAAAAATTAATCTCATTAACTATAATAATGTTGAAACCATTGTTAACTAAAGGAAACTAATCTCAGTCTACGCGGAATCGGTGGGTTATTCCTTGCCAGTAAATATGTATGTGAATACCTCTCCGACTGAATCAATACTTGCAGTATTTTATATTAGTTTTATTTTTTATTTAATAACACATAGGTAACGAAGTATTTGCCATATTAATCACTAATATTGATTTATTTTGAACCATTGATAAGTACAGACAACAGCTCGTCGACCTACCACAAATCATCGTTTTTTATCAATTGAAAATGATTTCTACAAGTCAGGCTTAGAGTTAAAAATCTGTTGGAGAACTTTTAACTTTTTGGGTGGTAACTTTAAACGTGCTGTTTACCGTACATTGAACAGATGGTTCATTAAAGTTATTTACCAAGATTTCTATTTGAATATAATAAAATAATCATTTTTATAAAATTATTACCATATACCACTTGTACTGGGGTGAGGTTACCTTTTTAAATACCTACCCATTTACTAAGTATGTACATTCTTTTAGATAAATGAGACTATTAGCTTAAATCATTTTCTTGTTTTCATGATAATATTAAGCAAGCTGATGCCCGCGACTCCGTTTGTGTGAACTTTAGTTTATGCATAAATAATTTCTATTGCGAAAATCGCTATTGCGTCAGTTTCATTTCCCATTTCCATTTAGATTACTTTTTTCGAGTTTATGAGTGATTTGCTTCTTCTTCTTGGTTCACCTGTAAGTATGGTACAACGGTCGTCGGTGTCATCAGTTGACTGCATCAATATACAGAGTTGTATTATCATACGGGGCTGTACCTCCATACAGGGTGGTACTATCAAACAGGATTGTACCATCATACAGGGTTGCACCGTCATACAGGGTTGTACCACTATACAGGGTTGTCCCAGCATACAGGGTTGTAACATCATACAAGGTTGTATTATCATACAGGGTTGCACCATTATACATGGTGATTACATCATGCAAAGTTATATTATCATACAGGGTTGTATAGATCTGAAGATGTTTTGATATTCAGAGTTGATTGATTAATTCCAATGATGAATCAAACAACTACACCCGCGTTAGATAAAATTTGAATGAAGTATCTACTTACTAACAGATACTTCATAAAATAACACCTAAAAATTTTTACATCTCAATCTTTAGCAAATCATTAGGTTTGTGATCATAATAAATGATTTATTGATTTTGCAACACAACTTTCCTCTTTGAACATCTACATAGTACAAAACGAGGACGAGATTATGGAACATAATTTATTGATTGGACTAACTTACCTAGTGACGTCCAATCCTAATTATGTGAAGTAATCTCGTCCTCGTTCTAATCCCAGCCCAGCCCTGATTCTAGGTTTTTTAGAAATATATATATACGAATGTATATATAATTATATATATAGTCCTTAATATATGTATACGCTTTTATGACCCCTTTTTTGATGTTGAAAGTTGTGTACCTATTCTTTGAAATAATGACATTAAGATTGACAGATGTCAAACGTGACACCAGGGACAGGATGCCATTGGTTGTGTTTTTTATTTTTTTCAGTATAAATAGCGCTCTAAGGCGCTATACTTTAAACATTGTAGATCGCGTAGTTACACAAAGGTGCCTACTACATAGTACAAAACGAGGACGAGATTACTTCACATAATTAGGATTGGACGTCACTAGGTAAGTTAGTCCAATCAATAAATAATTTCGTATCTGATTTCAGTGTAAATAACTCAGAAACTCTATTCAACGAAATGATTATTTGAAATATTACCTAGGACACTTCAAGTGTCTATCATGGATTCTTCAAAAAAATATTTACTAAGGTAGGGTAGGGTATAACTTGTGTAAGGTATACACAAATTGTATGCAGCACTTTTTTTTTGATATGAGTATTGTGTTTTTCTTCTTGTAAGTGTATGTATTGATGACAAAATTCAATAAATAATAATAAGAGTCTGATACGGTATAACCCCAAAAATATCTAAGTCAAATCACAATGTCTGTGGAAGAGTACAGGTTTTTCAAGGTACAATATATCAGATTTGTACCATCACAATGAACTGGACATGATTCTCTATAAACCGGCCTACTTATGAGTTGTGACTGTAGGATGTATATACTTTGTAGTCAGCCACGACAGGTCATGACCAGACGGGAGTTGCCGAAATATTTCAGTTACTTGAGCATATTATGAACTTAACTGCTTACTCTATCTCTTACTGTGTCTCATAATTTAAAAAAATCCTATAGTTTGCGAAAGTGCTACATATTTAATCAAATCGAAACCATATAATAATATATATTGCAAGTTCCATCACAGTGTTGATCAAATCATTGCTTCTTCAGAGACCGGCCACAAAAATCCTATCGAAGCGTTTCAATTAAATCTTAGAAGGTTTCTTGTTGAAGGAATGTTCCTTTAGACAAAAGTCTTACAAAGCCCTTTCAGGTAATTAATCCTCTTGGCATTCTTTTAGATGTAGCCAGTCAGGGAAAATAATCACAATCCATCTAGAGCCCTGACAAAAGATCAAACAGTTCTTTCTGCGACGTCATGGGCTCTTTTAAAAGGTATTTTTGTGTCATTTTCGTTGGTCCGATTCCGGCAATCAGTGCATTGAGCTCATATAGAAAAAATATTAAATAGGTTGAGTGCAAATCCTTTTAATGTGCCATTACTAATTTGGGCTTTAGTTTTAACAAAACGATGTCCAGTTTTGTTTTGTTCCAAATTAGTAATCAAGATCGGACATTGAGAGTATGCCGTTTATGAGTGATGCCATAAAACCCGTAAGTACATTACATTACATTTTTATTTACGATCAGAAACATATTTGAAGACAGTATGTTTTTTAGATAAAAAAATACAATATCATAAAGATGATCTTTGTGGAGGTTGTGTCTGCAAATTAAGGCACGGTTCATTTGCGAAGCCTATAGAACTTAATCCCGAGACATTTATCAAAGGAACGCACTAACGGGACATTAATTTATCAGATGTTAATCCACAATACAGACTGTGTGCCTAATTTCACCTAACTCCGTTCAGCTTTATTAATTAACAAATGTCTTTTGTATATCTAATTAACGTACGTAACGTATATCTGTTAACGTATAAGCATGCAGCTTCACTTTGCTCGACGCTCTCTATTTTATTCCCTTTAATATCCTATTCTAAGGTTTACTTAAGTTTTATCTGTACCACACAATACAATATAAAAGCTTAACACACATACAGGCAAAGTTAATTTTGCTTATACTGGATGACTTTTTTTACCGTCAAGAAAATAAACGTGTGAGATAGGTAAACGATATAGGTCATGATAACATGATAATTTAAAAAAAAAGTTTAATTTTTTATTTTATTTTTATCAACTATTTATCCTCATAACCATCAAATTCTCAGATAATTTTGACTCACTGAACATTAAAAAATATATATTGGTAAAATAATAATAAAAACATGAAACTGACCAAAACTCAAATGCATATTCACTGATGTATATTATGTTTATGCATTTTTGAAACATTTTAAAATTTATAAAATCTGTTGTATTTTATAAACACACTCACATAATATCACATAGTTTTAGGTACAGAATACATAGTTATTTTTTCTGGACGGTAAAAAAAGTCATCCAGTATATCTCTTACCAGCTGTGCCTGCAACTTCGTTTGCATTAACTATAGGATGTTTGGTATATCACATTTACCGCATAATAAAAAATAACCTAATGTTAACCCAGATCTTATTCTATATGTGTGAAAAACTTCATCCAAATCCGTTCACTTGTGATTGAGTCACAAACATCTACACATCCAAACATCCTCACAAATTTTTGCATTTATACCTACATATTAAATGGGAAGTGGGATTAATACTGATATTTCATGAGTAAATATCAGTATTGTAACAAATAACGTAAAACGAAAGGTCACTATTTTCAGTTGAGCATATTTTATGTGTTTCCTCCGAATCACTCACGTTTTGAAACGTGAAAATAAATATTGGTCTTGAATTAGTGGGATCACTCGGAACTTTGCGTCGAAACCGTAGAAAAGTTTGCGGTAAAAAGCCGAAGCGTCCGGGTCTGTGCAAATTTAAAGTGACAACTGGACGGCGTTTGTCCAAAAGAGAATAACATTTGTGCTTCACATTTTCTAGGACAATTCCCTTCTAGTTGATCAAGAACTTTTTGATTTAACATACTGGAATTATTTTTTTTTGTCGGCTCCTATATCAGTCAGGATAATGAATAGATTTAGGAATACAAATGTTTGAACTAAAGGCAGAACATTGACACTGAACTGGGCGGTAACCACGAACTCTTAAAACAATCTCAAATCTGTCAAACATTATCATTTCTGTCAAATTTTGTATGAAATGACGTACCAAAATTGACAGATTTGACAACTTTGAGATTGTTTTAAGAGTTCGTGGTTATGGCCCTGAACTGATTTTTGTTCATAAATGTGACTAATTAATTAAAACATGATACTTTCAAACAACAACTTCTCAATGCGATAAATAAATAATTTTATTATTTCCAATAAATATACTGCAGCCACAAATTACACTTATATTAGGAAACAAAGTAAACAAGAGTTTTTAGCAATAAAAATTTGTCAAAAAAGGTAATCAAAATGAAAATAATGGCTGCTTCATATTTATTTCCCTTAAGGTTTTATAAATTAAGCTTCTATATAAATTTACTTAATTTTAAATTCAATTCTTTGTAAATTGCTTGGCATTAAAATCGATGTTATTAATCAATGTATCTTATTATTATTTTGTGAATAACTTTAAACATTTTATAAAATAAAATAAAACATACGAAGTTGCTGCTATTACAGTCAAACCCTACCCAGATTCAGTTGAGCCACCAATTTTGAGAAATTTTTATTACGCAACAGTAAAAAGGTACTTTTGACCAAGCAAACCTCAAGGAGGAAATAATTATTTTACTTTCCTCTAGTTCGTTTGAAGCTAATCTTGACTCGACACAGTAAGATATTGGTAAAGAAAGTACCTGAATTAACCTCGAAGAGCAACAGTTATACTCTCGCCATTGCGAGGTTACCTTTTAAACCACAAAATGGATGGTACAAAGAAGTTATAAAAAGAAATACGACACTCCTCGTCTCTGTTTATTACCGTACATTAGTTATACAGCTTCCGTAGTGTCGTCTCGGCATGAAATGGGAACTAATGAGATTTTGATGTTTTTTTGACTGTGCTTTTATTTTCCTTGGTAACGTTGAGATGGAGGAACCTCGCCGTGCGAAGGTGCAATATTATTTCAAACCTTTTACTGTTGCTTATTAAGTTCACGGAGCTTTTTAGAAGTGAGTACTATGTACTATAGTTAAAAACTGTTCTGAACTAGTAAAATGAAAAGTTAAATTTTCTTGGTGCCATAAACGAATAGTAGAGACACTTTATTAGTTCTTTTAAAAAAATACTTACAATATACACTGCAGTCGCCCACTATGTCTTATTAGATTTAAGTAGCTTAGTTAGGTACTGAATGATAGTTGCTAGATTGGTAGGATTCCTGCTTGTTACATCTGAAGGTTAATAAAATGTTTCTATTTCGACATTTATTACGGTCTAAATCCAAATTAATAATCTATGTTTTCTTACCAATTGCCCGCAATTTAAAGGCAATCTCTCAATTGACCGTAGACATACTTGAGGAAAAATGTGTTTCTTAAATTCAGCAAATTTGTCAACGGCTTTCACGTATCTTAAATGACGCCTTTTTTAATTGACTATAAAATTTATATTTATTAAAGCTGCGTATAAAATCACTACTAAAGAGACAAACGTTCCATTCTGACCATTTTCCGGATTATTTAGTTACCGTAGGACTAGCAGAGACACACGTTAACTAATTAATTTTTGGAACACTTGCATATAATATAGCCATTTATATTCTACTGCACACCCGGAGCTATCTTCCATGCTGGTTTTGTTTTAGCTATCTAGCATTATATGAAGTTATTCTTGAACTTTCAAATAATAATTATTCTGATTATCTGTACGAAATATTAAATTTAAAATATCTACCTTGCTACCGAAACATTAACACAAAACATTATTCAGCTAAACCGAATACAGCAGAAAGCAGAGGATTAGATACAGATGATGTTCAAGGTAAACATAAGGTAGGTTATACATTACATAAGACGCAAATTTCATCATCGTCATCGTATTGCCATATGATTACGTCCTATAGGACGTCTACTGCTGAAAATAGGCCTCTCTCAATGACTTCAGATAGGAAGTTTGAAAGTGGCTTGTATTCAGCGGCTTCCTACAACCTTTACCAGGATTTCTGTCCACCTTGTGTCCTCAGATATTCTTTCCGCGACGTGGCCTCCATTCTAGTACCTTTCTGCTCCGCTGATAAAGCCCGATGGCATTAGCAAGCAAAAGTCTGACTTTTGCTTGCCAATGCCATCGGGCTATGTCAGCGCCTTATCGATTTTTTTAAACGGTTATTTGCACAGAAATAGTATTTGCCACTGATATGGCCCTTAGTTTTAGCGGCATGTAAATTAGAAGAATAATTATTGAACATAGCCTTGTGCACAAGGTAGCATGACACTTTTATAGGATTTTAGGTGGAACAGACGTTATTGCTCTTGACTGTACGTAGCACGGAGCGAAGAAACAATATTGGAAGTGTTTACCGACCGCCGGCTTATTTCGCGTGATTCCCCCACACTACACACAATACTTTTGCGCTGAATACACTCCAGCATTGTTCGTAGCGAAAGTTCTCTCAATTTTGTGGCACAGTCATGAATGACAAACACTGAAAAGTAAATGATGCGTTTAATTTTGAACCTTTAGTACAAGCTTTGCTTAGTTAGGGGCTAGATAATTGGTTTGATTGTAAAAACAATTTATTTATTTAATAAAATGTCTTTGAGGTCTTATTTGTTTGACTTGTTGGTCGTAACTGTATTACAGTAAACATCTAAGTTAGCAATTTCTCCAATAATTGACAAATAGACTCACGTTCTCTTTACTAGGACTGAGAGCCAAGTGTGATTATTACCTTATTTTAGTCGTAAGCTTTTGATGATATCGTAAACGTAGATTTGTATGGATATGGTTTCGTTAACGAAAGTCCTCAGATTTTTGACTGACGGGTTTTTCCAAAACATGATTGTAAAATTTCTTTAATTTTAGTTGTTTTTGAGCTGTCGAGATATACCACTGAGGTTTTACTTCGTTGTATTATAAGCTTTAAATTATATCTCTTATTTCATAGTGGCATTAAACCACACTAACATTCCATTAATTTAGTTTTGATTCTTAAACCCTCTTGCAGATTTTATTAAATCGGGGTTAAACCTTAAACCTGTAACCAAATGGTATTTTTCCTAAATAGAGTTGTTAAAGAAGAAACGATTTTATTTAAATATGCCTTCAAAATCCTAAAAACAAATCATTCTTTTATTAGATCTAAACGAAAGCAATTTTTTTTATATAATAAAAATGGTCATTTTCGTAGGTAGTAGTAGCAAGTGTTCATCTCCTACGCATTCCTATGACAAACCGACTTCAATTAAACTTTAGTGAATTGTTGTGTGTTGCTCTTAAAGAAGGTTTGTGAATCGAATTACAAACCACGTACACAAAGAATGTACCTAAATTGATTTGATGAAGGATCGGCACTGGTTGAGAGTATTTAATATGTTGCGTAATACCGATTAACCTCCAAAAGACATTATTAATTAATTCATAAGTAATGCCTCCTAAATCAAATCAAACACCACGAAAACAAGGCGTCTTTCCCGTACATAGCTCAGCTCAAATCCCCAACAGGCAGAAAATATACAAAATTCTTAGCTAAGAGAGTAATCCAGTGGTCTTGCCTCGGAAATACGAAGGACCCTCCAGATTTACGCGGTGCTCGGTGCACGGCGAAAATGAATTTATTTAGCGTCGACCAAATTAAATACAAATATATTCATATTACACAAACAAATGTTTATAACGCTCTCGGCATGGAACGTGCTGAAACATTGCAGCAAACAGAAGCTAATCTAATTAGTATCTTGAGTTGATTACATGACAACGAAATCAACGTCGATTTTCATTCAAATAGCTTTATTCAATTTCTGTGAGACAGTTCTGTTTTATGTAACTTCTAACCTCTAAGTTTTGATGAGGTTCCTGTGGTAACCCATAAAAGTTAAACTAGGAGTGTCTTTATTAGAACAGGTTTTCAAATTAATCGTAAAGTATACAAAAACTAGAAATTTTAATGTATTCTCAATTTTATTTTAATATAATGTCGTATACAGTCGTTGTTATTATATTATATTATATCGTAAAATACACAGTATGTGTAAAATCATGTATTTTGAAGACCGGAACACACGAGCGAAGATGCCTATAGAGTAGAGGTAGGTATAATATTGATAAATATAGTCGATATCGAATATGCAAGGAAGTGACCGTCTACCCACACCGTAAGCTGAGATCGTCTTTTACGCCATAAATCTACAGCCTGTCAACGCTTGCTTGCATTAAACATGAGATCTTGGGTTATGTTATGTATCAGAATAGATGGTATACTTATTTGTTACGTAAAACTACTACCTAAAATATTACTTAATTTTATTAGACTGGCCTTGTAATAGTTGACAACACTTACTTAGAATTGAAATCTTGAAAAATAATAACACTTAATTATGCTGAAAATATTATAAATAAATAAATTAATTCAACGCTTAAACCAAGTTTCTGGCCTTAAAATATGTAGAACTTGGTCCATGCCTACTAATTAACGAATCCGTATATTATATAGAATAACGAATACTTGAAGAATTATTTTAAGTATCCGATTTTAAATATATTATTGAGCTATTTTTTTTTAAACTTTCTCTTATTATTAAATAAGGGTTCGATAAAAATTACAATTTTTAAATCTAAAAATAAAACTAAAATAAACCTAAACTACGACATGTACATAAGATCAGATATTTTATTTATAGGACAAAACCTATAAATAAAATATCTGATTGAGTTCGCTGCCTTGGGGAAAGGTACCCAAAAGGCTGGCCACATTGCGACGCTGTATAGCTAAGCTAATACGTTGGGCCAAATATAAGCCAGCCTTTGTATCGTGGGATGTCTCAGCTAAACGCTTAGACATCTCACGATAGAGTTTATGGGCACTTGGTCCCCACGAGCCCAGAGGTTCGACCCCAAACGGCTCAAATATGTATGTCTCACTAAGACATTCATATTTGCGCCGTTTGAGAATCTCCGCAGAAGTTGCTGCTGAACCGGCCCTGTTGCCAGTCGATGGAAGATGGGATGGCGCTAAAGTGTCCATGCACGTTGCGTCTCACACTAAAGGCCTACCCATCTTCCAAGGAACGAGAGTCATGCCATCAGGGCGTTTACCATCGTCACGTGCAAGGCCGCTGGGTTCCAGAACGGCCGGAATACGTGCGCTGACAAGTGCCCGACGTATGACATCGTTTAAACTAGCATGACAGGGCATTCTGCCAGCACTTCTGGTGCAAGAGAGACCGTGGTGAGCAAGCTTATCAACAACCTTTCCACAAGAACAGTTTTAAAGCTCCTAAGCGAAGGCTTACAGCTATTCTAAAGGAGGTGTTATCTAAAAACGTTCCCAGGGCAGGAGAAGGCAGGGATCTGTGCCAAAGACATTCCCATTCAGCCACAGCTAAGAGACGAGCACGATCTGCAGAGTTCGTTGTCGTTTGTAATATATCATCACGAACTACTCTGCACAAGGGCTCGTCCCACAGCCGTTGGGCTGAAAGTTTTCGAGGAAGCTCATCGGAGGTTAGGTCGCTAGGGTTCTCCAAGCGTCAATGGCATCGGCTAAGAGGGGAATATAGACGGTGTTAAACTAATGAGATTTACTCAAAATTTGGCAAATTAGTCCAAAAGTACGATGTGAGGAGTACAAATAAGCTAGAAGACTGACACCAGAGATTGATCTGATACCCACACCTCCATGCCGAACAGGCAAAGAGGCTTGAGACCAGGTTCGGCCTCCCAGCTTAATGTTCAAAGTTGATGAAATTGTGTTTTGAATCAAGTTGTTAATTTCTTAAGAAATTAAATTAAATTATTATTTACCATATGATATCAATTACCTACTTATGCAGAAAGAAATGGAGTCGAACCCGCGACCGCTAACTTTGTACTCTAGTACGGTACCAAGACGGTCGTCAAAGTAAGGTCGAAGGTCGAGGCTCTTAATCCGTTGCGTATTTGTCAGTGTACATATAACATCGATTACTTAGACATGTACGGGTCGATTTCAGTAATTATATTATTACTGATTCAGCGTACGTTCCATAAAAAACATAGATCTTGTTTGAAACATCATTTTACAATGACTAATTCAAGTAGATGAACGGTAAAGTAGACGGATACTTTAGCACAAGAATGAAACGTTGTACGTTTCATTTTTGTGCTAAAGTACCCGTAAACCCAAGACAAGGAAGAACAAGCAGATATTGGCTTCTCAAACAACTTCAAATATTACCAACATCGAGATTAAAGAAAAGATGTCCCAATACAAGACGTATCTAATAGTACTTAGTTGATAGGACATTAACTAAGAGAAGAAAATTGTATTAAAAATCTAAATGTTTGTCTCTTACAAAATGTTGGATTCCGAGTACCAGAGTCAGGCCAGGGATTTTGCGTTTTTAACATGTTTAAGTAATAGGCTAGTTGACACCACAAATCAATTGACATACTTTTTATATGCTGTCAAAACGCATCTCTTAATGTGTATGGCGATAGCAAGCATTGACGTCATTGTTTACCGGACTCAACTGCCTAGTTTTTTATTGGTTTTGAAGCAAACACAAATCAGATTCTTCGAAAAAATTATAATGTACCGTGTTATATGGGCCTGAAATAAGTTGTCAGATTTAATAAATAATTTCTTAGAATTATTTATGATTGGTGTCCACAAGCCTATTATATCTGTCAGAGTGACTTTAGAATTGTTACAACTGACTTTTATATCTATAAGAAAATTGTTTTAAGCGGTAAAAATGTTTGAGTTTTCTCGATTCCTGATATGGTCAAACTATTTAGATAGGTACCTACAAGTTTGTACGGAACCCAAGGTGCGCGAGTCCGAATCGCAATTTCTCAAATAACAAAATTTGCACGACTTATTACAATTATACATTCAACCACAGTATATTATATATCTAATATACTGTGATTCAACGCTTGTAATGTATGGCTATATCTATTTCTTGTCTTCTGCCACAAAATAGAAAAAATACAGAAGGTCCACTCCCACCGTTCTCGAAAACAACTGCATAAATTGGGCTGACTGCCTAGGGTTGCTATTCTGATTTTTGAAATAAATAAGTAGTTTATTCATTCATCTTATCATACGCCCAGGTCTAAATGTGAAAACAGAGCAATAGTAAAATTACTCTCCCCAACTTGGCTTATTCAATGACTGTCGTTTAACAGCGGCGGCAGCTGCGCGCTGTTAGAAATATACGTAATAACTAAATTATATTATATTATATTATCTGTTATGACATATACTGACATTTCTAGGTGACGTGTTTATCCTAGCAACGACAATGTAAAAATAATCAATAAATAATTTAATATGTTTATTATCTTTTATTCCACGCTTACTTAAAACACTGGTGTTATACCAGTGACGATTTAAGGAAAATTTAAAAGCTCATTCCTGCTAAATGTGTAATGGAATGAATGATCGATCGCTTTCAAAACTTATCTTTACCTTGACTACTTACTTACTTTACTTTACTAACAAGAGAAAACCTAGACCTAGTTTTATATACCTTTTAATATTTTTTGGAAATTTGAATAACGTGTAATCACAATTTTGTGTTGTATTCAAACATCCAAACACACTGCAGTACTAATAAAAACGCTTATGTCCATTTTTCGCAATAACAATGATCAATGCGTAGTAAACTGTCGCGAGTGACAGTCCGCTGTAGTACTGCCCCGGATCGTCCGAGATTTCTAGTAAACGCAATTGTCAATTTGTGCGTTATGATTTTGACGCTTAGTTCCGAGTGGCCTATCTGTCTAGCGCGCCGCCGCTATACGTAATTTGTGCTTCTGCGTACATGTATGAATGTGTTCATATATATTGTATTGTAGGTGTTCCTTAAGTGAACATAGTTTAGTGTTATTTTAAATCAATAATGACTCGTGTGCGATTTGGGATGTTTAATGTAAGTACATATTGCACTCGTGAACACGTCATTTCGATTGTACCTATCGATTGCTTGCTAAAATATCGATCTAATTGCACAGAGATTATAAATCGTATACAAAAAATACTTCGAAACTTTATCAAACGTTATCGTTATTATTGCTACTTGCAACAAAGAATACACTTTCATCAACACAAGTATATTTTATTGTTTAAATTAATTTATCATAATAAATTAGACTAGATAACACGAGTTATAATTATTTCATTCGATTGGGAGATTATCCCAACAGCCAACTTAATAAACACTATTTTACTTCCTTTACTTTTGTTCTTACTGGTATCACTGGTTTCGAATTGCCTAACCCTAAGTTTTTCACAGCCTTGGGATATTTAGGTACACTACCTTTACAGTACGTTATTTATTTCCACAGTCTTTCAACGACTTCTTTACCAATCATATTTCATATACTACGACATCTGTATTTGGTTTAAATCTTTTTTGTTTTCTCTTTTTTCATGTATCCATAGCAGAAGCATATCTGGAATCCATGTGGCCAGTAGTACTAATAAAAGAATATTCTGTGCCGTGATGCATACAACGTAGCTGCCCGTGTAATCTCTGATCCACCCAAGGAAATAGCCCGCAGGAGGTACAATGATTCCCATGGTCAGCATTCCTAAACCGACAGCGGCAGGAACTTGTTCAGGTTTGCAGTTTTCCGAAATAGCAATGTTCCTCGCGACAATTACCATACTTCTTCCAAACCCATACAGGCAGGACATGACAATCAATACGGTGAAGTCTGTTTGATACGCCAAGACTGTAAAAAATGTTTTGTTAATAATTGACCTTGATAGATAAAGAAAGGGAAGTAATCTATTCTCAGTGGATTGTCTGATCAGAATAATATTACTGAGACAAAGGATTTAAGTAAATTATAAATAAAATTGGCAGTCAAAGAGTAGGTATATTGGTAAGTCGTTGAATCTGGGTTGAACAATGTTCTCGAAGTTCGAGACCTTGATAGTGAATTCAATATCTGGGACACAATTATTTACCTACTGTGCTTCAAATGTAGATTGACAATATAAAACGTTGCTCATTATCAACCAGTATGTAGGAAGTTTTACAGAAATCAATGGGAAGCAGACTTAAACTCGTGATATAGATCCAAATTATCTTTTATCTCAAAAATGGATAATAACAATAACACATTATTGTAAACTTTATTATCTCAATAGGAATTTTTCCACGCTTGATTTGGTTAATTGTTTTCAATGTTTTTAGGTCAAGATAATTAACGTTACTTGGTGGATTGTCAATAATCTACAAAGTAGTAGGAAAAAAACTGGATATTGGAAGGCGAATTTCAAAATGACTAAGAATATTTGAGTAAAAAATGAAAAGGGATAACTTACTTTGCCTCGTAACGATCAGCCATACACAGGTCATAATGAGCATCCACCTAGCTTTTATTCTGTACTTGTCTTGGAATATCGGTAAAATGAGACGGCCGCATATATCTGCGCTTGCAATTGCTGACATGCAAGTGGCCGTTTGTTGTTTGTCCATGTGAGCAACTTTCTGTAAAAAATAAGACGATAAAATGACAGTCTATATTTTTAGTTTAGGCATTTTAAATCGGGGTCAAATTAACTACATCAACAATGGCCAAACTATATTACAGGTTTTCTTCCGTGAGTTAAAATTATGAAACAAATTTACCTGTAAGAAGAACGGAAACAGCATGCTGAAGTTTTGGATCGATGTAACCGATAGAGCAGTGCCAATGATGATATTCAAGAAACGAGGACTAGACAATAGTGAAATGTCAAATAAGTCGTACAATTTTTTGAGCCAATTTTTCTTTTCTGGTTCTATAATGACAACGTTGTTAGCTAGAAAAAGAGTTTTTATTATTAGTTTTTGTTCATTTCTTTCAGTGTTTTATCATCAAAAAAATAAGTTAACTGCTGAGCATCGGCATTTTTCTATGCACGCGTTTTTCAAATTTAATTAAATTAAGTGTACTCGAAATTAAAATCAGCACATCTTTGTTTTTGTTTGCAATATATCGGCATGCAGTTTGTTTAATGTACACGTTATCATCAAGAATGTTATAAATAGGTCAAAACATTCCAATACATGTTAGGTATATAGTTTAAAACAACTGATTTGTAATAAACGCGGTATAATTGACTTTAAGCAAAAAATCTGTCTAAACCTAAACAAAACCAGGGAATAAAATTGTTAAAGCAAATTGTGCATCATAAGAGATAGACATTACATGGTAGTAGAATTGCATATAAGGTCAAATGACCTGCGGTCCATAGAATTTAGATTTTTCTGACTTTTCCCATATTTTTCATAGATGGTGATTACCTATAATCAATTAAATTAAAAGTTACGTTGATCTTTATCCCTTATCTTTAGCACTAGCTCTGAGTTTTTTGGTTAGATATTAGAACTAAACAGTGTTTGATCATTATTTGAATTCCAGTCCTTGAATTATCTACAGCTATAATTGTGTTTTTTAAGCCAAACATTCAAATGTGTTGCCATATTTTGATTCTGTTTACATTGAGCTCTTTGCGTAGGTGTCATTTTATTAATAAGTAGTTATTGAACTGTAGTACGAGTTAGGTATAATTAACTCACCAGCCGGCACTCTATTATAGGTTATGTCTTTATGACTTTCCGACTTCTGCCCATTTAATCCGTTCTCGTTTCCATTTTTGGCACCCAGTATAGTAGGTTCTGTTGCTCTTCTATTTAATTTATTCGTGAGGTCACCATTAGTAACTGAGTCTTTTCTAATCACAATATCTTTATGTTTGTTTTCTAGTAATTGTAGTTTTTCATCAACTTCTACTTCAACTTCCACCTTCTTCATGTGCCATTCAACTGGTTGAATGAGAAGCGTCCCTGCAATCTGAAATTATTATTTGAAGTTAGTTAGTAAAGTAGCATTATTATTTAATTCTTACTTTTAATCATTAAAAAAACATGCCAACAAAACGGTTTATCATAGTTAATTATAAAAACAACTCTAATAATATTACACTACTAATTAATATTAAAGATCTATATAAATTTACGCCAGGCAACGCAGCAATAACTTAACCGACTCGAAATATGCGGAATTAATATTCCTATGTCATACCTGGTACCAAACAAAAAAATATTGCCGTGAGCTTCTTCAATAGCGTACAAACCCGAGTCAAATTACAAGGTTTCGTTTTATATATACCTATTGAGAGTTTTGGATCCAGCTGGACTTATGCTCAGGCAAGTCTGATACATCAATTAATGTGTACGACGTGTGAAGTTTAACAGACAAGGAGGGATTTTAACATAGAATCCAAAGAAGATAAACTTAGTTAACTTCAAAGTAGGTATGTACGAAATATTAAAAAAAAATTACTTTTGCGTATAATGACCCGATTGGTGTAGTGCACAGTTAGTGGCGACCATATTCTGGGCTCGAGTTTAGGCGTGCTGGGAAATACCTTGTTACGAATAGATGTTTTTTTTTTCTCTTTGATATCGTGATAATTACTTCGTTATCTTAATTACTGGCATATATCATAAGTTGAATATAGTTTAAAAAGATAATAAATAAAGAAAAAATAAATTTACCCCGTGCAAACTCAATGATGATAGAAGCAAACAAGCGCCCCTGAACCCATAACCTTCCAGCAGATACCTCACTAAATGAGGCATTACGGTCTGGCCCACACCTGTCCCAACGTTGGCTAACCCGACGGCCCGACTCTTCTTCAGTTTGAAGTAGCTATTTATAGCCACAAACGACGAGTTCTGGATAAAACCCAAACCCAGACCTGAAATGAATATTATTTTTTTATTAAGCTCCACTTATGATAGGATTCCATTTAAGGCATGAGAAAGGAAACAAGTTAAATTAACTGATTTGTGATAAGCAAACAATTGAACATAGTTTTGTAAAAATGTTTTTTTTTAAGATAGGGTTTTTAAATAACATTTTTAGAACTATTTCTCTTGTATAAATAATTTTCGATCGTAACGTGTAAAAAAGCATTTAATATTCTGATTGATTCTGATGATCAAATTTATGTTTACCACCTAAATTAATTAACATAGATGTTTAAAAATAGCCTCATAATTTGATTTGTATGTATGACGCTTCGACATATTTATGCATAACAGTAAATTTTAAACGTTTAAGGAAAACTTTGGTATATTTACACAATAGCACGCACGTGGACGCAACAAAAAATTAAAAGTTCGTCCATAATTAACTAGGTAATCCGACTCTGAGACATTCTATTTGGACAAAGATGGTACAAAGTAAGGACGTAAGTTATCTTTCTAAGTATTCTTCACGTGTTTTTGTTTCACTATTTATCGTTGTTTGAGGCTAAGTCGGTGAGTTCATTGTTTGGCTATTTATTATATTTTAATAAAAACAATAAAATACTTTTTTTCTGCCTTACAGTCCATCAGCATAATTTAAGTCCAACACTAATCTAAATAAATAACAAATATCTATAAAATTAAATAATGGAAATAACCATACCCAAAAAGACACCGTAGGTTAAGGTCAAATGCCAAATGTTTGTTGAGAACCCACTCAAAAATATTCCCAGTGTGCACGAGCAAGCTCCAACTATGGCCACCATTCTTGGCGAGGTAAGCTTCACTACGGCTCCAGCGATTGGTCCTCCGAAATTGGTGACAAACAACATTGTACTTAGTACCACGGCTGCTCCTTGTGTCCTATGTCCCATTGCTTCTAATGCATCACCGTATAGCAAACTGAATAGAGACAGCATAGATTGATTGAAAATCTGTTGGAAAATACTTCATATTACGTAAGGGATTTGATATAGCACGCTTTATAGACGAAAATGAATGGAACGACATAATAACAAACGCCCTTTGGCTCACGGTGTCCTTGGTCGCTTGCCATATCAAGCCGCTTAAAGTTAACCGAAAGTATAATATTAATTTATTCTTGCATATCTAGGTTTGGTAGGTAACACGATGTTCATTTTAAATGGCAAAATAATACCCGATACAGTAGTATCGACTGCTACTGATACTGGTGATACCTTTGTGTTAAGTTCATGTCACATAAAACAAGATAGTGTTGAAATATATTATTTTATTGCTACAGATTTGACTGTATTATACAAGGAAATTAAGGCACGTCATACTTTATCGTTGATTAATATTCTGTGTTAGTAGTTCCCAACGCTACAAAGAGATGACGTTAGAGTCACGTCATTGAATAATTGTCAAATATCTTTCCTCCTTCTGTGCATCATTGTAATGAAGTACTTATCCCTTTCTAGAGATTACAATTTTTTACAGTCAGAGTTTATAAAAAGTAACCACAATTTAAAAAAAAGCC
This sequence comes from Anania fuscalis, assembly GCA_950371115.1. Classification (NCBI taxonomy): domain Eukaryota; kingdom Metazoa; phylum Arthropoda; class Insecta; order Lepidoptera; family Crambidae; genus Anania; species Anania fuscalis. The sequence continues at coordinate 14,643,730 of OX493328.1, forward strand.
TCACCAAAGACAGTAGTCATGGAATAAAAAATTGAAAACATTATCTTTATTACTAGAAAACGATTGATGGAAAGTAATCGAAAAATATGACATTTATTTCACCGAATAACGAATTACATTTGCCTGATCATTTATTGGATCACATAATTGGATAAAGAAAAGGTTTTTGGATATTGCTACCAAAGTATCTGTTATGTTTCAATTATGGATTGCTTCCAGCGTTATTGGAAACAATGTAATTTAATAGAATCAAACTGAAGGATGATTAGTCTGACGTTAAATTGATTTAACTAAAAGAACTATACTAAGATTTAGATTTAATCAATTTTGATATTACAGGAGGCAAATGTGTATAACAATAAAAACAATTTTTATAATGGATCATCGTCGAAATAATGCAACACAATTCAAGTGGTGCAAATATAAAACGCGATATCTTGACAGCAATTTTTGAAGCGTTATATTTTTTTCCGAATTTGATGTTCCTCCCCAAGAAACAATAATGTAATAATAAAGACATTCACCTCCTATTATGTTCAAATCAACTGAACCAATACTGTTTAATATCACCACTAAAATAAAATGAATACATGCTATAACTTGTTACACAATAATGATATCAATTTCACAGGCTGTGAATTTGAGTGATTCACAGCTGTGAAATTGATATTATTACTTAAATTAAATAACTGAGTAATCATATATGTCGCCGTCACAATGACTTGGCTGAAAGATTATCACTTTTGGTATCATGAAAACATTGTGTAACATTGAGAAACTTTTTTTTTCTTTGTTCTCAGTAACTCTTGGAAACATTGCACGTTAAAAATAACTGGTATGAATGTATCATTAAACATTATTTTAACTATTTTTTTTTATCTCACAAGCTTTAAATAAAGATGTCGCAAATGCTATTTGCTAAAACTTATATATTTAAGCAGGTTTCGATAACATAATGTGTACAGTTTGTGCACTAAAAGTTACCATAGAGGATTGTGAAGCTGCAAATTTTCATACAAAAATATTTTTCCCCTGTAAACCTATTCAAATTGTCATATTTTTCGGAAATGCTGTAGACATAATGAAACACTACTAGATACCTGCTTCAGTTTTTTTTAATAAATATTGGTTACGATGTAAGTTCTTAGCAACTAACTGTCTATAATTTTGGCTTAGAACTACCTAGGAGATATCAAGTGTATTTTTTTCCCTATAAAATAAATTACGAAATAAGAAAAAATAAAATTAACGTCTGAATCTAATAGGACCAAAATGTTGGTTGGTGTAAATGTTATCGCCCAAAAGAGTGTTTCAAAAACATAATATAGGCAATTGTCTGTCTTTTTCTATCCCTCTCTCTTTTCTCTTTTTTGCACGATATGGGTCTGGAACAGATTCGGGTCATACCGCCAATTATCGCGGATGTCCCAGAGCTTCGCGCCCTCGTGCACCTTCAGTGCGGCCAATTCCAAAACTCTCAGCATTCCCGGAGTTACAACCCTACGGACTCAACGCCTGGAGCATGCCTCTTTCTTGGGTTCAACCTGCCCCAGCCCCGGCCTTAAGCCAAGAAATCGCCTTAGCTTCCGAGCTGAGGCCAAAGCCCACTGCAGTGGCCCCTCAGGCCCCAATTTTGGCCCCTCAAGCCCTCGTTATGGCCCCTCAGGCCCCGAGATTGGCCCCTTAGGCCCTGCTTGCTCTTCGTGACCTTCGCCCCAAGCCCTTATGCCGAAGTTGGCATCGACATGGCGACCATCTAGCTGCTTTCGGCAAAGGCTTCAACTTTGCTGAAATCAGAGAAGTCGCTGCTCTGATCTGCACCAACTCGCACGACGTACTCGCCTTGTTGTAAATCATCGCAAATCACGCGAACCTCATCGAGAGGATCATTTGTTTCGCTTCTTCCTCTTCGCCCAATCATGTAAAATACATCCAAAAGAGCGAAACCTCGGTCCCTTACCATTACATTCTTTAATGCTTATGGACTAGATGGAAACGGTTGTGTGCTGGCCAATTTCGCTGAGATCCTCACTTTTGATATTATATCCCCCATGTCTCCAACTCACTATACTTGTAACGTAAACCACTTCTTCGATGTGGCAATTCTAAAGAATGTCGGCCTACGCCTTCATTAAATAGAAATAGAAGTCTTCCATACTCTTGATTCAGGTTACCTGCTCGTCCTTTTGCAACAAGTTCTCCAGACCTCCAGACCATGAAGACAATCCTGTATTGGGACAAACTCGAGAAGAACCTTGAGCTCCGCCTATTGGACTCAGTTCCCGACAAGAAAGTTTCGCCTAACGAGACTAATCACGCGATCGACCCCCAAACTAACCACATCTTAACCGCTATCAGCGAATCGATCGTTTAGGCAGATTCCAGCTATGGACAACCATAGATGAAAGCTGCCTGATGACATGAGAATGTGAATGAGAGCCAAAAACGCCGCGACCCGAGCTTACGACCGTTAACCTACCAAGGAGAACCGTGTCCACTTGCAAACCTTGCGGAGTCAGGGAGCGAATTTTGGAACTTAGAATCGACCGGTGGGACGGCCTGCTTAAAGAGATCTCGCCCTCACACCAAGCTTATTGGAATTTGGCCAGATCTTTTAAGGCAGACAACGTGACGGCTATGCCTCCCCTCTCTAAACCCGACAACTCTGTCGTCTTTGACGACGACGAGAAAGCCGAATGCCTAGCTGACAGCTCAGAGACTCAGTGCTCTCCTAGCACCCTCTCCGTAGATCCTGTTCACCTTGCTACGGTGAACAGCCCTTTGGCCTTCGCCCCAACCACTCCCCTTGCACCCATCACCGTCGATGAGGTGCAAACGATAATCGAAGGTTTTCGCCTGAACAAGGCTCCCGATCTGACTCTGATTTCCAACAGAGTCTTACGCGCCCTCCCTGTCCAACTTTTATGTCTTCTGGTATCTTCAATAGCGCCACGGCAAACTGCATCTTTCCCACCGCTTGGAAGGAGGCTGAAATCATAGGCAATGAAGGACCGCTCCATGCCCTCCAGCTACAGACCCATTAGTCTCCTCAAGACTATGGGCAAGATCTACGAGCGAGTTTCCGTTTCCCATCTGAGAGATTGTATTTTTTCGAATAATCTCTTAATCGATGAACAGTTTGGCTTTAGAGCCTCTCACTCATGCGTCAAACAGGTGCACCGCCTAACGGAGCACATCCTCGAAGGCCTCAACCAACCCAAACCTAAATGTACCGGTGCTCTCTTCTTCAATGTAGCGAAGGCATTTGATAAAGTATGGCACAATGGTTTGTTCTTCAAGCTCTACAAACTTAATGTGCCTGATAATCTCGTGCACATCTTGCGGGACTTTTTATTAAATCGCACCTTCCGCTATCGCGTGGAAGGAACATATTCTTCTCTTCGCCCCATACGAGCCGGTTTCGCTCAGAGCTCCGTGCTATCCCCCTTACTCTTCTCGATCTTCATAAACGACATCTCCAGGACTCCAAAAAATAGAGCTCGCTCTATTCACGGATGATACTGCCCTCTACTATTCCGGCTACCACGCCGGCTACGTCGTTCGGGGATTGCAGCGCGCAGCTAACGCCCTAGGCGAGTGGTTCAGGGAGTGGAGAATTGAAATCAAACCGGAGAAAAGTGCCGCTGTGTATTTTACCCGGGGCCACTGCAATGCAAAACGCCCTAAACTCCGCCTTGATCCTATCACCCTCTATGACCGTCAGATACCCTGGGAGAAGAAGGTCAAAATACTTAGGTGTTACCCTAGACCGTCAATTATCGTTTGCACCTCACATCAAGCGCATCCGTCAGACCGCAGCCTTCTTTTGTTTGGGTAGGCTCTACCATCTATAGGCAGGAAAAGTAAATGCGTAATGCGTAATGTTAATTTGCATCGAGACTTCCAAATCCTGAAGATTGCCACCTTTATGAAACGCCTAAACGTTTCTTTGATAACGCCATCAATCATCCGAATCCGCTTGTAGTTAAAGCCGCCACCTATTCCTGCCAAAATGATGTCGAAACGAGATTTCGCCGACCGAGGAACGTTCTCGAGGATTCCGATGATGAGTATACCGCCTATAACAATCAATTAGCACTCGCCAACCCACACCTCAATACACACCAGTCAAGCACTAGTTCCCTCGTTCCACTTCGGCAGGTATACACATGTGCCTGGCCACTTCTCGCCTGAACGCCCCATGGACGATGGCCCAAGCCGAGGTCCGAGCCTACAGAGACACCCTTGAGTACCTCCCCTTTAGATCGGGCCAGTGAGCCCGAGAGATTGGAGCCCGCGTGGTCTAGTCTGGTCTGCGCTCATAGACTTAGTCTGTGATGCAGACCTACATCACGACGGTGCAACTACTAGTCGGGTTCACCTCTTGGCCGGGTGCCCTCATCGCGCCCGCTGGCACGGAGTCCGCACCGCGCATGTGGTACCCGCTAGGCGGTTTCTCTCACGGTTGAGTACCTTCTGTACTCAACAATCTGCCTGGTGAAGATGGAAAATGCCTTCAGTAACCATCATAGGTCCTTCCCAAAAAAAAGCATTTCACCATCCTCTTAAACAGGTTTTTTTATACACACCAAATCTATCCCTAAACTAAGCAAAGCTTGTACTATGGTGACTAGATTACGGATAATCATACTAAAATAAGTTTATTAAAGTTTTTTGATAGCGGCAGCGCAACAAATGCGACAAAATCCCAAATTTATTCGGGTTTCAAATATCAGTGACGTACGCTATAACATCATTAGAGATATTTTGCCCCAAGGGATGTGTCGTCACTGAATTTAAATTGGCTTTTATTATAACTTATTCATACAAATACTTACATTTGATAAAGCAGTTCCTATTAACACCATCCATCCCCATCCTCCGTCCGGTGGCACTAGTTTTGTTACTTTTTGTACCTTATTCGGTACTAACGCTAGTTTTTCTGTCGTCATATTAATTTGTTTATGTTCTTCCTCTTTGTTAATCACCGCATTGACTTCGTTTTCCTCCTTAACCGCAGTATTATTACTGTGTGTTTCCTGAAACAAACGGTGTGATACAATTATATTAGCTTTGGGAAAGACTGATACTTAAATGAATTACGAAAAAAATATTACTCATGTTATTTACATTAATTACGAATAAATTTAAAGTTTTCATAATTATTTAAATAAGATTAACAGCTTTTTAACTAGACAATAAATTCCAAAAGTAGGCTGTCAAAATCATCAGATATCTGATATTCTATGTTAATCCCAAAGAAAAAAATATAACAAGCAGAATCGTAGTGTGAAAAGTTATTAAAATTTTATTACAAATAAAAATGAGCTTTATTTTAAAATACAGAAACCCAAATTAAGGTCACCAATTACTGCTTAAAAAAGTAAGCAAGATGTTAAAATCGAAGAGTATTTACTAATGCAATTCTAAAAATAGATTTAATTATCGTTTATACATTATTGATATTGGACTTCAGACGAAAGTGAGAGTATGATAAGAAGAAAGGTCTAAGATCATAAACTCTGATATTTCTCAGTAAAATGACCCTTTAACGAACGGGTGTGTCCGCATCTGGCACATTGTAAGTATTAAGTAAGTTAAATACCGGCTAATTGCGAGTCGGACTCGCGGACAAAAGTGTTCCGTACCATTTAAAAACCGCAAAAAATAATGTCTCTTGTATAGGAGCCCCCTTAAATTTTATTTTATTCTGTTTTTTAGTAATAGCTGCAACAAAAATACATCATCTGTGAAAAATTCAACTGTCTAACTATCACTGTTCATGAGATACAGCCTGGTGACAGACGGACTGACAGACAGACAGATGGACGGACAGCGGAGTCTTAGTAATAGGGGACCCTATTACTAAGACTCCGCTTTTACTCCTTGGTTACGGAACTCTAAAAATGGATGACTGGCCCTTTATCTTATGTCAACTAATTGACGTCACACAATTAAAACATACCTACCTATCTACAAGCATATTTTTTATAGATTATAATTATTAATTTACACATATCTTAATAATATATTTTTTTAAATGTTTATTATCTACTCCTTTTTACTCTGTTGTTTACCTAGAGTAATAAAAAAACGTTCATTTAGTGACAATTAACAAGCAGTGACTGACACTAATTATTAAAATAATAAGTGCATTTAATCTATTCGTATCATTCAACCTATACAGTACACCTGAAACACTACTATAGAGATAAATTTAAATGGGTATGTGTATGCTATAATATGGCTCCAGCAAAACGTACAACTGAATATAAATTGTAAGTTAAGCATTTATCGTAACGCACAAAAACTCTAAAGATCGTTTTCTTAGAATATAAATAATAGTCATAGTATTTAAATTGTGTAAGCAAGTTTTTGTACTCTTTAGAGTCAGCAGTGTCTTTTGGAATAAGTTAACTAAGTAGGTACAATAGATAATGCATTACGATAGCATAGCTTAAAAATAATTATTATATTTGAAAGGTAGAGGATACTATTTTGTTTATCAACTCATAAAGAGGTGCAACGTGCATCCGATGATATCATAGCGTGAAGTGGAAACAAATGTTTGGCCGGCGTCATTCAAAGGCATTCTTAACGAATAACGCCGTGGAATGAGTGCTTAGGTGTGCTACACGCTATTTAATATCGCTAATAAAATGTCATAACGGTGTATTTTTTTGTTATTTACGAGATACACATGACCATGAGTTATCGAGCGCTATCAAATTGCCGCGGATCAAAGACCGATGTGTATGATGTAACAATAACAATGTGTCAATTATGAATTCTTCGTAATGTGAATTGCGTGTTTTATTGTAAACTTTAAACTCTTGGTTATGTAGGCTTATTAAAAAAACCTTTATCACTTTTGTAATTTTTACCTACTCAGAAATAAAATTCGATAGAAAAAATCTGATAAATTCTTCGTATTATCATGGAAAAGCACAGAAAAGCGTTATTATAAATATTGTGTCGTCGCAAAAACAATAAAATTAGTTGTATATTTTAAGTTATGTTTATGTTACATTTACATTTTATCAAAAAGATATTTATTAAATGTAAATAACTCGCAGTTTTTATGCTTCTGAGTTCAGCAGACGTAAAATCTGAATCAGATGCCGAATACGTGATCATCATAAAAATATAAATAACGTAATTGTTACATAAATGTCTCAATGAGACTCTTAATAAAAACTCTGATTCTTCATTTAAAAGCGTGTTTTATTTATTTGATTTACACATAGCGTTCGTTTTATACATTTCCTAATACAATATTGGAATTCTATAAAATTACTAGGAAATGTATACATTTCCTAGGATATGTGCGTATTAAATAATCTCTGAATCAATATTTTATACATTTCCTAAATAGCTTCGGAATTGTATACATTTCCTAGGAGTTGTATACAATTCTTAGAATTCATACATTTCCTGTAACAACTACACTAATATAGCGTCCATACTACTACTACATTTTAGTGACAACACTAAAATGTGGTAGTAGTATGGACGCTTTAAACATATTCCCAAATAATGAACTTACGACCGACCAGTCTCTAACTAGTTACTGGAATAGTATGAGTACGATTTTCGTTTAAGACATTTCGTATCAGACGAAATACATATTTATTTTTTGGATTTTAAATTTTTATGGCCTATGTTTTTATTCTCCAGTTATAATATGTTTTTATTTAACCGCCACAAGCAGACGGGCAGCAGCGTCTCTCCACCATTGGCCAAACTGCGATCGCCAACCCGCCTGCCAAGTGTGGCGATTATGGCAAAATCCTCCTTTTGGAGAGGCCTGTGTCCAGCAGTGGACTGTTATAGGCTGGTGATGATGATGATGATGTTTTTATTTGTTAACGAAAATAGATGTAAAATAATTGTACGTACCTAATGCTTTGCTGCTTTATATATTGTATCTTTTTTTAAGTTTAGGTTTACAGACAATATTTTATGATGCTATTGATCTTTATGATATTGTGCGATTAGATGATTATTGCTTTAACAATCAACTCGATTTAAATCCTTCTAAATGCTTTACCGTTACTTTTAGCCGGAAACGAGACATCCAGCAATCAACATATACACTTAGAGGTACTTGAAACCAGTATTATGGACCACACATGATTTTAAGCTATTATTTGATACCCACATCGACAACATCGTAACTAAAGCCTCTCAAGCCCTTGGATTTGTTATGCGTAGCTCTGTTTGATTTACTAAAGCTAAAACATTGAAAATCTTGTACTGCACCTTCGTTCGTAGCCACTTAGAATATGCGTCACAGGTTTGGAACCCTAGGTATCAGATATACATTTCACGCCTTGAGAGTATCCAGAGATAGGTTATAAGGTTTCTTTGCTATCGTTTGAGGGTTTCATATGAATCCTCGGAATACCTAAACCTCTGCAGAAGGCATCACATTCTTCCGCTGGAGCTGAGACGTGAGATAACCGAAGTCACGTATCTGTTGAAGATTGCTACTGCCAAAATTGACTGCCCAAACCTTCTGGCTGGACTCTTCTTGAGAGCTCCTGGGAAGCCCTTTAGATCTAACCCACTTATCTTCCTCCCGAGAGCGTCAACTAATTATAGACTGAACAGTTATTCGTGGCGTGTAGGTGATCAATTTAACAAATTAAGTAATAATTTATACTTGAACCTTTTCTGTACTAGCGTATCAGTGGATAGGCGTCTGCTGGGCAAACGTATTTTCAAACCTTCTGTTTAAATAAATTATTTTTTAAATATGTTAACGTTGGCGAAATTGACATAAGTTTCCGAATGTGTTAATAGCTGGTGTTTATGTTGCTCAAGGCGATACTCAAAATTATATATATTTTTTTTCTCTTTTTAAAATGACCTAATTTCTATCTGTGTCGACTTGTAAGTGGTTTTTTTAATGTTATTTGTGTATAATTATTGAAAAATTGTAATCCTTTGATTCCTAATAAAATAAAATAAATAATTAAATCTGTTTCTTCAGAATTGCAAAAGTTTTACAATGAAGTCAATATAGTAACTAAAACAATTTTTTTCTGTCACCACTAACAATTTTACAATCTAAATCGAGGCAAATGTATGATAATTCTTATATAATATTCGAAATGTTGTCAAGCCGTGCTTGCTTTTTGATTCATAATGCTAAAGCTTCTACGGAATTCTTTGAAAATTGGGAATCCCCCTTTACCTATAAAGAAGTATCAAACTAGTCATAATATAGATAAGTCAATTATCAAAACACACACCAATTTGTTTCCTAATGGTACCCTACAATGGTATTAGAATGGTTGTGTAGGTATTTAAGAATATGAATTGCTTTATTGAGACCGTTTATATTAAATACAGTTAGTTTTGTTTACATTATACCATTCCGAAGTAGATAAAACGACAAAATTAAATTAGCATTTTATCGAGTATTCATGTGTACTTTCATATTTTTTCGGTGTCCGCTTAAATCGTTATCAGTCCTTACAATATCAGCTTATCCAATCTGACTCAAAGTAACAAACCTTCCGAGGCGAAAATTTATTATAAAATATGAAATAATAAATCCAGCAGCAAACGGACATAATTTTTGTAGTGTTTCATAAAAATTACGCTCCAGATAAAATCTAGTAGTTAAACATTCATTCATGAACAAAATCATCGCGCTTACTTTTAACATCACTGACCGATTGCACTTAATTAATGACTGAATAGTTCTAATATTTTTTTCAACAGCCTAGCCTATTAACAAAGCTTTTCTTACCTAAACACTTCATAAATGTGAGGTGTAATAGACGTAACAGTGCTAGTCCACAGTCTCACAGTTTCACTACCGGTTGCAAATGATACACACGTGCGGCCCGACTCAGTCCGAAGCCATCAATGAACATTGACACTACGTATCGTCGAATACCGCGATAACACCAATATCGGCCTAGGATTCAGGAACTAATTCGATTGGTTGCTATCTGGGTTGATATTAAGGCAATAATGTGCACAAGCAAGAAATGGCTTTGCTTGTGTTACCGGAAGGCAAGCCATCATATATATAATAATATGCCCTTACCAACTAGACTGTAGAATAATTCACAATTTTATAAACCACAATTTAAATTAGACTTAAACTAGCTATACAGCTAAAAACATATTTTGAAAAAAAAACCGCATAAGTTCCACCATCCATTGATTTCTACTAGTCAATAGCTAAAACAAAATTTCCGACTTAAAAACAAACAGAGGCGGATCGCTTAAGAAGTGAAATAAATGCGCGAATTTTGAATTTAAAAAAAAAATTGACAAACTTTTGAAAACAAACAAGAAATAAAAAAAAGTGAATTATGAAAACACAAGTGAAAACCCAGAAAAGAAATAAACGTTAAAAAACAATTGATCGTGTAAAGATCACAACTAGAGAAAATAACACAACGAGAGAACTGTTTTTTCAGTAATTTATTTATTTTGTATATTCACTTTTGCTGTTTAGCCAATGTTAAGCGTAATATGAGTTCAAATCTTGATAGGTTAGTAAAAACAACAACAAAATTCAAGTTTCCAGCTATGACAAGTGTGTCGTAAATAGTTTTTTTTTAAGATCAAGGTCAAAATTCTACTTTAATTAAAACCAAACGGTTCGTCGTCTGTCTAACGACCAGCTATCTTATTCCAATAAAAATGTAAATCAACTTATACGGCCTTACTACAATGAGATAGACTAGGTTTAAAACACTTGTCTAAAGATTAGTCAACGAATTAAAAATGTTTGCTAATAATATGTCTCATGTCTGATGTTTCAACATTTAAAATTGTTTGACAATTATAAACAAGTGTTTAACACTAGTCTCTCTTTTTTTGTAGTAAGGTCATTAGTATTTACTTGCTGTGTTGTTAAGCCTATATCTAAGAAGTTTTTACTGCGTTTGCACGTTTTTTGTTGCCTGATTAAAATAAAATGTGATACTGCTGCTTAAATTGAATATCTTTTTGTGGAACGAACATTTAAATGTCCTTAAAAATGCTCTCTTAGACTTAATTAAACCTACTTTACGACATTACTACTTATAATTCTCCTTATGGAAAAAGTATTTTTTACCATTTTAAAATTAGTGACACAATTTAAAAAAAAGAAAATTTTAATGCCACTTTACAAATATTATACAATTATTCAAAAATAAATTAATATGAATTCACTAATTAATATATACCACTTGTGGTATGTAGTAATCTTGTTATCCATTTTAAAAATGAACCGTAACCCAATTCTAAAATGTCTATTACATAAAATTAAGATAAGCTATCAGGTTTTTTATTAACATAATTCTAGATAAGAATGGTTCATCAAGGTAAATACCAATATCAAATGGTTGTAAAAAATCCAACAAAATGCTGTAAGTAATAGTCGTGATCTTTTAAGATTGTAACAAACTTTACCTTTAGCAAAGATTTATCTCAATTTTGATTTTATTGAGATCTGTGTAGAAATAAAGAGTCTCCTTCGTATTAAAAAGGCATCAAAGTTTATTTTATAAAGACTTGAAAGGTTTGGCAATTTCAACATTCAAATTAATGATATAAACGGTCAATATTTATCAATTAGTATATTCTAAGGCGTTAATGGCAGTTACTATCTGCCAAAGCCAAAATAGTTGTTTTTTAAGACTTCTGTAATTTACACCGCTTAAACGATACAGTCAGATAAAATTGAAATAAAACTTTTGGCTTTTGCTGCGACACAAGAAAGGATTTTTTTCACTAGCACATATTAGTAGTAGATAGAGACTCTGTATTGCACACCAGACAGTGTAGAAAAAACATACCCACATTAATTGCAATACAGACTAAACATTGATTTTACCTATTTTTAACTTTATCATTTCTTAATAGGATTCATAATTTTATTTTTGAATAATTTCCTCTATATTTCAAAGGCGCGAAGTCACTCAAGTGCGGCCCTGAAGTTTAGTTATTAATTTTGAACCGATAAATTATGAGACGTTTGGCAAGTACAAAAAACTAATGTCGGAAAATCCCAGCTCGTCTGAAACCTGGGCCCCAAAAATAATAGTGTGCCTGAACGTTGTAGGAATTGAAAATTAATTAAAAGAAGGATGAATATAGTATTTAATTTTGACACCTACTTACCGTTAGCGTCATTTTAGTCGCTGTAAGTCAATTTCTTGTTTTTATTCGGTGGTATTTCAGTATTTTGTTTATTAGAAGTTTCCCCACTGACCTTGAATAATTCTTCATTAATCACAAATTCTACTCAGTAGTAGTTAGGTTTTGTAATTTCACTTTATAACACTCATTTAAATTCTCATCTACCTCGTGAAAATTTGCTTGCCGGGCATTCTTGCGATTGTGTTCGAATTACATATGACTTCTAATAGTTGTAGTGTGTTCGACATACACGACGGAACACTTACAAGTACTAACAATATCGTCAGTCGTATTAATGTACGTTAGTGTAAAAAGGAGCCAAGTTATTTCATAAACGATTTGTGAGGAAATAATAATCTAAACGTTGCACTCAGAAACGTGTGTTATCAAATAAAATATACAGTATTGTGTAATGACTTAATATTTCTTGCTTTTAAAGTGATCAAAAATTGTTTTTGCGATTAATTGAAAATTTCGAAAAATAAAACAAGATTTAATGTCTTATTGTGTTATTTTAAATACTTATACGTCTTATGTTTTCTTATAGGAGTATATGAGAATGGTGTCAAAATCCCAATTATTTTATTAACTATCCAAAGTACAGACCGAAAATCAACTACCTATAGACTATAGCATGTTAAAATTATTGTTAAACAAACAAGTAATAAATCAATGATAAATGACTCCTTTTACCAGAACTTGGCAAATCGACTACCTTTTTCAGGTTTCATTATTAGTGAGCTCGGTACAAAATTCAATTAGTCTTATCCATCTTAGTGAAGCAAGGCACAGACAAAATGTCACGATAATAAGTACTTGGACTTAGACTTTACGTGGTTTTGTTTGGATGTGGTATACCTCAAAGTATTATATTTATAGCGTTATAGACTAGAGTAAATTTTGTTAAGTTAGAGTTATATTTGAAAGTACTGGGGGAGAGGCCTATGTTCAGCAATGGACGTTATGTGGCTGAAATAATGACTATTCACGATGGTAATAGTAATATTTAATTTTAATAATTAAAACGTTTATTATTTTGTCAAAATTGATACGAATAAAGATTTTCTTATCGACAGCTGTTTATTAAATTCGCCTCACAGAGTCGTTTTTATTCCCAGGTTCTATTCCTAGTTCAAGAGAATTAAAAAAGAAAATTATTCCATTTGGTTAGCCAATTGGCCTTGGGCTCCGGGTGTGCTGGGAAATGCCTCTGGCAAAATTATTTGTCTAGAATCTCGTAGCACATGGTGACAATTAATGTGTTTTCTCTTTGTTTGTTTGACTATATTGCTAGATAGATGCCAAATTAATTTAAGAAGGTGCACAGTAATACTTTCTAGTCACCCTAGCTTATTCCCCGCTTGTTCAAAGCAAGCAAATATCCCAGTAAGTGCACATTTTCATTAAATTATATATAAAAAGATGGCAAAATAAGACTGCGCTAAGAAGAAATTTACACTAATTTATTTTATTTAAGCTTTTACAACAAGACAGCAGCTTGAATCCTGGGGATTTCAACGCAGGCAAATACCTTCGCTCTACAACTCCATTTTACTGGATGTATTTTTTACAAGTGTCATTTAATATTAATTTCAACGGATAGTTTTGATCTTATTAATAATAGAAATGTAAAAGTATGTATGCTTGTTACTCAATCATAATTTAGCGGCTGAACGAAATTAGCCTGAATTTGGTACACACATATATAGATGTTGGTTTAGGTTAACACAGGATCGTATTTTTGTGATCCCGTAAGATGACTTTAATTCCTCTCTTGTTTCATTCTGGAGAATTATGCGAACAAAGTCGCAGGATGAATCTAGTTTAGAAATAATATTTTGTTTTTATTTGATTCCGTAGCCATAATATGGACTGGCCATTCCTTTTTTATCATAGAGCTGATAAAAGTATCAGGTTGATATTAAATAATACTAGGTACTTGCTGTGAAGGTCTAAAATTTAGTAAGTTCAATATTTATTTGAGAAAATAAATAAAAATTAACATTTATTTCCCCCCCTCTCCTACTAATTAACACTACTGAACCAATTATAAAAAAAATGATTATGCAATGGTTCGTTAAAAATAGTTTAAGTACCTATAAATTAGGCCGGATAACCTGTAAGAAGTACGGTACAAATCAGTTTTGTTTTCAAATAATAAATTGAAGCTGTTATTTTCATTATTAGACCAGTGTGTAATAGTAAGTAACTGATCCATCAGTCAACCCGATAAAGTAAATACAAAGCAAATAAACGTTTCTTATTACGTTTTTATTTATCTTAAATATTCAATGTAACATTGAAAAAATCCGTGTCGAGTGATGCTAGTTTGCCTATAAACAGAGTATGGCCATTAAAATGTTATAATACGACTATAAAATTTTAATTAATCATCTTCAACCATGAAGCACGTACACGATAGAGTTGATATATCATTTATTTTGTTTGAAGAAAATTCTGCCATTTTTTAATTTATATCTGTGCTGTTTTAGAATTTTCAAGAGATGATAAATCGTCATTAACTACTAATTTAGGTAAGAAATCACTAACTAGTTTCGGAGAATGATGGTCCGTACCGTAGTCATTTAAGGCATCCTTCAAATAAATAAATGCGATTTGTGAGTATGGATGTATGGATGTTTGAAACTCTTTCATTCAAAAAGTACTAAATTATTTTATATGAAATTTTGCACACATATATGATTTGTATTAACATATAGGATACTTTAATCCCGGTTAAATGTTCCTGTGGAAAATATTAAATTAACGAAAGACCACGTGAGCGAAGTCGTAAGCAATATATATCTACCGTAAATTTGTATGTGCTCGATATCATCTACACATTGTATTGACCACTATTTAATTATGACTGACACTTTATGCTACACAATAAAAATATATTAAGGGCCTGTTTCACAATATACGGCGGATAGTTTCTGAATTAGTTCTGAATAAGCTATATTTTACATATCTGCAGGATGAATACGATTTTTGCCGTTCACGAACGTCAAATAGCGAAATAATATATGACACATTAATTCAAACATTTTTATCCTCTACATATTTTATCTCTTACATAACTTTATCTGTAAATTGTAAAACAGGCCCATGCCTTAGTGTCACTTTATAGATCTAGCGGCAGTTGCGTTAGGATTAATTATAGTGTGTAATTACAAGTAGTAACTACAATATTAGTGAGGCTTAGTCAATGGTTGCTTAGTCGAATTCAATTGCATTACCTGTGAGATTAAATACGATTATCTCAAGTACAAACCTGCAAACGAGGTACACGAGGTGTTTACTTTGAAGATAAGATATCGGACATTCGGATGAAGCGTGCGCACATAGTAAAAAATACCGGGCGAAAACGCTTGTAAAGTTTCGGAACTACGAGTATAACTCGTAAACATTAATTTACAGGCAATGGTACAATTAATTTCCTACAATTTACTACAGTAGGGTTAAGGAAACTAACCGCTAACATAATTTGGTAAACTGTATTTTGTTAACTTTATTTTCCTAATTATTATTTAATTTTTTCTTCTTCTTAAACTTTATTTCAAGTTTTTAAGGTTATTTGTCGCCGAAAAGTATTCAAAGGTTTTAATAGCGATAACTTTGCTTAAATAGAAAACACTCGTAGCGACCCCCACATAAAAAATTAGTGTCGATGTCAATTAAAGACCGTGTGCGGTGATGCTTAAATTATTAAAAACTTGATCGTGTTTGATATTATTTTTTTTCTTATTATGACAACCTCCGTAGCCGAAAGGCGTATCGGACCTGTCGTCGCCATCTCTAAGGTCCCTGGTTCGATTCCCGTTCGAGGCAATGTAGAAAACGAACTTTTCTCTAATTGTCTCGGGTCTATTTGTTGTGGTACCGTCGTTGTTTCTTGATCAGAGCAATGTATGTGATTTTATTCAATATTTACTGTTTATTGTTCATTTATTTTAAGTTCACTTAATAGTTACTTAGTCACAGCGTCAAACGCATAATGAAATGATTGTATTTTAGCGGAATATTGAGATATGAATGACATGACCCTAATAAAAATATCTTTCGTTCCTCTTCCTGCTGTCTGCGACTACGAGTTACCATAGTATTAGGTACCTATACCGTACCATAAAACTGGGCTAGCGTTCTTAACATACTCTTACCGAACACATGTCGCAATCCCGTAAACATTCCCAACGTAGATCGATTTAGGTACTTAACGAAGATAAACTGAGGCAATTGAAGACACCGTCCGTAGGGAAGCATCTTACCACAGTTACTAAGAAAGGGTTGAGCCCCGTGACAACAGTCGAATTAACGAGCGCCCCCCTCGAGTTGAAATTTACATGGGTATGCATGTTGCGCCGCTAGATAGCGCTGTACTGTAGCCGGATTTACTGGCTCGAATAGTTTCAGAACTGCGACTGCAAGGCGGTGTAATTAAAGAAGGCCAGAATGAACAGTGACCTATTCAAGTTGTTGAATTGTATTTGGACCTTTCCACACCGGGTCCATATTGGCTCACATAACATTTTTGTTTCTACTTTTTGTTTTACTACCGTTTTGTATTCATAATAATCACTCTTCCTTATTATATTTTTTTCATACCTTTTTTATTTATATTTACCAACGGAACTCATAACAGACAGTTATCATATTACTTTTATGAATACTGTCATTACTAAGAAATGTTTCAACTCATATTTCTTTTATTCATAACAATTTTTATCATAATTTTCTTATTCATAATTGCAATACTAAGAAAATATCTGAACTAATAATTATATTATTGTTAAATTACATTTTCGTTTAAAAATAATGTCATTGTAAACCGTTAAAATAGTATAGTGCCAGTCCCAATTATAATAAAACAATTTATGAACTAAAGTTGCAATTTAGCGCTCGCCGGCCGCTGCCGCGGTACGCTCACTACTGTTCTAACCCAACACTGTTCTAACCTAACCTAACCCAGATGAGATTTGTGACAAGTTAAGCCATAATTGATTTGACAAACCCAAGTGCTTTTCCGTCGTAAGACGATTTAAATTATGACATTGTTAACGCAGGACTAACAACAGTTAGGTTTAACGACTATGAGATATTTTAAAATTAGACCATCCGCCCGTAAGGTTATATCATCTTAGATACCTAATTCCTTTGAGGATTTTACTTAGCAGACAACCAGTTTCTTATGACTGTAATTTATGACTATTATTTAATTTATGAATATCAACAATTCGGACAAATAACACTTATTAAAAAAAATATAAAAACGAATATTAGTGTAAAAAAGTTTTATTACTAGTGGTATTATGAATTCTGATGATTATGAGTTTCGATCATTAGTATTTAAAAAAATATGAAGAGTGATCATTATGATGTATAATCTACTATATAAAATTCTAAACTGACTGTCGGTCTATCAACGCACAGCCCAGACCGCTGAACCTAGAGACTTGAAATTTTGCGCATAGATACCTTATACAGTATAGGCATCCACTAAGGAAGGATTTTTAAAATTCCACCCTTAAGGGGGTAAAATAGGGGGTGAAAGTTTGTATGAAAGTCCGTCAGTTTTGATGTTAGGATCTCCAAATTTTGTGGTTAGGCTGGCGTATGAAAATGAATTAACACGTGTCTCAGCGTTTTTGCTTAATTCACCCCCCAATGGGGTAAAAAGGGGAATAAAGTTGTGTATTGAAAGTCCGTCGTTTTTAAAGTAAAAATCACTAAAATTATTATTTAGGCGTACGGTTGGGAACTCAGTCAAAGTATATCGTTGTTGTTGGAATTTTAACTCTTAAGGGGGTGAAAAGGGTATACATTTTGTATCTGAAGTTTGATTTTCAAAGTAAATAAATATACTTATGGTCAGGCACTCACGCAATCGGTGATACCTACAGTGCAGGCATCCACTAGAGAAGGCTTTTTAGCAATTCCACCCTTAAGGGATTAAAATAAGGAGTAAAAGTTTGTATGAAAGTCAGT
Organism: Anania fuscalis; assembly: GCA_950371115.1. Taxonomy (NCBI): domain Eukaryota; kingdom Metazoa; phylum Arthropoda; class Insecta; order Lepidoptera; family Crambidae; genus Anania; species Anania fuscalis. The sequence continues at coordinate 14,661,868 of OX493328.1, forward strand.
CAGTTTAGAAGTATGGATTTCCAAATTTTGTGTTTAGGCTGATGTATGGAAATAAATTAATAGTGTTTCATCGTTTTTTTATAAATTAACCCCTATGTGATAAAAAGAGGGATGAAATTGTGTGTGGAAATTCCTTCGTTTTCAAAGTATAAATCACGAAAAATAATATCGCTTAAAGCTCTGGCAAAGTATATGGATGTTGTTGGAATTTCAACCCTTAACCCCGTGAAAAGGGTATTTAATTTTGTATTTGAAGTTCTTTATTGTCGAACTAAAATTACTGAATTTATTATTAAAATATTTATAGTTGGAGTCTTACACAATTAGAGTTTTCTGACTTACAGCACTTAAATTGGGTTTCAATTTTATATTTGTAAAAAATAATGTATTGTCACATGTTTCATGTAATTACTTATTCTCTATTTCCGTAAGTCTATCCGTCTATCTGTCTACCACAAGCAAATATCTCAGCTGTCTAGAAATAGTTGAGGTACTTTTGGATATGGAGTATGGCGTAGGGAATTTCCCGATAGGTACCTCACATGATAATATTTATAAAACATGAAAGTTTACAAGTGTAGCAAGTCAGCGAAAACTACTGTGTAACATTTAAGGCAACATAGATCGAAAAAAAAATGACCTTTTCATTTATCTACCCCTGATCGGCCCCTACAGCTGATCGGACACTGCATAATTATACTGGATGACTTTTTTTACCGTCAAGAAAATAAACGTGGAAGATAGGTAAATGATATAGGTGATGATAACATGATAAATTAAAAAAAAAGTTTAATTTTTTATTTTATTTTTATAAACTATTTATCCTCATAACTATCTAATTCTTAGTTAATTTTGACTAACTGAACATTAAAAAAAGAATATTGGTAAAATAATATTAGAAATATGAAACCGACCAAAACTCAAACGCATATTCACTGATGTATTCTATGTTTATGCATTTTTGAGACATTCCAAAATTTATAAAATCCGTTTTATTTTATAAACACACTCACATAATATCACATAGTTTTAGGTACAGAATACACAGTTATTTTTTCCTGACGGTAAAAAAAGTCATCCAGTATAAAATGGCAAACTGACTGACTAGGTGATATATCAACGCGAAGTCCTAACCACCGGACCTAGGGACTTAGAATTTTGCAAACGAATAACTTATAACTACGCAAGGTTTTTTGGAAATTGTGGGATTAGAATAGACATATACAAACAAAGGCGTAAGTGACTTTGTTTGTTGATTGTTTTGTTACGCTTTCACGTCTTACAACTCTACCAATTATCATGAATTGTAACACAGATGTTGTCTACGGTTCAGAAAAGGACATATATCCAGAAAAAAGTACTGTTTCCGCGGAAGAAAAATATCTCTAAAGAAATGGTCGCCGGCATAACAACTCCGCTTACTGGATGTAAATAAATTGCACTATGATGCCTGTACTGAAAAATGAACAGAGACCAGAAGGACATCTAAAATCCCTAATAAAATTTAAAAATCGCGAGTTATATTAGGCTATCTTAAAATAAATACTGTTACCTTTGTTTATAAACTGTAATTTTATGGTAATAGTCATAACACCTTACTAAAATATCTTTCATGATTACTACTTAAGGGATTAACACCACCCAAGTGCCTAAAATCTCGAATATAAAAATCAAATTGTCAGAATACCTGTTACTAAATCTAAAAATTTTAAATACGATATGCTAGAAGAGGATTTAATAAACATCTTGAATTGATTAATTTTGATTTTACATTAAGTCCCTTGGATTAAAACATGCACAAAAAAGTGTCTATTTTTTCATAAATTGCAAATGTTCTCTTAAACGGCACAAGCTATTTCATTACTGTTTTCACACAAAACAAGATTTTGGGAAATATACATGTTTTGAATTGAAAGTTTTATTTGAAAATTCTCCTTGCCTTTGCGGCAACGAGCCTTTAAGGCATTAATTTCTTAAAAAACATGTTTATCCGATTTTTAGAGGTCATCCGCACGCGCGAAATTGTATGGGCGCGATGCGTCAAGGTCATTCGAGCGTGTTAAGGCCTTAAGTGACACTGCAATGAGCACATTTTAAACCGCGGTTTATTTTTATGTTATCGGACTAATAAAAAGTGCGTCAATGTCTCGCGCTACAACCTATACAATACGTATGGAATATAAGTTTAGCGACTTGCTTAAAAATATTGTTACGGTTTAGATAAGTGCGTCAAGTTTTATTTTAATATTGTAATTGGATTACGTTTTAAGTTTATATTGTCCCTTATTTTTAAATCTAGATTAGCGCGAGCGTATCCGCGGGCAAATGCTAGTAGTATGATAAATATTTTCTGACTTCCAAAAATAGGACTTAAAAAGTTATGTAAAAGAAGGCACACCCCTCCACACTAGCTTTAGCCAGTTTATTTAATTTAAATCATGCGTTATGATGTTTTGTTTACTTTATTACATAAGCTACTTGTACATATTGTATTTATGAAGTTGTTTTATTTTAGCAACAGAGCATTAATTTCATACCATGGTTATTTAAATGGAACAAAATAATACACCGTGAATTTTTAATTACCCGAAAAAATTAACTGACATACTCAGATATCGATATATACATCGAATTTGGCGAATAAAAAAAAAAAGAGAAATTTATTTAAAAGATCCCTAAAATTCCTTAAAAAAATGCACCATAAAAGTCCTGCTAATTCAAATAGTAATCATTATCATTCCAACATTAAAGGAACCAAAATCCACCTAATTTGGTCGCGTAATATTGGCGTACGGAAGGAATAACTATGAATGTTTTTTTTTTCATTCATAGTTATTCCTTCCGTACGCCAACGCCGTACGCCGTTCCGTTTTTTTATTCGCCAAATTCGATGCATATCGATATCTGAGTATGTTAGTTAATTTTCTCGGGTAATTAAAAATTCACGGTGTAGATAAGTATTTTTTTCAAAACAAAATATTAGTGTGATAATAATAATATATCAAATATAGATTGCGACAAGGACACATAATCCTTAAACCTGTCAATATCGATTGTCAGTTATGATGAACAAAAGAGAAAATATTCAATATGTTTCAGTGTCACTGAAAGATAACAAGTAGGTAAGTAAACTACGTAAAGTTAAAGATAATTCATTTTTATTTATTATTTCAAATAAAATTGTTTTATTAATACTAGGTATTCGCGGTTTTTTAGTTATTCTTTTACTTTAAAGGCTTTATTTCCTTTAATTTACACGCATTTATTTTATTCTACTTAATTAAAATATGTCATGTTTCGTAATCTGTACATGAAAATATATTATAATATGAAAACGCATAACTTTTATTCCTAAAATAAATTTAATAAGAGTCCATTTATGTTAATTGTTTTTTGGAAGAGCCATTAATTGAAATTAGTGGCTCTTCCTATTAGTGGCTATTATTATTATTCAGCTAAGTTTCTATTGTACGGTTCTCATTGACAAGTTAAATTTCGTAAAATAGCTTCATTTTTAACATACGCGCCAACTACTGTGTAGCAATGGAGCCGATAAAGATCATTAAACTATTATATTAACACACAAATCACCACTGTCAAGGACATTGTCTGTGTCAACAGTGTATTTTCATTGCCATTGCTATTAACATTGTTCATCCATGCATTTAACATTGAATGAGTGTGATTTACTACTTGATATTTTGGCTAAATTAACCTTAATCCAAACAACCGCGTAAACTATTGTTAAACACGTAGTTAAATTACCCGAGAGGTAATTCTACGAACTGATATTACCATGTTCAAGGAATATTGTGTTACCTGCTTTGAAGTTAGATAACTTAGTAGGCATCCCCAGTTTGACTTCAACCTTCTAAGTTCTCAGTTATTTGACAGTAATATCTGGTTTGAGTTCACTTCAGTTTCCTAGTTGGGGTATAGTATGATCCTAGTTCGACCAACAGAAACTTATTTAACAGTAATAGAAGTAGAAGTAATTATTTAAAGGTACATTAAAATTTGATTTTAATTGGAAACGATCCCAAAATCTGTTTTCAGAACAAAGTTAACCAGCATTAAAATGTAACTGCAACCACTTAAGGCTGAATCCGTTTGACATGCCCAGACGACGCGAAAAAACAAACGCATCCGACATAAAAGAAAATAAGGACCGAATCACATTTAACCGTCAGCGCATTAAAAGGACGAGCCCGTCACCAAAGAGATGAGCTAGCTCACGCTAAAAAAGTAAAATAGTTAAAAAACGCTGTTGAATATTTAACGCTAGGAAACTTATACGTATTTTTTTACTTCTTGACATAATATGCGTATCTTTATACATCGCTATTGGTTGCAAGATTGTGAGTTGTTATCTGTACCTTGGACATTTTTTAACCTTCAACAAAGACCAACTTGATAAGGAAATCGTTAAAAGGATACAACTTCGTTTGTTCAAGCTCCACCATGCGTGAAAATCGAACTATTCAAACAGTCCAGTCAGTAATATTATACGTAACCGAAGCATAAGCACTCATTGAGGACGTTGTATTGTGTTATCACGTAGTTAAAATCCAACTTGACGTTTGTGGCCTTTTAAATCTCGCTTCCTGTAGCTGGATAAAGACGGTCAGTTTTTTGATAGAAGCACTGCACTTTCTGTTCTGCCTTAGCTAGCTACCACGGAATGTTGCTAAATCTTCCGAGACGCTATAGGAAATGTTCTCTTTATCTTACACCATCCCGTTTCCGAAGCCGTACCTTCCGCCCGCCGTTCCGCCTCGCGAACTACACACCGGAACAGAAGGGGATTTATTTAGAATAAAACATGGCTACATTTTATGTGCACTTTTAAAACATTTGCACACGATTATCTCAATTGAAATGAAAATATAAGCCAGCACTTGGCAGGGGTCTCGGTATATTATTTTTAACTGTCCATTACTCATGAGTTGGTCTTTAATATATTGCATTTGTTGGAGCTTTATTAAGTAAAACAATTTGGCTTTTAAAGGTTGCAGTTTTAATGCGTGGAATACTTACTCAAATACACACAATTAGATGCTGTTTAAGAATCTCCAACTATTTCATAAAAAAGAAAAATCTTCATTGAAGGTAATACTAGCGTCATGACGCTATTTTTATTGCTAAGAGTATATCATATTTTTGTAGTTTCCCATCGTTTAGTTCAGTTATATTTATCTACAAAAGCTAAAACTTTCGTTACGATATGTTTGTTTTGATATGTTTGATCTTTCGGCTGCCCGCTCCGCGCACCGTGCCACCCGATAGGGCATCGGAAACGCTCAGGATATATATACGAGTAAATAATGCATAAAGGTCACGAACCTCAAACACCGTGTATAGAGGTAGTCCGCAAAACTGCATCGCTGCATTGTTTTGTCGCGTGCAGATGGGCTGGGCTCACCATCAATCACCAGCTGCAAATTGCACATGGCCTTCGGAATGCGTCCTGTGCCATTTGTGTGCCGGGCCAGGATTAGGAGGCATTAGTTGAATCGAATTCTCTGCTAAGCGCTCTGCGGGGCAATGTGTTTCGGTATCCACCGCATTCTAATGCACTGATCGCTTGACGATGTACGAATACGTTCGGCCGGTTTGAGATTCAATTTATTGGTTAGGTTTAGATATTTTTGTAGTATCAACTTTGCTAGAAATAAATTGTATACGTATTTGACACAACATAAATTTGTATACAAAATAATGAAAATGAAATAGGTTTTTTTTTGTAAATAATTGGCTTATTTATTTTTTCTTTTAGCTAATAGCTCATTTTAAACAACAGCTTTAAAACGTCCGAATTTTTCTTTCATACCACTGCTTTGGAAAAGATTTGCTTAGTATGCTTCATGATCAGAAACATAGTTAAACTAACCTTTTTCGATTGTCAACTATAGCATCGTGTCAAATAGTATAAAGATTTAGGTATTGAAAATTATTCTAACTGTTACATGTTTAGAGCACTTTTTCTTTAGACGATAATGTATGGCGTCAAATTCTCCGTTTCGAATGTAGCGAATTCAAGTCTAATGCAGCAACGGCCTGAGGACATCTAAATTTTATCGGGATTCACTTAATTTAAGTTTCCCAATTCACGCTTCCTGCAGAACCGGTCGACGATAAATAATGGTAAGTTACGTCTCGATTTTAACGATTTTGCATCGGATTTTAATCTTTTTTAAGTTTGCAAGGGTCACGTTCGATACGAAAATTGTTAAATTGTGCGATTAAACGATAATTCTTAGGCGTTATGAATTCAAGACCTTCGTTGAAAATCATGTATACAAAATACAAAGATTGCTAAGAATAAGAAAATTAGGTCAATAATTGTGAAAACCCTTTTTTTAAATGTTTTAGCTAAGTGTCGATTTACATATCGTTCAACTAATACTTCAAACATACAACGATTATACTCGTAATACGCTAACGCAAACAACGATTAATATATAATATTAATTATTATCTTACAGCAGGCTTATTTTTGTAGCGATAATAACACTAAGTATTCAATACTCATAATTATGAGACTCATATTTTTTTTTTTCTATCGCAACAAAGTTGTATCGAGATCCGGTGTCCATGAGTCGTTACGATAAACAGTTGATAAAGTTATGATCTGTAAGATCCTAAAGAAACAAAATAATATTATGTTCCTATTATTTTATTAAGTCAAAATTATCTTAGCCAGAAATAACTAACATACTTTTAAAAAACTTCTAAAAAGATATTTTTTAGCTTAACCCATTGCACAATTTTGTATCTCCTTTTGTTTTTTCATGGTATTATATAATGATTATATTGACTTTTTACATTATTTCAGAAGTTACTCAGAAAACAGGAAAAAAATTCTATAGAAAGTAGTGTGTGTATATTTTTCGTTCCCGACCGGGACTTTATTCCACCCGTGTGAAGCAGGGGACTCGCGCTAGGTGTAAATTATACTTGTTACGCCCACAGTCCATTAATATGAGTTAAGCTGGGTGTCCATGTTTATTAGTTCATTAAATTAACGTTGGCAGTGCTTGATACAAATCTTGCCGGATCCCTTAAGACCTAAAAGCACATTCGGTGTATTAACAGTGTCACAGACAGCTTTGTTTAATAGACACCGCGTTAGATTTTTGTAAATACTTAAAAATGTGTAAATTTGAAAAAATAAAATTTGAAACCAAACGAAGTAATACTGTTGTCTTTTATTTACGCGAACACGATACATGTAAATGAAACTACTTTTACGGATTATTTCGCGATTTATTAACATTTTATTTAACCTGACGTTTCGAACACTTTACAGCGTTCGTGGTCACAGGTAGACTAAGGTGTTATTCGTCTTTACAATATTTTGAAAAAATATAAACTACCGTCACTCATTTAATATTAATTTGTGTTCCTATCTACGCAAAAAGAGCTGACTGTATCTAGAGGTCTTGCAGTGCGGGGCCTAGCATGGGATTTCGTTAAAACAGGATCCCATGCTGGTGGTATTTTCCAACCATCTTCTCTGTTGAAATTCGGGTGTCTTCTAATTTCAATTGCCTCCCGCAACATGCGAGGAACAAATCGTCGTTCTCTTGCAAGGACTTTAGGCTGGTCAAATCGTATGAAATGGTTGGGTGTATCTAAGGCATGTTCACACACTGCAGACTTAGTATTCCGTCTATGTTTGATGTCGGCTATATGTTCTTTTGTCTACTATTTTTCATATTAAAATAGTTTATACATAAATTTTAAATATTTTAAGTTTAATTTACTGTACACCAATGACACATTATTTTTAGTGGCTCTCCAAAACATGCTTACAGAAATAGCGACGTGACTATATTTTTGTGTAACTAAGTATTCAATTTTAGAATTCGTCTTAATTTGATACTGCTATTACCTACTAGACTAGCACATCAAGATGTCTATTGCGCTTAGTTGCCTGTGGTGCATACAATTTGTTATATCAGTGTATGTTTATTAGTTAATTACAGGTGTTATTAAAATGATTCCTTGTATTACCACTATTGTGGTTTTTGTGCAAAATGGGGGAGGGGAGTCTTCAGATCAAAAGGACGCAAATAATAATAATAATAGTTCATCGATCCTACTAGGAGTATTATTGTCAAAATAGCTGTGTTTGTCAGTCTATCTGTCAAAAGTTGTGCCTCCATCTGACTTTGTGTTCGCGTTGAGTGGTAAATTTTTAGTGTTCTGTAGTCCTGACAAGGAACCCTTATAGTTTCGTCATGTCCGTCTATCTATCTGTCTGTCTGTCCGTCCGTGGTTTTGCTTGGAGACTGTTAACACTAGAAAGCTGTAATTTTGTGGAGATATGTAATATCAATCGCCCTGACAAAGTGGTAGAATAAAATTTTAAAAATATTTTTTTAGGGTCGCTCCCATACATGTAAATGACTTGGAAATGTTTTTTTGGTGCGGGGATTCGGTAAATAGGTTAAAAATAACTTAGGGGTTGCTAAGACTATTTTTCGATTTAGGGATCCGTTTGCGAAATATTTAATTTTAAAGTGCTAATTTTTGTTCGAGTAGCCCGACGCACTTGGCCGGTTATATATTTAAATGGATTCATAATTTATTATGTTTTGTCTCAAACACACTGTTTAAATTTGAATGTGTACATGACTGTACTACTAAAGTTTTTTCTCAAAAAAAGTACGAAGTAGATTCGCAGACTTAAAAAAAAGAATCTGTATACACAAACAATTTCTGTCTTTTGAACGGTTGCGGCGCTTTTCACCGTTTCCATTGACGGGCAGACAGGTGCGTTGTAGAAACTTGTTCAAAGACGAACTTTGCAGACGAGAGACGTCTGCGTTCAACTCACACTTTTTACTTACTTGTTCGTCGACTATTAAAATTTCACCACTCATTTACCTCTGCCAGAATTACCCATGCGTATTCTCTTTTCTTAGTTCTTGTAGTTGTTTATTAGAAATCAAAGGAGGCATCTTTATTACAGTAAAAGTCTCTGTCACTGAAATCTATATATTTTTTTAGTGAAATTAGGCATAATTAACATGACTATTTATTTGTATTGTACAAAAAACTTGTTGCAAAATAATAGACAAAGTGAGAAATGGACCGATGACCCATGATTTATGGCCATTAAATAAAAAAAGAAGAAGATAGACAAAGTGACGGCTTATTTAAAAGGGCGACCTAGTGCGACATTCATAATCTAATATTTTCCAGGCTTGGAACTCACTGCTCAGCAATAAACTTACTTTCCCCTTCAATTTAATTAGTGTTTCAGTAAACAATTAAAACAATTATTTCGAAAGGTCTCCATTTAATCACTTCTTGACTTACCACATCTCTTGTACTTTTTAGCGGGTTGTGTCGTGACGCTAGTGACTAGAAAGTCAGTTTCAATCTTAGCCCACGGGCTATCAGGCAGTCATTTAAGGTTTTAAAAGCATTTATATCTTTAAGTGTAGTGTGCATTTAGCCGATCCTTAAAATTTAATTGAAGTCAGTATCTAACGAAAGATCTAAACAAGGGCGGGCCCGTGCTCCAAATTAATGAGCATTTTTAAGTTTTAATATATTTTTATATTAGAAAGTGATTTATTACTAAATGATCTGAATAATATACAATACATCACAGCACAATGAGTGAGCAAATATTTTTAATGTTTTGTAGGTGATTATTGCGGCCTGTTTGCTTTAGCAACCGATCATATTTATCAACAACTTTATAAGATATCCATAACGAATTACATATATTGTTATGATCTACATTGTAATCTTGACAGACGTAATGGAGTAAAAGTATTTAATCAGTATCTCGCTCGGATCAATAGCAACAACAAGTTATAAGATGAAACATACTTACCTACATTTTACTTAGGTACAACTTCTATGTAAAACCATAACCTTGCAAGTATACCTAAAACACAAACACAAGGTGGAAAGACGACTTTGGTATAGGTTGCACGAAGCTGCTGAATGCAGGCCGCTTCTAACCGGCTAATCTGGAAGTCATTGGGGGAACCCTAATTATACACCAGTGGACGTCGTATAGCTGAAATGATGTTAATTATGAAAAAGAAGAAAACCTGTTTTATTTATTAAGTTATTCCATAAAAGTTTATTAAAAGTCAGCTGATAAACATTTTTATTTTTTTTATTTTATAGGGTTCTGTGAGCTTTCGGATGTGTAAATAAACTCGTAATTACAAATTAGGCCTTCATATTTACTAGTACCTCAATTCGTAGTTCAACCATTAACTTTGTAATAAAATATTAAAAAAATGATTTAATTTCTTGTAAATGATTTTAATTAGGTAGGATGATGAAGTTCCTTCTTCGTAAACTACAGTAAGTTTATGGCAGTGTTGAATCTCCTTCGGACTTTAGTGCTGTCAGCTGCATAGCTTACTCGAGTGATTAGTGCGACTGTACACTGTAGTTAACTGTTTAGAGCGCGTTCAGAAACATACTCTGGTTGTAGACTGGCATTTCGTAATATATTATATTTTTTACAAAAAAACCTTTATTAGGTTTTTTTTATAAAAATGGGTTAAAATAGCTGTAAATTTTTAAATATGATATATTTTTCAACCAAATAGAGTGCTATTTGGTTTATTGCATGAGTATTTTTTGACGAAGTGGTGAAATGAGTATTGTAACAACATAAAGATAAATTAACTATTCATATTTTTGTAATCCATATTGCACATATTACCGGTAACATTGAAAAATGATAAAAATATTTCACCAACTAGTGTTATCTAAGACTCAACTAATCTTTAAATTCCATAAGTCTAAAGGCCGCTGATAAGTCCATTACATCAGTGGTACGTATTTTGTTGTGACTTGCTTATTATTGCGTTTGAGTTTTAATGTAAACTTGACCTATTTTTTATAAAATTTAAAATAAAACTATGTTATTCTACAAAGGTATGTTTATGGTATTATTTTATCACCATGTTTTATTTTTGTTATGCTCAGTCAGTTAGTTAGGGATAAAACTATACCTCCTGGTGTTTTTTGATTTATGTGATAAATAAACAAACCCACATTTTAGTAATATTAATCGTCTACATATACATTTATTTTATCTTTTGGTAATAACATTACACTTAGATACATCATTTTACAACTAAAAGTCAATATATTAAAAAATATAGCAATCTAGAGCATTTTCGTGTATTTTTTAATTATCTCAAAAAAATCCTCGTCATAACTTACAATAGTATATTACTTATAACAACCAAAGGCAAGATATTAAATAAGCCTTGCCAAACATTGCAACCATACTCCGTTTCCGAGCGTGCATCCTGTAGTGTTACCAGGACCAATAATTGTAGATCAATGAATGGGTCAGGAGCAGGAATCGCTGACACGTCCCGTAAAGGGGGAGTTAGGGGAGGGGGGAGTGTAACTTGCAGTGTTGACACACTCCTGCTGACTCCTGCCCACTTGTACATGCAAAGATGTTTACAACATAACATGGGCTGGACTTAAATAATTAATGCGGTAAGAAACTAGCTAAACACGTTGTCGTCGGGTATTCTGGGGGGTTCACTTTTGAATATTCAAAGTATTGTTTCGGTTTTCACGTGGCAAAAGACTCTAAAACTGAACTAACCCATTTAGGTCAAATTAGGAGTTAAGTAAGTAACCCAGTTAGGAGTCAAAGTACGCAATGATAAATTCATTTAATTCGTTTGAGTAATTAAGTAAATTTTTATCAGTTTCTTTTTTATTATTATTTTAAAATGCAGGGCATTATATCAGCAGTTAGATATTTTATAACTCAGAAAACAAATAATCTACATGTTAACCCAAATAAATTATCTAGATGCGTTTATAAATGTAATAGTGTAGTAATACGGCAACAGCTAGTATTTATTAAACTACTTTTAGTTTCATAACTTACCTAATAACACATTTTTATTTATAATAATAGGTCAATGAAATGAACATTATGTAATTGGTAACTGAAATACTTGTATAAATGTGTTATACTGTATATCAACTGCGTGCATCTATTTAGGTAATCACGTGAAATATAATCAAAATATGTGAAAAAGATAAAAAGAAACATGATAGTATCAATAGTAGATAAAAAGATATTCTTTATTGCACATCATTAAAATAAATTAGAGCTTACATTAATTACAGAATGATGCTCAGTTTTGTCGGTTTTATCGTTATAATGCTATACAAAGATATTGTTCAATTACCCATTTTTCCAATTTCGAAAATGAAGTTTCTTGATTTCAGTTTGTCTTATTCTTTTAGCCTTTTAGTAAAGTAGAATTAGTGTGATTTGGATTTTATAATTAGAAAATTGGCACTACATATTTGGCTACAACTTTTATGATCCAATACTTTATAAAGTTATTATAAAATTAATCTGCTTAGTCAATATCTGATATATACCATCTTCCGAAAAAACAACTTTACAGGAACTCAAAATATGACCCTTGTATATTTTTATACTGGCTATTTATTGTAGGTAGGTAGGTAATACACAGGATTGCGAAACTTCTTTTACGGCACGGTGAACAAAAGAGGCGGTAATAACTCCCCCGGCACCACCGCCACTGGGCGAAGTACGGACAACAGAAACGGCAGTCTACGTTCTTGAGTGGGCAAGCCATTGATAGCCAAGAAGGTGTGCAGTTTTGGAAGTTTTAAAAACGAAACTTTTCTGACGCTACTGCGGAGTCCTGTAAAAAAAAACAGATATTACCTACACAATCTTAGATTTTATAATATTCTGTTACAACGTAAGTAATATTAATAATTTAATTCCGTTTTGGCATAGTAGTAACCAAACCAAACGGTTTGCACATAGGGAGCCAATAATAAAATTGCACACAAATAATATATTTGGTTGCCTATTCACGCAGATGCCACATAGTAAACAATAAATTAATGCCATACAATCGTCATGTAAAAAAAACAAAGTAAGCCACGTCTGAAAAAAAATTGCTGCTACTCAGCTATAATCTTAGAGAGAAGAATAGTTTTTTTGAGTAGCTGACTCAGATTTTTAGGAATGTTGTTAATGAATTTTTTGAAATACTTTTTCTGGTTCTTTATTTTGGTAAATTGTGCACGAATTTAGGTTGGCTCTTTACTAAAAGCTGCAATGGCTATAATAAAAAAGGTAAAATATGTTTTTCCGCAAAAAATAAAATATTATTTATCAATTTTGATAAATCTTATTGCGCTAGCAAATATTTAGCATACGCAATATGCTAGTAATAGAAAATAAGGATATTTTTAAACGAGCTTATTTTAAATATTTTATATCTTCCAATCGCTTTTGAAGTTATTATTGTTTGTCATATCTTTCGATTTGACTTCTGAGTAAGCACCATATAAAATACGCCGTAAATGGGTCATTTGCGATAAAACACGTGTGCAACTCTTTGTTATACTTAGTCGAACCACTTTACTTATCAGTAAATTGAACTTTGTACAAGTATGCAGCGATGTAAACAAGCCATCATAAAAATAATCTAACGTAAGGATAACATTTGGACAGGCACGGACGTAAAAAAAATACGGACGTAATATCACATTTAAAAAATGTGAAGCATGCAAGGTACTACAATTTCGTTTGTTGTACATGATCTACACTCACACATACACACAGGTACGACAACCAGCCGCCATTTCGCCCCGAGTGACGGCGCCAGTAACTCGTAGTAAATGCGTTGGTTGCGTCAACGATTTATTTTTCAAAAATGCCGTCTTGTGTTGTTAAATCATGTAAAAACTACATGAGTAAACGTAAAAAGTCACATGGAATCACTTGGCATACGTAAGCTATTACGATTCGTGATAAAAAAAAAAAATGTTTTAAATACTTTGGTGAGAATTCTAGAGGTAAAATGAAACAGTGTTGTCACTTTATTTACGGGAAAATTACCCTAAAGGTGGGGAAATCTATATTTGTATGCAACAAACTATGTATGTGACTCCCTGAAATCAGAATCAGATTTCGTCAGTTTTTGGGTACCGTTTCTCAAAAGTAAAATAAAAGATCCCCATACTTTTAATATAAAATATCTCTTACGCATATCATCATATTTCTAAAATAGAAAGTATTTCCCGTACATTAGACAACAAAAGACAAGTGTACAAAAAGTTGACACAACATAAAGGATTTTAGCGCATCTTTATTAATTATAATTATAATATACGTACTTAACATTATAATTATACCATTATGATATATGATGTAAACGTATTTTTGATTTTTAACCCCCGACGCAAAAGCGACGGGATGTTATAAGTTTGAAGTGTCTGTGTGTGTGTGGCTTCTTAGCTCCCGAACGGATGAACCGATTTTGATTTAGTTTTTTTCGTTTGAATGATTAATTAGTCGAGAGTGTTTTTAGCTATGTTTGATGAAAATCGGTCCAAGATGGCTGCCGTAACAAAATGGCGGATTACAAATTTTTATTAAACTCCCTCAATATGGGTATCCAATGAAAGGCCTGACTAGTAGAATTTTTATCCTTTTTCAATTACGTATTAAGCGTCGTGGGGTTTTCAAAATTTTTCAATTTTACTTTTTGTTATTAAGGGGTAAATTTTATAGATAGTCATAGCCTTATCACTATTATTGTCATGTGTAAAAATATATTTCTTAATACGTAACAAGTGTTTTATTTTCTATCACAGTGATCATAAAAAATATGTTTGGTAGGTCAACATAGATCAACCGTTTATATGTCTGTTAAAAAATATATGTAAATTACATAAGTTAACTGAGATCGATTGGTACCACCAAACAGCAGGGGAATTGATGGTTTATATAGCAACCCTTAAATCACGCACACAGCCTAAACGGGCGGCCATTATTATGCTTCACTTATGGTTAGACGAGGTTACGTCCGTATTTTTTTTACGTCCGTGTGGACAGGTATATAAATAAAAATATTATTCAACCTTAAATTATCTTGTTCTAATTTCGCTAATGACTCAATTTTGCATTTTCAGTATTTAAATAAAATCCGTAGTCTGTAACTACTTTATTATTACCTCATTTTTTCATGTAGAAAGTAGTTACCTCAAATTCTAAACAATTTTCAATGGTTTCCCACTTTTTTGTACAGGGTGTTTATAGCAAGCCAAAACTAGCCCATGTTAACATATGCATATAAATAATAAGTGCAATGTAAAGTCAGAATTTTGATATCATTATTTTAAAAAAAATCCATACAAATTGGATTCTAAAAATTATGATATGTATGAAAAAAAAAGATGATATAAAATTTCTGACCTGACCATACTAATATATTTATATGCATACCTAATACCTATGTTAACTAGGCTGGTTTCGGCTTGATATACCCTTTACCAAACATCCTGTATAAACTTTGGTAATATACATTTTAATAAACATTGTAAGGTGGAATTCAGTTTTATTTTCTAAATAAAAGCACTAATATTTAACAAACCTATAATACTGGAAATCTGTTCCCTACGTTTTATTTGCAAGCAATAAACTGACTCTTGATCTTTTCATTTCCGATACACAGTGACATATTCTATAACGGTCCATACTTTTATTACTTTTCAATACTAAAGTGGGTATAACTCAAATAAACCACATAACGAGTGTCTCGTAAGTACTTGTGTAAGTTCTTTCTAGTGCCAGTAATATTGCGCGTACGAGGTTCATATTTAGGGCAACCATATTTTTGGTTTTCTTATGGGACACTTGTAGCCAATATAGGTAACAACGAAGTCTTAAAAAAAAGTACGGATAATGTAGTAATTTGACTTTAAACAATGGAATAGATTAACCTAAAGTCTCTTAACTTACTTCATCATTTAGTAATCTGAGTTCGTATTACCGCCCACTGTCGGACATCTTACGAAATCGGGCACATTTTTTAATTTCGTGGAAAAATTAAAATTATTCCTCCCAATTTCCGAAAGAAAGACTGAGGAATATCCTGCTATTACTTTTGACAAGTGACAGATCATGACAGATGTCAAATGGCGCATAAGTCTCAATTCTAGCCGATAAATGTAACATGTAGAATTTTCAACTTTAAATCTTGGGCCTGAAGCCTTTTGTCCTTTCAAATGGACGGTTGGGTCTTAATGAGTAGTGAGTTTTAAATCTGTCTGGGCCTCACGAGGCTATAAAATGTAATCAATAAAGTAGAACCTCGTAACTTGTTAGCAAAACCAATTATTAATTAAGTTACATTGTAATAATGTTAGAGTCCATCAAATCACTGAATGCGTGGTCATGAAATCCTTATTGAGTAATAAAAGTATGGGAACCCAGAGTGCACTCTGCCTGGTTCAACTAACTCGAAAATAGATCGTTCCAACCACTATCACAGAAAACCATTGTTAAGAGTTTTGCACAGAAGTTGAAAACAGTTCGGTTTTCATAAGAACAGAGTTCTTTTGACGCGAATACCAAATTTTTTGTGATGATTTTTATTTTGTAAAATTATTATTAATAATGTAATTAAAACGAAGAATATTATGTTTTATGGCGTATTTATTGATTAAAGAATTTAGTACGTACCCACATATTATGTAATTATGAACGATGCATGCACTTACTAAAACAATACCTCATCGTGTACCTAAAGTACTACTATGCCTCAAGCTTGCCAAGGCATGGGCACCTTCATGCCTTCAACGTGAAATCGGAGTTAATAATGTACGGCCTAAAAGGAGATCCAAATAGACTTACAAGTATCGGCAGTTTCAGTTGCAGTATAAATACCGCCTAATATAGACTTTTAGAATATTGGAAAACAGAGACAAAAGTATTAAGTAAGAATTAATTAAAATGTGATGTTTACGATACCCTGATTTTTTAACGGATAATGCGTAGTTCTGCGAACACACCGGCTTATGCAACTATACCGAAATAATCCGAGAACAATAGCAAACCTTAATGTAAAAATATAAGTGCCTATTTTAAAAACATACCTACAATTCGAAAAAAAATTGCTTGTGCTTTATAGAATAAATATAGCTGTTACTTATAAGAAAAAGGTTGTATCAAGATAATATTTAATATGTACACAGTACCTACGTGTATGTCGATAGTGTAATTTATATTACAACAAAAGACACCTATAAATTTAAAAAGCCCGTAATTAATTTGGCTTAAGCTGTTACATTTGTTTTAGGGATACACAGTAGGAATTTCAATAACTACGCAACAATAGCTCGACAAAAATAGAACAATAACCTCTTTGAAATACCTTCAGATCAAAAGATGCTATTAATTGATTTGTTATACCGATGATTCCATCCCATCGATCTTTTTTTTCGGTTTTGATTTATTATTTTGGTTTTGATCAAGTTACTTATTTGCCAAAAGACACCAGCATCAATAACTGAAATTACTAAAATCAATACACAAGTTAAAGTGTCTAATGTATTTATGCATATTGTATGCTATATGAAACAGGGTAAAAACATTTTTTTACCATGAAATAAAACAATAAAAGATGTGGCTTGTAAAACTGTTATTTTAATTATAGGTTCATAGGCTTTAACATTTAAGGAACTTGAAAATACTATAAAATAAAAAAGTACACTTTATTAACTAATCAATATAAGGTCAGATTTTATTTGTGTTCATCCTGTTAACCTGTGACTATATAGGTGAAAAGCAATCGTAAAAACCAATTTTCAAATGTGCACCATAAAAACTAAAAAAGTTAAAAATCAACAACATTGACTTCATATTGCATAAACTCGTCCTATCTTTGCTACGTTTAACCATCTGATTATCCGTCTTATTTCTTCCCCTTGTACAGAGCGACAAAGAGTGGAAGATAGGACGAGTTTATGCAATATGAAGTCGATGTTGTTATTTTGTAATTAATTTTTAGCTTTTTTAGTTTTTATGATAGACATTTAAAAGTTGGTTTTTAAGATTGCTTTTCACCTATATAGTCACAGGTTAACAGGATGAACACTAATAAAATCGGACCTTATATATACAATAGCAGAATTTACACATATAAAAAACAAAACACCTACCCTATTTACAAATAACATAAAATAAAATTACATTAAAATGATGTTACCGTTCACTTTCGTCTATGTCAATAGTACGTTGTGATGAATACGCGTATTAATACAGGTGAGGCCGGTCTCAGATGGCCGGTAGTGGTCGTCAATTATCCCGCAAATCTGAGGATAACCCGGGTTATTGTGGCCAACGCGATAATGTACTGCAAATTACTTGCATTAGGCTCAAGCCAGGTAGAGCCGGTAATTAGTTTGGTCAATGAGGGGTGAATTAATTAGATGACACCTACTCATGTGGAAAGCTATGTAAGTCTGGAACTGAGAAAAATTCTTATAATTGTTTCATGGTGATTATTACATACGATTTTTGAAACATACAAAATAAAGCAGGTTAAAAAACCGATAATACATTATTGACTTTGACTCATTTTAACTTAGTTTTTAAGCTACTTATTAAAAACAAAAAAGGTGTGAAATAATATTTATAGGAATTGACAATTTGTTTACAAATCACCAAATAAAAATACATTTTTTTATAAAAAAAGGGTGATTCAGTTTATATAGTTATTGAATTACTTGTTAATAGACAGTTATTTAAAAAATTGAAAGAAGAACCACTTTTAGATTTGATTAATAATACGTCTAACATTATGACATTACCCGCAGTGCATATAGAATTTACAAAATAATGGAACGAAGTTTTAGCTTTTAATTTAATTTTAAATCTACAAGTTAATGATTTCACAATAATATACGCACTGTATATTCATTTAAAAAGCTGTTTTGCAATGGAATAAGGTCGCTTTTCTCAACAAAACGCGAAATAGCATAGTTCGTACAGACAGGACCTCCGATGCAGTTGTTTAGCAGTGCTTGCCTCCTTAATAGCGGCTATTTCCCGTCTTGCCCGCCCAATGGCAGTCGGGCGATTTGGGTCATTGTGCCTCTATCTCTTGAAAAAAGGAGCGAAATAAAGAAAACATCCTTGCGCAACCAGTTGTGGCCTGAAATGATGAGGTCACAACTTTTTCTATAGCCAAAGAACATTTACATTTATTACTGCGTTAGAAAAATGTAAGACTCTGTCAAGGTTAACATATATTATAGCTATTTATAAACCAGTAGAACGACGAAATTGGATTTCGTTTTTATCCAGACGTCTTCTTAAGTTACCTAGTTGTTATTTACACGCGCGGATTACTTACACGTGTCGAAATCATATGTATTTGATGCTTAAGATCATTGATTCATCTACAAATAGACAAATTACTATTTTAATGTGTTTGTGTTAAAAAGAAACCCAAGATGAAACCGATGCTTAATCTAGAGTAAACCATTTTTTTATTTTACTAACCATTGCACAAGTCAAAGTATAAGGTTATTAAACACAAGCATTTATATGTATTTGTACGGGGATTTTGGCCGAGTAAAAATTATTTAGATAATAGCAAAGACATTGCGAAATACAATCATCATCATCATCATCAGCCACAGGACGTCCACTGCTGAACATAGGCCTCCCCCAGTGACTTCCAGATCGGCCGATTGGAAGCGGCCTGCATCCAGCGTCGTCCTGCAACCTTTACCAGGTCGTCTGCCCACCTTGTGGGTGGGCGTCCTACGCTGCGCTTGCCGGTACGTGGCCTCCATTCCAGAACCTTTCTGCCCCATTGGCCGTCAGTTCTACGTGCTATGTGCCCCGCCCACTGCCACTTCAGCCGGCTAATCAGTCGGGCTATGTCAGCGACTTTGGTTTGTTCACGGATCTCCTCATTTCTGATTTGATCTCGCAAAGAAACACCGAGCTTAGCCCTTTCCATAGCGCGCTGTGCAACTTTAAGCTTTCTTATCAGGCCCATAGTAAGAGGCCACGTTTCTGTTCCGTATGTCATCACTGGTAACACACACTGGTTGTATACTTTCGTCTTAAGGCACTGAGGTATTTTGGACGAGAAGATGTTGCGTAGTTTCCCGAACGCTGCCCATCCGAGTTGGATTCGTCGATTGACCTCTTTCCCAAAATTGGACCTATCCAACTGGATCACTTGTCCCAGGTAAACATATTTGTCAACAATTTTGAGAATAGAGCTCCCAACTGGTACTGGGTAGGGCGCAACATGGGCATTCGACATAATCTTTGTTTTGTCTATGTTCATCTGAAGACCTACCTGTTGGGAAACTCTATTGAGGCCATCGAGCATTATACCGAGGTCTTCCAGCGACTCTGCCATGACCACCATATCGTCGGCAAACCGAAGGTGAGTAATGTATTCGCCATTAATGTTGATGCCGAATCCTTCCCCTTCCAGGAGTTTAAAAGCATCTTCCAATGCGGCGGTGAACAGTTTCGGAGAAATAACGTCTCCCTGCCTTACGCCTCGCTGCAGAGGAATAGCTTTCGTGCTCTGCTCCTGTACTCGGACCGTCATGGTGGCGTTTTTATATAAACATTTCAGCACCTCGATGTACCGATAGTCAATATGGCACCGCTGGAGAGACTGTAGCACTGCCCAAGTCTCGATCGAATCGAAGGCCTTCTCATAGTCCACAAACGCCAAGCACAGTGGTAAATTATACTCTTCGGTCTTCTGTATAACTTGTCGCAGCGTATGTATGTGGTCTATGGTACTAAAGCCTTTTCGGAAACCTGCCTGTTCGGGAGGCTGGAAGTCATCGAACCTACGTGCGAGACGATTCGTGATGACCCTCGAAAACAACTTGTAGACATGGCTCAGAAGCGAGATGGGTCTGTAGTTCTTCAGCAAGGTGTTATCTCCTTTCTTGAAGAAGAGCACCACCACACCTCTGTTCCATGCCTCCGGCGTTATTCCCTCGAGAAAGACGGAGTTAAAGAGTTTCTGAAGGACTTTCAGTACCGGTGTTCCACCCGCTTTCAGAATCTCTGAGGTGATTCCGTCATCACCCGGCACCTTGTTGTTCCTGAGCTGTTTGAGAGCCTAATCTCATATAGGCTGATGTCCGGGATATCTTCGGTATAGTGTCGGGTCAGCTTAGCTATAGGCAGTTATACACCTTGGTCACTAAACCTGTTAGTAGTTCAGTCGCAGGGCTGGAACTACTAACAGGTTTAGTGACCGAGGTGTATAACTGCCCATAGAAATTTTCAATCTCCCACAAAACTTCGGCTTTTGTCGACATTATACTACCATCCTCCGTCTTCAACTTCGTCAGCTGGCTTTGCCCAATAGCCATGTCTCTTGCAAACACTTTGGAACCTTGGTTCCGCTCTATCGCCTCTTTAATACTATTCGTATTAAAGTTGCGGATATCATGTCGCAAGGACTTCCATATACGTCTATTGTGCTGCCGATATAACTTAGCGTCAACGGAGGACTGCAGTGCCATTGAACGTCGTTCTGCCATGAGTTTGAGGGTGTGGTCGGTAAGTTTTTGCGGTTTGTCTCTTCGACGGGGCTTAAAAAATTTCTTCAAACCTGTTGTTAATCTCGTCAATACAATATCTTGAAATACAATATCTTTGGATAATAGATGTCAAAGTTGGCACTTTCCAAATCAACAGATCAGAACCTGATAAAATGTCAACAATATTCTACAAATTCATTTTTGTGGCATTTTTTTTAGTCGAACACGAAGAAAATGGATTATAAAGATTTTAATAGGTTTATACATTTGTTCATCATTCACACTTATACAACAATACCGAGTAATACTTAATGTATAACTCAAGTAAGTTGGAAAAGCGTTAATTAAGTCATTCAATTTATACAGAGTGCTAACTCCTTGGAAGAGATAGTTTCGATGGTCTTAATTAGATTTATCAAATGAGAAATTAAACCTTAATTATCAATACAAAAGAAACATTTATAATTACCCGACTGCCAAACGAGGGTTATGTTTTAGAGTGTATGTATGTATGTATGTCTATTTCTTTGGCACGCCCTATAGCCTAAACCAGTTAACGGATTTTAAAATATTATGATATATCAATAGATTTGTCTCAATTGTGGAAGTTACAAGAGGTATGCTATTTCCCGAAATTAATAAACCGATTTTAAAACTTTCTTATATTAACTACGGGTCACATATTTTCAGTGCTAATAGTCTATTGCTAGTATTCAATACTTTATTTTCCAAAATTCCTACAGGAACCGGCAAAAAAACTCTGTAAAAATGGGAAGGAAAAACCGTTTAATGGATTTCAACATATGATATGTCATTAGATTCGTCTCAGTTGTGGGAGTGACATAGGCTTTGTTATTACCCGGAATTCCCATTGTTACAGGAATTAAACCGGAAAAACCGATTTCAGATACTACTTACTCGAGATAAAAACTTTTTTTTTAATGAAGAGTTACAAATAAGGCTTTACAGTTCATTGAAAAGTAGGACTAGAACACTACAAACTAAAAAGTCAAAAATAAAATAATTAATTAAAAAATCATTAACCCGACTGCGTAAAAAGTTAACTTAAGAGATGAAAATAAGATTTAAAGAATCAATTTGCAGTCTGAGGCATCCAATTCCATTAACAGCTTAATGATGAATAACTTGGTATGCACTGCGTTCATATAAATTTGATGCCTCAGACTGCAAATTGATTCTTTAAATCTTATGTTCATCAGGTTTTTTAATTTAATTTATTTTTATTACTTTCTTAAAGGCTTCAATATTTTTTTATTTCAATCGAACCTTGATAGCGGACATGTTTTCTAACAAGTGGTTTAGATTAAAGATTGGAACAGACACTAAAGATTGGAACACTTGTAAGGTACTTATTACAAAAATTGAGGATCAACTGCTTTCTTAATTTATTAAAAAAACAAAACTAATTTATAAACAAATTTTCGAAGAAAACAAACATTTCATAGGATTTATACGCCTCGTACACACATTCTCACATCTCAATCTAAGCCACTAAGTTAAGACATCAAGTATACAAAGCCGAACATATTTTATTTTGTTAAAATAAAAAAGTAGAAAGACATTCACAGTAAGACTCCGCATCAGTATTCCGCACACCATGCGACGGGAGGAAACAAATTCCCAAAATTGAATTTTAGGAAACGAGTTGAATACGACACGGAGTACACAAACTTGGAAAAGAAACGAGATTTTTATCATTTCAACAATGAATTTATTCTAGCTCCCCTTCTTAGCCCTTCGGGGTTGGAGTGACACTTTTTTTGTTTGTTTTATGGTACAAATTTTTACGTCGTGATGTTATATGCATGTCAAATAGTAGGTAAATTTATGATAAAAAATATTTATTAAATAGTGTAAAATAAATAGAAATTATAATCGTACCCTCTCGAGAGGTGAAAAATGCTATTTTATAGTAATTGAAGCCACGTAAACCAATTTTACCACCAAGCGTAAGATGTCTTCGTACAAGGTAGACAGACGACCTGGTAAAGGTTGCAGGAAGCCACTGGATACAAGCCGTTTTAAGCCGAACAAGCTCTAAGTCATTGGGGGCTTATGTCCAGCGGTCCACTGATGAAACGGAACTACTGCGGCTGAAATAGTAATAATTCTATCTGTGCTTGACTCGTATTGTATTGCGACAATTGAATTTATAAAAGATCGCGACTAAATTGTGATAAGTTCTTTAACGCAATAAAGAGAATATTAATATGAACAAAAAGTATCGAAGTCTTTTCAAACACGACAACTACACTGGCAACAATTAATTTAATACAAATAATAATATTGCAAAAATTCACAACTATTACATTACAACCCATTGTTTTTACTACTGACAGGCCTGTCTCACTCCCCGTGTAGCCATCAAAAACTACCTACGCGCGGCGACCTACTGCGGTGGGCTAATCCAGTAGGGACTCGCGAGCGAGCAGTGACGCGCGCGCGCCTATTTTCAAAATGGAAAGAAAAAGGAAACACGCAAAAAGATACTGTGCAGTGTGACGCTTAATAACTATAATATATGTTTATAAAATTACATTACTGGGTAGTGGTGCAATTTTTTCAGTAATTTATTATAAATTCAAGAGACGTGCCGCGAGACGTTGCCGCGACGACGTTAGATAGCGTTAGTAGCTTCTTGTAGCAGTCAACCCTAGCGCGTCACTCATTGAATAGATCGAGTGTAGGTTTAGGCTATTATGAATCGTAATCTAGAGTTATAAGAATGAGATTAGCTTGCAGTGGAATTCTATAGGTATCTAAACGAAATGAAGCTATAATCTGAGCCAAATTACACCGTATTGTTGAAGACATTGAGTAGGCATTTCTGTTGGCACCATTGCAGAGTCGGATTTCTGCAGTCTTTAGTATTCTGTGCTACTGACTAGTTTTCGTTAAAGCGGCTTATGCATTGCCACAACGCGGATTAGACTGTATTAATATATTTTTTATAAATTCGTCAATGACATATTGATAACACGGCAATTAAAAAAAACTCAACACTAAAAAAACAAAGCTTACCTATTCCGTAATAAAATAGGAACGTACATTTCATGAATTCATAGCTTAAGATTATTATATCACATAAGAGTAGGTAATAGGCTCAATGGCGAAAAGACCTCTCTAATTATAATACGATTCAATTGGCAATGGGCATAATAAAAATATACATACTTCTAAAGTGCTACTGAACTAAAGTCTATATTAGCACTTAAGAAGTATAATAAAAGCTTGAAAAACTTGGTTTGATTGCCATCACAAAACAAGTTTTTTCAAGCTTCTATTCTGTTTACAATAGAACAGAACTAAACTATTTTCATGAACACAAATTAATTAGTAAAAAATATGTCACAAACGCTTTTTAATTCCGACACACTTTTAATTAATTGCCCGGTTTATCCCTGGATGAGTGCGAATTCTTCCCTATAGCTTCCATCTCCAACTAGATTCCAAGATTAATACCAAGATTTTAAACTCTTATAAGTTTAAGTCCCGCGGAAGTCTCAACTAGCATTAAATTCAAGCCTTTGTGCAATTTAACAACTGCAGCTACGAAGATAATTCTCTAAAGTAGTTCAATGGTATGAAATTTCCGATTTATAACTTTTAACTATTCTACGACTGTCTTACATACCAACTAAATACGTTCATCAATCAAAGGACACAATGGTGAGAAAAACTTAAGAATCAGGTAGCACGGCTTCAAGATAAGTTAATCATTACAAGCTGAACTTACATTGTGTACCTACAACTAGCAGCACCGATGTTGAGCGCTGGGCGAAAGATGAACATTACGATTATGTGATTAGCTAGTGTTATGGCTTTGTGTCGTCACGTTCCGGTGTCAGCACGTTAAAAGAATTGCACCACCCCTTCTCTTCCTATGGGTGTCGTAAGAGGCGACTACAGGAGAACCGCCTTAAGAAAACGGGCGATGCCAAGCGTGGCGATTATAGCAAAATCCTCCTTTTGGAGAGGCCTGTGTCCAACATTGGAGGGATATAGGCTGGTGATGATAATTGGCTAGTTATGCGCCGCTTGCACCACTGGTCGTGATTGACTGCTAGCTACGCGCATACGCATCTCTGATACGATGATCAGTGACGCGTAAGATATGTTAAGCGATTTCCACTCTTTGCCCCGTCACTCAACATCGGTGCCGGGTGTAGACGGTCTCTTTTATGAGAGTTCAGTTTATAATAAAAAAACAAGTCTCTCTTACAATCAAACCAACTAAAACAAACTATAAGCAAAGCTTACAATATGCCGATAATGGATAACACACATATATACATTACTCTTACACTTAGATGCAAATTCGGTTGTGCTCATCTCAAATACAGCTGGCCCATACGAAATTCAAACTTACAATGCGATAAAATTAGAAGTAGAATAAAACTGACTATTTGATTTCATACTTGTAACTTTAACGTTATAGTTTAGTTTAGTTGAGTCGTTTATGTCGTCACCTAAAATCACATACAAGTTACATAACATACATTACATACTTAATTTACTGCATTATTGTATGCTATACATTACTTAATGAAAATAAATCAAGACGCATAATGGCATAATGGAACGAATTTGTGCCATACACATAAATTGTAATTAAGCAAAATTACATTGTTTTTTTGTTAGAACATGTAGGTTTAGCATCGATTGCGTCAATATTTGAGAATATAAGGTTTCTTCCCCTCGCACGCATCCAACCTTCGTTTCATTCGTAAAATCAAATTTCCGCCATCACAATCATTCGATTGGTTCACGGCTTTATGAATACACACGTTATATTTTGACCTTTATTTTGTGGCTCTTTTATGGATTTTTTAAACAAGAGGCATTTTTTCACACTTTTGGCCTTGTGCCAGTGGGAACTATTCTTATTATTTCTATAGGCTATTCACACGATTTTGTATGAGGTATTATGTGCTGATGAATCTAATAAAAGTTTTCTTGGAGTGAATATAACGATGGTAAGTAGTCCGTTTGATAATAAACGCAATTAAAGTTCAATCAGACACTGAAGAATTAGTTAGGCAATAAAGACAAGCAGAGCTCTAATCTCACTGAATAACATTGTCTATGATAGAGTAAAGCTAAAAGATCAGGAATTTTTTTAATTTTATCTGGTGATTATCACTCTACCTGATTGTAAAATAATCCGGTATTTTAATTAAATCTTTGAAACCAATCCGATATTAGGATTTTTTTATAAAATGTGGTTTACTTATACGCAACCATTTTTTGTTCCAAGCAATAATCCTATGCTATTACCACTATTCCGATACAACCACTTATAACTAATTTTGCGGTATCAATAGTCTTTAGAACTTGTTGAAAAACCTCAAGATTGTTGAAATATTGCACATAATTGCATCCCTTGCCTTAAGCGACGTTTAAAACCAACCCAAACATGTTTTTAATTCCAGGAACGGGCATAACTTCTCATTATTATAAGTTACAGATATCTAATTTAAACAGAAGACGATAAACTCGACTGGTAAAGTCGTGCGTTTGGAACTCGGTAGCAGATTGAACCAGATTGCACCAATAAGTTTGATGCAACTTAATTATGGGATGTTCAAAATTGTCCTCGTTAACTACGATAGATGGTAACATCAATAAAATTAGGTTTATGAACACTCAATTTTGGAGCTTTATTTTTTTTCTGTTGCGACTATACATACTATTTTGTTAATGAGATTTCTTCGTATTATCATTAACTTTGCATTATATGATTGGTTTGGAATAAAGAAAGAAACTCTTTGTTAATTATCTACTACTAATTTAATTATGACGTTGTTATTATTATTACTTTGATTCCTTACTTAACTAAGAAAAATAACATGATCATCTCTAATTCAGGTTAGTAGTTTATGTCAAAGGAATATCCCAACAAACTACACAGATAGTAAACCACCAGCCGTAAACGCGCGAGACGAATCTTTGTGTTAGTTGCGTTAATGCAACCGACTACACCCTTTGCACAAAACTGCAAGCAGAACCGCGCGCTCAACATAAACTGTATCTTTATTTGAGGATTTACCTATAGCTCAGGTGGTCTTTTAAATATTTCAAACCAAGTCTGAAGAAGACTTGGTTTTTTCTATTGCTTTATCTGGATTCTAGACGGCGTACGATTTGACTATATGGGGCAAGTCTGATTATTACATTTCCTATAGGGTTTTCTGACTATATTTTTCCGCACCACCGCGGCACCGGCGCTGAATAAACTCGGACATAGGCTTCTAAAAATCATATCAGCACTCGTACATACCTACAAAGGCGAGACTCCGTCTCTTCGAACTACCTTCTACCGCTGCTCTTAATTCAAACAAAGCAAGCTCAATAAACATTTGAAATAAGCCACAGTATAGTCAGACCATCAGTCGTTAGCGGGCGCGGCGTGTCGCGTTACAATTGATATTCAACCGGCGACACGCTGCCCGTGCACCGAAATGCAAGCGGCGCCGCGTGCCAAACATAAACTTCAGTTTCCGATTTAAAATACAAGTTTGCTACAAACATTGGCAAGTTTATTCTAAACTTTGATATTGCGTGTCGTAAAATGTAATATTTGCGTGATACTAATACACAACTCTCACTTCTCTTACTTGTATTGTTGTATTTAATACTAGCTGTGCCCGCAACTTCGTTTGCGTGGACTACAGGATGTATGGTGTTGCTTGTGGCCTACGTGAAGCACTCCGTTTTCAGAATGGAGTCTTTCACTTTCGAATTTCGACTGATTCTTTTCACCGTGTCTCTCCTCGTTTGGCGGTGAAATGAAGATTAGATTGAGCAGTTCCATTGGCTAGTCTCCGAAATGTATACGAAAAATAACAGATTTAATTTGGACTAATACAGACTGGTCACTATGAAAGCGTATTAATCCTCGCGCCTTTCTACCCGCCTTCTCCACTCTGGTGAATAAGTTTAGAATAGAAGGAATTGGATTTTTTTATATTATCTGCTTAGGACTTTTTTGAAAGACACTATTTACATTGAATATTATAAAAAATAAAGTTTAAAATAAAAAAAAAATTAAAACCGACTGCAAAAAATAAATTAAAAAGCAAAAAATAATATTTAGTAAAACATACATAATTAGTAATTTTTTTTAATCGGTACCAGCCATGGAGAGTTAAAAAGTGTTAATTCGCACCGATTCAAAAAATAACTGATAAGGTATATGTTACTAAATATAATATTTCACTTTATAGTTTATTTTTTTTTAAATTAAAACCCTTATTTTAATATCATTTGAATACACTTGAGAATCTATTATTATAAAAGTCATTTAATAAAATTAATTAATAAAAAAAATAAAAAAACCCGACTGCGTAAGCGAACTTAAAAGACGAAAACAAGATTTCAAGAATCAATTTGCACTCTGGGGCATCGAAATCCATATTACTTGATTCGACTTTTTCTACATGGATTTAAATTACTTAATTAGGTACTAACGCAGTGCATACCAAGTCAATCATCATTATGCTGTTTATGGATTTGATGCCTCCGACTGCAAATTGATTCGTTAAATCTTGTTTTCGTCTTTTAAGTTCACTTTTTACGCAGTCGTGTTTTTTATTTTTTTTTATTAAATTATTTTATTTTTGACTTTTTAGTTTGTAGTGTTCTAGTCCTACTTTTCAATGAACTCTACTTTTCAATCGACCCTTATAATAAAACTGTAACGGGTCGAATTCTTAGCCCTTTGTTGCTTAGCAATTTGGTTCAAATGTTTTTTTATTCTTAATTTGTAGCTACATTTTTTTTTAAATATTAGCGGTCTCCCTTAATTAATATATTCTTGGAATAGCTTGGTTACTCCCCCCAAAACGGTAGTAAGAATAGTAACTATTTTCGAAAAGAGTCGGGTAATTCATTACCCTTAGATTTGTAGGTTTTACTATATTATCACACAAAATCAAGCCTGGCGAGTAAATAGCACTGCCCCCCCATTTTCAGCGGTGGACGTCTTACGGCTGAAATCGTGGCACAAAATCAAAAGCCTTAATTAATTTATAATGGCCAATAAAAGATTTCCAAAATTAGTTTCGTTTAAATTATGTAAATGAACAAAAATCTCGAAAAACTAGATAACCGATTTATTCTTGGAATAAAATATACTCTAATTGCGAAATAATAATTGGTATTCGCAAAATATGCGAGTCCATTGTTCGCTTTAAAACATCCGCACTGAAATTCTACAAAACCGAAAAGGTCATATTCGGCGCACCGCTAATTTAGAACAATAAAAAAAATAGTTCAACGAAATAAAACGACCTAGCTATTAGAGCGAAACATTTACGATAAACTTCGAAATAACTTTTCCTACAATAGACTTTGGAGATTATTGAAAGTTTGTGATAGTTTCCGAATCTTTTGCTAGCCCGAACGATATAACGTGGCTTCCGAATAAGAGTTCTGTGTTTGTGTTAGAAACTTCTACATGATGGCTATTAGTGACATCACGAAATAGCTTCTTAGTAGCTTGAATAGACGATTTATATGACAACACAATCTTTCATCGTAACTCCTAATTAAGGCTTAAGTACTGAGCTTTCGAACTAAGCTAGATAATCTTACAAAAATATTTGTATGTAACATCCATGTTTCATCTTAAACCGCGGACTAGACCGCAACAGTGATCGCGATCGCAAAATGAGCATAGGCTTAACGCACAGTTAAATAAAGAAATAAGAAAAGAAAAATTCAAATTGCGCTTCGAAAGAACACGCCACAAAGATCCGACGAATGCCAATCGTCTATCGTTCTGAATCAAATGTCACCGGCGTAATCGATAGAGATTTTTGTGCTAATTGAAACATGTCACAAGTTTGATGGTCACGCGAGATGGATGTCTTTGTTCGGTGATGGACAGATACGTTAACGGGTCCGTCCCGTCATGTCAGCCGACGATAGTGTGCCGCATTCAATTTCCGTTGTGTATACTCGTAGTGGACATGTATTTAATTTTGTTGACTAAAATGGGAATTCGCACGGGATTGAATTATCGATCGGATACGCAGGCTGATGCACGCTTTTCTTTTAGTGATATTAGCAATTTTCAGACCAATTATTTGATAGTGGGTTTTTTATTGTTGACAAACAGAATACCTATAGAGATAGATATGGGAATTCACAAGCAGTTGGCAAAAATAATACCAAGATTAGAAAGCCTTAAACTTAACCTACAATCGAAATCTGAATCATTTTGGATTCCCAGCAACTCTTTATTCTTTAAAATCAAAGGAATTCATTGTTGTTGAATGTGATGTTGTAACATGTTTTATATTAACTTATGCGTAAATTACCCTCACAGTCAGTTTAATCTCGCTGATTTGCAGCAAACACGGAGTAATTTGCAGGAATCCTATTTGGATGTAGAGTAGGGTGGGTCACTCATGTATGGAAAAAAAAATAAAGTTTTGTGATTGCATTCTAATGGTGATATTTTACTGTCTTATGAGTAAACAATTGACAACAAAAAACAATGCTACGTAAAAAAAAGTCAAATTGAGTTGTATCTTTAGCCCGCTCATGTGGTTCAAAGTTGATAAAAATTTGTATAAAGCAAGGTAAAATCAAAATTAATTATTTAATTAAATTTTTAAAATTTTCCGTATAAAATCAATGTTTATGAAAGTTAAGAGCAGAAAAATTAATAAAAACTAAAATTTAGATAGCTTTAAAATCATTTTACTTTTTGGTCAAACAATCTTGTTTGCTTTCAAATCCAGGTATTATATTTTTGAGACGTCAGCTTTGCTTGCAATAAGCCTTCTTTTGATTTTTATTAAAACCGTTAACCTGCGTGTATGCATAGTAATTTAAAATATTAAAATCATGTTCTTATTTCCGCAGATGTAATTTCTGAATGAGCGAAATAATAATGACGTCGAATTAAGGTATTTACTGATTGCTTAAGGTTTTCTGGCAAATATCAAGAGATTTGGATCAATTCCAATAAATTTTTGCACCCATCTGTATGTTTCATGTATCTTTCTTTCAAACCAAACTAGGGCGTAAGCTTTGACACAAAATTTGGCTAAAACTCATAAATTGTCTAAATTAATTGAGGAAGAAACACGAAGTCTCAATATTCTATCAAATATATAATGTTGTTATTTTTTTTATCTACGGAATTTTTTATTACACTTTATAAGCTTCTATGATTTGTAATTGTTTTCGGTTGCGACACAGTAGAAAGTGATGCTTTTCTTCAAATTGTTTCAAGTTCGGAAATATCTAAAAAGGTAGTTCTCTATGTGTATTCTTTCTATTTTGTCGTTGTAGCCTATTCCATTATAATATTTCCATTCGTTAGTAACTTATTGCCCTTGTGAATATAAAAAATTTGAAATTGGGAAAATAATAAGTTTGTCTCCTATTTTTGCCTTTTCAACAACGAATTAAATGTTTTATACACGGCCAATTTTAATCAATTTTACGTTTATCAATTACACTCTTTTTATTGCACAAAAGTAAATCCAAAATAAGAAATTAAATCAGCGCTGAAGTAAGCCTACGACCACTTATTAATACACCCTCTATAAGTATGTAACAAAGCTAACCTAGGCTAGTAATCACTAAAAGTTTTATTAGCAATTTTTAATAATAGTTTTTATTTTCATATTATTTATTTTTTTAATTTATTTAAAAAACATTAGAGATGTTAGTATTGTTTGCTCAGTAACATTATTATAATTTATATGCGCGGGCTGTTCCACTAAAAATATTTAAATAATAATTTACATGGTTGTTTTTTATCTAGTAAGACAGAATATTTTCACTATTAGAACATAAAAAAGAAAAAAACATTGACCCACCCTAATGTAGAGGTAAAAATATTATAGTAAAAATATTATCGACGGACAGTGAAATAAGAGGATTTTCACTGCATTTTGACAAGAAGTAGGTTCTGTAAAATTGATCCCATAATTGAAGTACATTACAAATTACATTTACATTACAAAATATTATATATATACGTAATAATTTATGTTTCAGTTTTGATATATTTTTTAGGTGAATATTACAAAATTTATTTAAAAAAAAAACTGTACGTCATAAGGACAGGACATGTACCTTTAATAAAACATTTTGATAATGCAAAGTACTTTAAAATCATGATTTAGTTAGTATGGACAAGAGGAGCATTTCAGTGGTAAACTCTTATTGCAAAAGTTATTTGAATCAGCAGCTGACCACAAAGTTTTGAAATACACAATTCCTTAATTAACCTTAACACGAGTTGTAGTAACATATAAACCGCACATCCTCTTGACATCAAACAACCAGCTCAAAGTCCATAAGAGAATGTTAGAAAACTATTTAATATTACACCTTGTATGAATTTATTTCTACAAATTATAATTTATTTATTGTCAGAAAAATAAATTAAATAAATAAATAATAAGTTGTTTTCACGATCACACCAATTAGCTAACCCCAAACTAAGCAAAGCATTGGGTACTACGGCGACTGGATAACGGATAAACATACTTAAATATGTTTATTATATAAACTAAGTAGGTAGGGCTAAGTTATGTTTTGGGACGTGTATAAGTGCCCGGAGGAGGGCCTACATACAGAATAAATAATTTCATTTCAAACATCCATACTTAGGTATAAATTGCTCGTGCTTATCACACAAACATTTGCCCCTTGCGGGATCCGAACATGCAACCGCCAGGCTTCGTAGTCCGGAGCGCGAACCACTACCAGACGGTCGTCACCGAAATGATGAAATTATGTAGTGTTATCCTGTTTTCGTTCTTAATAAAACAAAAAAAAATATCGACATCGAAATAAATAAAAAAAACAATTGATGCCCCAGATCATGATCGAAGTAGAGCGTTAATTTTTACGGAGAATACAAAAAAAAGATTTTGACACTACAGTAAACATTGCTCGTATTTATTGAAAAAATAAACCACTTTCTTTAATGTCTTGTCCTTTAATTGACTAAAACAAAACCCATAGGGTTTTGTTTTTATGCTTTAAGATTTTAATTAAAATTAATAAAGTTACTTGTAAATAAATCAACGAAACCCAATTAACTTTTAATCAGCTACAAAAATTCGCGTAATTGCTCCTCAAAGTACATAATAAAGGATGATGCGCACTGGGTCATTCATAATGCCTACTAACACGTTCGCTTCGGCTTGATTCATTTACCTCTCCCATATTAAGCACGTAAACGATTTAATGTCTTAATTTTCAGAACAAAGAGAAATTAAAGAGCCTGTTAAAAGCTTGACATGACAAAGTGCTCTTTCTATTATAACTTTTAAGTCCATAAGCCTTGCGTGCTGTAATTTTCACTAATTACTCCAGTCGTTTAGTATGAGAGTAATTAAAATTGGACACTTATAGTGTGAACCGTGGAGTATGCTAAAAATATATATTAACCCTCCCATCCGTGGTTTGTCAAATAAGACTATTAATTACACAATGATTATTAAATACATGTTTATATCTAAAAAGTTTTCTTCACTTGTTTTAAAAAAAACTTATTTCAGCATTTTATATAGTAAACGATAATAAAATCGCGGAAGTCTAATTTTTTTAACCTAGTTTTTCTAACTGAACATACTTACTGAAGTCACGAATGAGCAATGAAATGTAACACTTCGTAACTTATTCTATTGCGGTAAGGTTAAAGTAGAATGAGAGTGTATCTATATATGCTCGTGACTGTACATACCTATCGATTTGTAACTTTATAAGTATGAGAGTCCGCATAACTTTACAATAATTTGTTATCATTGATTTGTACTGATGCTAGAGTCAGGAGGTTTAAGTAACTCTTCAATAGCTTAAATCCTTCTAGTTTGAACTTGTATGGTTTTAAGATGGTCTTTACATTTAAATGGCATATTTGTCAAGTATATATATTTTTAATGTATACTTTTATAAACTGTGTTTTATCCTAAATGACAAATGACTCATACAAATTTTTCACCTGGATTTGAATCGATTTTCATTAATATAATATTTTATTCGAAATAGCTAGGTAGGTACATGTATAACTTCTGGGTAAAGATTGAAAAATTTACCTAGAAGGCCTAGAAGAAGATCGTTTAGAAAAAATATAAATTACCTATAAGCTTTTACTAGTGACTATCTATTACCGAATACACGAGGCTTATAATGAGAGACTGTATACGCTTACCGACTGTTTCCGACAGATATGAATTGAAGTATAAATTAGTTATCAAATTTACAACACGAAATGATATGGCGGAGTTCATTTATCAACAGTTAATTGACAATGTTTGTGTTTCGTATTAACAACGAATAATTGTATTTTAATAAAACAAAGTGTGCTTTGTCTGTTGAATAGTTTGTGGTTTTTATATGTGTATAATATTGTAGTGCGATTTATTAGTCATCATGTTATGAGGTTACAATATTTTTAAAATTTAGATGCATGTTTTAAAATTGTATACTTACTTTCGTTATAAATAACTAGTTTCGGATTATTAAGATACATTTTTCTAATTTTTAATGCGGTATAGGTACAGGCCCTCTTCCGGGCACTTATATTCATTAGTCTCCACAGTCTTGAAATATCAAGACTCAAAATGGTACAATGATAAAAACCCGAATCTCTACCTTAATATTTTAAAAAACTATTACAAAGGTTCATGAAAGTATACAGGGTGTTAGGTAAATGGTAGGTATATCAAACCGAAACTAGCCTATGTTAACATATGCATAAATACTATTGTAAAGTCAGAAATTTAAAAGGAATCATAATTAAAAAGTTCAAAACTAAATTCATAAAATCCGATTTTTATAAGAATAGTTTTCGAAAATTATGATATTCGATATTTGACTTCATATACATAGTAGTTATATACATGCCTATGCAAACATAGGCTAGTTTCGGTTTGATATACCATTTACCTACCTGTAGCACGTAGCAAAGCGCGTAACACGACGACGAGCGAGTTATTTAATTCTACCTAAAACTCGAACTAGCTACGGCAAGCGAATGTTTACCTTTGCGGGAGCACAGCTTTTTAACAAACTACCGACATTTATAAGAAATATCGATTCGCTAAATTGGCTCAATATGTTCTAGAAGTGATAGAATGACATAAGTTAAGTAATTTACTTTTTATTTAATATTTTTATTTAAGGTATAATAACCTCAGTGTGAACGACGAACAGTGTACCTACAATATTTAATTAAGGTTTTTTTCTCAAGTAAGTGATGTAATGTCTTTATTGAGAAGTGAATAAATAATCTTTAAACCTAGAATTGTTTGCAAGATTATGTACTTGTTTCTAATCTGAATGATATCCTGTAGTAACTGTCGATTCATCTTACTATAACGCTCGAGCCGCGCACAATTAATGTTTGCGCGGGTCCATTGTTATTGAATTGTTATCTTTTTTTTCCGAGCATACAGGTTAATCGTAATAACGTCTTAGAAAGTTTGTGAAAGTTATCTTGATAGAAATTTTAATAACGTATTTTGTCTGAAATATAATTGTTATCATCAAATAATTTAGAAAATAAACAAAAACCCATCGAAGTCGAATTTTGCCCACAATTCCCGTAAAGCTTAAATTAGTGAAATAGTAAAATAGTGCTGTACGAAATTAAGCAAGTTCATAATGAATATTTATAGCTTTAATACCGTCCAGCCGGGCTCCAGATAGAGTAACCACTCCTTGTGTTTTATTGAGACAAGTTTAGTTTTGACAGGGCTTCGGACTTGCAATTTTTTTTTATTTGTGATATTCTACCACATAATAAATTAATGAGTAATGCACTTAAGCTAAAAAACCTCAAAGAGAGGAATTAATATCCCTGTGCCACGATATAACATACAATGATGCTTGCCCGGAGCTTTTCTCAGCACACACTGACCTGCGGGGTAACTGTTCAACTGTGTAACAATCTCAAAGTTGTCAAATCTGTCAATTTTGGTACTTCATTTCATACAAAATTTGACAGAAATGATAATGTTTGACAGATTTGAGATTGTTTTAAGGGTTCGTGGTTACCGCCCTGAGCTATTTTCTAAATTAATTATAACCGGGATTCAAACCCGAAAATCTTTGCGCTCAATGGAGATCACAGTGCAAATACGCCAATCAGGTCGTCATTTATAACACAAAATAGAAAAAATACAGAAGGTCCACTCCCGCCGTTCTCGAAAACAACTGCCCAAATTGGGCTGACTGCCTAGGGTTGCTATTCTGATTTTTGAAATAAATAAGTGTACCTTATTACACCGATACAACGGTTAGTTTATTCATTCATCTTATCATACGTCCAGGCCTAAATGGGAAGACAGAGCAATAATTACTTTCCCCAACTTGGCTTCTTCAATTACTGTCGTTTTTAACAGCGGCGGCAGCTACGCGTTGTTAGAAATTATACGTACTAACTACATTACTTAGGTACTGTTATGACATATACTGACATTTCTAGGTGGCGTATTTATCCTAGCAACGACAATGAAAAAAAAAATCAATGAATAATTGAATATGTTTATAATCTTTTATTCAACGTTTACTTAAAACACTGGTGTTTAACCAATGACGATTTAAGTAAAATTTAAAAGCTTATTCCTGCTGAATGTGTAATGTAATGAAATGAATGATTGTTCGCTATAAAACTTAGCTTTACCTTTACTACTTACTTACTTTACTTTACTTACAAGAGAAAACCTAGACCTAGTTTTATATACCTTTTAATATTATTTTGGAAATTTAAAGAACGTGTAATCACAATTTTGTGTTGTATTCAAACATCTAAACGCACTGCAGCAGTACCTAATAAAAACGCTAAACGCTTATATCCATTTTTCGCACGTAACAATGATCAATGCGTAGTAAACTGTCGTGAGTGACAGTCCGCTGTAGTACTGCCCCGGATCGTACGAGATCGCATATAAACGCAATTGTCAATTTGTGCGTAACGATTTTGACGCTTAGTTCCGAGTGGCCTATCTGTCTAGCGCGCCGCCGCTATACGTAATTTGTGTTTATAATTAAGCCGATAAAATATATAGAATGTAAACGATTATTGTGTTAAACCTGATATTGCTATTCGGCCTTAATTTTTGGTCAGTGGTTTTAAAATGCCGAATGGTCCCCCTACTTTTGGTGGAGTTAGCGGAGTTACAATCGGTGCATGCAGGGAATTGCCACAATAACTGAGCCTTTTTTTAAAATCGAAACTGCGTTCGTATGGCAGCGCGTAAAGTATTTGAAATTACAACTTAACGCAGACTTAATAAATCAAAAGTTAGTGCTATTTAGTGCATATAAAAACCTGATTTAATGAAAAAACCGGCCAAGTGCGAGTCGGATTCGCGCACCAAGGGTTCCGTACCTTTTTTTATAAAAACGGCCAAAAAATCACGTTTGTTGTATGGGAGCCCCCATAAATATTTATTGTTTTCTATTTTTTAGTATTTATTGGTATAGTGGCAGCAGAAATACATCATCTGTGAAAATTGCAACTATCTAACTATCACGGTTCATGCATGAGATACAGCCTGGTGACAGACGGACACAGACAGACAGACAGACGGACGGACGGACGGACAGACAGATAGACAGACAGACAGATAGACGGACACCGGAGCCTTAGTAATAGGGTCCCGTTTTACCTTTTGGGTATGGAACCCTCATAAAAAGGATACCAAACCTCAAACATATTTGTCCTTCTGAGCTACATTCTAAATTGTAACCGCATTGTGGCAAAACGTTATATTATTCTTCATTATAAATACGACATATTGAATACCTAACACATATTTTATGATAATAGTTCAAAGTTCAATTTGCCAACCTGTTCAACCTGACGTAAATCGAAAATGAT
Organism: Anania fuscalis; assembly: GCA_950371115.1. Classification (NCBI taxonomy): domain Eukaryota; kingdom Metazoa; phylum Arthropoda; class Insecta; order Lepidoptera; family Crambidae; genus Anania; species Anania fuscalis. The sequence goes on from OX493328.1 coordinate 14,700,140, forward strand.
ACCACGGTAAACACCCGCAGTGGTATCATATTTGTTTTCTAAATAATAAAAAAAGCGTCTGCAATACACTCCACTAATACTTTAAAGTAAATACTACCAACCACTCGATTGTAATTACAAACCTATATTATTACTTCAAGAGTGGTAAGGACTATGGGTTTGTAGTTGTTTGTATAGGGTGTACACAAGGGTACCTACGTGGACAATGAATGGCTCTATTTGAGCACTAGAACAAACGCAGAACTGCCATTAGAGTTTAGAAAATGCCGACAATATACTCGGTGACACAGCCTTTCCACGAATCATTTGTTTAAACTGGACACAAACTATCATTTACACACACATAAACACACTCTTAGTTTTCGGATTGTTGGACAGTGAACAGATGATGTTTTTCAGGATACAGAAGCATTTACATTGTGGACACTATCAAATGATCAAACACTGGCACTCCAGTTTGACTAGGTACTGCAGTAAAAGGCTATTTCACAAATCGAATGGCGTGAAATATGCTTTATAGCATATGCTTGATAGTATTTCAATTTATATTTGTTTCAAGGTCAACTACAATGCATTAAAAAAAACTAATGATACTCATTTATTAATGATCCAAGTACTTTATTCTTGACTAAAGTTGTCTTAAAACAGTTTACATGAGATACAGTTCTGTAATTATCTTGTTTCACAATGCTCTTAAAAGAAACCTGATAGGACCATAGTGTGAAGCAAAAAAGATTTGTTAGAAAGCTGAATCATTTATTACTCGGACATACGAGTGTACACCTTGGATGTATCTACCTAAGTGAGTGTCCACAGCAACGCGAAACGCGTATTTGAAAAGTCTGTACCTTATCAGACATAGAAAAACATGCTCAATGAAACTACGATCTCAGTAAAAAACTGCATTTAACAAATTTAAATGGTAATAATAACTTCGTAACATGTATCCTAAATTAATGAATACTTCTAATAGTTTTAGAATATTATATCAATCGAACACATTATTTCATATTATGCTTACAATGTTTTATCATAGAAAAGTTGTTAAAAAGGTTTTATAACCCTACAATAGTGGAATTTAGTGAATAAACAATGTGTTTGTATTAGAGATCGACATGCAATGTCTATACGCAGATACAATAATTGCTGTGGTTGCGGTTAGCCAAGCAAATTGATTAGTTTACAAACGATTTAATGATAACAAAACCCATGACAAGTTCGGCGATGCAATGTGTTGTCGACAATACCAATTTAACAGTTGATAACCTATTTTGATAAACTAATGAATTCTATAGATATAGGAAGGGTTAATAAATTCATCTTATTATTATTCTAAAACTTTTGAAGACTTTCATATGGGAACCTTTTGAAGACCAGATTTAATTGGGTGCTTATGTAACAACATGAACATGGCCTATGATAAATCTAGATAGGATATAAAGAAATGGAACAAAAAATTTTTCGGCAACATCCAGAATCACAATCAGCAAGCTTTTCTGAGCTTAAATCAATTTACAGAATGCAGTTTTCATATTTTTCACACCCAACTCCATACAGATCCCGGTATAACAATAATATTGATATTATTTTACACTTATTTGGATAAAAAAGGTGGGTATAACTTATTTGTATTTTCTGAACTCAATTCCTATGTCAATGATACAGGTGCATATATTTTCACCTAAACAGTTTTAATTACTGATTTCCACCTCTCGTAGGAGATGACTTTTATAAAGATCACCAGCATCATTATCAGATTTATGCAATTAAGACAAAGTAGAGCTCCTCTAACTCGCTTTACCTCCTCATCCAGCTATAGCACTGGCTGTTCAACTATTACTATCTCATCCACCCAATAATGCAGTTTACTTCAAACACCATGTACTTGTTACACCTTATTCCGTATTTATTGCGAAAGCAATACGATAGCAAAAATTTAACAATTCTAGCTTTAAAACAGCAAAGACCAAAACAAAACAATGTACTGACAGTGCTGCCAATAGATTATGACACTTAGCATCAATCGGGCGATGACTGCGCGATTACTGCCTTTTACTGCTGATTGATAATTTTTAGGGAATAGAGAGGCTGTATGTTCTCTGCACACTAGATATTGACTGCACCATCGGTCATGGTTAACATTAAAAATATACCTTAGTAAATGTAAATTTTTTATTGGTTACGTAATATGAATTTTATTCTTGGCTTCACCCCACCCTTCACTTAAGTACTTTGTTTTACCCCACTGCGGGCTGCCGTGACAAGAATCTGCTATGTGTTTTTCCAGTACGAATACTGTGAGTGGTGCATTGGGAAAGGAAAGCAGTCCTACTAACAATAATACACAACGTCGTCTCCAAATGTCGTCCCAGCTAACGCCTCTAGAACTTGCACCGCGTGAGTATCGCGCACAAGCTAAAAGGCATAGTAGTTATTAGTAGCCCATAAAGTTCCTATTGTTTAGTAGAAGTCCCTAACTTTCCCACTACACCTCATCCTCATCAGCGTCTTTTGCTCTACTTCAGTGTCGCGTACGAACTTGCGACGAATACCACAATTGCCGCTACCTCGCCCGCTCCGCCTTACAGCCTGATCTTGTATTAAGTCGTATATTCTAGCAACAAGACATTGCAATACTTTTGTTTGTTCCGGTCCGTATCTTTCTTTTTATAAGATGTCTTTGGGAGTTACGGTCGATACTCCTTGTAAAGTTTTGAGCTCGAGAGCTAATAAACTGGCTTCATCGTATTTGCAGGTTTATGACAACGGTGTCCGGGTGACAACTCGCAGATGATTTGAGTTAGACATCTGGTTTCTTAATGGTTTACTAAAGCTCATTTAATCTTTAATCATTTTGCATTGTGTTTAGAATTTATAAGCTTGTGTATTTGTGTACATAATACAAATAAAATGTTATGTTTTTATATTTACAAAATAAAATGCGTATTTGTTACTGTTATTCTGCCTTTTGGTTACATCATCATTTCAGCCACAGGACGTCCAGTGCTGAACATATGCCTCCCCCAGTGACTTCCACATCTGGGGAGTTTTGTTGCCATACTCGCCACGCTTGGCAGGCGGGTTGGCGAGCGCAGTTTTTTTATGATTTCGCACGAAGACGCTGCTCCCCATCTCGTGCTACAGGATTTAGTCGCCTCTTACAACACGCCTCCTGTTGGCGGTGGGGAAGTGTATTCTTCACGGCCGTCCCCACACGACGCCTTTTGGTTTGCAATACAAAAAAATCAAAATAATATAAAGACTACGTTTAAAAATATTATTCATCATATTTTTGATTGACAATTAGCCAAATACCTCCCAGAACCATTTTGTTCACCTATTTTGGGACACTATATTTATTAAAGATAAATCTAATCTAAATATTATTGTCACCTGAATGTCTTTAAGGTTCCACTTAACAATAAACATCCACAATAATAAATCAATATGAATATTTTATGCGACAAAAATCCCGTCTTAGAGCTATCTCGATATCAACTACCTATATACGTACAAGTACAATTTCATTCTAATTCCGTACACATAGCTTGCCACACATACGTGACGCATCCCATCGATATCATATTAAGGACCCTCTTTGGCCGAATACTTGTGGAGCATTACCGTAATAGGTACTAGCAAATCAAGTTACTCTAGGAGCTATTACCGGCACCTCGTCCCAGCTAAGTGTATTACCAGCTATTTATCGTGACATTGAGACCGCTCATCAGGCCAGTGTCATCACGGGAGTGACAAACGACCCCTAAATTATCACTTAATAGTATCTTTATTGGTAATCAGCGTTATTCAAGCGAGCAAGGGATTTATTATTTGCGGTGATTGCGGGGCGTATACTTTGTGCTAGGTCGCCAACGTTTTTTGTATTTTGTCTGTTTTAGGTAACCTTTTCTTGTTCTTTATATGGACATTGCGTGGGTACAATGTCCAAATAAGTTTGGTTTTATCTAAATTGACTTCCCAATCAACCACAAGTTTCACGTAGCTTTAGTTTATAACTTTTTTAAAGAAATGACATCGATGACTCATTCATTCAAGTCATTTTAATTACAGATTTTTTTAACTTTTTTCTTACTAAAAACATTTGTTTGTTAGTTTATACCGTTTTATAGCAAAAAAAATATAAATGATTCGCATATATTCTTACACAAAAGCGCAAAAAACTTCCTATTTATTATTAAATTGATCAAAACTATTGCAAATAATCCACACTAATGAAAATAATACTCTATGGTACTCAGCAGCGCGTGTTGGTAACATGTTTAAGTTGAAGTGGTTGAAGTGCTCTCATGTGGCGATGGGCGTCTGATGGCCAGAAGATGATATTACTTCGAGGAGGATAGGTAAAAAGCAAAATGTAATAGGTACATGACCACTTACCCTTGACGCTTTGACCTAAGGACTTGGACTTGTTTATGTTTATATTTTTGGATGCAATGTTTTAAAATCATACCTATGCCAACTGTATTCTAATACACATCGAGCACGAACTGTGTACTAAGCGCAACCATTTTAATGAGGCGCACCTAAACTATTCCTCGAGGCGCATCTTTTTGAGGCGCACCTATGAGGCGCACCTAAACTATTCCTCGAAGCGCATTTACGTTATAAATATAGGGTAGAGCATGAAGTAGTGATAAATGATATCGATGATCTTTTAAAACTCATTTATGCATCAACATCATCAAAGTTACATAACCAAAAGTACCAGATTGACAGAAAATAATGTGGAAAAGGTTAACGGAGTGTGAATTTATTAAGTAAGTATGGATAAAAATTAATAATTACTTTAATGTGATTATTTGTTTTTTTTATACAATAAATACATTGCAAGTATTACATTTAATAACTCATAAAAAGATTTCAAAATATCTAAAATATATATATGTACATATTTTTCTTTATTGTACCAAACAAATATAAACAGAAAAACACGTTAGTACCCATCTCTATTCAAAAATAGGTGCGCTTTGAAGAATATTTTTTTTAAATTTTTATCATGAGCGCAACAAAAAGATGCGCCTCGAGGAATAGTTTCGGTGCGCTTCATTAGGTGCGCCTAAAAATGGTTGCGCTTAGCGGAATAAGGTCGTAAACGTAATAGTATACGTAAAAATTGTTTTTTTTTTTTTTTGTATTTTGGCAATTACCATGCTAGGTTTATTTAAGATTTAATAATACTTAAAATATTTTGTCAGGTCAGCTAACGTCTCGCTAGCTTAGTTGGAAAAGCATTCGCCCGGTATGCGATGGTCGTGGGTTCGGGTACCCACCTGAGGTGGTCGTTTTTTTAAAGTACATATTATTGGTGTGATTGCGGAAAGAATTAATTTATTATAAAATTAAGATTAAGAATTTATTTGCTTAGTATCAGTTGTATTATATTTTATTTTGTTATTGCATAGCATTGTAAAATATGTTAAATTCAGGTAGGTAGATCTTCAGCGAGTCTTCTGAATATTTCTTTTGTAACTATTTTCGCCTTTAAAAAATATGCTACATCCATTATACCTAATATTGTACGAAAAACTTTAAGATATTGATTGCTAGGTATTAATTAGTTCTACAATGACTACAATACATTTTTTTTTATTATATTCCTTAGAGCTTTGATATTAACTCAACCAATGTGCTTGCTCAGAGAAATCACGGCTTTCAAAGCCCTCTCTTCATAATTACTCCGCCACGTCCCTCCGAAACATACATACGTAATACGCCATGACGCCACCAGGGGGCAGTAACGTGATTTCACAAATCGGCCAGCTCTTGGCTTTGAGTTGAGTGCTCTCGGCGCTCCGTAAAAGGCATATCTGTGACGTCCACATGAGAACGCGGTGCTCAGATACCAGTGCTAATATTAACACGGTAAGATATGGTAGTGGATTGTTTGAATAACCGTTCAAATGAACTGTTGATTGTGTGGTCCTGGTTATTAACTATTAAAAGAAATGTTATTTAGCCAAGTTTAAAAGCAAAAAGGTTGACGTAAGTCCAATATAATATGACATGAAATAGCGCTAGTCACGACTCACACTTAAGGGATAATCGAACTTAATCCCATCTGTTTACAAGAAATGCAGTACATTTATTGCTGCTCAAATTCAATAATAGTATCAAGTCATAGTTTGGCACCCTTAGAAGTATGAAAATCGCGGATCTCCCTACATGTATTTATCTTTGCCTTCCTTCCGCTTCAGGAATTAAATACTGGCTGTTGATAATAAAAAGCAGGGTAACTAGTTTCTTTTACGCTCCCTTGCAGTGTAATCGACATACAACGTTTTATTACTATGTTTTAAAGCGATACTAGCATTATACTGTGAACTGCATCTGCCCAGCAATTTATTACAAGTTACCTCGGGAATCTAATTTACTCATGTAACTTGGAATAAGACACACACTGTTATTTGTTACTAAAAAGCTATACTTTGAATATATGATTTAGGCTATGATCTAGGTTTAATAAATGTATCGGTGTTAGTATCTTTAGAGGCATTTTTTTAACTATGTTGCTTACTATTTTATTCAGGAATAGTTACCTAAAACAATTTTAGTTATTAAGAATGTGACAGACAACCCATAAACGGTTGTTCCTAGTATTGAAATACAACCTAAATACAGTTTTATTTGTAGGACCAACATCGTAAAAAATAAATTCCCAAACAAATCAAATTCTATTTTTTTTTTAATTTCCAAAAATAAATGAAACCCGAATATCTTCGAGAAAATGTTTGCTCGGACTAAAGTTCATGGCACAGCAAGACCCAGTGACTGAACAAAGATATAAATTCATTATCTTAGAACGTAAAAGAGAAAAAGGGGCGTTTAGTGTTGACTTCAAGAACTATTTTGGCTGCCTCGGGCCAAGTAAATGGGTTAATGAAGGGGAAAATGACGTCATCCATCTTAGTTGGATTCCTCTTAGCATCCTCGTGCCCCGCTTCCGGGCTTAATTCACTTCATTAATGTTTTTTTACGTTTTATATTCCACTATGCATAAAAAAGCGGTAGATAAGATAGGACGAAGGTTTGTGTAGCTTCATTCATATTTTCACAATTTTGCCTGTCTTTTTTTTTCTAATATGAAACTCATTTGATGTAATTGCTAGAAATTTTCAGCTAAGTAAGAAGTACTTGACTTTACTTCAGACTGCAAATATCAGATAACATAGCATTACCAAAAAGCAAGATAAACACCATGTGCGTACATAACGTTACGGTTAATATGTCACTGATCTGATAAAGCTGTTATTTATTTATTTAAACTTTATTAAAACCATTAAAACCATTAAAACCAATTTATTTCTGTAAATAGGCTTAAACTAAGCGCTTTTACACGTCCCAATATTTTTTTTCCCTACCACTACTTCAGGACAATTTTGGGCTAGCGCCGAGAAGAAGTAGCGCAAGAAACTCGGTCACTATTGTCAGCCTCTTTTTAAATAGTATATATTTACATTACAAGATAAATGTACCTGTGCGAGCAGGGCAGTATTTATTTCCAAATATTTTTATCGTTTATATAATCATTTACAGTATAATATCCTTGTTTCATTAAAGTTGTTTTAATATGCGATTTAAATTTTAACAGGGGCAGTTCTACAATAGACGCTGGTAATTTATTAAAAAAGCGAATACATTTTCCCATAAACGAATTACCCACTTTATGCAGTCTGAAATTGGGAACGGCAAGCTTATTCTTATTCCGTGTGTTAAGATTATGAATGTCACTTTTCTTAAGGAATAAGGACAGGTTTTTGCGGATGTACATTATATTTTCATAAATAAATTGGGATGCTACTGTAAGTATATTAATTTCTTTAAACAGTTCTTTTAAGGAGTCTCGGGGTCCAAGGCCGTAAATTGCCCGTACAGCTCTCTTCTGCAGTACAAATATAGATTCAATATCTGCTGCTGAGCCCCATAACAATATTCCATATGACATTATACTATGAAAATAGCTAAAATACACCAATCTTGCCGTTTCAACATCAGTCAGTTGTCTTATCTTTCTCACGGCATAAGCAGCAGAGCTAAGTCTTCCCGACAGAGTCTCGATATGCGCACCCCATTGCAAACGGGAATCTAAAGTGATTCCTAAAAATGTAGTGGAACTAGATGTATTAAGTTGTTCATCTTTTACAGTAATATGTGTTGAGACAAGTTTTACGTTGGGCATTGTGAATTTGATGCACTTTGTTTTATTTGCATTGAGCATAAGATTATTGGTGGTGAACCAATGCAATACTTCCGAAAGTGCATTATTTACATCGTCAAATGAGTCTTTACCTCTCTTGATTTTAAAAATCAATGAAGTATCATCTGCAAATAGCACTGTCTCACAGAGGTCTTTCGTAAAAGATGGAAGGTCATTTATGTAAATTAGAAAGAGCAGAGGCCCTAATATCGATCCCTGCGGCACACCCATAGTAAGAGGCGACCCAGAAGACTCAGCTCCATTGATACAAACTTTTTGTGTTCTGCCTGTGAGATAAGAGTTTACTAAATCTGAGGCATCGCATGAAACACCATAGTGTCTAAGTTTTTTCAGTAAAGTTTGATGGTCTACACAATCAAAAGCCTTAGAAAGATCACAAAAAACTCCCAAAGCGTCCTGCCTACTTTCCCAAGCATCAAACACGTGTTTCAAGAGTGCAACTCCAGCATCTGTAGTGCTTCTACCTTTCGTGAAGCCATATTGTTTGCTATGTAACAATTTATTAAGGACAAAGTGTGATAAAAGTTGATTGAAAATTACTTTTTCAAAAACTTTACTAAGTACCGGTAAAATTGAAATTGGTCGAAAATTTGAAGGATCATTTTTCTCGCCTGATTTATATAAAGGAATTATCTTACTAAATTTCATCAAAGTAGGAAACTGTTTATCATCAATACATTTATTAAAAAGAATTGTAAGATAAGGGGCTATCGTATTTATAATTGTATTGATAATATTGACTGAGATCCCCCATAAGTCTTCAGTTTTTTTCATGTTCAATTCCTTGAAAGTTTTTATTAGTATATTAGGATTAATATGTCTAAAATTAAATGGAGTTTTGCACTCATCAACACCCGACTTGAGAAGGGATTCAGCTAGTTCAGCAGAAGAAGCCAGTTCTTTAGTTGTAGAGGGAGCTATATTCGAAAAGAATTCCTCGAAAGCATTTGCAACTTCTGCATGTGAGTTAATTAGTTTATCCCCAATTTTAAGAGAGTAAGAGTGATCATTCTGTTTACGCCTACATGTTTCTTTATTTATTATGTTCCATGTGGCCTTTGCTTTATTATCAGAACCCAAAATAATATTTCGAAGATGATTTGATTTTGCAGTGGCACATACTTTTTTAAATATTTTAGAGTAATTTCTAACATGATCTATGATCTGTGGGTTCTGAGTGTTTGCTTTTAGACTATACAAGTCATATAATGTTCTTCTACTTTTGTAAATACCAGGTGTAGCCCATTCATTAAACTTACACCTGACTTTATTTGCTTTTATTTTTTTTTGTGTGAAAATTTTATCAAATTCATTTTTAATCAAGCCAAAAAGATCCTCATATAACAGATCAACACTATGGCTACTGCTAGATTTTAGTAAATCTATACCGTTACACATTTTCTCTTTAAATCGGTCTATTCTATTTACGGTTATTGGCCTGCAGACAGCATCTATAATTTCTCGGACATGATGGTGCTCAAACGACGCCCTCTGGCCACTATGGTCAGACCTTAAATAATTTATAACTGATTTATCTATTACATTGCTATTGCAAAAAATATTATCTAAGCAAGTAGCTGTTGTGGGAGTCACTCTTGTTGGTTCATTAAATAAGTTAATTAAATTAAACGATTTAAAAAGATTAAGAAAACGAGTTGAATTCGGTGAATTTACTAATATATTGACATTAAAATCTCCACACACAACTATTTTCTTACTAGAACTACAGACTTTTTTCAAAGCCTCTTCCATATTGGATTCAAAAAGCTGGTAATTGGCTGATGGGGGGCTGTACACGCTTAATATTATATACTGCTCTAGCTCAACACATGCTAGTTCAATAGTTCGTTCAATTGCACAGATTTAAGAAAAATCATACAATAGGTGGACTTAATGCCATGAGGCATTCTCTACCAGTCGACCATTAGGCTAAACAGAGATGTTTTGTGGGCGGTGCGATAAAGACACACAATTAAACTTTTTTATAACTAATAAAATCATAAACTACATAAAAATGCATAAACTAAATACGATCATTTATGTATACACATAAACTAAATACTATCATACATAGACTACATAGACCTGATGATACATACATAAATAAATATGAATATGACGACGATAAGTAAGAGATTAAAAGAGTTCAAGTGGATGATTACAATTGACGAAGAAAATGGGCGCGAACACGCTTCTTAAAAGAATATTTGCATGGCGCTCGTTTGATATTTTCGGGAAGGGAGTTCCAAAGCCGAATGGATTGAAGAACAAAGGAGTTGGAAATAAAGCCAGTGCGGTGGGAAGGAGTGGAGAGAGAAAGTTTATTAGTAGAGCGTAAGTTACGGGAATGCGTAGAACTAAGAAGACAAAATTGAGATTTCAGGTAGGAGGGAGAATTAGGATCATTCAATATCGAAAAGAGAGCGGTTAAAACTCTGACATTGCGTCGAAGAGAGAGAGGAAGCCACTGAAGCTGAGAGCGGTACGAGGAAATGTGATCAAATTTGCGTTACACCATTACACCATTGTCGATTTTAATGGAGATATTAGACTCGAAGCTACATTTAACAATTACCTACCATTTCTCTGGTAACACACATGAACTTCGATCGACGGTCGATGGGGCAACAATACTTATATGTACTATATAACTAGTGTCTTTACTGCCTATGTTACGACGTATTTTTAGTGTTGGAATTCATCATTTACCACTAAAATATTACTTTAAGAAAAGATCTTACGTGAAGTCTTACTAAAAATGTACTATTCAACAAAGTTCCCTGATAGCAGGGGCGTGCAGTGCATATAGGCAATGAAGCAGTGCCTTAGTGTTTCATTGATGAAAACGACTGATTTTCATCAATCAAACACTAAAGTAAGTATCTACAGCCTACCTCGAAATAAAACTAATGCCCGCCACTGCCTGATAGTAAAACTCTAGCCAAGTACATCAATATATTTATTACTGCAGTGCAAAATAACTGAGCATCAAATACAAAGCAAGAGGGTGTCGCATCACGTATTTGCGCTGGGGTAAATCTACTCCATCCCGTTTCAATCAAGGCTTTATCCAATATCATCAATACATGTACAAAACAACATCGCTATTCGCGTCTGTCTGTTTGTGCGCTTAGTTTTTTCAAGAACACAACAGATTTTTAGTAACAGATTTAAAACAAAAACCGAAAGGTTTGGCTATTGATATAAGAGTTTTCGTAAATAAGTCGTAAAATAATGTTTTTAACCATTATCTAATTGATTGATCAATAGCTGGCGACAAAAGTCTTATGTATATCAAAATAATGTATCTACTACGAAATCATATATCTTAATAATTTACGGACGTCTGTTTCAGTTGTTACCTTTCCGGACTACAAATTCAGGCACACAGGGTTCAAATCCCGCATAGGTCAAATGTTTATATGATAAGCATTAGCAATTGCAACTAAATGCATGTATAGACATGTATTTTCGTAAGCATGTTTATCTTTATTTTGTTATGTTTATATTTTTTGAGGTCTAAGGATCATCATCATCGTGTCAGCCTATTTCAGTCTACTGCTGTACGTAAGCCTCCTCCGAAGAGTGCCTAAGAGCGCCAAAGAGCACAATCTCCCGCTTTCTTCATCTAGCCATTACGAGCCATCTTCCTAAGGTCTAAAGATAATCAACAGTAATCAATTTTATTTCATTTCATCCAAGCAAAGCCGGGGCGGTTGCCAGTTCGTAATAAAACACATAATAACTCCGCCAGCCGGGACAATGCACCATAAAGATCGCCTGGAATCCGTTCGGTTCGGGAGATAGCACAGATAACAGCGCAATAGATGCCTACGAGATTATTGTGCTGCGCGAACCCTATCCGGAATGATTTGGCTACGCTCATTGAATTTCTGTTTTTTTATTTATTTAGCATCGGGCACTGTTACGAGTATTAAAAAGGTCAATGTTCACCAGTTGACTGATGTTAGTTGTGTTTTATTACGATGATGACAAGCATCCAATTTAAGACGTAAAATAAGTCAAAAAATTTAGCTTCCTTGTTTGCGATAGTTGTCATCTAGATTGAGTAAGGTAAGGACCGCTGGGGTCTCGGGTTCATCAATTTTCTGTGGGGTTAGGTTTGAATACAAATATTCATAAACTGGCTGTCATCTGGGTGTACTTAACGATATTGATTCTGGACAATTGGTAACCTGCCCAGCATATTTATTCAATTATTTTATCTTTTTAGCACATGCCTACAAAGTAAAAGTATTGGTAAATATTTTAAATGTACATAACTCATACTCGGTACCTATATACAAAGTTAAATAAAATTAATCCAACAATAAAAGATACTTAAATTATTTTCGTTTTTTTTTTCGTTCTGGTTTAAGTAAACCAGTAATAGTCTAAAAATGTCTAAAGTTTTCTTTTTTTACCCGACTGCCAAACGAAAGTTATGTTTTTCGAGCGTATGTAGATATGTAGTTTGTCTATTTCTTTGGCACGCCCCACAGCCTAAACCATTTAATGGATTTTAACGTTTAACGGATTTTTACGAAGTTTTTTTTTCAATTAAGAATTCCAAATAAGGCTTTATAGTTTATTGAAAAGTAGGAGAACACTACAAACACTACAAAAGTTAAAAATAAAATTAATTAATTAAAAAAACAAAAAACCCGACTGCGTAATAAGTGAACTTAAAATCTTTTAAGTTCACTTATTACGCAGTCGGGTTTTTTGTTTTTTAAAAACAAGATTTAAAGAAACAATTTGCAGTCGGAGGCATTAAATCTAATAACAGAATATGATGATTGACTTAGTATGAGCTGCGTTTGTAATTAAGTAGTAATTTAAATCCGTGTACAAAAAGTCGAAACAAGTAACATGGTTTTAATGCCCCAGACTGCAAATTGTTTCTTTTTAAATCTTGTTTTCATCTTTTAAGTTCACTTATAACGCAGTCGGGTTTTTCGATTTTTTTATTAATTAATTTTATTATCAAGTGTGTGTCGAGTTTTTTAACTATTCTCAAAACATAAACAAACGACAAGTGAATACTAAATGCTTGCCACATTGTGAGCGACCCTACCAGCACAGCCCTGACTCTGTTAAATGACTAAATGTACTTCGTACTTCGTATTCTACGGATCTGAGCAACATTTCATACCAGCGGCGGGGTAACCATGAACTCTTAAAACAATCTCAAAGCTGTCAAATCAGTCAATTTTGGTACGTCATTACATACAAAATTTAACAGATTTGATAATGTTTGACAGATTTGAGATTGTTTCAAGAGTTCGTGGTTACCTACCCCTGTTATTTACAGCCGCGTGGTATTTCCACCTCTTTACTACTGACGTTAAGTGACATTTACAATTATTTTAAGGCCAATTTGTAAGCCAATTTATGATAAAATTAAATCAGTTATGTCTTCTTTATGTTTTGTGATACTATTTTGTAATGCATTTATTTTTTTCTGTTTCTTTTTAAAATTATTCATCATCATCATTCCAGCCACAGGATGTCCACTGTTGAATATAGGCCTCCCCCAGTAACTTCCAGATTGGTCGGTTGGAAGCGATCTGCATCTAGCGGCTTCCTGCAACCTTTACCAGGTCGTCTGTCCACCTTTTTGGTGGACCTCCCACGCTGCGCTTGCCTTTACGTGGCCTCCATTCCAGAACCTTTCTGCCCAATCAACCCCTAGTTCTACGTGCCATGTGCCCCGCCCACTGCCACTTAAGCTTGATAATGCGTAAAAGCTTATTGATACTTTAAAAATTAAGTTATCATAGATTTTTGAGGAATCAATATAATATATAATAACGAAATATTAATATTCCTTCTCTCACAAAGCATGACAAAGCCTTCAATCATACGTTCTCAAGTAACAATAGGAAGTCTAAAAGATAATACTTGAATGGTTCCACTACGGTCTACGGACGATATCGCTAATCCGATTTCAAGTCGTACGCTCGCTCAGTCGGAACATCCGTACAAAGAACTTCCATTAGCTGACAAAAAAAACCTAGGACGTTTTACCTTAACGCCTTGTGTGGCCACATCTCACCTACGCTGCCAATAAAGCTTACCGAGATTTAACGAAATCGGTTGTAGGTCTTATTAATGACCATATAGATTTAGACGTAGAAGTTAAGGCAAGGGAAAAGACTGTTCTTAAATCAAAATATGTTGGATAGAGACTTATGTGTCATCAAATTTCCTTTGCGTCTGAGCATGTCTATCATATTTCAACAGAATGTTTCAGAGATAAGCAGCTTATAGAATTCATGTCCTAGGAAGTATGATATATTATGTTAAGTTAAGGTTCTGATAGAGTCAAAAATGTATTATGCACTAAGAAGGTATTAGCAAAAAACTTCATTCAGAATCAATTTTAATTAAGCACATCAATGAAACTGGTTGAAAAGAAAATGCGACGAGGTAATTATTCGACATTAAAGTTAGGATTAAAAAGTAACGATTTAAAATTGAAGTCATTTTATATGAACCGCGGTACGATCATTGTACGACGGCAGGCTGCCGGTCTGAGATTTTAGGATAATATGGATAATCCGCACCGCTCGGAATGAAGCTACGGAGCGATCCTTTGCCGTTCATCCAACTCGAAAATTATTTATTCATTGCCTTGTTTATGATTACGGAGATAATATTGTGTATATACAGTTGTCCTGACCTAAATGGCAGCTGGAACACCGAGCGGTTTTAATCTACGGAGACAAAAGAAAAACTAGTTTAACTTTTTTCAACGCATTCTTTCCTTGGAAATACTACGGTTTCTGTACCAAACGAAAGTAAATAAATAACGTTATGTCTTTAACACGTTAAATTTATTATTGTGGTAGTCGAGTTTACCATGCTTACAAAAAAAAACACTTCTTTATACATAACAGACCTAAAAACGAATATTGTAAAGATTCAGGTAGTACATCCGACAAGATTAAATGATCTTGTTCCTAAGCAACCCTGAGTCGGAAATAAGATGTGAGAACAAGTGAAAAATACTTTCCAGAAGATGGAAAACTTAAATTAATAAGCAACAACAAAAACAATATTTGGAGATAACATTTTCTAATTAACGCCAGTGGATTATCCACACTATCTTAACCCCAATAGCACCCATAATATTGAAATCTTACAAGTACCGATTCACAATATCTACTTAACTATTATACCTTTTTATTCTTGCCTTTGGGTCTGAACATTTATTACTGTCTTATTGCTTCGGAGTGCTTGAAGCCATACTGGGAGCAGTCAACAAGAGGTTATTATGTTGGGACTAGCTAAAAATGAGCAAGAAAAGCAATGCACTCTGCATCGGTGCGGCGCCTAAAGGAAGCAAACTTTTTTTTAAACTTTTTACGGCCAACCATAAACTACGCTGCTTTATTTTTTCGACGAAACTTTTAAATGCGGGGTAACTGTTACCAGATTTTTTTAATAGCAAAGAGAAAGATGTTGTTCTTAAATGAAATGTTGAAAATATCAACTCTTAAAACTTTTTTTGTTATATAGAAACTTTGAGAACCGTTTGATAACGTCCTTGTTTCCACAGATTTTTTTTTTCTATAGATATATTTAATTCAGTACTAGAAACTTATAAGCAATGTTTATTTATTTAAAGATACAATCCTTTATTCTCATGTAAAACACGTAGAATATATTTTTTGTGTACCATATTAGGATATCCGAGATAAAAAAATATATACATTTATGAAACGTATAATAAGTATATTTATTTTATCGTGCCTGAAATGCAGACAGTTAGAACTAGAACATCATGCCCTAGTTAAAGTACCTCTAAGCCTATTTATAAAGCGGCAAATATTAAAATACCGCGGAACCTAATTTGACTTCCAAAACACCGTCGCTTACAACAAAAACCAATAATCAGATACAGATACGAGTTATTTGTTGGGTTTAAAAGCAATGTACGGCAAAGAAACCTCGTTGTTATAGCATAATGCGTAAAAAGGTACATTCGGGCGGATTTATGAAGGAGGCCTCGGTTGGTTTATGATGACAATGCCTCGCGAGTGCCGCGAGCGCCACCTCATTTCCGCGCTGAAAGTTATAAAAACATATTGAAAATGAGATTCAGCTGGAAGACCTAGCGAATGTTATCTTGTTTTGTGATTTGCCTGTTTTTATGTACGCTCGCGGGGAAAATAAACTTATTTCTGGTGGGACCTTTACAATTCGCGTGGATAAATTTCACGCTTATATCCTAACGGGGAAACATACTTTTAATTGGATGCTCACTGGGAGTTCTGCCACTTTTACATCTGCAATTACAACGGGCTATTCGGAGTGGAAAATGTATTAATTCACCGGCATATATAATACAGTATATATTATCCTGCCAGATAATAAAGCGAAAAAAAAACAACCCATTACCTGCCTAGATATTAAAATAATAAGACAGGCTATAAATGAACAAGTTTATATATTTGTCAAACGTTTAAAAACCGTATACATTTAAATAACGAAACTACAATAATGTACTACAATAACAATAAACACTAAACGGCCACAATATCAACTAACACGATTAGATTTCCTAGAAAATAAATTCTAAAAATCAGAAGCAGCACATAGAGACTAATTGGAGGAAAATAATTTATTTGGGTTTACGAAAGCAAACACGTATCTAATACGAGAAACTCTGGATAACTTTAATCCAAGTTTATTCGGTGTAATGTTAGTAAATTAGAGTTCCTAAAGTAACATGTACGCACGTGAAAATGTCATATAATTTAGTTAACAAGTTTGTTACTCCCATTACTTGCTATTTAGCTAAAGCTCGCTTTACTAAGAGCGGATCTAATTATAACGTGCAGGTTTACGTAAGCATAGCTACGCTGCTTAAACACTTTTTGCTTTGTAAATTAATTAATGCACCCATTTAAAATCACAGAATTTCTAGCAACAAGATAAATTGTGCTTTTTAACTTTTATTTCTGAAACTGTTAGGGCCTGTTTTACAATCGCTGAGTAAAGTTCTAAGTAAAATCTGCTCAGTAAAGAATAGGGATGTTGACAATTATTTTTAAAGCAAGCATAAGTGCCCTGTCAACGTCAAAGTCAACATCCCTATTTGTTTACTGAGCAGGGCCCTAACCATGAACTGTTAAAACAATCACAAATCTGTCAAACATTATCATTTCTGTCAAATTTTGTATGAAATGACGTACCAAAATTGACAGATTTGACAAATTTAAGATTGTTTTAACAGTTCATGGTTAGGGCCCAGATAAGTTCTAAGTAGCTTATTTAGAACTTTTTTCAGAGATTGTAAGATTAGTTTTTTTTTTAATCACGACGTGGTCGACACTCAGGCGACGGGTTTATTTATTTTTAGTTTTATATGTATTAAAATTGCCAGTTCTTTAAATTGTTGTTGCAAAACAATAGATACTTTAATAATAATAGGTAAGTTTCATACATAGAAAACTTATAGCCAATAACTGATTATTTATGTGTAGTGTGTGCTCCATATACCTACGCAAAACCTCATACTTGATGATATCAGCTGCTCAAATACAATAACTTTTATATGGGATGAACATAGAATAATTTATATCAGTTGACCAAGAAGACGGTATAAAAGTAAAGTATGCCTTTTTATATACTTCCCACTACTGCAGGGAACAGGCCTCATCTCATCTATGAGGTGGTTTGGGCTATACTCCACTACGCGGGCCCGGTGCGGATTGGTTAAGGGGTGTTGAAAGGCCAGTGACTAAATTTTAAAAGTTTAAAGTTGGTCCCGGCTCACCGGCTGAAATCGCTTGATTCTGGCCGTGAAACCTAGTCAGAGCTGCCTTATTGCGGCTTGATAACATCTGACAGTAAGTTTAAGAAGATAGTGTGGATTTCCCATAGTTTCGATGATGATCCCATAGAAAAAAAAATTGTCCATGTTGTATATAATAAACAAGCTTAAGAACCAACAGACATGAAAAGCAGAATTGTTGAGAAAAAAGTAAAGAAACTAAATAAGACAAAGAAAATGGAATACATGCACGTGTGCGTGTGTAAATAATTCTGTGAGGATATTATTATGCATGACTTCCTAGATACCCTTTACATCAATTAGAAGGAAATTGTATTATCTAAGTGATTTATATAACCAAACGTATACTAACTACACATGTATGCATTAAACATACATACGAGGCTTATTGACACAATAACGTAGTCAAAGACAAGTGCATACGAGACTGCCGAGATGAAATTGCTCATGTGATGGCTTAATGCGAGAGGTACTCAGCGTTGCAAGTCACTGCACAGACGGAGCCAACACACCTACTCATAATTGTAATCAAGTCTAAAACTAAATTAGCTCTTCCGTATCAGACATAAGTAATATTATTGCTTGTTTAGTTATTGTATTTTCTGGCCTGAGCTTCAGCATTGCCTCTAATACGACTCTGGCAAAGTTACTCAAAATAAAGCTTTTGAACAACCTGGACCTGGATACACACCTATTGTCATGGTCTCAGAAAAATGTTTTTTTGTGTAACGATGTACTAGGCAATGAAATTTGCCATAGGCGTCTCCCGGGACACCTGGTCATAAGTCAGTTTAAAAATAAATAAAAAAATAATTGACAACATCACATACATTGCTCTGATTCTAGCGAAAGCACTTGTGTAATACAAAACCCAGACCCGAGACAATATAGAAAAGTTCGTTTTCTACACTGACCTGACCGGGGATTGATCCCCGAACCTCAGAGATGGTGATGCTATATACAGGGTTATTTAAAAAAAAAACAACCTCGCACGACTACTCGTAGAAAACTAACATCAAAACAACAACATTTGTTTTACGAGTTTCATTATAACTCAATACATTAATTAAAATTGATTTTCCAAGCTTTTATTGTAGGTACTGTCGCCTCGTGAAATTTGTAAGCCTATGTTCCATTCACATACGAAGAGTCAACATTCAGAAGTAAAATTAATTGATATCTATTTTTGTATAAAAGTAAAATGTGTTAAATTATCAAAAGTCGTAAAACAAATCTTATTGTTTATGTTCTTAGCTACGTAGTCTTGCAAGGTTGTTGATGTTCTACAAAAAATAACCCTGTATAGTCCGGCGTGGTCGCCTGTCGGCTACGGAGGTCGTCAAATATTTTTAATACAACCTGGACCAAGAATCAGGACATTTTGCATTCAAGGCGCATCACTGTGTCACTTATTTGATAAAATTAGCGTCAAATCATACGATTATAGATATTACAATGTCAACTTGGGCTTTTAATAGTGCAATTTTGTCGTTAGCTACTTTTTTACAAGCTTTTTTACTTAGTTTCTCGACCGTGATATTTTTACATATCTCTGTCTGTACGGTTACAAACTTCTAATCGTGATTGACACCCTTTCCCGGAACCCGATTGAGCTGAACTTTTGCATACTTACGTAAGTCAGATGAAAATGCAATATAATGGTGACATGGGGCTGATCTGATGATGGAGACGGAACCTGACCATATAATATGAGGTTTCAGTTGCCGTAAATCTATCGTGTTTGGGGTTAATTAAGTTCACCTGATGAATAGTTTGTGATGGAATTCTCATGATCAGGGTATGATGATGTAGACTGAACCAGGTCATAGGATCTATAGTTCTAGTTGCCGTAAACTTATCGTGTTTGGGCTCATTAAAATGGTCTTGGCAAACAGTTTGTGACGGAATGATGATGATCAGGGTATGATGATGGAGACTGAATCTGGCCATAGGATATACAGTTCCAGTTGCCGTAAACCTATTGTGCTTGGGTTCAATAAAATGGTATTGGCGAATAGTTTGTGACGGGATGATGATGATCAGAGTATGATGTTAGAGACGGATACTGACCATAGACTCTGAGGTTCCAGTTGCCGTAAACCTATCGTGTTTGGGCTTATTACAATAGTACTGGTAAATAGTTTGTGATGGAATGTGGTGATGATGATCAGGATGATGGAGACTAAACCTACCCATAGGATTTAAAATTCCAGTTGCCGTAAAACAATCGTATTTAGGGTCATTAAATTGGTCCTGGTGAATAATTTGTAATGAAATGATGATAATCAGGGTATGATAATGTAGGTTGAACTTGGTCTAAGGATCTAAGATTTCAGTTGCCGCAACGTAAGCCTCTAGTGTTTGGGTACATTAAAATAGACTTGGTGAATAGTTAGTGATGGAATGATAATGGTGATCAGGGTGTGATGATGGAGGCTGAACCTGGCCATAGGATCCGAGGTTCCAGTCGCCGTAAATCTATCGTGCTTTGGCTCATTAAAATGGACTTGGTGGTAAAGAGTGGAATTCCCTGCCTGCGTCTGTATTTCCCATTGCATATAACCTGACTCTCTTTAAGTACAGAGTGAATAGGCATCTTCTGGGCAAGCTCGCTCCATCGTAGATCCCATCTATGCTCTAGAGCAAGATTGGGGTCAAGAGCAAGCCCATCTCAAATAAAAAAAAAGAATAGTTTGTGACAAGATGATAATGATCAGCATATGATGATGGCGACTGAACCTGTCCATATGGTCTAAAGATCCAGTCGCCGTATACCTATCGTATTTGGGCCCATTACGATGGTCCTGATGAATAGTTTTTGATGGGATGATAATGATGATTAGGGTGATGGAGGCTGAATCTGGGCATAGGCAGAATCTGAGATTCCAGTTGCCGTAAAACTATCGTAGGTATTTGAGCACATTAAATGGTTCCTGGTGAATAATTTGTAGTTAAATTATGATGATCAGGGTATGATGATGGACCTAGCCTTAGGATCTAAGATTTCAGTTGCCGACGTTGCCGTTAGCCTCTAGTAGTGTTTGGGCGCATTAAAATGGTCTTGGCGAATAATTTATGATAGGATGATGATGGAGACTGAATCTGACCTTAGAATCTGAGATTCCAGTTGACGTAAACATATCGTGTTTGGGCTCATCAAATAGGTCTTGATAAGTAGTTCGTGACGTCATGATGGAGGATCTGATGGAGTTTGAATTGAATTAGTGCTTTATAGTTAACGTCAATTTGGCTTAGCGTATCATGTTCATCGCAATCGTGGTTCGTTTATAACTTTAAATAATATAGAACAAACTATAATTTAGAATAGTATATCTTTTGTACTATTGAAAATGATTTAAAAATTATAATTCAGAAATAAAAAGTGTTACTCTATACACGACGAAAAATAGTAAAATAAAATTAAATAAAAAATATTTTTTACGTTACAAGCTTTCATGTACTAACCAGTGTTAAACAAGAAAGATTAGAATATTCTAAGTGATCATAGGTAGGCATTTGTTTTCATGGTGAACCGTTTAGGTACTTGCCTACTTAAAAGCTTGTCGCTGACCTACCTTCTATTTATCAAGCTAGTATTTCCCTGTGGAACACATACCATTAATCGTGCATGGTTATGAAATACCTATTTCATGAAAATTATCTAACCTTTGTTATCATAACAGCGACAAGCTTTCAAGTAGTACCAAGTACCTAAACGATTCACCATGAAAACAAATGCCTACTTATGATCACTTAGAATAGTCTAATCTTTTTTGTTTAACACCTGGTTAGTACATGAAAGCTTGTAACGTAAAAAATATTTTTTATTTAATTTTATTTCAATTTGAGTTAATTGTGACAGTTTTAAAAAAAATATCCCAAAGCCTTAGAAACAAAACTTCTCACGTAGTTTCAACTTTTAATATAGCATAGCTAAGTTCCTGTGACTATCTTCCAATTACATTATTAGGTCTTGGTCCAATATTTTAACGCTGGTCAAACGCAGATCTTAAAGCTTTGTTGATGGCTGAGATTCCTGGAAAGAGAAAATGCTAATAATGATTTCTATAGCTGGGCAGATGTTTAACAAGTACATGTAATCTTAAAAACATTCCAATAAAATAGATTACAAATTATATTTGAGAGAAAGTCGAGTGTTAAAAAGTATTATTATATCCCAATTATAAGTAAAAGTACATATTCACAAATGTAGCACATTGACGCTACACGAATCAGATACAATGGTATAGTAATATGCATATATTACGTCAAAGTACTTATTTATGATCAGACAATGAACGTTGATGATTTCGAGGTTGGAGAATAACGCTTTCCATACAAACACCATTGTCTATGTTTTTATAAGTAAATTTAAATTAATGGAACCTTCAGCATTTTAAACAAAAGTATTTCGACACAAAATCAGCCGATACAATTCCATAACAAACTTTATCATCAAAATGATAAATTTAATTAAAATCTTACATTTTCATAACAGCCTCTCTAACTTTGAAGTATCAAAATGAATCCTAATAACAATTAGATAAACGGCGGCAATTAGCGTCGTGACGCCGAGTTAAAAAGACGGCGGAAGACAAAGCCCGTTACGTTATCCGTGTGAAAGCAAGTTGCTGTTGTCAGTTAAGGGCCACTACGTAGCAAAGAGTGTCTTGTCAAGCGCCGCCTCAGTGCGAGCCACCCCGCGACTCCGGGCGGACGCTACGCCGTAGCCGCGCGCGCTACGAATCCCGTAGCTACTACGAACTTTAAACAACTTTGTAATCGGAACGTGTTATCACTGATTGAGCGTTAAGGAATTAGGTGTGGATTTTTGTAATAAGGATTAGTAAGTATTGATACTTTTTGGCTTATTTAAGCTGATGATTTTATTGGTGTGTTGATTTAAAGGATAATTTTCGGATTATGAGGTTTGCTTATTGAAATTAACTGAAACAACAATCAACCCAAGTGAATTAAAGAATAATTGATTTCGTGCTTTATTCGAAAGAGTGATACATGATTATTCAAATATTTAATTGAAACTTGAGACTTTGAGGGAACTTGCCAAAGAAACTAATTGGGCATGATCAATTAAATTGTAACGAAAAAGACATTTTCTTTTCATGAATTTATTAATAGCTGAAGAAATTACGGTAATATCTTTAATTTTTATTTTCTTTGTCTTCATTATTGAGTTGTTTAAATACTGACTTATAGAATATTTTCCTTCCTAAATTGTTTTAGCTTGACTTTTTTAATGGAATTCAAGTTGCAAATCTCGTCTTTTTGAAGTCAAAAGTGTATTGTTTCATAGGTGCAACAACATATACGCATTTATATAAATGAACTAGACAAATGTAAGTAAATCCACGGAAGCTTAATAATAACGTTTGTAGTTCATTTTAAAAATAAAATGAACTTATTGTATTTTTCAGTACTTATTATTAATGAAAAATTTGTCAGTTGATTTAGGTAAATAGTGACGTAGCTTGCAACCTCCATACTAATTATGGAACAGTATCGTTTTGACAGCTCATAAAAAGTATGTGAATTTATTGGTGGTGTCGACTACCCTATTGTTATTTTTATTTATTTAACGAGTTTTACCAACAGCGCATAGAATTTGTGTTATGTTCTTTTTATCTAGTTTTTGGTATTAATATATAATAGATTTGACACCTAAATCGACCCGTTTTTTTTAGACAAAGGGTCTTAAAAGATGAACACACGAATTAAAAATAGTTCTGCTCGTTTTTCATTTCGGAGTACAAAACCTTATAAACTGACCAAGTACAATAGATATCTGGGTGCGTGTTTTGACACGCACAGTAGAAAATTCTGCGCTCCTATTTTAAAAACAATGGAAAATTGGACTCGTGTGCATAAGTTTTTATATGCAGACGCTCGCATAGGCTCGCATGAAATTAACCTCAAATTATCATTGGTCCGCTGAACTATTGTCAATAATTTGTTATTTCATGGTTTCTAGTTTTCATTATTTCTTGCTTGGTTTCAAATACGTTTTATCATTCTGATTGGGATTATATTTTATTAATCAACACATTGAGTTGTAAAACCTTTTGAACAAAATGGCCGAGACATGCTGACAGCAATAGGTGTCCAATAAGCATTTCATTTTAACAAAGTGACAAAATATACGTAAATCTCAAAAAAACTATAACAAAACAACGCAAAAAATACTATGTACAAACAAAATAGAATTACTTTTTGAAATACCCACATGCACTGTAAAAAACGTTTCAAATACTCGTAAGTAAGTGTACCTCATTAGAAGATACATAATATAACAATATGTACGGCAACGTAAGTCAAAATAACGAAGGAAATTACGTCAGTGATTCCGAAGAGGGCTCATTTTATTTCGCCTTCCTTTGTTTTCTCTCGTCAAATCGCTTTACGCAGCCAGTTAGTAAGATGAAAGGAAAAATAATTAGTTCTGATAATGTGCGACGCTTTGAACGATCTAATGCGAGTTCTTCTTGTCCCGAAATTAGCTTTGTACTTCTGATAGCAGTATAGACAATGCTGCTCTCTTTAATTACCAGTGTATTTATCAGGCAGCCCTTAGTTAATTATGATTGATTGGTTTAATTACTTACAATATACTGAAGCTACGTGTATACGTCGTCTACAAAAAACCATTAAAGACAAGTAAATACTCTTTATTTTTATCAGTCCGAAACATTTCTAATGTGTTCATCATCACAATCCTGAAATGCTTAAAAAAAAGAGAATTAAGTTTGTTAACTCAAACTCGTGGATTACCTTGATAGACAAGTTAAGTTACAAATACTGCCACGAGAAAAGATTTCATGCTCGATTTAAACTTGATCATGAATGAATATGAGTTTTAGAATATTTGATTTTACAATTACATAAGCATAATCCTATAATTTTGATTATTTTAACAGTTTGATTTTATAAAACTCTAACTCTAGTAAAAAAAGATTACAGAATATTTAGATAAAAAAAAACAGTAATAGCATTGTTTCTTGACATGAGCGAAGCTTTTGACTATGTTAATCACTCAAGGCTACTCCACAAACTACATAAATATGGATTTAGAGAAAAAAAATGCATTAGAGCCTTATGTAGTGTCGGTTATCTGGATCACTGTATACCCCTATTCAAAATATTAAAAATATTACCGTTAGCCTGTCAGTTCATTTTGGACATATGTCTATTTATAAAGAAACATCCGGATCTATTTCCTTTGCATGACACGGTGCTTGGGAAGAGTAATAGTAGAGACCCATATAAAATATTTATCCCACCTCGAAGACTACAATTATCTTCTAATAATGTATAATATCTTGTTATGCAATAAAATCTATAATAAGCTACCCAGAAAAGTTAGAGCCTTAACGCTCAACAAAATGAAATATGTTTTAAATAATTGGCTTTTACGGGAATGCTTTTATTCTATTAAATAATTTATAGACAAAGATATAGAAGATGAGAGAGACTCATGAGAAATATTGCAATTTAATTTAATTTAATTTCACAGTGCTCAATAAAAATAATAATTTCGTGTCATAAATAATAATTTGTAATTTAACTTTTTTAAATTTGTGTTAATATTTCTACGCCTAAAATAATGGCAGAATATGTTGTACTTGTGCATAGCTTAAGATCTTGTGTTACCATGTTCTTGGAAATAAATTATTTATCATATCATCATTATCATTATCATCATCAGTAATAAGCATAATATTTTAATTACAAAAGAAATGAAAAACGATTTTTAGAACACAATTAACATTGCTAAGGTAACTGCACACTAAAGTCTTGCTTATATTCGTTTGGAAATCTAGCAAGTATTTAGTAATGTTGTGAAACACAGATAATAGAATTAAGGGAAATTTTTAACTAATTATAACAGTGACAATCTAACGTACAAATAAGTATGACTTCATGTTTTACAGGTTCGTTACCCAAAGGGTAAAACGGGACCCTACAACTAAGACTCCGCTGTCCGTCTGTCTGTCTGTCTATCTGTCGCCAGGCTGTATCTCATGAACCGTATAGTTAGACAGTTAAAATTTTCACAGATGATGTATTTCTGTTGCCGCTATAACAACATATACTAAAAACCAAAATAAAATAAATATTTAAGGCTCCCATAAAACAAACGTGATTTTTTTATAAATAATGTTACGGAACCCTTCGTGCGCGAGACCGACTCGCACTTGGCCGGTTTTAAAAAAAATGAACGTTTCCACGTTGCACATAACTTTTTATGACGACTGCATGTAATGAAACTTCACGTCACACCGCGATGAAATAGTTTTACCGTTTCATATTTTCAAATTAATCCCTGAATTGAAATAAACTTTAGTAGAATTAATGCCCAGCGAAAGTGGTCGAGCTCACAGCATTTATAGCAGTAAATATAGGTAGTTTTGGCATAGTCAGCAGTTAAATGTGTAGAATAGCCCTTTGTGGGCTGTTTACCAAATAAACCGTTTTAGTTCAACCAGTTTCAATAAGAGCAGGAACTTTTAGGCATCCGGTAATTACCTTGCCGACCTAAATAACCTTAATTGGTTTTAAGCGTTCTAAGAATTTAGTAAAGATTTATAGGTATATTTGAAATTATGACATTGAAAAGTAAATTTTTGAGTAGATACCGTAATCAACATAATATCCTTTGACGCAAAAAGAACTGGTATAAGTTCGACGTATCTGTTTGTTTATCTGTGTGTCTGTGTCTGTCTGGGTTACGTATATCTTAAAAGAAAAGACCAATTTTTTTGTTTAAAAGCTGACGTGATCGAATGATACCTGTCTATAATTTTTGAATATCTGTTCAGACGTTTGAATCGGCTCACTTCATACTAGACAAAAGCGTCATGCTACGACGACCGCGAGGCGAGAGGAGAGTACGCAGGACTATATGGCGACGCCATCTCTGAGGTACCGGGTTCGATCCCTGGTCGGGTCAGTGTAAAAAATGAACTTTTCTATTTTGTCTTGGGTCTGTGTGTTGTGGTACCTACCTTTGTTGTTTCTCATTTTTATAACACAAGTGCTTTCGCTACTTACCTTAGAATCAGAGCAATGAACCTATGTGATGTTGTCCAATATTTATTTATTTAGGTATACTAACTTTGACAGATCTTACAAACTTAACTTAAATGCCGTCTTATACTACAAGTATAGGGAAAATGCTGAAAATTATACATTTGCAATTAAATCATAAAAAACAGGGTCTTTATGCAAGGAACGGCAGTCCAAATTTTGAATTCAGTTAACTGTGTCATTTGGGTTATCATATGAAAGGGCTTCATTAGCACAAACTTATACATACTACTCTGTCAAAAAAGTACCGGGAAAAGATTAATAATACACAAAATGTTAGTTATTCATCCAAATTTATTTTATCACCTTCAAAGTATGCTCCTTCAGAAGCGATACACTTACGCCAACGAATAATCCAATCATCAAAAAAATTTCAAACGCTTTTTCCGGAATCGAGTTCAGTTCTCGCCGCGAATTCTCCTGTATGTCTTCTACCGAATGAAACCGGGTGCCACGAAGTGGTAATTTGAGTTGAGGAACAAGAAAGAAGTCGGCTGGAGCTATAACTGGGCCATAACCATGAACTCTTAAAACAATCTCTAAGTTGTCAAATCTGACAATTTTGGTACGTTATTTCATACAAAATTTGACAGAAATGATAATGTTTGACAGATTTGTGATTGTTTTAACAGGTCATGGTTTGGGTTCTGGTGAATAAGGTAGCTGCTCGATGGTATTTGTTGAGTTTTTGGTCAAAAATTCGTTCACAATGATGGCCTTGTGGGAAGGCGCATTATCATGGTGCAAAATCCAAGAATTTTCATTCCACAAATCTAGCCTTTTTGCGTCTAATTTGCTCTCTTAAACGCCGCATAACGCTTAAATAATACTCTTTCTTTATCATTTGACCTTCTGGCAAGAATTCTGAGTGCACAAAACCGCGACAGTCAAAGAAAACAGTCAACATGACTTTGACTTTCGATCGAGTTTGGCGCGGTTTCTTCGTTTTCGGTTCAGTTGGAAGGCGCCACTCCAAAGCTTGTTGACTAGTTTGCATGTCAAACTCGTATGCCCACGTCTCATCACCAGTAACAATGCGTTTCATGAATGTTGGGTCGGAATTGACTCGTTCTAGCATGTCCTCAGCGACTCTTTTGCGATTGAGTTTTTGGAGAAAATTCAGGTCTTTTGGGACTAGCCGAGCGGCAACATGTTTCATACCCAATTGATTACTTAAAATGGTACGAATCGACTCGTGTGACACAAAAAGTTCGACGGCTAGCTCTCTCAAACTTGAATGAGGATTTTCAGTCACTATTTCCTTCACTTTTACGATGTTATGTATATATATTGTATGATGTGTAGTTTTCGATTTATTACAAGGAATTAAAAAAACCTTTTCCCTTTGTTATCAGTATAAAAATTTGTGCTGAATCCTCGGTGGGCGAGTCCAAATCGCACTTGTCCAAAATGATACTGTATAAAATTGCAAATAAACAAAACTAATGTCAAGTTAACAAAACATGTTTTAACTTATTTTCATTAAGCGGTAGGTACTAAAAGTAACTTGACTTTATCCGAAATAGATTTATATATTCTATTGGTGATAGTCCAACGCTACATGATTTATGCATTACTTCATGAAACCTCCATCGTAAGCAAAACCTTTTATAATACGCTTGTAATAAAATGTGGACGTGAGACGAATCGTAAAAAACATTAAATTTAGGTTTCTGTAAGTTCTTAAATTCACTTTTATAAATTGATTTAAGCAATAATAAAACTGTAAAAAAGAAATGAAAGAAAACTGCAGAGTAATAATCTGATACCATAATATGATAATAATATGTTTTTAATTATGTCGTGTTTCTATAATGTAGCTATATATGTTACAGTTAAAACCCATTTTTCGTTAGAACTCGTTTTCCCTAGTTAAAATTAGTTATTACTTAATGCCTTTGTTAAAACTAGAAATAATCAGTTAAAACTAGAATTTACCACTGACATATTTGATTTTCAGATAAAACTAGTTACATCGAGCTATAGTTAAAACTAGCGCTGGAAAAACTGATTTGGGATTGAAAACAAGATATAAGTTTTAAAAATATTTATTAAAAAGATCTAAGATACTGGGAACCAAATAATAATAGTCTAAGACTATAGGAACATTTTAGAGAACATTGACTTAAATTTAGTTGCCAAGATGACAATATTAATTATAAGTAGGTAAATAAAATAATCAAATAAATCATTAGGCTAGGTTAGGTTAAATTTTATGGTTGCATAAAATTTAACCTAACTTAACCGAACCTCGGTCGGAACAGTTTTAACTGACTCGCTTCGGGAAAACGCGTTTTGTCTTGCAGAAACTAGTTTTAACTGATATTTGATTCAGACATTAGTCAATTCTAGTATTAACAAAGGCATTAAGTAAAAACTAGTTCTAACTAGGAAAAACGCGTTCTATCTACTAACTAGTTTTAACTGTAACTTATATATACTGTTGGTGTACCTTTTAATATAATAAATAAATAAATACCTACAAAAGAACTATTTCTTTAAAAAATGGATATAATATAAATTGCCCGATGAAATAATTTAATTTCATAGTTTAAAGAACTATAAAACATAGGTACTTATAAACTATAAAACTATTTAATTAGTTTTGACATGTTATAATATTTTAATCAAATGAGCCTGAGCACGAATGTTACACTAGTAGTCATTTTATTCATCAATTCAAATGATTGTACGAGTACTGTATCTATCACCTATTTCGTTACTGAGTTCCAAGTCGAAGCGACAGTAAAAAGTAGAAGAAATACTTAAAATTCGCTACGCCTAAATCTATGATAAGTTAATTTTTGAACAATTTAGGCGGTCCTTAGCTTTAGATTATCTTTCCTAGAATGTCTTGGTAGGTACCTAGGTTACTAAAGCTTTTACAAGGCAAGTTAAAATAAATTATAGTGGCATACGTATTCTATAATAGTAGTAGCGTTTTATGTGAGACTCTGGTAGTCCATTGTCTACTTCATCCATGCATGTTTTAATATATGCCCGTTGGGGCATTCGGTCCTATTCTTACTTCGGGTTGGTTCTATTCACATTTTACCGTTAAATCCGCTACCAGAGCAACTATACTATTATTTTGTGTAGTCACTCGTAGAATTGTTGAAAGCTCTCACAAATTAATGTTGTTTATTCCCTTAGGAGTAGATTCATACAATTACTGTTTAATTACGCCGTCACAGCTGAACAGATGCGGACGAACCAAAACCGTTGGATATAATAGACTTGAGACACAAAGTAGCAATGCACAGAAGAACTACTGTATAAAGCATTCTCTTTAAAGCGAGTGATGGACGGTAAATAATATATAGGATTTTCTGATTTTGTTGGAATTGAAGCCTCAAGTTATATTAATGCTTCTGTCGTTCATTTGATTAAATTGTTTATTAATCTTCATAATGATTTTTTGACCCTTTTAAGTTTGTAATTTATAATTAATTAAATAATTTCAGTTACCGTATTTTGCGCATGTTTTTTACTAATTTTTATATAGTATCCACGTTTAATGATCGAGTAAATAGGTCGAGTAAATATTCGATATCAAATACCTATGTTAATCAAAATGAAATAATGAAGTTTCTAAAAGAAAGGAAAAAATACCATAGAATCTATGTTATTAAATTAAAAACTTGCTGTAAATAGTATTGTTTTCCATAAGAAAATACAGCCACTTTGTATTAGTTAAACATGATACGTTAATGTTTTATATTGGTTCTTGTACGATTCGAAGTTACTAAATCATTTACACTGTGGCTATGGACTGCAGTAATTCCAGTTTTTGTTGAGATTAGTTACTTAGTCGGACGGTTTTGCCGGAGTCACGGGTGTTCGACCCTAAAGTTTCCCTGTCCGGTAATTACTTACCGATCAATTGTAGGTGTTATCCTCTGAACACTTTGCTAATCAGGAAGCGGAGATTCAAATCAATAGATAGGATTGCCAGTCCAGAATGTGTGGAATTTTTTTATATACAAAATTACGTAGTAGGTACTTAATTAAATTAGCCGAGAAAATCATTTTGTAAGCATAAAGGCCGTCCTCTAGGCTTATCTACGTCCAAAAATATAACTTACTTTACCACCACTTAATTAATAACATAGTAAAGTGACCATTATTGGCTACTACACAAATATACTCAGATCTGAGAAACATACTATTTTTACTGAGTTTGGTAATCCGTTTTTTCTAATCACCATCAGCCAATATATAGTCCCGTAGCGTAGGTAGACGTGTATATGTGCCCTGGAGAGGGCTATTTATTGAATAAATTGCTTTGAATTTGACTGGGTAATCTGGTAGATGTCCCAAAAAAACAATTAAATAATATAATAAATATAAATATAAATATATATAATATTATTTAATTAAGAATGCATTACGTCAATAGGTAAGATGCAGTTATTAATTTGATCAAATTTCCGGATCAATGCATCTATACTTTATACTTATTTATAAAGAAGTAGAATGAATTTATCCCGATCAAAGACATTTCACTAGAAATACAATATCTTTGATCCCGATTGATATTTTTAATCAGTGATTCAGCCACTGCTGTCATTGATCAAATAATCCCTACGTTAAAGGCAATGCTGAGTTATCAAACTAGCGAGCATAAAGAAAATTCAAACACGTATACATTTAAGTCGACATTGTTTGACGAGACCAAATACGCTGTGCTAACTGAGATTCGCTTTTCCTGTGCTTTCCCATTGTTAGATCACATGACCTTTCATATGTCCAGAGGAATATAAGGTAGACGTCAATAAATATGGCGCTAATCATCGTAGATGTAGCTACTTGAATGTGAAAACAAGAATATTTTACATACGTTGGAGACGATTGTACGACGGCAAACTGTGTTCTTCTATACAAGTAGGTACATTTTATTATAATAAAATATAACATTTTATTATAATTTAACTAAGATGCTTCATATAATAGTTATCTTAAAACTATCTTTCTTACAACAGCTTATTAATTAACTGTAAAATATTAAATAAAAAAACCATAAACACACGTCATATTCTTACCATACATTACATATGCTTATGCTTGCCTCTACCATGTATTTTTCCGTATTAAACGCAGGCGATTTCGCGGGCAAAACTAGTCTAAAATAAGCTAACTCAAAATGAAATCAATAGTTCCCTATTTTACTTGCATAAACCTCGCAGCACGAAGTATTTATTAATGCACAAGCTTCTATCTGTGATTTCAATCGTGAACAGGAAGAAGTTAGATATTATACATGTTTTAGTAAGTTTGAACGTTCGCCAAGTCTGATTTAGCGTGCAATGAATACCTACTATAGGGGGTAACGTAGACGACGACTGAATGTTACTGACATTCGTGTCTCGTTTTACAATTTTATTTATTCTAGTCGCGAGCTATAATTTAGATTCTCAACGTTTACTATCAAAAAACAAACCACACACATTAATTTAGAATGTGAAAATATTTTATGCGGCGAAATGGTTTACTACTAGCTGTTTAGTTATAATTATGTAGGGGTTGGGGAACTTGAGGAAAACTCAGAACTTCATTTGACACCGTTTATTAATTTAAATATTAATCTTTTATACAGAGCTATGCACGCCATTGAACACACGAGATGAGAGAGACCAAAAGCATTGTCCCTTTCATTCGTTTCACTCACACCGTTTCCATCTATGCATTTAAATTTTAACAAAAAAAAAATTTACTATTTTATTCCTGTATTTATTATATTTTAGTTTATAACTATTAGCATACTGTAAATGGGACTCGTCAAAACAAATCTCAGAAACCCAAACACAAAGATCTCACATTGTGTCCATTTTGAGTTAAAAAATATTTAAATATTCATCACCACAACATCACAAACGAATTCCATACCTATATATTAGAAATAAAAAAGACAATTACTACTTGCAAAGTTTGTATTATAACTTTGTACGAGAATTTTTATTTAACTAACGCACACTCAGATTTTTTAAGTGCAGCACGTCTATCTTATAAATAAGTTAATACATACTTTAACACAAGAAATATATTTAAATTCCAGACGAGACATAATAACATACAATTATGGCAGTCTCACAAATATTTGAAGTCTTATAAGGTATGCACAAAAAGAATAAAATCACAATACATTTATATGAGAACAGAGAATAACGTTCAAAACGTGTACACATTCTCAAGCGAGAAGACGGATAGGTTTAATATCTGCTTTAGGATATCGGGTCACAAGCTCCTAATAATACAAGTATGTTGCATGTTCTATGCAAATGCTTCGTAAAACGTTTTCATAATTTATTTTATTTGATATAAGTAACTTTGCCTGAGACTTATTTAGCGTGAACTTTTAAATACCGGGGTTGATTACCTGGTTTTTGATATTTTGATTAGTGGGGCTAGTTTTTAGATTAATTATGATGTTATTTTATTATAATAATATGTGTGAAATCTGAATAAACCTTTTATTCTTGTTCCATTATAGATATTTTAAAATCTAAAACGGCAAAAGACATAGTCTAAAAATATTATCGTCGAACGAATACCACTTGAATAAAAGCATTGCATGCATTATTTTGTATGCATATAATTTGTATGAATTGGAAATAGTCATTTCAATTTTTTTCACATCATCACACATCATCATCATCACATCATCACCAGCCTATATCAGTCCACTGCTGGACACAGGAGGATTTTGCCATAATCGCCACGCTTGGCAGGCGGGTTGGCGATCGCAGTTTGGCCAATGATGGAGAGGAGACTCTGTTGCCCGTCTTCTTATGGCGGTTCTCCTGTAAACGCCTCTTACGACACCCATAGAAAAAGAAGGGGTGGTGCAATTCTTTTAACGTGCCGGCACCATGGCACACCACACAGAGCTATACCAACGTCAATGTATAGTTAAATCATGGATATTATCGAGATTGCAACAATACTGCACTAATCAAACCAGATCAATAAGTTCATTCAGTCTGGAGAGTTCAGTTTGGATTTAATCAAGTTTCGGCTATTAACTTCAAACCGTTGCGGTACTTGAACAAAGCCGAATACTCAGAAGCAGCTATCAGCAGTTCAAACACGTCCCCCAAATTGCGACACACGTCGAAACCCCGATATCTCCGCGAGGGTCATTAACGGCGCTGTTGTCCGAACTTATTATCGCTTAATTTATGGCCACACATTACCGCTTAAGGCACCATTAAGCAGCTCCAGCCAGGAATAAATAAGGCGGGAAAGTTACATGATGAAATAGTGTTGTACTGAGAATCACCTGATATGAAGATTCTTGAATTTTTCAACGGCGCGACCTTCAGATGTTGAAATTATATTTCTAAAAGTTATACGTAAACATCATAAATAACTGTTTGGACGTCCACAACGTTGAGCAGGTCCCACGTGTGGACATAGATTTCATGGTACCATCCCTTAATTTAAAGTGGTGGACGCTAGCTTTAAAAAGTCTTTTAGTAATGAAGTATAATTTTTCTCTATGGTAATGAGTTCCCTTATACACTTTTGATAGAGCCGTTTCCGGTAGACATTATTTGAAAAGGGGGAAAATCTATGAATCTGGAACGCATTGTATTTACTTGACTTCGATGTACATTCTGTCAAAAAAGTTTCAAGAATTGATAATTTGTTTATGGGTAAAAATTCAAAATTATATTTTTTTTGTTATTGTTAGATTGGCACAACTGTTTTCCATTTTGGCGCGGAGTTTGAGTTACATCTGATAATTAGATTATATACAGTATTGTTTTTAGTTATACCATATCTAGTGTGTATTGCGAATTTCATAATGGACAAAAACATCGAACAAAGAGTTTGTCTTAAATTTTGCATCGCCAATGGGATTTCGTGTTCAGAGTCTCTGAAAATGTTACAGAAGGCTTACGGTGAATCGAATTTATCAAAAACACGTGTTTATGAGTGGTACAAAGCGTTCAAAAGCGGTCGAGATGTGATGGAAGATTTGCCTCGCTCTGGTAGGCCATCAACGTCTGCTACTGAAGATAACATCGCAAAAGTGAAGAAAATAGTGACTGAAAATCTTCATTCAAGTTTGAGAGAGCTAGCCGTCGAATTTTCTGTGTCACACGAGTCGATTTGAAACATTTTAAATAATCAATTGGGTATGAAACATGTTGAAGACCTGAATTTTCTCCAAAAACTCAATCGCAAAAGAGTCGCTGACATGCTAGAACGAGTCAATTCCGACCCAACATTCATGAAACGCATTGTTACTGGTGACGAGACGTGGGTTTACGAGTTTGACATGCAAACTAGTCAACAAGCTTCGGAGTGGCGCCTTCCAACTGAAGCGAAACCGAAGAAACCGCGCAAAACTCGATCGAAAGTAATAGTCATGTTGACTGTTTTCTTTGACTGTCGCGGTGTTGTGCACTCAGAATTCTTGCCAAAAGGTCAAGCGATAAAAAAAGAGTATTATTTAAGCGTTATGCGGCGTTTAAGAGAGCAAATTAGACGAAAAAGGCCAGATTTGTGGAATGAAAATGCTTGGATTTTGCACCATGATAATGCGCCTTCCCACAAGGCCATCATTGTGAACGAATTTTTGACCAAAAACTCAACAAATACCATCGAGCAGCCACCTTATTCACCAGATATGACTACAGCCGACTTCTTTCTTTTTCAAACTTAGATTACCACTTCGTGGCACCCGATTTCATTCGGTAGAAGACATAAAGAAGAATTCGCGGCGAGAACTGAACTCGATTCCGGAAAAAGCGTTTATAAATGTTTTGATGATTGGATTATTCGTTGGTGTAAGTGTATCGCTTCTGAAGGAGCATACTTTGAAGGTGATAAAATAAATTTGGATGAATAACTAACATTTTGTGTATTATTAATCTTTTCCCGGTATTTAAATAAGCATTAAAAATAGATAAGACACAGGTAAGCATTTTTGGCTGTCTTATAGATCAACTATAGTAAAGTGCATATAAATTTAATGACAAGTGACCTCAACTTCTACTTAAAAGCAAGTAAGCTTAGAGGTCTTAACTTTTTCATACCATTAGCTTAAGACTAAGGAACCCTTGGCTGTAGGTACTGTACGTGTTCCGACACGAGGTACTTGTTCAGTTTTTTTTAGTTTAATAAATCGACATCAATGATGACAATTTTAGAGGTGAAACTAGAACCGCGTAGTCTACAATTACTGAATTATTAATTTCAGACAGTAGTCAAAATGTCAACAAATCAAATAATACTAAGGTTGGTAATTTTATGTGACCTTCAACGTAAACAACGTGAAATGGAAAACAAATAATATTGATACCAATTTTTAACACTGAAAAATTTGAAACGGATTCCATACCATGTTTGTTTTTGTGCGACTCCGATATTTATTTTTAGTTGTTAATGAATAGTTTATGCCTTTATTCTTTGCATAAATCTACGCAAGTTTATGTTAATAAATTGTGTAACTTATTAACTACCTACTTGATTTGAATATGACCACCTCTGTAAGTCAAGCACATAATTGAAGGATAAGAATCGACGAATATAATCTATTTGAGCACATCACTAGTAAAAACGCAAATAAATAAAACGGAAAAGTCCCGCGCCAGAACCCCATCGCCGAAGTCGCCACGTGCCAGTTAATTTGTCTCCGTCACACGCCATAAACTGTTTATAGTTTTCTATTAGCGATGTTAGGGGGTTTGCTGTTGATAACTTTATTGAGGCGCTTTTTGAATTCTAAGTAAACGAATGCTTGTGATGGATATTACTGATTACCGGGGAATAACCTTTTAAAACTGTATTGTTACTTAAACCTTGTGTTGATTTTCTCGTATAAAGTTTAAGGTATTCATAATTTTAGTTTTGTTTAGATGTAATAGATAGGCTGAGTTATGGCAAATTAGTTAAAGTCATTGACTTTTGTATTGGGAATTTAGTTATATTGAATTTATAAATACAACATCATCTTGCCTGAAATTGCGAATAAAGTAGCAGTTAATAAGCCCAGTTACGCAAGCTCAATATTGGCAATCTAATATCAAGAATTCAAGTTACCGACTTACTACCATGCGTATCAAAAACGTGCAGCGCGCTAGTTATGAGTATGTTCATTGTGATAGAAGTAAATGTGAATTTATCATTTGTTTTTTAGAATAATATAAGAACAGTCGAACACGCTTGAACACATGCAGTGACAGCAAGCCTGCATTGCATTTTGTGCGCTTGCATATCATGTACATGCAGTTCACTTCTGTTCCTAGTAATATACAGAAACAAAATCGAAGCGTTAAGTTTGTTTACAAGCGGTGAGATGTGTTACTCAATCAAACGGACGGATATTCAGTATATCACACCTCACACACTAGACGTACATATTTCTAAAAATGTGTACCTCCCAACGAAATCATACATACCTACGTAACTTGTATAAAAGTATACAATTGTCAAACCAGAAGTAAAATACGCTTGAGCAATTCAAGTACTGTAAAAAATGGAACCTGTTATTTACTTTTCCGTTGAGAGAAACATTACGGCAATTCCAATTATTTCTAAATGAAAAAGAAATATTTCAATCAGGTACTCCTGAAACAACTTTTTTATTTCATTTCTAGTTAACAGTTTTAATATTGTGTTTGAGCACTGAAAAGCCTTTGAAATATATAGTACATTTCAAAAATTATAATTAAAGTTACATAATTCTTTAATACCTAGTACCTACACACAAAAGATACCTCTATTTGTCCTAACTATATTATAACCTGTTTCCAATTAGGCGGACTATCTGATATGATAAAACTAGTAGAAGGTCTTCTGACAGGTAAATTTTAAGTCAACCGTTTTAACTTTTGCTACTTTATAAAATTAATACTTAAAGTATAAATAAATACGAACATCAAATTAATACATTTTATCCAACATACCAATTATCCTCCCCCCTTACTAAGTAAAGTTTGTACTATAGCGACTAGATGACGAACAGATATATAATATATTACATTAATTGGGCGAAACCGTTCTAATAATTTATTATTGTGGCTCAAAGAAATAGTGATGCTTCTTTTGTCTGGCAGAAGTGAGGCTTTGTATGTCATCTTGTATTAATGTCTTTTTCTGTCTGTTAGTATTTTGTCTAATGTTATTGTTTGTCATGCTCTTTTTTTTTCTTCTCTTTTCTTCTTCTCTCTGGTGCCGTGCTTCGTACCTCTCTGGCTCGGTCTAGGCTCTGCCGGAATCCGTAGGCATCCGCAAGAGTCCGTTCAAAATCAATCTTTTTGCTAAGCGATGGATTGATTCCGCGCTAACCAAGTCGGGTTTCCGGTCGGGTATGGTCCGAGCCTACCGTCAGGGTCCCTGCTGAAAACCAGCGTCGTGATACGTCCCTGACTGTCACGACAAATGCTGAGCGGGGGCCTTTTTGACACATACTGCTTTTTATTATGCTGTAAATGTTTTTTTTTTTCCTTTTGTATTCTGTGTGTGTCAAATAAATCT
This sequence comes from Anania fuscalis, assembly GCA_950371115.1. Classification (NCBI taxonomy): domain Eukaryota; kingdom Metazoa; phylum Arthropoda; class Insecta; order Lepidoptera; family Crambidae; genus Anania; species Anania fuscalis. The sequence goes on from OX493328.1 coordinate 14,738,770, forward strand.
TTTTCTATTCTATTCTATTTCTATTCTAATGACATCCATAGGACTCAGGTACAATGCTCGCGTTCATTACACAAATTCTTGACCCTTGCGGTATTCGAATTTCGAATCCATGACCTTCTAACTTTGCAGTCCGGATCCCGAACCATGAATGAAGGTGACATTAAGCTTGACTGCCACGAAACAAGAAACAACAGAAAATCTGTGGTTTGGTTGTCTAACACCATGGATACAAAGTGTTAAAAATATAATTAAAGACAAACTGTAATAAGCTATAGGTCCAAAAATATTTTACCCTGAACACTTCTTCTTTAATGGGGCGCCGATATAAACGTATACGTACAATAGAAACAAGCCCTTACCTTGAATCAATTAAGCGCTATCGATGGATCAGTTCTAATCGCAACTTGAGAATTGTTTTATGAACTTGGGAAATAAATGCCCGAAGTTTCTCGTTAACACTTGTAATTGATGAATAACGTTGCAATTTTTAAGCGGCAATACTATGTTTTTGAAGATTTTTAATTAAACAGAAAATCTGTTAGTTATTTATTTACATATGCTTAGACAATAAATCGACCATTCAGATCAATGTGTTTGTTTGTGGTTGCAATAATAAAATAAAATAAAGTATTTATATTAATATCCGTGTATATGTCTGATCAAACGTGTACGTGTGTTGAAAGCTAGGTCAAATAGTCTAAAAGATTGCGAATTTGTTCTGTTTAAAATTTAAGAATTCAACAAGTAATAGTCTGAATCTATTACAGTTACAAACATACCTACAATGAAGACATAACATTGCTTAATGACTCACTCTGCACTAATATAGCCCTCCGTGTCCACCCACATAACCTATTCTTGAAAAATGTACGAATCCTGAATTGTAAAGATAGCACTCAGAATCATGTTTGACATGCCTCTATTTACATGGAAACTATGTGTAGCGTGAAAGAAAATAACTCTTACTGCATTTGCATTAAATCCTTATTGTAAGAACGGGTAGGGGCCACCGAATGGGTAAAGGAAAACGTGCCATACTGCCGTTGTTTTAGATTTAATATCAGAACGGCGTCCCTAGGGATCAGCTCAGGTATTTGTACAAAAAGTGGGTGCCAGTATGTCACTGTAGATTTTCTTGCTTAGATAATAGGGTGGAGTTTGGCGCGGGAGGTTTCATCAGGAGATTACCTAGACACGCAGACGACGATAAGCGGGCAGTCGTTATAGAGGTTGTCGGAGCCCCTCAAAATATAAACATGGCCAGATGTCGCAGATAACCGACGAGCTTTTTGCTCTAATGGCAGATTACTTCAGTCGAATATGTTGCGTGTCGACCCTAAGTAAGGCCATGACTTATTGAATGGAAAATTTCTTACGATCTGATAACGGCTGGGTTAAGTAACAAACATCTCGGTCCCTAATTTCGTAATCAATTCTGTTGATAATAGGGTGAGGGTATTAGCGAAATAGATGTATTAATATCAAGAATAAGAACATTGACGTGGCATAACCTTTATTGAATATGTGTATAGTCTACCTACCTGAAACAATCATTAAAAATGACGCATGACGGTTTAGATTTTTTTATCCAAAAGATCAATAAGATTAGCCTCGTGACTCGAATAAAGAAAAATAAAGCAGCAATTCCTAGTAAAAAGAAAAACTATACCTACAGTAATGTCACACCGAGAGAGGAAAACTTTATTAGCCGACTCACGTGAAAAGAACTCGATATTGTGCTCAATATGGGTTGACAAAGACTCATCTCGCAACTCGCACGGATCATCTAATTAGGTTGGCCTGATGAATACAGGGTGGGCTCACCCGTAGTTGTCTCCGTAATTAACAGCTGAGATAGGAAATATTAATATTTATAAGCCTCGTGGTTGAGAGCAAATTTTCGTTGTACATTTTAACTAGCTAAAATTGGCGCGTTGCATTTTACATACCTACTGATTGTAAGAACAGCCGTCGAGTTTTTAAATTTTAGACATATACTTTAATTTATAGTTTACTCATTGTTCTTTTCTAATGATAAAATAGCTTCAAACCAGTTTATGAGCATAAAGAATAAATAAGTGAGAAACGTTTAACGATGTCGGAAAAGTTTTAGAATAAAACAACTTTATTAGATGAAATGAGCCATTCATGTGGGCAGAAAGCTTACATAAAATATTAATAGACTTTTACTTATTTTGCAAAACTGTTTTTAAAAATATACTTGGTAAACAAAAGTGTATTGTTGCTTGCTCGTGTACCAAATATTCTGAATTTATAAAACTTAAGTAACGTATAAATCGCGGTTTGTGTTAAATTTTATCATCGTTAGACACAAGCAAATTATCGTTTCTCGTCCAAATTTGACTGTAATGGAGGCGGATGTTTTTATTACACCGGGCCCTCCTAATAAGCGGGCACTCGTTGTTTGTTCACAAACAATCTCATCCCATTCCGTAATTTTACACCTATATCCGCCAGTTTAGTAAACAAAATTACACAGACTAAATAAGTTGAAAAAACAAGACTTTTCTCATTTTGTACGTTTAGGCTTTGAGGAAACAGCTATATTATGATACGTACTTTTATCGAAACGGCAACACATAAGGAAGATTATGTTAGACAACGGCGTTGTTGCATATTAGTGTTAGAATATTATGAAATGAATGAAAAAAACCGGCCAAGTGCGAGTCGGACTCGCGCACGAAGGGTTCTGTACCATCTTCTAAATAATATAAAAAAGAAGAAACTGACTGACTGACTGGCTGACATATCAACGCACAGCCCAGACCGCTGGGTCTAGAGATTCCTAATTTGGCACGTAGGTTCCTTGCACTAAGAAAAGATTTTTTTAAATTCATAGGGGGTGTAATGAAATGTAAAATGTAGTTTGTATGAAACTTTTTATTTTTTGAACATATTTACATCAAAGGAGGTCACTAAACGTCCATACAACTTTGCCCACATTTGTACTTAGATAGGTACATAGATACCAAACTGTAGAGAAAAATTCCGAGGATTCCAAAACACTTATCATTTCGCTTCTTTGATTAGTTACAACTAGATAGTAAATAAATAAAGTTGTTGATAACTTGTAACACATTATTTAAAATGTGGTAGCATTGGATGTTAATATGACATCTTTAATTTAAGTAGTATGACATTTTATGTTGTATTTTGTTTATTGTAATTTTATTATTAATATTTCCATGCCTGTGTGCAGGCTAAATACATGGACAAATGATGGTTTTAAGTTCTGCATTATAAAATTGCATGTATGATATATTCTTGCAAATAAACGATTGAATTTGAATTTAATTACTTTTAGTATCAGCCTTATCCAAAACCTGGGTATGTTTAAAAAATATTTTATTCTCTGTTGATTATTGCCAATGCATCACAATATGTCGTCTATTTACCTAAATATACATAATTTGATGGCTTAAAACAATAAACAGATTAATATAATAATATTGTTTCGGAAATTAATATTGTCTCTTTGCAAGCGACAAAACGTCAAAATACAATCTATGATGACAAAATGTCATTTCCGTTCGTTTTGACGTTTCAGGGTGCTTAATGATAATGACAGGACAGCAGCCTGACAACTGATAAGTTGACATTTACAGTTTTTTTAGTATGACTACAGAGGGCCTAGTGCGAGTGCAAATGTGCAAAAAATGTCAGGAAAAGTCTAATTTATATTACTTTTCGATCGATTTAAGTGACTTGGTTGTTTAGTGTAACTGATACTTGGGACCTAGAATAGATATAGTCGTAACACAGATTTAAAATGAACATAGACAAGGTCTAAAATGGCGCATTTTTCTCGAATTTAAATTATTATTTTTTGCCTTTTCCGAATGACTAATAAAAAAAGTAGGTCTTGTATATTATTCAGCGTTTTATAGAGTATTTTTTTCCATAAAGTGTACCTCGGCACATTAAATGGCTCGATTTTGGTGACCTTCTATAGTATGAATTAAGTACGCCAAAAATAATTATTTACGTATTTCACGGTTTTCCAAAATTCAACCCCCATGAGGTTAAATAGGGGATGAAAGTTTTAAATAAACGCACATGCCAAACGCAAGGCCCTTAGGGCTAGAAACTTTTAATTTCGCACACGTAGGTATTCCTTTTATGACGTAACCATCGACTAAGGAAGGATTTTTAAAAATTCAACCCATAAGAGGGTTAAATAGGGGATGAAAGTTTTAAATAGGCGCACAGGCTTATTTCAAACTTTATACTGTACTTAACCCCATAAATCCGAAACTATGTGCTAACATATTTAAATAAAAACATACAAAACTGTTTTTATGAATTCAGTTGTTTATATTTTTAACTAAATAATTATAATGAAGTATTTTTTTTTGTAGTACGTCATTAGATCTCTTTAATTTACCCACATAGGGGGGCTCCATATCAGTACGCTTGCCAAACAATTTCCACCACGCTCTTAACTCACCAGTGACGTTAATAAAATTTACGTCTCTCGTAAGTGTTACCTCAAGACTTAAATTATTAGCAACATGTAATTAAATACCGCATTAGCATCTCCGTGTATTATAACTGCATTAGCCGCTTAATATTCATGAGTAGGAAACTTCCTCAAGTGGTGACGAATTCTGAGACTCACTCACATCGAGTTGGTCCATGAATATGTAGCCACATAAGAGCATGTCGCCAGATAAGCGGCAACTTTGACTCGGTTTCAAATTAATCCGAATTTAAAACATTGACTGGAGACGTACACTCTCGGCTTATGCAAGGTTTGAATGCGAGCTTTGAAACGTAGCTTTCACAAATTATGAATGTTATGATACTTTGAACTCATTGCTTGAATCGTTACCTATAGTAGGTACGTATTATGGTATTCCGTGAAATGTTTTCCAGGAGATTCAAAAATGATTGTTTTTATTATGATGTAGTTTTAACAATAATATTTTTCAAAATTTTATTCTACCATTTTGTCGGCATGTTTGATTATACGTATAAGTTCATTCACAAAATCACAACTCTCTAGTGCCAATAATCTCCAAGCAAAACCTTGGACGGACAGACAGACGGACATGACGAAACTATAAGGGTTCCTTGTCAGGACTACGGAACCCTAAAAAACACGTTCACGTACTATGTAGCGTTAATTGTAGATAAAAGATAAAAAAATATATGTTTCAAAATAAGATAACAAAAAAAAAAAAATAGTAACATATAATTATTATACGTCACTAAACTAAAGTTCTCTAAAATAAAATTTATTTTATCTTATCTTTCATATAATTTCACTACCTAAACTAAGCCATTTTGTTTGCTTGTGTCCTAGGTAAATATTCATACAATGGGTCATTCCTTTATGAAAATACGTGCTTATTTAACAAAATACATTTACTAAAAATAATATTTATTATATAATTTAGAATTTTAAATAATTTACTTCTACTGATAGAACATTATAGTCTTCTAAATATTGAATGCCATAAACTCAAATTTTTTGATGTACCTGTGCAATAACCTTTTCTTTATTCCTAACCTATTATGGAATTTTGACATACAATCGCATTCAGGGTGATTTTAGTAAAGGTATTTTTTTTTCATTTATTTTACATAATAGTTATTTCTGAAACATCAGAGAAAATTTGCCAGTACATATTTTTAAAAGGATATTGCTTTAAATTTTAACATTTATTTAAGATCGAGCTTTCTAAAATAAATGTTAGCTTAAAAGCTTGATATTGAAACTACAAAAAACATTGCACAATAATTACAGACTGCTTTTTTTTAGATCGAATAAACCAACAGTCGTGATTTTAATATACTATCAGAATCATAGCAATGAAATTTAATACTTTGAGTTACTTCCATTTTATTATTTTGATATTCAAAGTAAGGATGTTTACTCAAATTGGTACTATTTGCACGAAATATTTATTGATGTAGCATTAAGTAATGTTAATGCCGTAAAGGCTGTAGATGTAAATTTATAGACCCCATAATGTTGTACAGATTACTCCAAGATTCAGATTAAGGCTTCCCGCGTTGGGGCCAAGTGATATCGGCTAAATAAAAATCAATATCTGAATCGGTCGCGAGTTTCTTCTTCACAATCCATTTGCTCTAAGAATGCGGTACTTTCTCAAAGGGATTTCTTGGGTCCTTATTTCGAGATCCTTTAGGACCACACTTGAGGATCGGCGCACTGCTTTAGAACCCCGCTTCCGCCCCTCCGAGAAATGCCCAAGATAAGAGAGACGTTTTGGCGCCATTCATGTTTATGGCAGGGCAAATGGCCCTAGAATACTACGTACTTATTATAAACAAGCACCGACACAAATATATATTTAAATAAAATAGACAAGATAAGGAAACATTCGGTGAAAGATATTTTTTTTAATAATAAAAACCAGAACAAAGACAAAACAAATTATGTTTGACGACAAAATGTTTTCAAGCTGGTACTACATTAATTAAAAAGGCAACAAACCTCGCTTTAACATAAGAAACTATTTTAAAGAATCCGTTGTTATTTCGAGGAATGGAGGGCCGCAATGCCGGGACAGGGTGGTTTTACTTTATTTTACAAAATGTAGCCACCGTAAAATTTTATGGAAAACGTTTGAGAGGGGACAAGGCGCGGTCATTACCGGCCTACCTATACGGCGGTGACACGTCGCCAGGGCCGGCTTCCAAGTCGTTGATTTCAATTACCCCCCAATGTTAGATAATGTTACAACTCCTTATTGGAAGTAATTCGTTCAATTTCTCCCGTCCCCATCGTTGGGGCCTTATTAACCAACGATCTCAATTTAGCTGCCCAGAAATGGACGAGTCTTATTGAGCTGATAATTTTAGAACAGGCCCGGCAAATGAGAATTTCTTTAGCGGAATGGAAGAGAATCAGAGAAATCCTGATAAGTATCTACCACTCACTACTTATGTTAATACAATCAAAGTAATACCATTCAAAAAATTCGGCTAGATAACAGAAGCCGTCCGAAGCAATGTTATCAAGGAATCGATAGGTGAACTGTATCTGTGTAGTGGAGGCCTAACTGCACTACACAGATACAGTTACCTGGGCTATGTTAACAAGTAGAAACAAACAACTGAACGGTAACACACAAAAGGTTAAATTGGAATATGAAGTTGGGCCGGAAGGCCCGCCCGATGGAGTTTACGCATGTCCCCTGGGTCACTTGCCAAACAAAGTTTCTGTTTTATCAAACTGGTAATTCACATTTTTTGTTTTATTGCCGGAAAGCTCAAGAGATTTATGGCCGGCCACTTTGCATTAATTTCGCATTTATTACAGATCTCTTGAATTTTCGCCGAATTTTTTTGCTGCTATTGAGTGTAAATTACACTGGAATTATGCATATTTTTATTCAAGTTACGGACAAAATATTGTCGTAAATTATGAGAGCCTCTATAATGGCTCGTTCACATAGTTATGCTTCTTTAATTTAAGTAATTAAGTATTTAGTCTTCTGTCACATTTATGTCTAATGACAAACGGTGAATAAGATTTTTGATTTAACATGATATTACAGAACTAATTAAGTTAAAAGTCTTTTTTTATCTTTTATGACTAAGGGTCCTGCGTACCATAAACTCTTAAAACAATCTCGAAGCTGTCAAATCTGTCAATGTTGGTACGTCATTACATACAAAATTTGACAGATTTGATAATGTTTGACAGATTTGAGATTGTTTTAAGAGTTCGTGCTGGGCCATAACCATGAACTCTTAAAACAATCTCAAAGTTGTCAAATTTGTCAATTTTGGTACGTCATTTCATACAAAATTTGACAGAAATGATAATGTTTGGCAGATTTGAGATTGTTTTAAGAGTTCGTGGTTACCGCCCTGATCATTAAGTATGTCAATTGATACACACATACCAACTTCCATGGCAATCTTAATGGTATGGTTGACATTCAATCGTTGCTATGACGACCTCCGTAGCCGAGAGGCGAGTACGCCGGACTATACAATGGCGTCGCCATCTCTGAGATTCCGGGTTCGATCCCCGGTCAGGTCAGTGTAGAAAACGAACTTTTCTATGTTGTCTTAAGTCTGGGTATTGTGGTACCGTCGTTGTTTCTGGTTTCTAAAACACAAGTGCTTTGCTACTTACCTTAGGATCAGAGCAATGTATATGATGTTGTCCAATATTTATATTTATTATTTATATCTCCATTTCGAACACAAGTCAACAATTTACTGTTCATCTATTTCATTAAAATATTTTAACGTCCAAAACGTCCGAAGTTGTGGACTTAGTAGCAAACCACATGGCGTCCGTAAACCTTTAATGAAGATTAATTGTTCGCTGCAAACCTCTTTGCTGGACATAGCGACTTTCATCTTGCCAATTGAGATTGGTTTTTTAAGTAACTAATGTAATTTTCCCTGAAAAGAGCTCGGTTTAATGTTGTGATTGTAAGGTACAACGAATAATGACGCTAATAGGTACATGATCTCTATAGCAATATTACTTCAATCGTATGTTTTATTCATTTGACTATAGAATACGAGAGCTCCAGTTTCGTAATCCTAATAAATAATTTGGTATAGAGTTTGATGACAAAACTACACTGCTTAAGTGACTTTTTAGCTACGAAAAGACGCTGCTTCAATACTTTGTAGCATTGATAATAAAATATAACGTAGTAGTGTTTAACAGTGGACATCAATGATATACCTATACGATGAGACACAATATTATGTTTAAAATGTGATTATGCAGAATTTTTGTTAGTTAAAATTACGAGTTATCCCCAAAGTTTTGTTTTTTGAATATTTTTTTTTTATTTATGTACGGAAAGTTTAAGGGGTATCACAATAATACTACTAGCTTTCGATTGTGATTTCGTCTGCGTAGACTTAAGAATAAGATCAAGGAGGAAAGAATATTCATTCCACTAGAACACAAAAAAGAAACTAATCTAAGATGATACCATTAGTGTTAAACTAGACTTTACATTTATAAAATTAGTAGAATATATGACTATCCATATTCTCTTACTATCTACCTTTAAATTAACATTTCTGTTTAGTTTGTTTAGGCACTACATAAATAATTTTTGTTCAATAAAGAAGGATTAATTTATATCTGCCTTTGGTTCTCCACATGATTTTGTTTTATACTTTTCATACAATGAGAATTTATGGTCAATCATACACAATTACCCCTAAATTCCCTGTTGGGAAGATTACTTGTCTGTCCTTTGGTATCCGTTCCTTATCGCTAGGAAGTGCCTTGTACTACCCATTGTGTCCCGAAATAGTGGTAATCGACTGGGAGCCCGCGGCTAACGACTCTTTGATTAGAACTAGATATTAGAGCTGGTTCACACTGACTGAAATGTTTGGTTGCTATATTAACTAATTAACACCTGGGACAGAGAGGTTTAAGAATGGAGTCCACGTACCGGCAAGCTCTGTGTAAGACGTCCACGCTCGTAGGTAGACAGGCGACCTGGTAGGCCGCTTTCAACCGGCCAATCTGGAAGTCACTGGGAGGCTTATGTTCTCCTATGGCTGAAATAGTGATGACGACGATGATAGAATATAAGTGCTTTAGCTACTTACCTTAGGATCAGAGCAATGTATGCGATGTTGTCCAATATTTAAAAAAAATAAAAACATATCAATCAGAATAATGATAGGTGTAATTTTGTTCAAATTTCCTGGAGGAAAAAATAATTTAAAACATCGCTGATCGCCTTAAAAGTCTTGACAAAATAATCAACTCAACTTGGTTCGTTTTCGGTTAATTCAAAAATTAATAAACCTTTAATAATGTAATACAAGGTAGCTTAAAATAACAGTGTGATCGACCCTTAGAGCTATTTGCTCTTGGCAAGAATCCTTATTGAACGTTTTGATCATAGCAGTAATAGGTGGCATTCGAGGCTTCAAATTAACGTCTTGATTACAATCCTGAGTTCACCATTCGATTTTACAGGGAAAACAAATTTAATAGTGAGACTATCAAATAATGATTATCGTTTTAGGTGGCTTTATTATATTCATTAAAACTATCTTTCTTCGCCTACCATTTTAAGAAAAGCTATCAGTCTAAATACATTTTATAGAGTAAATCAATTATTTACTTTGATTGAGTCCATGGTTCAGGTTCTAATTGGGGTCTTAAATAATAATACTTTTGTTTGACGTATTATAAGAATACAAATAATTTAAGTGGAAGTTTTTGTTTGTAATTTCACAATAAAAACTGAATACTAATGCAGATACGGTATATAGAATTTAAAAAAAAATTACTTAACATTTTTATCTGTCGGTTTGTCTATATTATGTACTAAACATAGACTTAGGATTCGCTAGTACTAAGTCGCTGTCTTGACCGATTTGTCAAGACTTCCACGTGCAGATAGCGTAAGTATGTAAATAAAGTTAATTAGGCTACTTCTATTTTAAGAAATAGGTAATTAAAGTTCTAAAGATGTTTTTCTTTTCATTTAATATCGCAGTTTCTAGCGTATATTACCGATTTATAATTGGTCAAATCCGTTGAAATTCTGTGCTACTAGTTTTGTAAAGCAACTTGTGTTATGCATGCCGAAAGGTCCAAATTCGCCAAGTTTATTTTATAAGAGTTCTTAAAATAAAAACCATAAAATACTTCATCGCATCTGTGGTGCTATCTAATCCACTTAGCCTCCCCTTAAAATCCATTTCATTACTCTCATAACCAATGCATCAAATCTGACAAACCCCTGGGTGCCGATAAACTGTACATTGTTGCAAACGCTTGAATCGTTGCACGTTCCAAATCATTTGTATAAATCACAGCTCTAGAGAAACAGCCAACTCACAGCTGTGAAAGCCATAACAACGTACAGTCACGGGCATCAATTTTAATATAGATTATCATTGGATTTTAAATCTGCATTTATTGCTCATGACTGTTTACTAAAGATACGCAATTATATTACGGGTATATCTACTATACATAATATGTATCAATGTACAGAACGTGTAATAACATAAAGATTAGTAATGGCTGTCATACTAGATGCAAAAGTAAGTAAGAGAAATATGAGAATTCTACCACTCCCCTCGAAATGTTAACACGTCCTAACAATACAGTAGGTACCACTTAAATAAGACTATGGTGCCTTCAACTGCATGTAACTCAGCATGCACTTAACTGTTTTTTGTTAAAAAAGTCTAAAATCTAATAAGTTGGGGTGACTGTTGTTTTTGCGCTACGACTAAGAGACGCTCCCTTCCGCCATCAAAACTAAATCAAGTAGGGCGAACGCCGTAACCGACCGCCCTTGCAGTAAGATAAAATGTAAAGGGAAGTTTGATTCACTCACGTGACACGCGTAGGGACAAGTCACTTTTCGGCCTGGATTGAATTGGATAGAAAATTATTATAAATTCATGCGCCTCGCTTGCAATATACGATGTTTTTCCGCTACGCTACCTGAAAATATGGATTATTGAGTAGGTGCCGTAATGTTATTATTCATTATACTTTTTCGGGTTTTGATAAGTTTTATAAATTTAAATGGTTGCTTACCCAAAATCGATATCTTGGGCCTTACCATAACCTCTTAAAACAGTATTACTTAGACCTTGTTTTATTTTATTTGACTTTGAGTTTGTACGGTTTATAAAATTCATGGTAGAGGCTTATCGTCACTTTTACAGTTTATACTAACAAACTTCACGAACTATGTATATTTGGCTAGTGTTATTACACTTAACCTAACCTACAACCAACAAAAAAAAGAATAAAAAAATAAGTTTTTTTTTGTGTCAGCATATTTTATTACGCTCTCAAATGATAAAAATGATACTTTATCAGTTGCATTTATGAACAAACTACTTTGGGTTCGTTTTGACAGATTGTAATCTAGGTAGACTCATATAGGTATGCTCAATGTATCTAAAAGATTTGTTTAGAACATGTTTTTTATTCATTTATGGATAATGTAGTCCGGGTAAGTTCTTATTAAATAGACTGGACTACGACAAAAAATAAATAATTTCTGAAACTAGGAATTTTTGCTGCAAGCTGAACTCCGTGTAACGGCAACTATTATCAGTTAGCTGTAACAGCGCACATTTAATGCCTTAGTTAGCAGTCACATTAAATATTTACTATATTAATAAGAGCAAAATTTACCTAGATGGATGATAGATAAAAAAGATTTCACAACTATAACAACAATATTATATCTGCAGGGCACAGGCAGAGTTCACTGTGATATCGTGTCCAGGCCGTGCCGTGTCATTACTGAGTTAAAATCGGTTATAATTAACCTTAAAAAACACAGATTAGTTTTATTGTAAATATCACTCAATAGAACTTTAAAAAATGGGCCAAATCTGAATGTACTAAGAGACACTCTTGATGAAGACAATCATGTTAAATGAATATACAAAGTTTTATTTTCTTCTCGCGATAGCTATCGTTTTTTGTCAAAAACAAATAGTGGTATTTTTGCCGCTGATTTAATATTTTCTCTGTTTAAGAAAAAATATTTATTTGATTATTATTTATTCGCTATGTGTCAGGCATGGGGCCTCAAAACGAACTAATAAGCAAACGCCAGTATTGAATAAACGTTATTCAAAATGCTGCTGGTTCCGGCTCTAAAAAGGTATAAACCTTAAACGTCCCGTATAACGATGTCTTCATACAGAGAAATCGTTCTATTTGCCTACGTCTCATATCTTTGAACCGAGGGTACTTAGCGGGACATTATTGGAAAACTCAAGCCCGGTCTTACAAGGCAAAGTTCGATTTTATCGAGGTTAACTCGCGTGTTTCAGAAAAGTTAAATTTAATTTCGATGAAATCAAGATCTTTACGTCAGCTCTATTAATTTGGAAATTTTAATGATGAAATATGAAGCCTAATTTGTTTTCGTCTGACTCGGCGTAAACTTCACATTACATAAAGTCAATCAACTTGTTCTTTTAAAGAAAATTTATTTTAAGGTTTTCCAATATCGTAATATCGCATCTATGGGAAAAATTATTAACTCAATCCGTTTGTGCAGTGTGATCATAGTGCCGGATAAAAGATATAAAAGTTCTCTTGGCAACTTAAGGTTTATGTTAAGACACTGAGAAACATTAAATTATAGATTTCGTTACGGCTGTCTTCATCACAAAAATAGAGCACACGAATTAAAATCAACTCAATGCAAACAGCAGATAATCTTAACTGTGACGTTCTAGCAAGGAACACGTAAAAAAGTAATAGAATTATAAATAATTCACAAACTTTACATATTGTGCCGCTATCGCATGTACGCTTATTTTGTCCTCCTTGTACGTTGAAGTAGTATTATTTAATATTTTCTGGCTGAAGCACATAATCTCCTAGGCTCCATGTCCAGGATCAAAAAATTTTCACCTCACGATTCGGCAGATCGTATGTGTTAAAATGTGTTTTTTTTGTTCTGAATTTTGAGCATTCTACCATTTCATCAACTACGAGTATAGTTTATTATGCTTATTGCGTAGCATAACGTGTTATTTGGGTTCAAATGTAATTAAATTTATGTTTTGAGGATACTGGCACCAAAGTAAGAAAAATAAGGATAAACCTTGTTTTGATGTTTATACCTTATACCAAGGCAACATTTCTTCAAGTTCACAACAAACATAAAATCAAGATATTTCGAAAAATAAACCAACACTTAAAATTATATTGCAATATTTTTTAAAGAGGTAATTGATGACGTTTCCCTGCCAACTTACTTTAAAGTGCCATGGTGATTTTTCTTTGCTTAGTACTACCATGGTTCAAGAAGACAGTACATTTTTTTCGCTTTATTATATTGCTGTCTACATAGAATTTAAGGCATAAACAGTAAATTTATTGTCTGCAAGTGAAAAGCTGTATGTGCGTTGAACAGCTCCAGACTTGAGCTTTATAATGTGCAAAGGAATAAATCATGACCGTGTTGCGTAGTTCTAAAGGTGCATCCGAGCAGGTGACTGTGACAGCACAAATAATGAGGGCCCAAATGCGAACAATAGAGCACTGGCTTGTGAATGACCTTTTGTTTTCAGGGTTACTTTACAAAAGTGCAATGACACTATTATGGTGTGACTCTTAATTAAGTAGGTACTAACTTAGCGTATAAATGCAATAATATTTTCACACCAGTTACATACAAAATGTTTTCGCAGAGAGATACCATTTGGGACCCCGTAAAATATTTAAGCACTTCCACAAAAATGTAACGTGTTCGTTGTAATCTCACAAACATCCTGCCACAGTGAGACGATATAATTTTAGTCCCAAACCGCGACTTTAACATTCAAATAAGCGGACTCAGCACAAAAAAAAATGTTCCATAAAAGTTAATCGTTTGTACAATGCTGTTACACTAACAACATAAGATAAGTAAAAGATTCCGAGGCTTGCGTCTTTTAATTACTTAATCCGCGATTTGCTTCATAATTACTCGGATTGGGGGTTGAAAAAAGTCGTTGGAGCACGTCTTAGGCAAATATCGTGGGTTGAGGTGGAGGTTCATCTCGGGAGATAAGCGGCGGCCGGCAGCTGGCCCCGTAATTAAGCACATCTGCCTACGTTCAATTTTGAAACGGCAGATGAGTTGCCCCGCGCCTTGGGGTCCATTCAGGACTCGGTTGGTACGAGCAAATTGCTAAACTTTCAATTAAAGAGTTGTTATTCAAACCGCTCCCGTTCCTCGATGGAATTATATTTTATTTCGCAACGAAAACTCTTACAGGCACTTGTTTCCCGTTCCACTTGGCCACAGTTTTACGATTTCTCAAATTAAGTTGTGCGAATTTATTAACAGCTGTCTCGTGGTTAAATGGATTTTCTGCTGGGCTTTATGCAATTCGTGTTAACAAATTTATATGATTTTAAATTCGTCTTTGAATATGTTTAAACTTTTCAGAGTATAATTGTCTTAGGGCAATTGTTGTATTTATTTTGTTGCTAGGAATAAAATTTACAGAACAATATTTCATCATGGAAGCATGTAACAAAAAACTAATATCAGCCTATACAAAAAGTTTCATAATATGGGATTGCTTTTGATGGATAAATTATGTACAAGTAGGTTACAGCTGTGCTTCAAAATTGTATCAAAAATGTAGGAAAAACAAATAAATCCCTCAATTCAATCCGAAATTATAGTAAAATAATAAAAAAAACATATCGAATTCATAAAGAAAATGGAATATAAAACAATCATTTCAAAATAAACATTTAAACGTAAAAATTTAAGTAAATAAACGTTAATGTTTTTAAAAACATAGCAACAAATAGCATTCATAAAGAACGTGCCCAAACAAAAATAAATTATACGAAAGTAATAACAACGTGCAAACTTACAGTGTTTCATCAGCAAATACGTTTTCGTTTATGTATTTAATTTAAATAAGTACCTAAAACTGAAAATAATATGACTCTTTTAACCCAAGATCAAAGTATTGTGGTATAATTATTAATCTAATACATCAAACATAAATTACATACGGATTAATATCTATCAAGAGATATTATGGATTTCCGTTACGTCGAAATTATAATTAATAGTACAAAAGCTTCAGATTCTAATAATCCGTAATCAAAGTCTAGGACTGATGCAACATACTTGTCAACATTCCTAAACAATTTACGCGATATCAGTCACAAAAATAAATTATTGTTATTTAAAAAAAATGTTTTAACAGTTTTAAAAGTAGCCCTGTTAAACGCAAGGCCAGTTTTTGCTGAAAACGTCTAGTCGTTCATGACCATGCTCTACATGGATCAACTTAGGGTTGCTACACTCATATATATGGGCCGACATTAATCGGGCGACAAAACCGAATTATGTGTAGATGGGTGTAAGTAGTAGATGCTTCGGGTTGGCTACCCTGAGTCTGCTTCAAGTTTAGTTTCTAAGACTTATAATCTAAAGGCAAAGCTGACTGACTGATGAATCAACGCGCAGCCCAAACCGCTGGGTCTAGAGACTCCAAATTTGGCACGTAGGTTCCTTATAAAGTGTAGGGGTGCACTAAGAGAGGATTTTTTTAAATTCATCCCCTAAGGAGGTGAAATGGGGGCCTAAAGTTTGTATGAAACTTTTTATTCCTTGAACATATTTGCATGAAATTTGGTATGAATAAAGTACGGCAAAAATTATGAGTTACGTATTTCATAGTTTTTTGGAAATTCGACCCCTAAGAGGTTAAAATAGGGGATGAAAGCTTTAAATAAACGCACAGGCCAAACCCTTAGGGCTAGAAATTTTAAATTTACACACGTATTCCTTTTATGATGTAAGCATCTACTAAGGAAAGATTTTCTAAAATTCAATCCTTTATTCCTTGAACATATTTGCATGAAATTTCGTATGGAGTACGGCAAAAACAATGAGTTACGTATTTTAGAGATTTCCAAAACTCAACCCCTAAGACGGTTAAATTGGGGATGAAAGTTTTATACTAACGCACAAGCTTAGGGCTAGAAACTTATAATTGCGCACACGTATTCTTCTTTTGACGTAAGCATCCACTAAGAAAGGATTATTCAAAATTCAACCCCTAAGAGGGTAAACAAGGAGATGAAAGTTTTAAATAAACGCAATAGCCAAACCCTTAGGGCTAGAAATTTTAAATTTCACACACGTATTTCTTTTATGACGTAAGCATCTACTAAGAAATGATTTTTTAAAATTCAATCCCTAATAGGGTTAAATAGGGGATGAAATTTTAAATAAACGCACAGGCCGAACCCTTAGGGCTAGGAAATTGAAATTCTCGTATTCCTCATATGACGTGTAGGCATCCACTAAGGAAGGTTTTTTTTTAATTCATAGGGGATGTAGGTTTTTATGGAACTTTGCGTTTAATGGCTTATTTACAATATTTTATAAGAATGCTAATGTTAGTGTTTTTCTTTAATTAAACCTCAAGCGTTTAAAGTGTTTTATTTAAAGTGGGCATTGTGCAAACAGTTTATACCCAATGCACTCGATTTGTTTTACTGGGAGAAACGGCGTCAGTTAGTACCTGTTACTTCTGACAAAATATCGTGGCTCAAGATTGTTGAGTGTTAGGCATAAAATTAATCGAAGATGTTGCCAATCATATCAATAACCCATCCTTTTATTTGTTAGCATTTTTTTATTCTTATTTTATTGTTTGTTTCAGCCGGAAAATACATTTTTAATTAATAAAAGAGGCAAATACGTCAGTCTTTAAGTTAGGATCTTAAAAATTAGTGTTGTGTTTACGCTTATGTAAGAAAACTGATTCATATGAATCTGTGTTTTTGATGAAAATACCCCTTATGGGGTGAAAAACAGGGTGACGTTGTGTATGGAAAGTCCTTCGTTTTCGAGTAAACATCACTTAAATTATTATTTGGGCTTACGGTTAGGATCTCACTCAAAGTATATAGGTGTTGTTCGAAATAAAACCCTTCAAAGGGGTGAAAAGCGGTTAAAATTTAATATTTGAAGTTCATTATTTTCTAAGTATAGGTTAAACAATGATATTAGAAGTATAATTTGAGATACATTGGTTAATTTTATAATCTATATTAGCGCGGGCGAAACCGCGGGTAACTGCTAGTTTAATAATAAATAAATAATAAATATTGGACGATGTCATTATGAGAAAGCCTTCGACTAGGTTTAGACTACGAAACCTGGGCTGTTCTGGACTCCTTGCAGCGATGCCAAGTCGATTGGCGGTACGTGAAGGTGCTAAGAAGCCTGTACAGTATAGCATCAATGTCCGTCCAAGTACAAAACCACCGAACAAAACCCATCCAGCTGCTCCGAGGTGTTAGACAGGGAGATGTTATATCTCCGAAACTGCTCACCAACGCACTGGAGGATGTGTTCAATTCGCTGGATTGGAACGGACTGGGCATCAATGTGAATGGCGAATATCTTACGCATCTTCGCTTTGCCGATGACATAGTTATTATGGCAGAATCGCTGCAAGATTTGCAAAAAATGCTGCACAGTCTTAATGCTGCCTCGAGACGTGTGGGGCTTAGGATGAATTTGGACAAGACTAAGATAATGTTCAACGAACATGTCATCCCGGAACCAATTTCCGTCGAGGGCACTACGCTCGAGGTTGTCCAAGAGTACGTCTACCTGGGACAAGTAGGTACTACAGCTCGGTAGAGACAACTTCGAGCGGAAAATCGCCAGAAGAGTGCAGCTTGGCTGGGCAGCATTTGGGAAATTGCGTCATATCTTCACGTTGACACTGCCGCAGTGCCTGAAAAGCCGGGTGTTTAACCAATGCGTCCTACCAGTTTTAACCTACGGAGCCGAAACATGGAACATGACAGTCAAGTTGGCCCACCGACTACACGTCACTCAGCGTGCTATGGAAAGGTCTATGTTGGGGATCTCATTAAGGGATAAGATTCGGAACGAGGTCATACGACATAAGACTAAGGTGACTGATATTGTCCAAAAATTTAGCAAGCTGAAGTGGCAGTGGGCTGGCCATGTCTGTCGCAGAACCGACGAGAGGTGGAGCAGGAAGGTTCTCGAATGGAGACCACGCTTAGGCAAACGTAGTGTAGGACGCCCCCCGGCTAGATGGACCGATGACCTGAAGAAGGCAGCCGGCAGCGACTGGATGCAAAGGGCGGGAGATCGTGCGCTATGGCGCTCCTTGGGGGAGGCCTATGTCCAGCAGTGGACTGCAACAGGCTGATATGATGATGATGATGATATGATGGACGATATCATAATCTAAAATAAGTAGCTAAAGCACATGTGTTTTAGTAATCAGAAACAACGACGGTACCACAACACTCAGACCCAAGACAATATAGGAAATTTCGTTTTATACATTGATCCGACCGGGGATCGAACCCGGAACCTCGGAGACAGCGACAGCCATATAGTACGGCGTGCACGCCTCATACACGGCTACGGAGGTCGCCTAATATTTATGATGTATTTTGTTATTTCCAGTATTACGGGGGTCCTCCGCGCTTTCGGCTCGATGCGCGGACTGCGAGCGAGGAGGGAGCATGCTGGTGCGCCTACTGATACTTAGCGCCGCGCTCGCGGCAGCCAACACCGGGAAACACGGTATTTACTAGATGTGACATGGGCCTTAGTGTACCTACACAAACTTAAAAAAAAAGATGAAAAAATTTACCAAGTTTGGATAGTGCCATGGAAAATTTGTTCTCAAAGTTTGCTCAGCGGGGTAACCATAAACTCTTAAAACAATCTCAAATCTGTCAATTTCGTACGTCATTACGTAAGATGCTCATGATCCTTTAATTTTATTTCTAAGATTTTGTCGTCATAATTCAGCTTAAAAAATAAAATCACTGCCAAAAATCTCGAAAATGACTCCCATAAGCATGCAACACTCCCATAACGTCTCGGTAGCTTAGTTCGCGGGCGGTAAGCGATGGTCATGGGTTCGGGTCCCACCGGAGGCGGTCGATTTTTTCAGGTATTATAAAAAATGCCATTGGCTTATTTGGCACCGAAACCTGATTTTAAAATGGTAGTAAGTAGTAATTTCATTTAAAGTTGTACCCACAACTTCTCCCAATTTCATAACTAACCGGTCAAATCGTTTATTAAGCTTGTTTACAATATATTGGCCGGGGTATAAAGCTCGTTAGTCGGATATCATAAACGGGAATAGATGCGGTCTCGCCCTTATTGTACAACTTTATTATCATCGGATTATTCTATTCAAATTCGGCATCATCGCCAAACAGAATAACGTCGGCGTCGGCCCTTGTTGTTCTCAAATAAGTACACAGAGTTGCCAAGTTAAAAAATTTCGCGTAAAATTTGCATAAACCTCAACGTTCAGTTCACTTTTTCATACTTTTTCTTTTTCATTTCATCCCTCACGTTGGTCCGCAACTCATTTCATTAAGAGATTTTATAAATTATTTATACGGATAATGTCTACATGCTTTCCCCGAATATTCTTTCTAAACAGCTGTTGATTTTCCCTTGAATATAAAATTTGTTATTTTGGCTATTTTTAGGTAGTCACAGTACACTTTATGATATTTTAGCGAGTTATGGCCCCTGAAAGTAAAACCCTTTTATAATACTACATTATTGGTAAGCTTAATTATAGATATACGATAAGTTAGGTGAATAAATTAACCCAAATAAGCCTGAAACTCTATTTTTTTCGAAACGTATAATACCTACTTTGTATTTTTTTAATCAATGAAGGCAGGTCGAAATATTTCTTCATTCAGGTGACCTATATGTAGAGCAGACAGGTTTATCTGAATTAAATTACCCTTACTCAACATCTCATTCTCAAAAAAATATTTTTCGATTCTATAAGACATTTCGACTGTCGCTACTTATAAACTTACTTATACTACTCTGTCAAGAAAGTACCGGGAAAAGATTAATAATACACAAAATGTTAGTTATTCATCCAAATTTATTTTATCACCTTCAAAGTGTGTAGTACTTCACCTCCTTCAGAAGCGATACACTTACGCCAACGAATAATCCAATCATCAAAACATTTTTTAAACGCTTTTTCCGGAATCGGGTTCAGTTCTCGCCGCGAATTCTCCTTTATGTCTTCTGCCGAATGAAACCGGGTGCCACGAAGTGGTAATTTGAGTTTAGGAAAAAGAAAGAAGTCGGCTAGAGCCATATCTGGTGAATAAGGTGGCTGCTCGATGGTATTTGTTGAGTTTTTGGTCAAAAATTTGTTCACAAAGATGGCCTTGTGGGAAGGCGCATTATCGTGATGCAAAATCCAAGAATTTTCATTCCACAAATCTGGGCGGTAACCACAAACTCTTAAAACAATCTCAAATCTGTCAAACATTATCAAATCTGTCAAATTTTGTATGTAATGACGTACCAAAATTGACAGATTTGACAGCTTTGAGATTGTTTTAAGAGTTCATGGTTACCCCGCTGGCCTTTTTCGTCTGATTTGCTCTCTTAAACGCCGCATAACGCTTAAATAATAATATTTTTTTATCGTTTGACCTTCTGGCAAGAATTCTGAGTGCACAACACCGCGACAGTTAAAAAAAAACAGTCAACATGACTTTGACTTTCGATCGAGTTTGGCGCGGTTTCTTCGGTTTCGGTTCAGTTGGTAGGCGCCACTCCGAAGCTTGTTGACTAGTTTGCATGTCAAACTCGTAACCCCACGTCACGTCACCAGTACCAATGCGTTTCTTGAATGTTGGGTCGGAATTGACTCGTTCTAGCATGTCCTCAGCGACTCTTTTGCAATTGAGTTTTTGGAGAAAATTCAGGTCTTTTGGGACTAGCCAAGCGGCAACATGTTTTATACCTAATTGATTATTTAAAATGAAACGAATCGACTTGTGTGACACAGAAAGTTCGACGTTAGCTCTCTCAAACTTGAATGAGGATTTTCAGTCACTATTTCTTTTACTTTTGCGATGTTATCTTCAGTAGAAGACGTTGGTGGCCTACCAGAGCGAGGCAAATCTTCCATCACATCTCGACCGCTTTTGAACGCTTTGTACCACTCATAAACACGTGTTATTGATAAAGTCGATTCACCGTAAGCCTTCTGTAACATTTTAAGAGACTCCGAACACGAAATCCTATTGGCGATGCAAAATTTAAGACAAACTCTTTGTTCGATGTTTTTGTCCAGTATGAAATTCGCAATACATACTTGATATGGTATAACTAAAAACAATACTGTATTTAATCTAATTATCAGATGTAACTCAAACTCCGCGTCAAAATGAAAACAGTTGTACCAATCTAACAACAACAAAAAAAATATAATTTTGAATTTGGAACCATAAACAAATCATCAATTCCCGAAACTTTTTTGACAGAATGTATACAGTTATAAAAAATATCTTGCGTTTTCCATTTCTAGCAATGATACACTGCGAGCAAAATGGCTATTACATCAAGAGCTTAAACAAATAATACCTGACATTAATGCAAACTCTGGGAAATAAATTATCTTGTCTGCTAGTGTGTACCAAGCTGAATGTGTATTTACTACATGTGTAGACCTAGCTCTACTATCGCTCCCGGGGACGTTTGTCCAACGAACGTATCGTAAATAACTGGACCTACTACCGGTCTGCGATGGGACTCATATAACACAGAGTATTGAATACCTAATGTCTGGCTCAGTGTGTCTGGGATAGTGCAACACAGAGTTAAAGAGAGAGAGGGAGATATTCGTAAGCTTTTATGTTTCGTGCTTAATTTCTAACCGTCCACAAACTTCAAGCATGGCAGTTAATGGTACAATTATAGGTACTGTGGCATATACTTAATTTTCAAGTTTCTTAAATGTACGGTTCCGGACTTCAAATCGGATCTGTTATAGAATCACTTTAGTATCCGATTTTTAATACCCTGTTTTCTTGCAAGTGGAAAGGTAGTAAGTTGAAATTATTACAAAATGCTAAAGTCTACAAAAGCTTGAATTATTTACTCATTAAAGGTATACATAATTCAAGATTTGAAGTAAACGCACTCAAAAGACCCATTTATGTCATATACTGATACTTGAAAACTCATTAATTATAACCTTTAGTAGAAGTAAGAAGTAACGGGCAGATTGAACTAACCGAGACTTACTTTGCGAATGTGAAACAAGCCCTAAGTCTAGGTTTAAAAAAGTACAAACCCACTGAGCTATTAACTTTATCTTCTAATGCAGTGTTCCTTTCTTAAAACCACGAGCACCTCATACTCACCCACATATTCCTTCCGGGATTCCTTTCAATAAACACTTCACGCATCATTTATCCCGTACACGCGTAAGTCCCGGTAGCACGTGTTATTCCTCCGCGATCCCGGGAAGCAAACACAGCCCTAATCTGCACTTTCCGGATAGAGCTCGCTAATCCTAAATTCCACTTGACTTACATTTGACATGGGACTTGCATGTATGCCCACGCCCACGCTCTTTACGTGAAATGCGGCATCAAACCAAAACAGACAAAAATACATAAACATTTTTAGTTCGCGTATTTTGAAACTCCGTATTGTTTCATTTCTAGTATCACACAATTGTTGTTTTCTTTTTATAGAAAAATCGTGTAATTATTTACCCGTTGATCTAAAATTGCAATAAGTTATTAGAAATCAGAACTTTCAATAAATATGAACATGAGCTTTAAAATTATAATTAAACATATTTTTAGCATCCAGTATTTAAATTGCATTGAATTATAGGTATCAATACCATTAAAAGAAAACAAACTTTAATACTGGATCTAACCATACCCTATAGCTAAATTCCTTAAAGCTGTGAGTTAATAAGCTTACGATTGAAATCGACAAGTCATTTTTCCTATGCAATTTATGTTTCTTTGAAACAATAGGGTTTTTTACTATAGATGCTTGCGAAAAAATCTTATTTTTTTATTATTTCCTACACAATGTGTTTTGTTACCGGAATAAATGACTTATTATATACTTAATATATATTTATAACTTATGACTTATTATTTGATTTTAAAAATTGAATATTTTTTTTCTGTGCAACAAACACGTAAAACAGAAGCCGCCATGATGCTAAATGTGACATCACTACATCGTAAACAATGAGAACAGGGCCATAACCATAGATATAGAATGTACAAGATAGACAAAGGCTCATTGCAAATGATACAAAAAATGTGACACATATGTGTGTGTGTAGTAGTGTTGTTCAAACCACAATTTTTTTTATCGATTAATTGCAACCGGCATCAAATTGATTTGGCACAAGTCACAATCGCCGCGGACCTTGAAGCACCTAAAGTTAAACCTAATCTTTAAACAAAATAGAGGTTTAAATCAGTATCACGGAAAGGATACGGGGCTTTCTGGGCTTGGATGTGCAAAGTTAAGATATGGTCGAAAAAAGGACATATTTTTGCTATGCAAACTTCACAGTCTGGAAACTGAGAAACATGAAAAACAAGTTTACTTGCATTAAATCGTAAAATTAGTAATTGAAAAGTGTATATAGGTAATGGAAAATAAAAAAAACAGTCGTTTTAAATATGTCATCATCATCATCATCATTTCAGCCACAGGACGTCCACTGCTGAACATTGGCCTCCTCCAGTGAGTAGATCGGCCGGTTGGAAGCAACCTGCATCCAGCGTCGTCCTCCAACCTTTACCAAGTTGTCTGCTCAAATATTAAATAAAAATGTAACCTATTAAAAACAATTTCATATCATAATTTCACTTCAACATATTATTTATATTATTATCACAGATTTAATATTATACTACTTACAGTAGGTGGTTCTGTGTTCAGTGTTGTGTGTATCCCTAAATCGAAAAATACATAGTTTAAGTAAAAATACCACGCACAATGTGGTAAATGTTGAAAAAAAATATGCTCAAGTTACATGTATGGGAGCTACCCTAAAAAAAAATTTTAAAAAATTGTTCTACTACTTCGTCTGCAAGCTAGATATACATATTTCCACGAAGTAACAGCTCTCTAGGGTCAACAGTCTCCAAGCAAAACGTCGGACGGATAGACAGACAGATGGACATTGACTAGACTATAAGGATTCCTTGTCAGGACTACGCAAATCTAAAAATGGCGACAAAAATAGTTAGGTGGACAACAACAAACATAAGTCTCTGTGCCCTGCAGGTGGGACGTAGGTGCACATTTTTTTTAAAGAAAATTTCGTTCGAGTTTATAACTTGTTTTTTTATACTGATATTAACAAAAAACTTTTTTCAAGAAACTACTCGCCCCATTACGACTTCGTTTTGTTCGTAAACGAAACTAACAGTAATACATACAACATGTGACAGCATCACATACATTGCTCTGATCCTAAGGTAAGAAGCTAAAGCCATTGTGTTAAAGAAATCAGAAACAACGAGGGTACCACAACACCCAGACCGGGATATAGAAAAGTTCGTTTTCTACATTGACCCGACCGGGAATCGAACCCAGAACCTAAGAGATGGCGACGCCATTTAAAGTCCAGCATGCTAGCCTCTCGGCCACGGAGGTCGTCAAACTAAAAATAAAACAAAAAGCTCAGCATGTAATCACAAAATAACAGTATTGGAGTTTTTTTTTTTTGTAAACAAACATGATAAATCTTTTATTTGTAATCACTAAAAATCTTCTATAACCCACAAATGGCTGTCGATATTTTATCGATACTTATGACGTCACCGCTAGTTCAATCCCTAGTGTAAACATACAATTTACTATTTTACCTAATATTTATTGTAATTATGCCTTTAACTACGAAATACACAAACACACAACAAACAAAGTTCATATTCTTCAGTAAAATCTAAGTTCCTTGTCGATTATTATTAGGAATTAGACACAAATTTGTTTCAAAATATTTTCATCTAGAAATGTATTTACCTGTGAAATGTGTATTTATTAGGGTTATTTATTTTCTTGTCACATCACAATTTATAATTGAACAGGACCCCAGAAACCAGGTCCCAGACCCCAGGTCTACAGAAATATTGAAATAAGTTTTCCGTTTGTAATTTTGTATATTTTAATAAAATTAATTTTGACGTTTGAAATTGAGATTATATAAAGTCAGTTAAATATATTTTTTGTGTCACATAGGTACATTGACATCTGTCTTTTTCTATCTTGTAGGGTGCCCGCAAGGATATGATGTCTCTTTTCCACGCTTTGTCAGTCTTTAAGAGCGTAGCGAATGCTAAGTCTATGGCCATAACCAAAAACTCTTAAAATTATCTCAAAGTTGTCAAATCTGTCAATTTTGGTACGTCATTTCATACAAAATTTGACAGAAATGACAATGTTTGACAGATTTGAGATTGTTTTAAGAGGTCGTGGTTACCGCCCAGGGCCCTAACCATGAACTCTTATAACAATCTCAAAGTTGTCAAATGTGTCAATTTTGCTACGTCATTTCATACAAAATTTGACAGAAATGATAATGTTTGACCGATTTGAGATTGCTTTAAGAGTTCGTGGTTACCGCCCAGGGCCATAACCATGAACTCTTAAAACAATCTCAAAGTTGTCAAATCTGTCAATTTTGGTACGTCATTTCATACAAAATTTGACAGAAATGATAATGTTTGACAGATTTGTGATTGATTTAACAGTTCATGGTTAGGGCCCTGCTCTGTTTGCTATCGTATCATTTTGTCACAGTATTACAATAATTTCTAGCGCGAAAGATAGTGTATCGTAACCATCGTGTAATGGAACGCAAAATATATTTCGACACCTTAAATCCTATTGGTTATTGCTTAATAATTATTTTCGTATGGTATGCACCTGCGGCTGAGATTACCAATAGCAGAGCATAATGTCTATGCTCACACGAGCGGACCAATCATCGGCCGTGAAAGCATCTCTTCTTTGCTATCTGTCAAAAAAGAAGTGTGTGACACTTGCTACCGAACCGCCGAAATCGTGTTGGTGTTACTTACACCCCTACCTTCCTTCCCTTTTCTAAGGACCTTCCTGCCCCCACTACCCCGTTGGGGCAGGAAAGTCCTTGAATGGCGGCCGCGGGCCGGAAGGCGCAGTGTTGGTAGGCCCCCCACAAGGTGGACCGACGATCTGGTGAAGGTCGTGGGAAGCCGCTGGATGCGGGTGGCACAGGACCGATCTTCGTGGAAATCCTTGGGAGAGGCCTATTTCCAGCAGTGGGCGTCTTTCAGCTGATAGATGGATGTATGGATTAAAGAGTAGAACAGAATATCTACAAATATTAGTCTTGTTTTAACTGAATATTAATAAAATGGTTTCTTAAATAAGTCATTGTTGTTGCAAACACCTATTTACGGAATGATATGTAATCATTCGTTTGCTACTTAAAACAATTGATTGCCAAACTGTTTATTTGCTCTATAACATTGAAACATCAAACAAGTGGTGTAGCACGGATCGTCTCGAAGTATTTTACGTTTTAATTACATATTACCCGGATGAGAGCACAAAACTAATTGCCAACTGCCTACAAACCTATTCCAAAATTGCCCCACATCGTTCTAACGCCATTCACTTGTTAACACAACACAGAGAACATTAATTTCTCTGTATGAAATTATCAGATAGGTACGTAGGTACTTTACTTCAAGCGGTGTTCCCAGTGAGAGCGAGTCTATTAGAAATGCAAACTTCAGGATGTTTCAATCTTGGTAGTTTTTTCGACACCTCTATCTTCGAGCTTTCCAACGTATCGTACAATGCCTTTGGTAACTACTAGTGTACTACTATTCAGTTGTATAATCGCCCTAACAATAGAGCTAAATTGTCACCTTCTGAGGATTATTAAATATCTTTATGATTTATTGTGAAAAAGATAGTCATAGTCTCAATAAAAAAATGCATTTACAGAGAAAATTAGGAGTAAAAATGATTTTATCTATGAAGAAGCTAGTCCATTGTTTCCAGTCCCTCAATTCCAGAACCTTTCGATTCTCGATTACTAATCTTATAACTATGCTACTTGACACTAATATCGATCATCAAATGTCACGCAGTTCATACACTAGTCAGTTTGTTACAAAAACATTAAAATAGTTTCGAATCAATTTTAATTAATGTTCAGAATACATAGTTAGACGCCCTGTGGCCTAACTATAAATTCTAAGGCAGTACGTAAACTGTGTCGCTTTAACGACAAACTGTTATATCTGTTATAGACATTAAGATAGTGCCAGTAAGCAAAAAGCATCTCTCACTTTGCCGAGATCTATCCCATTCCCCATCTGAAATGGCTCTCCTGTCATCTTTCGCTATGCACTTCGGTTCTAGATTGTGATTAACCTGTATAAGCTCGCGTCGCGCACACGTGTGCGCGGGTCCATTGTTAATCAATTGTTATGTTTTTTTCCGAGCGTATGCTCGGCGTATGTCAATAGGTTATTAACCTATACAGCTTAATGTTATTAACTCGAGCTATCTACACGCTGTGTTTGATGACGAACTTCCAGTTTAGGAGGCTAGTATTCACTACTCGAAAAAAACATATTTTCTTAAATGTGCAGCCACGCATCAGCTGTTGATCTGCAGCAGTACCTACAAGCACCGCAATCTTTTTAGAATTATTTTTATTAAAGCTCGCCAATTGCTTTTTCAACTCTCTGATGACCATTATATTATCCCTATGGTAGCTTCTGTTCGTAAGGACATACCTTTATGAATTGCGCAGCAACGGTGTGAGCGTGGAGGCGACAGCGTTTCGCTAATTATCCAAGTGCTAATTTGATCGTTCACCTACCAGTCGTTTGACGGTATTAATTGGTTGGCGCCAACATTGGCGATGCGACACATATCAAAGCCAAATAATGTTCGTTAGTGGTATTTGTAAATCGAGACTCAGTGGAAACAATTCGTTTATGGTTTGATGATTCATATAGAAGTAGTTTTTGCCTACGATTTTGTTCGTGTGAATTTAAGATTAAATTTTTTTATGTGTAAACAATCATATGCAAGGTAAAAAATGAAAATAAATTCCATCCATTAATTAATTAGGTAGACTATTATTAAAAGCATCTGACGTTTGGATTGACGCTATGGTGATATTGGTAGTTAACATTCGTTACTTAGATATTTTTTTTGTAACAAATAAATAAATTTATTATTATTCACCGTGTTCCTGACGATATTCATTAATTTGGCAATATACATGTATTTAATTTTATTAATATTAATTTATATAACATTAAATACACCTAAACTATTTACAAATAAATGAAAAAATATTAATATAAACTAAATAGTTATAAAAAGGTCCTCGTGGTAAGGTACCCAACATGCTGGCAGCAGCATTCCCTCGCTGGATTGCGATGCTCAGTTGCTGTGCGAGGTAGCTGCCAGCTCTTGGGTCACCACTGATGTCAGACAACTTTTTTGCAATCTCTTTATATAAATAGATTTAATTTAATTTAGTTAATTTGGCATGATATTTAGACCATTAAATTCGTAATTTTTCATTGTGGACACACATTGAATGTGCATTATCAAACATAGTAATACCAACTTTTTTCTAAAGCGTATAAAATGCGATAGTTAGTTTTAATGTACTACTTCCTTTGTAATACTTGATTTTTTATGGAAGGTACTTAAATATTATAACATTAAATAATTTACAGGAGCCTTTTACTTCTACTTTTACTTCTATATGCATCTTTATGTGTTTAAATTGGAGGAACTTCAATACAATTATAATATTTATCCATCCATCTAGAAAAAAAGACATTAGGTAATCTTATACTATTAATAAAACATAAGTAATTTATTTAACAATGATAACATACAGCTACAAACGACAAGAAACAAAAGACTAGCCAAGACACTGCTTCCTAATTTGGTCAAACATCATTACGAGGCACCCTTTTATTCTTATGTAAAGGATGAGACAGAAAGTTTAATATTCTTAGTGAAGCTACTAAAATAAGAAATACCAAAATGAACATTGCTTTTGTGAACTTAGAGCTGAATCCCTGAGGGTTTATGTCTTTTCGGATCAGTCGGCTTAGCGGGACGCGAGGAACCTCCTACCCTTCATAAATATTTACTTTATGAAAAAACACTCTCGAAGGTCTACTCAGTCACATACCTGAGAGCAGGTGATAACTGCAAAATGACAAAAACAGTTCTATGTAATATAAAGAATATTATTTAGCGCCTACGAGCCGTTTTTGTCGATTGTGACAAGTCGCATCTGTGACGTCACAATGTAATATTTGTGTTTATATCCCAGAACCCTCGAGCATTATTTTGAGAAATTGAATGAAAACATCGATGTACCCTTGACATACATCTGAAGGTTTCCTTTATATTTATTCAGATTTACGTGATCGTAACTACAGAAGAGTAATTTTGTGTTTTTTTTTTTGCGATATTTACTATCGAAATGTAGACAATTTTACAACAAAGACAAAAATATTGTGACCTAAAAACAACAAAATACTTGTGTTATATCGGTGGATAAATAACAACCGGAGGTAATAATATCTATTTAAAAAAAAACTTTATTTAAAACAATGTTTTGCAACGAAAATATATTCGCAGGTTTCATTTTATAATAACAGTGAACACAACTTACAATGCAGGCCAAAGTTGCGAGAGCAAAACTGTACCTATTACACGCAGTTAGTTTGTGTACTGTAATTTGTATACAGTGTGGATCAAAATATTGTTTTATCTTTGTTTTGTGGCCGAAATTTTACCAAAATACGTATTAAAAATTATTCACAAAAACCAAAATATAATAAAAATTTAGGGATGGTACCGTACCTATCATGTTGTAGAGAACTCTACACAGAAGTTTGGTGCATACTTTTAGCCTGCAGTTCTACTTTGTTGTTTATGCAATAACATGTAAATAAAAGAATGTGCAAATTTAATAAGGGACCTGTAGATAGAGCATGTGTTTATTAGCAACACTATATTTTAGAAGCATAGAATTGTACTATTACTACATAATAGCACGTCACCACTCAATAAATCGAAAATAAATTACCCGAACATGAGCCAGTGGATGAATTAATTCAATATTCATCCAATGCGGCTTCGAATACATTCAACGACGTGTTAAATGTTCATCGCCGAAGCGCGATGTCCATTGGCAGGCCGCGCGGACCACTTTTGAAAAGTTACATCCAATTAACAGAAATCGATGACGCGGGAAACTACCGCGCGAATGAATTTGACAGCCGCTGTCAGTTTAAAATTCAAAATACGTTACGCTCTGTTTCAGTCGCGGTTGTTTTAAACAAAGTGTCGAGTTGAATATTAATGGTTGTAATTATAGAGCGAGGATTGGCGATCGATGGATTGTTATCGTCCCGTTGGAACGGCATTTTCCGCTACTGTCACCTATATTTTTACAGTCACCATTTTACCTTCCGATACCAAAATATCATCAATCCAAAAGTTTTATGATGCTCGTAAAATACATGCTTTAATAGGCCATTAATGCTGAAAAACAAAAGCAAAACTAAATCTAAAGATCCAAGCTCAGCATCTTAAAGACATTAAAAAGTGGTCTTCCCGTCATTAGCCGTAAAAACTTCAGTCTGTGTGAAATCTCGCAGACTTTCAACGGGAATCTAATTGTTTTCGCTCCGAGCCTAATAGGACTCTAACAGATATACGCAGGCTATTTTCCCTCACGCGAAAATAACTTCCAGGAAGTTTGGAAAAGAGAAATTTAATTTTCGCCGCCACATCAAACCATAAACACTGATTGTACAAGCCCAACGAGTCGAGCGGCAAATTCACTGGAATCGTTATGAAAGTAGTAAAAAAGAGAGGAACCCGCTAAAATAACGCCTTTCATCATAATAACGTGACGGCCTTGTCCTTTCTCTTTTTACGATGTTTTATTATAGAGATATATTATTGAGTTATTAAGGTTCTTAAATTAAAAAAACTTAACTGAATGTGGGTTGATAACTCGGTAATATTTTGCTTTCAGCGCAAGAGTTACAGGTTAAATTAGGTACTAATCATGTAAAATACGAATAAAAACTTCCTAAAATCGACTCTGTGCGATTCAGTGTGTCGAATCGGCGTGTGCTAAACGACGTTCTCAGCCAAAAAAACATCGAAAACCTTATACTCGGACAATTAATCCACACTTCGAGAACATGAGAATTGGCGTGTTGTTTTGTATATTTTATATATAAACACATTTTATATATCTATATATTATTTACTGTTATATAAATAACTTTATTTTAGCAAAAATTAAATAAAACTTTCCACAATGCCTGCCTATTTGTGGAATGTGGAATTAATTTGTGGAAAACCACTATATGTGATCACACTCCTCATCAGTGAGTAACCGAGGAAGAAGAAGAAATGATTAATATTCTATAATGTATATGTTTTTTCCGACTCTACCTATATGTAAACAAAACATTTTTACATCAATGTTAATATATTTTTAACGGATAGCAGTGAAATATACAAATATGGATGTCGACAAACTTTTTATTATCGTCTATCAGATAGATTATTAAAGGTATTGGACACGTATTTTTTTTCACATTATTAAAATATTACTGACTAACAGCCCGTCCCGGCTTCGGACGGGGTAGACAATTATCGCTAATAGTTTCGGCAGCGCATTCGACGAAAGACATTTTAAGACTCATTTTTCTACACCTTCGGTTACATCGTTCAAATTTTACCAAGGATCCCTAATTTTTTTCAAAATGAAATGTAGCCTATGTCAAATTGGAAGAATGTAACATTCTATTGGTGAAAGATTTTTTTAAATCGGCCCAGTACTTTTTGAGCCTATTCATTACAAACATACAAACATACAAAAATAGGTACAAATCTTTCCTCTTTATAATATTAGTATAGATATAGATATATATTGATCTAAGATGTCGCATGAAGTCATGCCTAGGTACAATTTTTACTTAAAAGTGACGTCACGAGCCCCCTCTTCTGAACTTTGAAGCACTTTATTTATTTAAAAAAAAAGTTACTGTATTATCCCATGGAATGAGCAGACTCTCTCTAATAGGTATTTATGTGTTTTATGAGAATAAAGTAACAAGACTCTCAGATTTTGGAGCTCGAAGTATCGAATATAGAGTGCTCCCCAAAAACAATTTTCCAAATATCTTCAATGTACAGACATCGACCCGTTACAGATTTATTATAGTATAGAAAATCTTTTTAAGGTTAAAATATAAAAATATGCACTTTGTGCCAAAAATTATGCAGTGGCCAGTGACTGACAAAATATAACGCTAGCAACGAGGCAGAAATCGTTTATTAAACTTTCTGCCCTTAATACGCCCACACTTTAATTTTAGGACCAAATAATTACTACTGGTGATTAAAGTGTGAAATTGTATTTTCTTTCGCGTAGAAACGAATTAAGTAACCATTGGGTTATATGGCGAATATCGATAATTATGGCCAGCATTACGTATAACGACCTCGGGCCAGGTTGAAATTGCGGTGGCTCTAGCTTAGATAACCGCATTGAGACTGCGAAGATGAAGTGAAATCTTTTATTGATATTATCGAAAATCATACGAATTGTTTCTATTGTAAATATATTATTATTAATAAATATGAACTGAGTAATTTAAGCTACAAATACTAGGGGCCTAATCATGAGCTCATAAAAGAGTATCACTTCAACCTTGTTTTGTTTTTAGAGTCCAAATAAACCCTTAAAGCGCAGACGAGGCACAGTACTGCGAGTACTTTAGGTCATAAAATAGGGCGCTTACATCTGCTTAAGCTAACAAACATGAGGGACACCTTCTTCTCCTCCGGACAACTGAGGACATCGACAGACCCGATCGCGAAAAGAACGCAAGAGTTCTTCAACATTGAATAAATTACAACTTATCGTAATTTCTGAAAAAAAGCCACCTATCGCCGGTTTCAATAAACTTTTGGCCAGCAAATGATCGCACACCGTGTGCTTTGAGTCCATGACAAGTCCAGCGCAGACTTTTCGGAGACTATTGTTCGCCGTCGACAAGAGTCCCTCGTTTGCCTCCTT